>CM055118.1:83075958-84275958 GCA_029206835.1 Rana muscosa
CAAAATATGCTAATTTTTTGAGAAGGACCTGTATATGTATGTATATATATATAAAAAAAATATATAAAAAAAAGATCTAAAACTTAACAGCACTGAGGAGTAATATGTGGTTACAGATTAGCATATCTCTGACGTTCACAGGGAGGAGATTTGATTCACGTTTCCCCTCAGTTCCAAAAAGTAGCATACTGCTAACAGTATTCTGCCAAGCGCGCAAACTGCAAATTATTAAGTATTGCCAAGGTTTGGAAGGCAGCTTTTAAGTTTAAGATGGAAAATATGAAGTAACGCTTTCAAGTCAAAATGAAAGAAAGAAATTTTGAGTTGCAGGGAATGGCTTGCACTGCCTGAAGACACACGACGAGAGAAATGGGAAATGGAGGGAGATGAAAGACAGGGTTAAGGCATTTAAATGTCTCAGATGAAAGTACCGTTAATTCTTTGTAATGGGATTGAACATACAGAGAAATATATCAAGGATCCCTCTTCCTTCCTTGATGTTTTGAAGATATGTTTGCAAACAGTTCAAGTGCACCTGTCACCCATACACAGTAAAGGTGCAGAATTTTGTGGGAGAATATGGCATTCTCAATTTGTATAGCACTAGTATGACATTTCTACATTCTAATCAGTTGATGGGATGATTAATGGCTAATGCCCCATACACACGATCATTTTTCATGCCGTTAAAAATGCCATTTTTAAAAATGGGCATTAAAACCGATCGTGTGTATGCTCCAGAGCATTTTTAACTGCGTGAAAAACGGCCATTAAAAATTTCGAACATGCTCTCTTTTTTCACGTCGTTTTTCATGTTTTTTTTAACAACGAGAAAAACGTCGGTTTAAAAAATGGCATGAAAATCGATCGTGTGTACGCCGCATAAGCCAACAAAGTAGCAGTCTGCTCCACCGCATTGCTTCACCCAAGTGGAAAGGAAAATCACAGATGTCTTCCCATGTTCTCACACATTCTGGACAGAGTGGGGAAAGATTACCCTGCAATCACTGCCTATGCCTTCCTTGGGTAAATGCCGCTGACTTCTGTGTGGTTACTGGTGCAGGAAATGAGGGAGAATTCCTCTGACAGATACACATACCAATATGACCACTTTATTTGCTTTCCCAGGAACTAAAAACTAAAGAAAAAAAAGACGGCAGCTGCACTATAAATAAATTCTGCCCCCACCCCATTTTCATTCCTTATAAAAAATCTAAGTTTTTGAGCAGTTATGGTTAAATACAACTATATAAAACAAGCACACGTTTTTCACGGTTATATGTTTAATATGTTCACTGAACAAACAGCTTCAACAAACACGTTTATTGATAGAAAATATATTTTTTCTCCCCCTATCATTTATTTTACCCTTGTAATGCCATAGTGCACTCCTCAAGGACTCTGCCAGCTGAAATTTCCTTTCTATGACAAATGCATCTGCAGATACAAAGCTCTTTGCATACAGATTTATATTAAAGAAGGCATCCCTTTAGATGTCCTTGCTTCCTAAGTTAGCTCAGTTTTTGGCAGGTGGGGAAGACCATAGGGCATGCACATCTAAAAAGGGGTGCCTGCTTTCATTCATCACTGGAAACAATTCCTGTCTGTCTTTCCTTTCCTATCTTCAGTACATTTCCTTTTGTGCATATACTTTAAGTTGCTTCTATGAAGGTGTATGCTCTACAGAAAAGGTGATTAGGGCAGCTGGCACTGAAGAAACCAGATATGATGAAGAACAGCTTTATTTTTATCACAAAGGTGCAGTTAGGCTTTAAAGAACTGCAGAAACACCACCCTTTTATGCTATACGTACCATTACAACTGCAACCCCAGTTCCCAAAAAGTTGGGACGCTATGTTAAATTTATTTAAACAAAATTCAACGAATTTCAAATCTCATACACCCATATTTTATTTACAATAAAAAACATATCAAATGTTTAAACTGAGAAAATGCACCATTTTAAGAAAAAAAAATAAAGTCATTTTGAAATTGATTGCAGCAACATGTCTCAAAACAGTTAGGACAGAGCTGTGTTTAACACGGTGTAGCATCCCCTCTTCTTTTACCACTCTGTAAACGTCTGGGAACTGGCAGGAGGAATGTTGCCCAATTCTTGTCTGATATAGGATTCTAACTTCTCAACAGTCCTGGGTCTTCTTTTTTGTATTTTTCCTTTCAAGATGTGCCTAATATTTTCAGTTGGAGAAAGGTCTGGACTGCAGGCAAGACAGTTAAAGCGGTAGTAAACTCTCGCTGTTTATTTTTACCTACAGGTAAGCTTATAATAAAGCTAACCTGTATGTAAAATGAAAATCTCCTAAATGTGCATATTCTAGCGAGCAGCAGCCGAGGACGTCACTGGCGCATGCACTCTGAAAGAACGGCATACCCGTGCCTTGCCTTCAGATCTGTGCGCCACGGCAAGACTCCCGCATGCGTGCGTGCGTAGGATTGGCGCCATCGCAGCTCCACCAGTCAGACAGCCAAAGTCCATGAACCCGGAAGGAAGACCGGGTGATGATGGAAGCCTCCTGCAGCAGTCAGAGGCGTATCTAGCGAAAATGGCGCCTATGGCAAGCACTGAAAATGCGCCCCTTTTAAAACATTTGAAACCCTACTTTCAGATAATGCTGTCAGTATATACAGTTATATAGGGAGAACAGTAGGTTAGTGGTTGGCACTTGCCTCACTTGGTTTGAATCTGGGCCAGGAAGCTATCTGCATGGAGTTTTCATGTTCTCTTTGTGTGGGCATCCTCCAGGTACTCCAGTTTCCTGGCACATTCCAAAGCCATGTTGGTAGGTGATGGTCACCTGTCTGTATGAAGTGGCAATGTATATGGCCAATCACATTCTGCATGCCACCCCCATGTCCGAAAAATTATTTAAGATGATCTCTGGCCCAAAATCTGCCAAGAGCTGGACAGGACTGAATGGAAGTATACATAGATAT
This sequence comes from Rana muscosa, assembly GCA_029206835.1. Classification (NCBI taxonomy): domain Eukaryota; kingdom Metazoa; phylum Chordata; class Amphibia; order Anura; family Ranidae; genus Rana; species Rana muscosa. Next base: position 83,078,914 of record CM055118.1, read on the forward strand.
GTGTAGGGTCCTCTAGGATTGTAGGGTCAGTGTAGAATGTGATCAGCCATGTACACTGCCAGTCTGTACACAGGGTACAATTCACCTACCTGCATGTGTTTGGAGTGGGAGAGGAACCCCACAGGGAGAACATGCAAACTCCATGCAGCTAGTGTGCTGGGCAGGAGTGAAGCCTTATATATATATATATATATATGAGCATGTAGAGTCCAGAGGCATGCCCAGGATGCAGGCCAACCATAAAATGTCAAGGACAACATAAAGCAGACAGTGTCAGCAGGCATGGCCGGCCACCTATCCGCCATGTTAGTGTAGAAATGGAAGGAGAGGCACTTGCCTAGGAGGAGCAGTCTATGGGTCTGCTTGTACTCCCTCTTCTGCTCCTTCAGTACCCGATCTATGCTCTTGCTGACTTTCTTGGCCTCCTTCTCCTCCAGTCAGAGTTTGTCCCATCCCTTCTGCAGAGAATGTTGCTGTTGATGGTGCACCTGCTGGCCGTTGCTGGGCTTGTGCTGCTGCTTATTGCTGTCCCCAGTGCCGCTGGTGCTATCTCCCCAGTTCTGCAGTAGTAGAAGCAGCCCGTCTGGAACTTTCCCCTCTCTAGTCGGTTTACAGAGCTCCCCCCCCCCCTGAGCTGCTGCTGTGATCCTCAGGTCCCTGGCTCTCATAGGCACTAACAGCTCCAGGGGGCTGCTCGGTGTCCGAGTTGGTGGGGGCGTTGGAGATGGAGCCGCTAGAATCACCGAACAGCCATGGTCGGAGGCTGTAGCAGAGGCCCATGGCTCAGGAGATTTACACGTGCTGGAGCTCGGCAATCAATCAAGGGATCCTCCTCAGCGACGGCGACCTCACCTCACGTGACGTTACCGACCTGCTCGCGCTCGGGGAGAAGATGGAAGCAGGCTCCAGGGGAGGGCTGGCAGCCTTAGGCCTGGGGGGCAAGTCCAGTCAAGTGGCCCATTGAACCATCAATGCAGCCTGATCAGTGCCCATCAGTGCAGCCTCACCAGTGCAGACAGTGCCCATCAGTGCAGCCTCACCAGTGCAGACAGTGCCCATCAGTGCAGCCTGATCAGTGCCCATCAGTGCAGCCTGATCAGTGCAGCCTTATCAGAGCCCATCAATGCAGCCTCACCAGTGCAGACAGTGCCCATCAACGCAGACTGATCAGTGCCCATCAACGCAGACTGATCAGTGCCCATCAACGCAGACTGATCAGTGCCCATCAACGCAGACTGATCAGTGCCCATCAATGCAGCTTCACCAGTGCCCATCAATGCAGCCTCACCAGTGCCCATCAATGCAGCCTCACCAGTGCCCATCAATGCAGCCTCACCATTGTCCATCAATGCAGCCTCACCAATGCCCATCAATGCAGCCTCATTGGTACCCATCAATGCAGCCTCACCAGTGCCCATTAGTGCAGTCTCGCTAGTACCCATCAGCACAGCCTCACCAGTGCCCCACAATGCAGCCTCACCAGTGCAGCTTATCAGTGGCCAACAGTGCGGCCTCATCAGTGCCCATCAGTGTAGCATATCAGTGCAGCTTAAGTCTACTTTCACACTGAGGCGCTTTGCAGGTGCTATAGTGCTAAAAATAGCGCCTGCAAAGTGCCCTGAAAGAGCCTCTCCTTTCACTCCAGTGTGAAAGCCCGAAGGCTTTCACACTGGAGCGGTGCACTGGCAGGACGGTAAAAAAAGTCCTGCAAGCCGCATCTTTGAGGCGCTGTAGGAGCGGTGTATACACCGCTCCTACAGCGCCCCTGCCCATTGGAATCAATGGGCAGCGCTGCCGAGCCGCCAACAAAGAGCCGCTGCATCGGCGCTTTGTGGGCGGTTTTAACCCTTTTTTGGCCGCTAGCGGGGGTTAAACCCTGCTAGCAGCCAAATAGTGCCGCAAAAACGACAGTAAAGCGCCGCTAAATATAGCAGTGCTTTACCGCTGATGCCTCAGTGTGAAAATAGCCTTAGAGTGCCGCCTAATCAGTGGCAATGAGTGCAGCCTCAACCTCCTTAATGAGTTTGCATTGATTTCAGCATACATGGAACACTTTGCACATGCTGAACTCAATGCAAACTGGTTAAACAGACCACATTCATTGAAAGTTCATTAATATACAGATCATGATTTTGCAATAAAGTGATTCATGCTGCAAACTCATTAAAAACAGTCCACCTTCAGTGAAAGTTCATGTACTGCAAAGTTTGCAAAACATGAACTTTCACTGAAGGGAGACTGTTGAGTTTGCAGCATGGATCACTTTATTGCAAAATCATGATCTGACTGTGTATCATCATAAGAGTAATTTATTACATTTTACCTTCTGTCCTTGCCAGGGGGTTCTCCTCGTGCTTCTCTCTCCTCCTCCTCCTGTCATCAGACAGACCCCTCCCCAAGAGAGGATGCAGTGGACCACAGCCCCACGGAGAGGGTGGGCGGAGCTATAGGCTCCGCCTCCGCCAGTCGAATATGTCGGCTGCTAATGGAGGAGGCCGCTCTGTACTACCCCCCCCGCCCTCGGCCCCGCCCCCCGCATACACATTCACAATATACTTGCAACTAGTACCGCCGCACTGCACAGCCACAGACAGAAAAAAAAAAAAAAAGTAAACACAGGCTAAGGCAGCGCGGCCGTTTTATCAATAAGGTAGGCTTCTTGGGGGGAAATCTCCACCCATCCCCCCGCCCAGTCCACCAGCGCAGAGGAGGAAAGCTCCGCCTCCGCCAGTTAGCCGAATGACGGTCTGGAGATGCAGTGGACGGTCCCACTCATCTATAAGCATGGGGGCGCCCGCGCCTGTCACTCTCCTATACACTGCCATCCAGATCCAGCCAAGTAAGAGTGAAGTGCTGTGCCGCCGCCGGGGGCTATAGTGCGGGAGGCGGCCCGCAGGAGGACAGGTGCAGATGGGAATTTTTTTTTTTCGTTTAGTTTATTTTGCCGCCCCCCCCAGGGCACCCATGGCACTTGCCATGGAGTGCCATACCCTGGATACGCCACTGGCAGCAGTGACAGTGTGCTGCTGGAGGCCTTTCGTTTTAAAGGTATGTGCTAGCATGTGGTGCATACTAGCACATTAATTTTTCCCACCGCTTTAAGCACCTGGACTGTTCTACTATAAAGCCATGCTGTGGTCATAGATACAGTATGCAGTTTAGCATTGTCCTGCTGAAATATACAAGGTTTTCCCAGAAAAAGACATCTGGATGGGAGCATATACTGCTCTAAAACCTGGATATATCTTTCAGCATTGATGGTTCCTTTTCAAGACGTGCAAGCTGCCCATTTCATATGCACAAATGCATCCTCATACAATCAGAGATGCAGGCATTTGATGGGCATTGATAGGCGGCCCTGATGGGCATTGTAAGGCTGCACTTACAGGCACTGATAGGTGGCACTGATAGATGGCTCTGATAGGCAGCACTGATGAGAAGGCACTGGCAGGCATTACTGATGGGCACTGATTGGCACCTCTAATGGTCCTGGGTGGGCATACCTGGTGGTCCTGGGTGGGCATCCCTGGTGTGCATCCCTACCGGGCATCCTCGGGGGGGCTGCACTAATCATCAATCAGCGCAGACCCCCTGTCAGGAGAGCAGCCGATCGGCTCTCCTCTACCTGCACCTGTCAGTGAAAGTAGAGGAAAAGCCAATACACGGCTCTTCCTGTTTACACTGTGATCAGCTGTGATTGGACACAGCTGATCACATGGTAAAGACCCTACGTCAGGGGCTCTTTACCGAGATCGGTGATGCTGTGTGTCAGACTGCTGGACATCATACGACGTCCAGTCAGGATAACTTAACCACTTTGTGCACATCATTCTGCTATATGGTGGGCAGGCAGTGGTTAAAGATGTTGATTTATTTTTGGAATTTTTTTGTAAAAATGAGTTTACACTTGGAGAACACATGCAGCCGAAGAAAAATTTTACAGCGTCTCTTTACTGGATTTCAAGGATAAAGCACACGAAGGGCAAAATTAGAACCAAAATATCTGATGAGCACTACTACCCCCATCAAACCAGATATTGATGCGGTCGTAAAAAACATTACAAAAAAAATGAAGTTTTATTACTTAGGTGCATTATCCATATCAGTGATCGTTAACTTGTGATCAGGAAGGAAGGTCAAAAGATTGGACACCCCTGGTTTAGATTATCACAGCCACAATGCAACCCAGCTTCCTGGCTATTTACTCGCCCAAATTGGTCTGCCTACTCATGCACAGGTCACTGACTAGGCCTTGTCCCCAGTGGCATATTTGTCAGACACAGATTTGGTAAGTGCACCTGTCAGAGAGGCCTGGACACAGCATGTCCCCAAACGCACTGCCTCAGCAGCAACTGTCTTGCCAGGAGCCATGGCTGAGTGCAGACTATTCTAAGTTATTGACCAAACCCGCTTATTCCCAACCAAGACCCCACTCTTGGGCTACCTCTCTTCCAGTACCGTTTCTCCCCCCGTAATATTTTCATGGTAACAGTCAAGCCTTTTGTCATATGTACTGTACTAGGCGCATTATCAAGATCCTAAGGTCTGGCATTCCATTTTAAATAGAAATCCCCCATCTGCTTCTGCCCTGTGTTCCAACTGGTTGGCAATGCGTGTTTGAATACCCCCCTGGCCGAGATCCCAGCCCTGAACATCACAGAGAGCCAGCTGTGGTCAAGATTAAGGGGAGAGCCTGAAGGCTTGGCTATTTTCTGAGCAACAATGACATCTGCCCTTATTTACATATTAATGTCTTATTGGGTTTTTTTTTTAAGGATTTTAAATTATACATATTTAATTTATTATTTCTTTAAATGATTACCCAGGAAAATAAAAACTTCATCTTTTTTTTTGGGTTGCAATTTATTTTTATTGAAGTAATAAATATGTTCTTTATATTTTTTTTTTCATGCCAGAGCTTTTTGTATGAACCCGGAATTTAATTGATCTACTGTATTTGTTTTTTTTATTTTATTTTTAATTGATATTCTCAATAAAAAAAAGCTCTAAAATACATTTTGTGAAGACTTTCAAATAAAAAGGACTCTATTCAGTGCAACCTTTCAGCTGTAGCACACGACTTTCAAGCCTCGTACACACGGGCGGGAATCCCGTTGGGAAAAAAAAACGTTGGTTTTCTCGACAGGATTCCCGGCAAGCTTGCCTTGAACGTCGAGTGTACACACGGCCATTCAAAAGAACCACCGTTTTTTTGAATGGCAAGAATGCAGTGACGTCATCGACTACGAGGAGCCTGCGCTCGTCACATTCGATGCAGTCGCCGCCATCTTGCTACACCCTACACTACCTTTGTATGCTACCGTGCATGCGCCAAAGTCTTTTCGAGCATGCGCAGGTTTACCATGGACAGGTAAGCATACACACTCACGGTTTTCTCGGCAGGAAACACTCTGCCGAGAAACCATACACACAAACGGTTTTCTCGGCTAAAAGCTCTCCCAGCAGCTTTCTTGCCGAGAAAAACGGTTGTGTGTACGAGGCTTCAATGTATGATATTCTATGCAATTGTTAAAAGAAAAAAAATTCCAGTCTCAATACTTCTTGAATAATAAGCAATACAAATCTTTTTTTCCCTCTATACATTACTTCTTTGAAAGTCTAAGCAATCTATGAGCTATTCATACAAAAAAGCATTGCCATTATTTTTATACATTTTCCTCCCTTTTATATTTTTTGTTCTGATCACGTACTCCCTCTGTCAAATCCTCCGGCAGTAATTTCAGAGAAATATTGATGTAAACACACTTTTTATTTTTAGTCTGTCTCCAATAAGTTCACCACTGTGAGCCTCGTGAATATAAATCGTTGCATTTCCGTAATCACCTCTCCAACCCCTTTTAGCTGGCATATGTTGACTTGACACCGTGAAACTGGCAAATTTGGATTTAACTGCAAGAGGTGACCAATCAATTCCACATAATATCAAATAAGAGAGGCATTCATAGATGTGCAGGAATCCAACAGCTTCTTAAAGGGCCAGTAACCACATTATTACCATTACTTGAAGTCTTTGCTAGAGCTGGTAATTGGGGATAATGCACTCGCCTTTCTGCGGTGTGGCGGTGATGGGGGCTAGCCCCGTTGAATCAGTTTGTGTTGTTTTTTGCAGCTTGCAGCCTCCTCAAAATATATATAAACCCAAGAACAAAGAATGTAATATATTGGAGCTTTCCAGCCCTTTAGATGTGGTGGCTGCACTAGTTTTCTTTTTTTTTCTGGCTAAGTATATATTTTTTTAAAGTATAGAAAAATACCTGTTGATTTTGCTAGAATTCCAGTGTGTCATAGTAACTGTCTGTGCACTGAAGTGAAATCTCAAACAAGATCATCAACTTTCCCAACTATCTTCTGTGAACTACATAATACTGCCCACCCAGGTAATGGATATGATGAGAGCAGGAAAATATTTGTAGTCTAGATCTGGAGAGCAGCTTAGGGTGACAATGCTGCTCCTCTATACATACAGCTCAGATGGCAACCTTGCCATCCTAGGACAGAAGTGTTGTACTGGCAGGATCACTAGGTGAAAAAAGAAAAACAAACCAGAAAAAAGGGAAAACGAATGCAGACACCATCCTAAAGAATGGTAAGCTGCAATATATTTTATTTGTGTTCTTAGTTATGCTTTAGTGCACAGGGGCTTTTGAGGTTTTGTTCCTCGTGAACTGCAATCTGGATAAGCCCAACTCAGTATGCCCTTGGCCCCCTCCCTTTTCAGAATCACTTATGAATCATGATCAATTGTGCCTTGGAACCCCTGTGATAACCTGCCCAAGTTCTCGGGAAAACTAGACATGTCAACGACATCTTCAGCAAGATGTCAGTCAAAGCTTGCACTCTTGCTTGACCTACTCAGATAGAAGATGCATGTCAAGTAGTCATCATATAATTCTTGAATAGAATGGTCTGAAAGAACATGTTTGCTCACAAAGAGCATTAAATACAACTGCTGTTCCAGCAGAAGAATTTACTTGTCATAGTCTTCCCTTTCCATCTGCCATACACAGTTTCAATTGTTTCCGCTAAAGATGGAAATCATTTGAAAAATGCCTCTTGACTTGTACTGCATTGTCTTCAGTAAATTCTTACTACAATTCTGATTACTTTAAAATCAGGGTATGACTAAAGTATTGAGTAAGAACAATTAAGCATGAAGCACTATTAAACCCAAAAAACAAAAATTTAACATCGTGACAGGAGACTAACTGAATTCACATCAGTAGGCACAGGTGCCACATACCAAATTAAATCATTTATGACATGCACCACTAAATGTGTAGTATATCTCTTAAGGTGTCCATGTGGTTTAGAATATGTGGGCCGCACCATTCGGAAATTGCAAGTCAGACTTGGGGAACATATTACAAACATAAAGAAGGGTTTTGACAAGCATAATGTCTCTAAACATTATGACCTCAAACATAATAGAGACCCCACAGGCTAGCCCTAGAAAAATACATACCACACTGGCGGGGCGGGAATGGCAAGAGAAGCATTTCCAGATCCGAAACTAATTGGATTTATAAATTAGGATGTCATGTTCCCAACGGTTTGAACGTGGAGTGGGACATCAATTGTTTTATAAACAATTGTTGCTGTCCCCTCTAGTTTCACCAAAATCCTCAATAAAAGGAAATCTTCCTTCTCTCCCCTTTTTCCCATATAGATATAGATATATATATATATATATATATATAAATAAAATTATTACTGGATAACTTCCTTTGTTGGTAGGACTCCATGATATGCTACTGCGATTAATTTTGCAATATAGTATAGAAAAAGAGCTCCTTATATGTGAGAAAGTTAGGATCATCTTATATATAAAAACCGCAAAAATGTATGATCCCACATATATTTGACGTAATTTTTAAACCTATATTTTAAATGTGTAATTTTTAATATATATGAATGTTTGTAGGTTCAGTCTAAACGGTTTGGCACTGCGGAGGAGCATATCCCCTATTTTTGTTGAGCATTTTTGGGTTGGCCTTGGAATGTCCACACATTCTTTGAATAAACGTTTTTCCCCCAAAAAATAAGAAGTTTCTTTCCCTGTGGTATCAAAAAGGTCCACAAGATGGCACTGTCTTGTGTGATCTACCTGGAGCAACGTTATTGCTGTGTTCCAGGCGCCAATGATGAATCATCTCTCCGTGGATGGGGGTTTGGCTCACGTTTGGCAGGAAAAATAGGATTTTTGTACTCACCGTAAAATCCTTTTCTCTGAGTTCATGGACGGACACAGCCTTAAAACTTGACAAAGTGGGTATTAACACTTTCTGCCTAGTCACTCCTGAATGAAGGCTAACAACTTTAAAGCTGAACAACCCCGCCCAGGGGGCGGTCCTACTGGCTATATCCCCTCAGCCTGCACTAAGCAGATCAGTTCGTCAAAAGCAGTACAAACTTAAAAAAGAGGGGTGGGTGCTGTGTCCATCCATGAACTCAGAAAATAATTTTACGGTGAGTACATAAAACCTATTTTCTCTTTCGTTCATGGACGGACACAGCCTTAATCTCGACAAAGTGGGACGTCCCAAAACAGTGTCAAAAACGAGGGGTGGGAACAGCATTAAAATAATTTCACCCCAAAACAAAACAGAGCTCCTCAACTGAGGAGTTGCAACTCTAAACAGCCGCCTGCAATACCTTGCGGCCAAAAGAAGCATCCAACACATCTGTTGCGTCTGCCCATGGGTCTCTTGACCTGGCCACAAACCTAAATACCTTCCGATTGAGTCGAGAAGCCAGGAGATCTCGTCTGGCGTGCCCCCCCTTTGGCAAAGGAGCTGAAACGCCTCTGGGTGTAGAGACCATTCTCCTTGGTCCAGCATCTGGCGACTCCGCCTGCCAGTTTTCTACACCCGGAATGTATATGTCCGACAGGGCCGGTACGCTCCTTTCTGCCCACCTTAGGATGTGAGAGACCTCTGATGCTGCACTGAGCTTCTTGTTCCTCCTTGATGGCTGACATATGCCACCGCCGTGACGTTGTCCGACTGGATCCTGACTGGAGGCCCCTGTAGCCTCTGAGACCATGTTAAGAGGCACAGCCTGATCGCCCGGAGTTCCAGGACATTGATCGGCAAGTGGGATTCCTCCGGAGTCCAGCGACCCTGCAGTTTATTTCTAATAGCATCCAAAACACCTTGTTGAGGGAGCACGCGATAACGCACTGACGTTTTGTGTCGCGCTGCCTTTCCAAAAAAATACATGCACTTGATTTGGTACGTTTTAGTGCATTAGGGAGCCTATTCACATTAATGGATGCAAAATAATGCATGTAAACACGCTTTGTGTTACCGCACTGCAAAGGTGTGAACTGACTTAGAAGGGATATATAATCAAAATGTTGATAAAAAAAAGGTGCTGCTTCAGCATAAGTCTGTTATCTTGTAATGAAATACACACCCTGTCATTGCTGGGTCTGGTTTAAATTTTCTCTGACATAAGAACCCAGAGCAAACATGGAGATCAGAAAAAAAGCAGATTAAAGTAAAAAAAAAAAAGAAAAAAAAGAAAAAAAAAAAAAAAAAAGAATACTTCACTTAGGGCCAGTTCACAGATTCAGTTCCGTGCAGTTCCATGCGCTTTTTTTTCCTGCACAAAATGCATGCACAGTGTTTTCCATTTATTCCAATGGCTCTAGTTTACACCATGCAGTTTGCGGCCAGTTTCAGGTCAGTTTCTGCACCGGAAACTGACCAAATGGCTCTAGTTCACACTATGCAGTCAGTTTCCGAATACATGGAAAACACTGTGCATGCATTTTGTGCAGAAAAAACGCACGGAACTGCATCTGGTGGGAACTGGCCCTAAATGTTTTAAAGTATTTTAATATACTAGCCTGCTTATTCCCAAAGTGCTACAGTATTTTTTTTTTTTTCCAAAACAAGGTCATCTGTACTTTATAACATTATATCCTACTCGGCACTCTGTCACAGCTGAATTTGACATGCCTGCTTTAGAAGACAGCACTTGCAGCAGAAGGACATATTTAGATAATAAAGGGACCAGCCAGTGTCCTCTACAACCCCCCCCCCCCCCCCTCTACAACCCCAGCCACTCTCAAAATAGATTCCTAAGCTAGAAAAAATTATTCCCACCCTAAAATTAGCATTAGACTGCAAGCAAAAAAATAGATAAATAAACATTTTTAAGCTGCCCCCGCTTTTATACAAAAATGTACAATTATTGCCTGACCTTAAAATTACATTTGTCATAATCTTCTAAAAGAAATACAGGAGTTTATAAATAAAAGGCAAATCTGGCACAATCTGTATTTGTGGTTCCTGCCGCACATTTTGTGAATGCAAACCACAGAAAACAAAAATGCTAAACTTGATTTGAAAAGCTGTGAATAAGTTTATGGGCGGTACACACGATCCGAAAAATCGTACTAAAAAATACCGCTTTGGAAGCGATTGTACAATAATCTGATCGTTTAGTACAGAGCTTTCGAGAGCCGATCACGACTTTTCATCCGATATTTTCCGATCGGACAAGCACGAAGATTTTCATCAGTGCAGTTTTTACTGCCGACTACACTGCGGCCTTGACACGTGTTATTTTGGAGCACTGATGTTTGTTGCTCTGCCCTTTCAACGTGCTTCCATGGGTACAAAAAAAAAAAAAAAAACGTATATGTTTTCACTGCACCACATGGCAGCACCTTCATTTTTAATTGCCTGCATTGTGGTGTAATAGACAGTCGCTGCATGTGTGTTCCATACACAGGGCACTGTGGTGCACGCAGTACACCGTACACAGCACGTTGCAAACGCAATGTAGAAATGTGTACAATGAGTAGTTTGCAACAAGTAAAAGCAAAATAGATTAATATAAAAAATAAGAAAAATAAAATGTAAAAATTTTTTTACATTCTCTTGTTAAAAAAAAAAAATTGTTTTTATTAAACATTGCTCCTTTTTCATATTTTAGATAAAAAAAAAAAGCTGTAATTAAAACTATAATTGCTTGACAAGTTAAAAAAAAAATAATAATAATAATAATAATAATAATAATAATAATATTCACTGCATACAGTCAAATATATCCATAAATGACGCTTAGCAGAAGTTTAAATTACCAGCTATAAATGCAATTAATCTAATTTCCCACCACAAAACAGCTCGAGTCAAACAGCAGGGCAAAGGGGAATTCACAGATCAAATAGAGAAACCGAACAGGCTAAAACACGCAAAATTATAGGCCAAAAAAATACAAAAAAAGCAAACAAATTATTTCACACTGTATTTAAAGTGATACTAAATAATATCATTATTCTCAAAAAAAAATCATCCAGTAGCATCCACTACTTAACGGCCCTGTAATCTATTTGTCATGAAATTGTTTCTTAAAAGGATCACTAAAGAATTTTTTTTTTTTTTTTTTTAAATAACAAACATGTTGTTATACTTACCTCCGCTGTGCAGCTCGTTTTGCACAGAGTGGCCCCGATCCACATCTTCTGGGGTCCCTCTGTGGCTGTCTCGGCTCCTCTCCGCAATCACTCACCACCTATATGCGAGCGAACTCGCATGGTGGTGAGTGATTGCGGCCGCGCTCCAGTGATACAGCCAGCGGCTATTGCTGCTCACTGTATCACTCGGCACGGCGCGCCGCGTCATTGGATGTGATTGATAGCAGCGCGAGCCAATGGCTGCGCTGCTTTCAATCCATCCACTGTAACCAATCAACGGCTAGGCTGAGCGGCGAAGAGGATGTCGGGGGCGAGCGCGGGACTTTCAAGGGGTCAGGTAAGCTAAACGGGGGGCCAGAATGCATTAAGGTGAAAAAACTTTTACCTTTACAACCCCTTTAAGCCTCGTACACACGATCGGATTTTCTGACGGGAATTGTGTGTTGACAGACTGTTGGCCTAAAATCCGACCGTTTGTGCGCTCCATCAGACAACTGTTGGATGGCAGGCTTTAAAATTTTCCGGACAACGGTCTGTTGTCAGATGTTCTGATCGTGTGTACACAAGTGCGTCGGGCAAAAGTCCAAAGTACAAACATGCATGCCCGGAAGCAATGCTCACCAAACACAACATTAGCAGAAGGTGCCCAAAGGGTGGTGCTAAAGAGCTGAAAAACACCGTAGTATGTCACTACGTTTGTGTTTGTTGGCCGACAATTGTGTGCTGTTTGTATGCAAGACAAGTTCCTGGCCAACGTCCTTCGGACAAAAGTCAGACGCTTTGTCTGCGGAAAATCCGATCGGGTGTACCAGGCTTTTCAGCGTTTTTCTGCCAACTTGTACCATCATCCCCCCTCACGTCCCTACACATCCCATAAAAATAAAACAAACATTTAAAGAAAAAGTTAAAATTATGAGAGAAAAGTTACAGCATGAAAAAGGTACTTGTGAACACCACAAGCTTCCCAATAACCCCCCTCCCTAAGATCAGCTTTTAGGAACATTATTATAGCATTATTAAAATGCTTTTGCTACAGTGCACCACAACGCTGTGCATTGCTGTGCAATGTATTGTTAAAAATAGTGCAGGTGTTTAGCCCCAATGCATGGGGCTCTGGTGCTTAGATGTGGGTGGAGGGCAAACGTACACCATTGACCCCCATTGCTAGCAGCCTGTATAAAACTATGAGAGGCGGACAGCTGCTTCGCCTAAACAGGGCTGGGCAGTGCACCTAGCAGTATGAATGTTAGAGCTGCACGATTCTGGCTACAATGAGAATCGCAATGTTTATACTTTAGAATAAAGATCACGATTCTTGTGGGGTAACTTCATCTTTCACATTATACAAAAAAATTGGGCCAACTTTACTGTTTGTTTTTTTTTTTTTTATTTCATTGAAGTGTATTTTTTCCCCCAAACAATTACGTTTAAAAAGACCGCTGCACAAATACAGTGACATAAAATATAGCAACAGCCATTTTATTCTCTGGGGTCTCTGCTAAAAAAAATACAGTACTGTATATATAATGTTTGGAGGTTCCAAGTAATTTTCTAGGAAAAATTACTGCTTTTAACCATTTCAATACCAGGCACTTCCCCTCTTCCTGCACAGGACAATTTTTAGCTTTCATCGCCGTCGCACTTTGAATGACAATTGCGCGGTCATGCAACACTGTTCCCAAACGAAATTTTCGTAATTTTCTTCCCACAAATAGAGCTTTCTCTTGTTGGTATTTGATCACCTCTGCGGTTTTTAGTTTTTGCACTATAAAACGAAAAAAGACCAACAATTAAAAAAAACTGATGAGCACCGATAGGCGGCACTGATGAGGAGCTACTGACAGGCATTACTGATGGGGCACCGATTGGTACTGTTGTGGGCACTGACATGCGTTTATTTATTATGGGGACAGGCTGGCAGGTGTTGTGCACTGATTGGCAGCTGATGGGCACCTTTTGATGGGGGCTGTGCTGATAATCAATGTGCTGATTATCAGCACAGACTCCCCTCTGACAGGGAGAGATGCCGATTGGCTCTCCCTGTCAGCGGGAACCGAGGAAAGTCGTTTACCGGCACTTCCTAGTCCACGCGATGATCAGCTGTGATTGGCCACAGCTGATCACATGGTAAGAAGCCTGTCAGAGGCTCCATACCACGATCAGAGTTGCGGTGTGTCAGACTGACACACCGCACCTCTGATCGCCGTGCTGCGCGCACCGGCTTTGTTATCCTGATCACATCATATGACGTCCGATAAGGATAACACAACCACTTTGCCCGCCATCATTCTGCTATATGGCGGGCGGCAAGTGGTTATATGGTAAGTTCACCTTTACAGAAAAATCTGTAAGGTGAACTTACACAGGACCCCCCCTCCCCCGCTGACCTGTATGGCGGCGCCGGCCAATCAGAACCCGCGTAGCCCATCCTCTCAGCAGCAGAAGAGAGAAAGCTGAGAGAATTTCTAAGCTCCGTAGCTGTGAGGCGTCTATACTGGGGCTCAGAACGGGCGATCGCCGCCATACAGGTCTGTGGGACAGAGGGGGTGAGGTGGGGGTCCTGTGTAAGTTCACCTTACAGATTTTTCTGCAAAGGTGAACTTACACTTTAAGGGGTTAAACTACCCTCATTTACAGACCGAAGTTCATCCCTTTGATCTAAAAGAACCAAATGATACAATGTTTATAGTTATCACTCAGCGCAAAGCAATGTTGATAAACATTTGCCGGCTTTTTTTTTTACAGTTCTGAGCAGAGAACGGCTCTGCATTTGTTTCATAGAATCGTGGAAATGCTGGATTAAGATCGTGAGGGGGGTTGAATCGAGATCCTGATTTTTTAAACGAATAATCGCGCAGCTCTAATGAATGTCAAAGGCAGGAAGCACCCAGGGCCGAATGCCCAAAACGCAAGTCTGCATTCCAGGTATTCATCCTCGGGTGCATACTGCCCTAAAGCGCAAGCACTGCTAGTGCACCTTCCAGCCCCATCCAGCCACAGCAGCTGTCAGCCTCCCCCCAGCAAGCGGCTTGCTAAGAGGGTCAGGAGGAGTCATGAATGGCAGCGAGGGAACATAAAAAAAGAGGAAGATTGGGGATGCTCTGTACAAAACCACTGCACAGAGCAGATAAATATAAAAAAAAAAAAAAAAGGAGGGAGAAGACAGAGGTGGGAGGTAGTTGATAAGACAGGGGTTAGAGGAAGCCAAGCAACATTGGTATCAGATATATTTAGGTATCTGACACCAGTCTACACTTAGACCCCTTTCAAGCCTCGTACACACGACCGAGTTTCTCGGCAAGAACCAGCAAGAAACTTGCTGGCAGAGCTTTCTTGCTGAGTAAATCGGTCGTGTGTACGCGGCTTTCAGTTTTCTCGTCAAGAAAAACGTCAAGAATCTCGACGAGAAAAATAGAGAACCTGCTCTATTTTCTCGTTGGGTTTCTCGACGAGAAACCCGAGTGTGTGTACACTTACCTGTTCGCCGGGAAGCCCGCGCATGCTCGAAATGACTTAGACGCATGTGCGGTAGCTTCCAAGGCATAGGTAGGGTGTAGCAAGATGGCGGCGACGGCATCGAATGTGACGAGCACACGCTCGTCGTAGTCGATGACGTCACCGCGTTCGCTCCATTCAAAGAACCGCGGGTTCTTTGAAATGAGCGTGTGTACACTCGGCCGGGACAAGTTTCTTGTCCAAGAATCTCGTCAAGAAAAAATGACGAGATTCTCGGCCGTGTGTACGAGGCTTCACACTGGAGCGGTTTGCAGGCGCTATTGCAACCCTAAACAGCGGCTGCTGTTTCTCCAGTGTGAAAGCCCGAGGGCTTTCAAACTGGAGCGGTGCGCTAGCAGGACCGCTCCAAAAGTCCTGCTAGCAGCATCTTTGGAGCGGTGAGAGGAGCGGTGTGTTTACCGCTCCTCCACCACTCCTTCCCATTGAAAGCAATGGGAAACCTTGGCTATACCGCCGGGAATGCGCCTCTGCAGAGGCGCATTGATTTTCCGGTGGTATTAACTCTTTTTCGACCGCTAGCGGGGGTTAAAATCGCACCGCTAGCGGCCAAAAACTGCCGCAATTCCGACAAAGTGCCACTAAAAATAGCAGCACTTTACTGCCACCGCACCTCCTGCCCCAGTGTGAAAGAGGCCTTAAAGTGTTAGTTCACCATTTCAGAAAAAAATGAAAAAGTGAAACAACACCCTACATTCTCTCCACTCCCTCCAGTCCCCACTGCACTTATCTCAGTGGGTGATACAGTTTTACCGCAACAACCCAGATGAGACAGATCAGAGAGAATCTATTTGGTCATCACTGGCACTTGACTTTGTTGACCAATCAGAACCACTCTGATTCATCCCAGCATCCCTGTGGAAAGAAGAGGAAGAACAGTGTGGTTTTAAAACCTCATGGCCACAGGCTCTGTGGAGGTGGAGCCCTCTATGGAGGGCAATACTGAATCATCAACAGAGGTATGTGCAGTGGGGACCAGGTAGGGGAGTGGGGAGGTTATAAAGTGTTGGTTCGCTTTTAAATTTTTCGGAAAAGGTGAACACTTTGTGTGCTTCTACCAGATCTACAGATGTATAATCAGTATGTGTCAGGTCTATTGAAATCTGTGTGGAAATCCCAGACACTAAGCCCTGGTTCACACTTGTGCGATTTAACATGTGATTTGACATGACAAATTACATGTCAAATCGGCGGCATTTGCCAGCAAACGCACCGTCCTAATCGGTGAGATGCCGCACCGATTTCAAAAAGTAGTTTCTGTACTACTTTTTGCATTTTCGGGCCGCGATTTGCATTGACATCTGTGCAGGAACCGACAAGCGGGAGTGAAATCGTGCGAGTTCAGCTGAACTCGCATGGCTTCACTCCCACAGCCCAGTGTGAACCTGGGCTTAAGGCTTGTTCAATCCCAATGCAATTTTCCTTTTATTCTATTATTTTCCATTGAGACCAACGTGCTGCATTGGTGTGTGCTGAAAAAAGTAGGACAGATTGCATTTTTTTTATGCAGCAAATTGTGATGTTCTACAATGCATCAGAATGCGCTGTGATGCATAGAGTTAAATAAAAAGTAATTGTTTTACATTATAATAAAAGTTAAATAAAAGGACAAAAATACACAGTGCAGTGCTTTGTAACAACTCACCTGCCTACACAATGCACACCAGCAGATGCACATTATTAGAGTAGAGCTCCCATTTGTAAATGTTTTTTTGGGTTTTTTTACAATCTGGATAGTGAGCCAGGGTAATTACAATCTCTACAATCACCTGTTTGCTGCTGAAGTGTTTCCAAATGCTGTCTATTTTTAGTAATTGATTTAAAAGTATTAAAGAGAAAGGGTTACTATGACAGACAGAAAACTAGCAGTTTCAAAAGGGGAAGCTCAGCAGTGGTACCCCTGAGGCTTTTCTCATCACTAGGTTCCTTCAAAGGAAATGAATAGTATATTTTCAATAAGGGCAGTCAGAGCTACAATAAGGAAGTGATTATACGATTTTTACAAGCTTGCTCAATTTTAATTATTACATTGCGCTGTTGTACAGTTACATGAACAAGTGTACTTTGGTACACGTCAAATAAAGTTGGGTGAGGAAAAAAGCAGAGTGATGTGCTGAATCATGCACCACACCGCAAAGCTTTTTTGGCCATACTTCTCTTATGGGTCACAGGAGTGCACCTACTTTTGCTGTGCTATTTCCTGCTCTCAACTGTCGTAACAGAGCCACTCCAGGATCTGGAAGGATCCTGACAATATTGTCAGGATCCACCCAGAAGCCCGATTGACAGCTGGCTCCAAGCCTGCCATTCTGACCCATTCTGGCAGGGTGTCGTGGTTTATAAAATTAATGGCACCCTCGCACGTCTGCTAAAGTGCAGCACATTTCTCTGCAGGTCGGGAACATTTGCGAATTTGCACTGGTTGAAGATTCTACTGGCCTAGTGTAATGAATGACTTTGTCCACTTTTTTTTCCACTTTTGCAGCCGAATTGGGAAACACCTACTTTATATTTGTTACATGTTCCCATTTACATAGCATAACTTAAAAAATATTTTAAAAATTGCTGGTTACCCTTTCAAGTGCTTTTTATATGCTAAAAATCCTTACATGCTCTCCCCGCTTTGTAATGTTTTGGATGGGACTGTGGAGTAATGTTTTAAAGAGAAGTATGGTTTTTCTTTTTTTTTTTTTGATTCATACTTACCTCGGTGGATGGCGCATCAGACCGATGGTGCAGCTGTCCCCCAGCGTCTCTGCACTGAGAACCGAGCTACTGAACATCGCCGATGGCTCGGTTCTTACTCCTCCCCGAGATGCTGCATGTCAGTCAGCATCTCTCCTGCTCTGATACTCCATGCTCATTGGAGCGATGAGCTGTGGAGGAGCGGGGAGTGGCCGTCTTAGCGACTCGCTGAGCCGCTGAGACTGCCATCAGTCAAGGAAGCTGGCGGATTCAGACTTGGAAGTCGTGATGACGCGTTGCCCCGACTGATGGCAGTGACGTCAGCGGAGAGTGGACTTCACAGGAGTGCAAAACAAATTGTATTCCTGTGACCCAGAGGAGAAGCCCAGCATAAAAAGCTCAGGCTGGACTTCTCCATTAACATAAATAACTGCCTGTACTGTGTTCACAGTTCTTAAATCATTAGCTGTAAACTAGATTTGAACCACTGCCTGTCCTAACAAAAGGTTAACAATTTAGAATCCTCCCTCCTGCATTGTAGGCTAAGGCCTGGTTCACACTGGGGCGACAAACGCTCCGACATTGGGAGCTCATGTCGCATGACGTGTGAAAATCAATGTTTCCCTATGGGAGCCGTCCTAACTGGTCCGACACATGTCGGTCCGACTTTGAGAATGCTCCCTGTACTACTTTGGTCCGACTTTGATCCGACTTCAGCCCATTGACTATCATTGAAGTCGGATCAAAGTCGGACCGCAGTCTTGCATGATCCGACTTTGGCATGCGACTTGTGCTGTACTGCTCTTGAGGGGGAACTCCAGGCCAAATTTTAAATAAAAAAACCGGCATGGGTTCCCCCTCCAGAGGCATACCAGGCCCTTGGGTCTGGTCTGGATTTGAAGGGCCGCCCCTACGCCGAAAAAACGGCGTGAGGGTCCCCCCAAAATCCAAACCAGACCCTTATCCGAGCACACAACCTGGCAGGCCGCAGGGGAAGAGGGGGGGACGAGAGAGCGGCCCCCCTCCCTCCTGAACCGTACCAGGCCGCATGCCCTCAACATGGGGGGGTTTGGTGCTCTGGGGCAGGGGGGCGACCTGCGGCCCCCCCACCCCAGAGCACCCTGCCCCCATGTTGATGAGGACAGGGCCTCTTCCCGACAACCCTGGCCGTTGGTTGTCGGGGTCTGCGGGCGGGGGGCTTATCGGAATCCGGGAGCCCCCTTTAATAAAGGGGCCCCCGGATCCCGGCCCCCCACCCTATGTGAATGAGTATGGGGTACATCGTACCCCTACCCATTCACCTGGTGGAAAAAAATTGCAATAAAAAAACCACACAGCTTTTTAAAGTATTTTATTGCACAGCTCTGGGGGTCTTCTTCCGACTTCGGGGGGTCTCCGGTAACGTCGCCGCGCTCTCCGGTTCTTTCTTCTGCCGGGCCTCCGCTAACTTCTTTTTAGCTCTTTATTTATTTATTAAAGGGGGCTCCCGGATTCCGATAAGCCCCCCGCCCGCAGACCCCGACAACCAATGGCCAGGGTTGTCGGGAAGAGGCCCTGTCCTCATCAACATGGTGGCAGGGTGCTCTGGGGTGGGGGGGCCGCAGGTCGCCCCCCTGCCCCAGAGCACCAAACCCCCCATGTTGAGGGCATGCGGCCTGGTACGGTTCAGGAGGGGGGGGCGCTCTCTCGTCCCCCCCTCTTCCCCTGCAGCCTGCCAGGTTGCGTGCTCGGATAAGGGTCTGGTTTGGATTTTGGGGGGGACCCCCACGCCGTTTTTTCGGCGTAGGGGCGCCCCTTCAAATCCAGACCAGACCCAAGGGCCTGGTATGCCCCTGGAGGGGGAACCCATGCCGGTTTTTTATTTAAAATTTGGCCTGGAGTTCCCCCTCAAGATTCATACCAAACAGTGCATGATATTGGCGGGGATCCAAGTCGGATCCCCGTTCATTGAAAGTCGGACATATGTCGGCTTCATGTCGCAGGCCAAAGTCGGATCCAAAGTAGGACAGATGTCGTGTCGCACTAGTGTGAACCCAGCCTAATAGGGTATAGATCACAGTGGGGTCAATTCACTAATGATTTATACATGCAACATTTTGTTTTTGTTTGGAAGTCTCACATGTAAGTAAGATAAAACAAATTGAGATAAATTATTAAAAGTGGAAAAAAAACAAAAAAAACAACAAAACAACACAACAACAACATGAATTATTTATCTCAGGGTACAAGCAGTGGATAATTTAGGAATGTACAAAATAACAATGAAGGGAGCTTTGCAAAATTTGCACTGACCAGTAACTTCAAATTATACAATGTATTAGTGTGGAAAAGTTATACCCTAATGCCTTGTGTACACCTCCGATGGGTTTTTCCGACGGAATTCCGTTCAAGCTGTCTTGCATACACACTGTCACACCAAATTCTGACCGTCAAGAACGTGGTGACGTACAAAACTACAATGAGCCGAGAAAAATTAAGTTCAATGCTTCCGAGCATGCGTCGACTAGATTCCGAGCATGCGTGTTTTTTTCTCCGTCGAAGTTCCATACAGACGAACGGAATTTCTTTCTAACTCCATCGGAATTTCCGATGGAAAAAGTCAGATGGGGCATACACATGGTCGGAATATCCGCTGAAAAAATTCCGTTGGACGTTTTTCCTCTGAAATTCCGACCGTATGTACGTGGCATAAGGCTTTGTTCCCACACGGGCATGTTGCCATGCCCGTGTGGGTGCACGGGCATGGCAGCCCCTTTATTTGAATGGGCGGCTGTGCATGCATGGTGCTTTTGCAAATGCGATTTTTGTGTGCAAGAAACAGCACCGCATTTTAAAGACACACTAGCTTTTGACAGGAGGCGGAGAGGCATTGTATTGCTTCCTCACCACCTGTTTTAACCCCTTTGAACCCCACACTAGCGTGCCACGGGGTGGCTGCAGACTGGCCCCATTCTCTTGAATACACTTGAAGCAAAGCATGTGTACACCCAGCCACTGCATCTGCAGCTAAAGAGGGCAGTGGTTGGAGGTCAGTAAAAGGTAGCTTTACCATGGGTTTACCACCACCCATCCATTAGTGCGCACAAGCCCCAAGAGCCCTAGAAAAATCTTCCTCTGGTGCAGTGTTACCTTGTGAAAACAAATGCAATAAACAAAGGTGCTAAATATTGCAAAATAATTAACACATTTGTTAAATAATGCATCTTTTGTGTGAATTGACTACTTTTGAAATTAAAAGGCAAAAATGTATGCGATATTTATCTCGTAGTGAGTTGACCCCTGGAAGTCTGTCCAGAAACTCTCAGAATCTACCACAGTCTCCTTAGAAACAGCTAAAAAATGTAAGAAATATTTGTTTTCTTTTGGATGGGAACACATAGCATACAGTGGGATTTTCTTAAATTTGATTGCAAAAATAGAAAAACCCTTTAAGGCTCCTTGCACACAGGGGCATCTAGCTGTTGTGCATGCATACCAGAATTATAGTGTTTCCCCGGATGTGACAGGTGCAGTGTCCAGACCCACTGCAGGTAGCCTGTTAAAGTCTATGGCAAGCTGTGGCTAAAACACTGTACCAAATGATACTTGCATTTAAGGACCTATGCGTTCAGGGGCTCATGCCTAGAACACAGGTCTTCTGTGTTCCAGACCTTCGTCCCGGAATATGCAGGGCCTGAATGCAGGTACCACTTGGTACAGTGTTCAGCCCCGTCCATCCATAGCCTGCCATAGACTTTGACAGGCTACCTGCAGTGAGGCTGGATGTTGCAACGGTCCCTTTTGGGTACACTAAAATGAAGGGAAGGACACGCTGCTCTTAGACGTTCATGAAAAACTGTCCCCAAATAAATTTTCTATCATTTTTGGTTGTATTTAAAAGTTAGTGATTTTTTTTTTACTAAAACAAACAGCCAATCATTGGGGGTCACTGGCACCTTAAACCCCCCAACTTCTCTTTCGATCTGGTGATCTTCCTTCCTGCTGGGTTTACAATCATTCAGCCTATTCACAATAGATGAATGAGAGGAGCTCTGCCTCCATTGTGAAAGGGCTGCATGTGTATAAACAATACTAGCGTTTACACTTGTGATGGCTGTGATTCGTTCACAGTGATCAAAAGGTACAGAGCCAAAGGGTCCATGGCAGCTCAGATCTCAGTCATTCCCTGCTGCACTGGCCGCCTGAGTGTGTTTTCTGCACTGCTATTAAAAAATGGCACTGCAGAAATACAACTCCAACTCCCGTTGTTTTTTTGTAATATAGTGATATGAAAAGTGGTTAAATATGAGGCGTCCAAAATAAAACAAAGTGGAATATTTCTAAAACAGTGAATGCGACATTCACCAAACAAAAAAAAAAAAAAAGAGAGCTGTGACCTGGCACAGCCTTAATTACAAACCTCCATCCCTAATAAACGTATAAAAACAGAGAAAAAGAGTAGTGGGACTTTAAATGAGGGATGTCACTGCAAACAAGTAATGCGTGAGGTATACAATATTATAATTTTATTGATCAACTACATGGGAACAATCCATAATCTGGAGATACACAATATGTTTTAGCTCATAATAAAAACAACCATATGCAAAAGAGCTGACATATGAACAGAAAGTACACATACATACTGTATAATTGACATAATGCTTAATAGAATTATTATACCTAAAATGTGACCACAGACCAATAAAAACTAAGCGTAAATAAAAATACAGACAATATCTGTTATTTTATGAATACTACCCTACAAGGGGAGAGAATGCTATTAGGGAACAAGGGGTCTGATACTCACAAGTCAGCTATAAAAATAAGCCCAGCTGGGGAGGGGCTGCGATGTGCATTAGTACTTCCCCTCCTCGTCTACTTTGAGATGTGTCCTTTTGCGCATCAGCGTCATGCACACGCCCCACTCACGTAATGTGGGGACGTTATTAGACGTGGCTCCACCTCTGGCGCACGCGGCGGAAGTGGGACCTGACCCTTCGCCTCCCCTACACTTTATCGGCATTGCACATGACGTTGGCGGGGGACCCGCTCTGAATTGGGGGATAGACATGGCCTGGGCAGGTCGACTGACGATTTCCCATGCGTTCATCACATACAGCTCATCACTCCACGGAACTTTACATGTAAGTCACTAGGGAGGTCATTCATGACCCCACTCACACATATTGATTTTTTTGTTCTTAGCCACATTTATATACATACATAAATATATATATATATATATCCACCCCCCCCCCCCCCCGCCATTTTTCCACATTTTCTTCCACACCTTTTTACATTTGTTTGTTTTTTCTAACTTTTTTCACATTTTGCTGTTTATACATGTTCAATACATCCATTTACGCATAGGGAATGTATCATGGCGATCTGGCCTTTGCTCGTTTGTCTGGGCAGGACACCCTGCCTCAGCCCCGGTTGGACAATTTGTCTGAGGCCCCTTCTCCCATGATACCAGCTGGGCGTATTTTTATAGCTGACTTGTGAGTATCAGACCCCTTGTTCCCCAATAGCATTCGCTCCCCTTTTAGGGTAGTATTCATAAAATAACAGATATTCTCTGTGTATTTAATTTTCATAGTTCACCCAACTTCTGATGAGTGACCACTGTCCCACTCTTTTCCTCTGTTTTTATATATTTAATTGTAACATTCTCCATACATTCATTGCAGTTGAATCTTCCTGGTGCATGTTTTAAACTGAAAGCGGTAGTAAACCCAAAATTTTGTCTTTGCATATCATTTAGTAGTTTTTTTATTAACAATGAATTGCTATGAGTAATTTTTACTGTACCTGCCTCCTGTTCGTGTTAGATATTTTCTCGAGACATTACATCCTCCGCGCATGCGCCGTATCCTCCTTCATTCCGGCAAGCTGAGACCCTGCCGGAAAGATTCAGTGTCCATGTCGGGGCTGCGTCATTTCCTGTTTTAGACGTCAGCCCCGACATCCCGCCATACTTAATCAGAATTCATGCACGAGCATCATAGTTACCATGTGACCTGTACGTCACATGATACAGGAGAGACAGACGGCACGAATTAGAAGCACTGCAAGCTGCCTTAAAACAATTTCAATGTCATTTGAATGTGTCTTTAGAATGTGCTTACACAGCATGCTCCCGGAGTTATTGTCACTCCTTTCTGAAGCACACTGATTTTTTTTCTATTCGTTTCGGTAGTAACCGGAAACAAAAGAGGATTGAATATCTCTTTACTAGTGCGCATGCGCAGGAATATCGAGAGAAGGAGAGAAGGGCGTTCTGTGGGCGGAAATACAGAGCGATTCAGACGCAGAAGACCACAGTGAAGATGGCGCTGGCGAATATGCTGAAATAACGTTTGGATGATTAAGAATATATGCAGTAAGCTAAAAAAATTATATATATACACAAAGTGGTCATTCGATTCATAATTAATTTGCCTTTCAGAATATTATGAATATAGTATTGATGTGGGTGGGTTTACTACCGCTTTAAGTAAAGGATTGGTGAATGGCATTCCCTGCTTTATAAATTTGCCTTACATCTTTACTAAATGGAAGAACCAAGAAAACTGTCTACAATCCCTACCATCTTATTTTACATTGTGAATGTTAGACGACAACTACAGATGTGCTTTATAGGGGAATATACCTATAAGCAGTGAGGGTACCCAATATACTGTACAAGCAGATTTTGATTGAAAGGATAGCCAACTATGTCCCATGTAATGCCTGGTACACACCATGAGATTATCGGACAAATGACCGTCCGTTTTTTTTTTTTTGCATGCTAGTCTCAGATCGAAAGTCTCAGGTCATACGACAGAATACAAATTCAGAAGTGATGTCATGTGTTGTAGTGTATTTGTATTGTATGTTCGGACGAAGATTGTACTGATTAAATGAAAATTGTACGATCTGGTATCGTACGAGAACATTTTTTGTGTTTGTCCCTTTGGATAATATCAAATAAAGTGTCATAATTGGCTCCCGAAAGCTGTGTACTAACCATCACATTATCGTACGATCACTTCGAAAGCGGTATTTTTTGTCCGATTTTCTGATCGTGTGTACGGAACTTTAGTATTAGGTGTTGTAAGATTAAAGTGGGCTAAAATAATGGTAACTAGCATTAGCATGATCTGAACTCCTACAGAAAGAAGCAGCCACTAGGACCTATATACCGTGTCACTTTATAAATGAGGGAAGAGGATTGTTTCGAATTTATTCTCAGCAGGTAAGCAGTTTACACAACAGCGTCTCCATCAGTAGAGACAGTGTGACTTTATGCTGGACAGAATGTCCTTTCAAAAGATGAATCATACAGCAAAAATCAATATCTGCATGGCACGTTATTAAAAAGTGAAAAGCAGTAATACAAACAATGGCTAAAACTGAGGTTGCAGCATGGAATTTCTCTGCAGGTTATGGTCTTATCATCCTGGTTTAGAGTGAAAGATTTACACATTCCAAAGGAGATGTCCTTTAAAATGGTGCCTACGTAGGATGTTTCTCACCAAATTTAGCCAATTACCGTTGGTTCGAGCAGCAATCTTATGTGTTTATGAACTCCCTAATTCCCAGACACATAGCCAGCTATTCTCAGAGAAAAGAAGGCTCAACTGGGTTGGATTTTCATGTCCAATCAACACTGGCATCCCTTGCTGGCAACAGTAACAGTATTCTCCTGGGCACTGGTGTGATGGTGCAAATGGGAAAAGAGTTAAACGGTCTCCAGTGGATATTACTGCACAGCCTTGCTGCCCTCTAGGACTGGCGTTGTATTCAGAACACTGTAGAGAATAAAAACTAAGGGCGCACTGGCCTAGTGCAATATCCAAGAACCATTTATTAAAAATGATAAAGGTAAAATAAAACGACTCCCAAATGTAGGCAGTATGCTCTGTAGGTGGCTATAAACTCCCAACTCTGTCGAAACCTCCGGCTCAAAAAGGACCTCACCAGGGTCCCTGACCAGCATTGTCCATGGATCACAGTAAAGGGAAGTCACATGATCCCCAGACAATGCTAGTCAAGGACCCTGGTGAGGTCCTTCTTGAGCCGGAGGTTTCGACAGAGTTGGGAGTTTATAGCCAACTACAGAGCATACTGCCTACATTTGGGACTAGTTTTATTTTACCTAATCATTTTTAATAAATTGTTGTTTGATAATGCACTAGGCCAGTGCGCCCTCAGTTTTTAGTCTCTACATCCCTCACTGGCACAAGGGGCATCTATCAGTGGTCTTCTTCCATAGGCATAAATATGCACATTTAGCCAGTCTGAACATACAAGTCTACCAGAAGATCATTTATCGTTTGTGATTTTTCAGCCAGATTAGGCTCTTATGCCCCATACACACGATCGTTTTTCATGCCATTTTTTAAACCAACGTTTTTCTCGTCGTTTTTTTTCATGTTTCCTCTCAAGCCTGTCTTGCATACACACGATCATTAAAAAAAACGTTCAAGCAAAGCGCAGTGACGTACAACACGTACGACGGCACTATAAAGGGGAAGTTCCGTTCGGATGGCGCCACCCTTCATGTTAATAAAGTTTGTTGAGCGACGATTAGCGCTTTTCAGTCCGTTACAGCGTGACGAATGTGCTATCTCCATTACAAACGCTAGTTTTACCAGAACGAGCGCTCCCGTCTCATACTTGATTCTGAGCATGCGCATTTTTTTCACCTCGTAAAAGCATACACACTATCGTTTTTCACGTCGTTAAAAAAAACGACATGAAAAACGACATGAAAAAATAGAGCATGTTCGAAATTTTTAATGGTCGTTTTTCACGCCGTTAAAAATGCTCTGGAGCATACACACGATCGGTTTTAATGCCCATTTTTAACGGCATGAAAAACGATCGTGTGTATGGGGCATAAGAGCTGATCATCCTCTGAAAATCAGATTATCAAAATGTACATATTTTTCTAAATCTTTTGCACTAAAGATCTTTTGGCGGTTAACTCCCGCCTGCACTTCAGACTGTCATCTACTAGGGTGCTGTAAGAAGTAAGGGGCAACTCCAAATTACTACCCAGGAGGATCTCAATCAGATACGGGATTTATATTTTCTTGGTAATCTAAAAACATCATTTATTACATACTGGTAATATACAGTATACTGCACTTCTACACTTCCCAATGCAGTCTGTTTGGTCAAGCATACAATAGAAACAACACAACATTTGTATGCACATCCAGATGTGATACAAAGCTATAAAAATCAGTTAACAGCACAGACTGCTATGTATTCACTTGAGTAATGTATTCTTTCACAGGCATACTGCAGCAAATTCATTGCAACCTGCAAGAGATGTCTTTCTGCCAATGTAACCACAAACATGTACAAAAGTCTACATTTCTGTTCACATTTTAATATAAAACTTTGATTTGGAATTGAAGTGCCACACTAGAGCTGCAGGATTCTGGCTAAAATGAGAATCGCGATTAGTTTGCTTAGAATAAAGATCACAATTCTAGCAGCATAACATCATCTTTCATATTATACAAAAAAATTGGGCTAACTTTACTGTTAATTTTTTTTTAATTGATAAAAAGTGTATTTTTTTTTCAAAGAAATTGCGTTTGAAAGACAGCTAAGCAAATACAGTGAGACATAAAATACTGCAAAATCCACCATTTTGTTCTCTAGGGCATTGGTCATCAACCCTGTCCTCAGGGCCCACTAACAGGCCAGATTTTATGTATTACCTTTGGGAGATGCAGACTAGAATACGGCAATCACTGAGCAGCAAATGATACCACCTATGATGGATTTCAGTTATCTTGCAAACCTGTCCTGTTAGTGGGCCCTGACGCTAAAAAAAAAAAAAAAAAATAGGGGTTCCAAGTAATTTTCTAGCAAAAAATACAAATTTTAACTTGTAAGCAAGTGTCAGAAACAGGTTAAGTCTTTAAGTGGTTAAACTGACCTCATCTACACACCAAAGTTTATTCCTTTGATCTAAAAGAACTATGTGTTACAATGTTTTCTCTTTATCTCCGCCTAAGCGATGTTGTGATAAAACTTGGCAGGCTGAGGCTGTCAATCAGCTGGAGGTCCCTCCCCTGTGTCACCTGTATTCTCTCTGGGCCAGGAAAATATGTCAGAAGCGATTCATGCAGATGGTAGAAGAACTAAGCAGCAGGCAGAAATTACACTAGTTCTAATTGAGACAAGTACACACTATAGAGGGATATGCTTTGTTCAGATTTCATGTCTGAAGTTTACATCCACTTTAAAATGGACCCTTTAAGAAATCACTAGCTCAAACCAGCAGAATGAACAGTGGGCTTTATATATGAAAACTGGGGGGGGGAGCAGAGTTAGTGTCCATAGCAACGACTCAAGGATTAGTTTTCTAACGACACTAAAAATGACAGCTGGATTTTGAATCCTACAATTCTTTTCCCCGGCTCTTGTATACAAGGAGGTCAATGGCATCCAGGAGGTTTGAGATTGTTATACACAAACACCACTTTGGGGTCACTTCTGCCTTAGGTACAAAGAACATCAGTTGCTCATCAAACCTAGATTTAGATACTTATTAGCTAAGAGTGTATACATAACCAGAATGAAAAGCTAGCAAAGTGCTGCAGCCTATACAGGGTGCTAGAATAACCATCCATGTACCACATGCTGCAATAAAACAGGAAACACAAATAAATTAAGCTTCCATCTTCCATATACTCAGAGAAGAATGCAGCACGGTATGAAAACTACATTCATACAACCAGTCCATATGTAACATTATTAAAAACTGAGGAAAAAGACAGACATTTAAAATAAAGAGCAGGAATTCCTTTTCACGCTGACACACAGTCTGCCTGGAGCTAGATTATACTTTGCTTTTTGCTTTAATTAAATTAGTTATTTTCGATGATCTTTTAGATAACTATATAAAAGAAATCAGCTTGATGTAAAAAGTCTATCAGTGAGTACTAGTAGAAATAAAAAAATTAAAACTTGCTATGTAATATTTTGCAATGTGCTGGTCTTGTTATGGAAGATGGGTTGTATTTATTAAAGTGGTTGTAGAAGCAGAAGTTCTTTTTATCTTAATGCATTCTATACATTAGGATAAAAAGCCTTCTGTGTGTAGCAGCCACCGCAGCACCCCATAATACTTACCCGAGTCCCATCTCTATCCAGCAATGTCCACGAGTGTCCAAGCCCTCGGGACACTTCTCCTGATTGGTTGAGACACAGCAGCGGCACCATTGGCTCACGTGGCTGTTAAAGGTAGTCAGCCAATCAGGGGAGAGGGGGGGGGCGGGTCGGGCTCTGTGTCTGAATGGACACATGGAGCTGTGACTCGGCTCCAGTGCCCCCATAGGAAGCTGCTCACTGTAGGGGGAACTCGGTAGGAGGGAGGGGCCAGGAGAAGTAAGGCCCCATGCACACGAGACGCAGGTGCAAACTCTGCTGAACACACGTTTTTAAACGCTGAAACCGGCATTTATAAATGCGCGTTTTTCCGCGTTTGCGTTTATAAGCGTTTCATAATAGACCCTCCCTAAGCTCAAAAAACAGTAAATTTTAACCATTTCAGCCAGTTTGTGAGACCAGAGTGAGTAGCAGCAGCTGAGACAGCAGCAGTGTACTTGTATTTAGCGTATCACTTGCCACATCACCTGCCACAAGTTGTGGATTGTCCACTTGCCACGTCACCAGGCCACATCACGTGCCACAAGTTGTGGATTGTCCACTTGCCACGTCACCTGGCCACGTCACCTGCCACAAGTTGTGGATTGTCCACTTGCCACGTAACCTGGCCACGTCACCTGGCCACGTTACCTGCCACGTCACCTGGCCACGTTACCTGCCACAAGTTGTGGATTGTCCACTTGCCATGTCACCAGGCCACATCACGTGCCACGTCACCTGCCACAAGTTGTGGATGTCCACTTGCCATGTCACCAGGCCACATCACGTGCCACGTCACCTGCCACAAGTTGTGGATTGTCCACTTGCCATGTCACCAGGCCACGTCACGTGCCACGTCACCTGCCACAAGTTGTGGATGTCCACCTGCCACGTCACCTGGCCACGTTACCTGCCACGTCACCTGGCCACGTCACCTGCCACAAGTTGTGGATTGTCCACTGGCCACGTCACCTGGCACAAGTTGTTGATTGTCCACTGGCCACGTCACCTGGCACAAGTTGTTGATTGTCCACTTGCCACGTTACCTGCCACAAGCTGTGGATTGTCCACTTGCCACGTTACCTGCCACAAGTCGTGGATTGTCCACAATGCAATGCAAGCAATTACAGTTTTCTTTTATATTTTTTTAATAGTTTTTCATCATTTGCCATCATTTTTGAGATTTCTAATGTTAAAAAATAGGTCACCTTTAAAAACGCTTATAAACGCAAACGCGGCAAAAAGCCGGTACCGCGTTTAGCCGCGTTTAGCGTCTGAAACGTGGAAAACTTTTGCGTCTGAACCCTTTTTTTGCTTCTGGAAAAACGAGGTTAAACACAACTGCTTGTAAACGCCAAAAAACGAGAGTGTGTGCATGAAAACATAGGATAACATTGAATGGGTTCAGGAGCAGTTGAAAAAAGCGTCCAACTGCCTCTGAACGCGCGTTCAACAGCAAATAACAGCGTCTCGTGTGCATGGAGCCTAAAGAGGGACCCGAGAAAAGAAGGAATCCGGGGTGCTCTGTGCAAAACCACTGCACAGAGGTGGTAAGTATGACAGGTTTGTTATTTAAAAAAAAAAAAAAAAAAACACAAGACTTTACAATTACTGTAAATTCAGTCCTCCCTCCTCTGGCCAATTGCCTGAGCAGCAATTTCAGACAAGTAAAACCAGGCTACTAATGCCATCCAGCAAGTACTACAAGTGTGTTAAATGTTTGCTCAGTTCACCTTATCTGCATTCTGTTGGCCAGATTTCTTCACAGGGTCGCTGTCAGTGCATTTGTTGCAACCTGTGTTTTGTAAGATCACCAATCATAATAAAACTTCCCACGCAGGTGATTAGAACCCTATTAGTACTGACAAATTACTTCCATTAGGCTTCCTGTAGATGAGATGACAAGACAGTTGTGTTGGGGAATCGCCCTCCTACACACACACACACACCAGATTATGAACTAATGGAAGTTGGGTAGAAACGTATACTGCAGCATTGCCTGGGTGAAAAATTTAAAGTGGAAACAAACTATTACATTCACCAAATCAAATGACAAACATTAAGTTATTCAGAGCGAAGAAAAGAACACGCCAACATAATCAATACATTGAATTCTACACTGATCTTTGTCAGCATTCTGAATTAGAATCCGCAATCAGCTTTGCTTTTGGAAAGCAGTATGCCAGGCCATGACAGCAAGCGCTCTCCATGAAATCAACACCCACCAGACATGCGTGACACAGTCTATAGGCCCGTACACACGATCGGATATTCCAACAACAATTGTCCGATGGACGTGTTTTGTCGGATAATCTGACCGTCTGTATGCTCCATCGGACAATTGTTGTCGGAATTTTTGACAACAAATGTTAGCTGTGCATGCTCTCAAATTGTCCGACAACAAAATGTGTTCCATTGGATTATCCGATCGCGTGTACACAAATCCGTCGGACTAAAATCCAAAGTACAAACACGCATTCTCGGAACCAATGCAAAACATTAGGCACTAGCAGAAGTTGCCCAAAGGGTGGCAGTAAAGAGCTGAAAAAACACGTAGTTTGGTGTATGTTGGCTGAAAATTTTCTGCCGTCTGTATGCAGAACAAGTTCACGGACAACGCCATCGTGTGTATGAGGCTTTAGAGTGAACACTCCAGCTTGCATCCTGGTGTCTCATTGTAATTGTGTGCTTACCTTCTATATATTCAGCAACATACAGTCAGGTCCATAAATATTGTGACATCAACACAATTCTAATCTTTTTGGCTATATACACCACCACAATGGATTTGAAATGAAACAAGATGTGCTTTAACTGCAGACTTTCAGCTTTCATTTGAGGGTATTTACATCTAAATCAGGTGAACGGTGTAGGAATTACACCAGTTTGTATATGTGCCTCACACTTTTCAAGGGACCATAAGTAATGGAACAATTGGCTGTTCAGCTGTTCCATGGCCAGGTGTGCGTTATTCCCTTATTATCCCATTTACAAGAAGCAGATAAAAGGTCCAGAGTTCATTTCAAGTGTGCTATTTGCATTTGGAATCTGTTGCTGTCAACTCTCAATATGAGATCCAAAGAGCTGTCACTATCAGTGAAGCAAGCCATCATTAGGCTGAAAAAACAAAACAAACCCATCAGAGAGATAGCAAAAACATTAGGTGTGGCCAAATCAACTATTTGGAACACCTTTTTTTTTTCTTTTTAACAAGAAATTTGGAACATCCTTAAAAAGAAAGGACGCACCGGTGAGCTCAGCAACACCAAAAGACCCGGAAGACCACGGAAAATAACTGTGGTGGATGTCCGAAGAAATCTTTCCCTGGTGAAGAAAACAACCTTCACAACAGTTGGCCAGATCAAGAACACTCTCCAGGAGGTAGGTGTATGTGTGTCAAAGTCAACAATCAAGAGAAGACAGAGGAAACCATTGGTGAGCCTCAAAAACGGGAAGGCCAGATTAGAGTTTGCCAAACAACATCCAAAAAAGTCTTCACAGTTCTGGAACATCCTATGGACAGATGAGACCAAGATCAACTTGTACCAGAGTGATGGGAAGAGAGTATGGAGAAGGAAAGGAACTGCTCATGATCCAAAGCATACCACCTCATCAGTGAAGCATGGTGGTGGTAGTGTCATGGCGTGGGCATGTATGGCTGCCAATGGAAATGGTTCTCTTGTATTTATTGATGATATGACTGCTGACAAAAGCAGCAGGATGAATTCTGAAGTGTTTCCGCAATATTATCTGCTCATATTCAGCCAAATGCTTCAGAACTCATTGGACGGCGCTTCACAGTGCAGATGGAAAATGACCCGAAGCATACTGCGAAAGCAACCAAAGAGTTTAAGGAAAAGAAGAGGAATGTTATGCAATGGCCAAGTCAATCACCTGACCTGAATCCGATTGAGCAGCATTTCACTTGCTGAAGACAAAACTGAAGGGGAAATGCCCCAAGAACAAGCAGGAACTGAAGACAGTTGCAGTAGAGGCCTGGCAGAGCATCACCAGGGAGGAAACCCAGCGTCTGGTGATATCTATGCGTTCCAGACTTCAGGCTGTAATTGACTGCAAAGGATTTGCAACCAAGTATTAAAAAGTGAAAGTTTGATTTATGATCGTTAATTTGTCCCATTACTTTTGGTCCCTTAAAAAGTGTGAGGCACATATACAAACTGTTGTAATTCCTACACATCGTTCACCTGATTTGGATGTAAATACCCTCAAATTAAAGCTGAAAGTCTGCAGTTAAAGCACATCTTGTTTGTTTCATTTCAAATCCATTGTGGTGGTGTATAGAGCCAAAAAGATTAGAATTGTGTCGATGTCCCAATATTTATGGACCTGACTGTATGCATTAAAGGGAGAACCCATGTGCACAATTGTTGCTGTCAGTCAACACCTGTGAGGGAGTGGGAGGTGTGGCTGAGCCTTGCTGTGTGTGCGCCTATGGACACACACAGCCCAGCTCGGGAGCACACCCACACCTGCGCCCTTATAGCACATTGCTTACTAAGGGGGCAAACGCAGGACAGAAGCAGACAGTGCCAGTAGGGGACTACAAAAGGACAGGTTCAGGGTCACTCTCTGCAATACCATTGCACAGAGAAGGCAAGTATACCCACTTTATATATTTAAAAAAATTACTTTACAATCGCTTGAAGAATTAGACTTGTGGGCTATGCTCCTTGTATGAAGCGCTAGGGTTAATTTTCAGTTTTGACTATTAAGTACAAAGGGCCTAAACCTTTAGGTCGCTTGAATACAAAGTGTTGATTTTTAGGCTGGCGAACACGAATCCTCAGGAATTGTATAGAGCAGCTCCAAGAGAAAACAAAATGCAGGTAAAAAGCATTCCTCGTGCTTATAAAGACCATATCATATGATTGATTTTTGTAAGAGCAACAGAATTTCTCTCCAGCATGTTGTTGCTGAGTATACGGCAGTCAGTGGAAGTGCTGTGTCACAGCGATTTCAGACATTTGGAGCGCAGTCACTAAGCAGCTGACTTTTAGCAGCATTTACAGCTGCCCACAAAACAGCAAGCTTTAAAATCTCCTCATCCCATCCTGAATAGCTGCTAATGGTAACATCACATTAGGAATTTCTACCTATAAAGACGTGTGAGAGAATTCACACCTACATATTCAAAAATGTATTTATTACAAAATTTGCATGTGCATTAAAATTGGGTGAAGTCTGTTTGTAATGACGAGTTTTCTGTAAGTTTCCAGTATGCTGCACATTTAACAAAAAAATAATGCTGCTGCTTTTATGAAGTCATTTCATGCCACCATGTTTCTTGTTTTTTTTACATGCTCTTTAGATGCATTACTATTAATTTCTGTTTCAATTGGTTTATTAAAAGGTTTATCCAGAAAGAACACAAATTGTAGGCAAAGAATCACATCAAAGGATAAGGCTTAGAGTCGGTTCACACAGGGGCGACTTGGGATCCGACTTGAAGTCGCCCCAAGTCACGCTGTTGAGAAAATCAATGGAAGTGAATGGATCCGTCTTAATGTACACTACTGAAGTCACTCCGACTTCAGAAAAGGTTCCTGTACTACTTCAATCCGACTTCTAGGTGACTTGTACACATTGATTTCAATGGAAGTCGCCTCCAAAGTCGGATCATGTCTTAACTGAAGCAACAATACAGGAAGAGAAAATTATTTTCTCATGTTTTCTCAGGCAAACACCTCCCTCTCCCCTCCCTCCCACAGAGCTGATTGTTCGGCCACCGGAAAGCCTCCTGTCCTGGAGGCGACTTGAAGTCGCTTTGTAAGTCGCCCCAAGTCGCGCTGTGGTGCGTGCTCAGGTCGCATTCAGGTCGCCTCGCAAAGTCGCGACCAGAGTCGTGTCGCCCCTGTGTGAACCGGCTCTGAATGTACACAGGACATTTTAAAACCTCTGCTGAACGATTTAACTTGACAGATAGTAACCAACGTTTAAAAATGTCAGTTTTGCCGAGTTTACATGCCAAATTTGCATTTAGAAGCCTTTTTTTTTGCCAATAGTCAAAAATGAAAAACGCTTGTAAACGAAACACTCAACTGCCTAGAAACGACTATAAACGACCTTGTGTACATGAACTTATAATGCCCCTTTCACACTGGGGCGGAGTCGGCGCGGCTTTATCGTCAATTTTGCGGCGCTATTCGGCCGCTAGCGGGGCGCTTTTACCCCCGCTAGCGGCCGAGAAAGGGTTAAAACCACCGCATAGCGCCTCTGCAGAGGCGCTTTACCGGCAGTATAGCCGCGGTGCTTATTGATGTCAATGGGCTGGAGCGGTATACACACCGCTCCTTCACTGCTCCAAAGATGCTGCTAGCAGGACTTTTTTTTTTTACCGTCCTGCTAGCGCACCGCTCCAGTGTGAAAGGCCTCGGGGCTTTCACACTGGAGAGACAGCAGCGGCTGTTTCAGGTCGCTTTGCAGGTGATGTTTTTAGCGTTATAGCGCCTGCAAAGCGACCCAGTGTGAAAGGGGTCTAAGAGGAGAGTTCAGGGGCAGCTTAAAAAAAAAAAAAAACAACTGCTCCTAAGGCCCCTTTCACACTATTTTTAGCGGTTCTTTACTGCCAATTTTGCGGCGCTATTCGGCCGCTAGCGGGGCGGTTTTACCCCCGCTAGCGGCCGAGAAAAGGTTAAAAACTGCAGAAAATTGCCTCTGGTATAGCCTCTGTCTCCCATTGATTTCAATGGGCAGGAGCGGTATACACAAGATACGGCTAGCAGGACTTTTTTTCCCGTCCTGCTAGCGCACCGCTCCAGTGTGAAAGCCCAGAGGCTTTCACACTGGAGACACAGCAGCAGCTGTTTAGGGTCGGTTTGCAGGTGCTATTTTTAGCGCAATAGTGCCTGCAAACCGCTCCCCTTTCACACTGAGGCAGTTCTAAACTGCCAGTAAAACACTGTGCGCTTTTGCAGCGCTTTTCAGGCACTTTAGAAGAGCTTTTGAGGAGCTTTCTATTCGTTTCAATGGAGAGGGGTGTTTTTTAAGCGCTTTTTATTAGCTCTCCAAACATGCTCCAAAGATGCCGCCCCAGTGTGAAAGCATCCATTGAATTTAATGGGAAGCAGTTTTCGTGAGCTTTTCAGGTGCTTTTTTTAACGCAAATGCGCTTGGAAAACTCCTCAGTGTGAAATGGGTCTTAACGTCTGTTTACCAGCAGCAGTGTACATGAAGCTTAAGGCCCACAATGCAGGTGGAACATATCAAAACATTAAGAATAAATATATAAAAAAGGATCCAAGAATAGTATATCAGTCATTTTCAACACAAAGGGTTGCCATATAAAGTATAAATTCAACATAGACGGAAAGAAACTGGAGCGTTTAAAAGAGAAGTATGAGTTATTTTTTTTAATCACCTATTATACTTACCTAAGTGGATGCAGCATCAGACTGATGCTACAGCTGCCCCCCGTTGTCTCTGCACTGAGAACCAAGCCATCAAACACCGCAGATAGCTTGGTTCTCTCATCTCCCCGAGCGGAGAGCTCCTGCATGTCAGTCAGCATCTCTTCTCTCTGCTCCTCCACACTCATTGACAAGAAAGGGATTCCCCTTGGGTTTGGACTTTACTGACACTCAATAGATATAGCAATCTTATTAAAGTAGAAAATTCATTTATTAATAACACATGATTAAAAAGAATAACATGGCGTGTACATTACAACAGCAATCGATGATACAACTTATACAAGATGATGATATGCATGGGATATCCTTCACCCAACGCGTTTCAGAGTCTGTTTAAAGCCTCCTTCCTCAGGGGTAAGATATCAACTCTGGTTGTTTTAGTCGAATATATGCAGACACTCCATGTAGATTAAAAACCACACACAAAACAAACCTGATTTTTTTTCAAGGGGGCACTCTTTACGTCTAGGGGAAAAAAGATTTAATCTCCTAATTAGGAAAAAAAATTACAGTAAAAGCTGTGAAAATGTGGAATAGACTCCCTCCAGAGGTGGTTCTGGTCAGCTCAGTAGATTGCTTTAAAAAAAAAACTGGATTCTTTCCCTAATGTACTTAATATAACTGAGTACTGACATTTATAGGTAAAGTTGACCTGGGGAAAATAGACTTGCCTGGGGGGATCAGGAAGGAATCTTTTCCACTGCTGTAGCAATTTGGATCATGCATTGCTGGGGTTTTTCACCTTTATCTATATTAACTGTGGGTATAGAATTGTATGACTTTTTTTTTTTTATTATTGGTTGAACTGGGTGGATGTGTGTCTTTTTTTCAACCTGACTAACTATAACTATGTAACATAAAGTTAAACAATTCTTATAAAAGCATATACCAATCCTACTTAGAAAACCCAGCAAGGGGAAATATTAGAACCTTTACCTCTTCACAAGCCACCGGCTAGCCGGCGTGGGTAGGGAAAGGGAATATCACCTCTCCAGGTAGGTCCGACGAAGGTGAAACCTCTCCTCCCGTTTGGAAGCCACAGGTGCTGGCAATGCATATCGCAATGAAATAGGAAGAAGTTCTGAACAGCTGCACTCCAAAAAAGTTTTTGCCTTTTATTCAAAAAATGGAATCAAAAATACATGCAACAGCAGAACGGACAGAAGAGCTCAGCCGCAGTGGGTATACAAAGTGCTCTACAAAGAGTGTTATCAAAATAACTAAATGAAAGAAGAACTGCAAATAGAAGAGAAAAATAAAAAAAGGGGGGGGGGCGAGAAAGAAAGGGAAAGAAGGGACAAAGAATGGAAAAGGTACAAGGAAGGGGGGGGGGGAGGAAGAACTAAAACAAAAAGAAGAAAGGCCATCTGATTGGCCTGGTTTCTTCCAAGCGGTCGCTATAGAAATTTTTGCCACAAGAAACATAAGGCGGACTAAAGTCTGAACATGTTTGGGAGCGTCGACAACAGGCTTGTTAAGAAGAGCCACCTTGGGGTTTTTAACTATATTCACAATTGTCACAGAATAGATTAGGGAATTGCCTTTAATCCAAAACCGGCACATCTTGGTACAGGTCCACCAAGTGTGGAACATCGTACCAGGTTGACCACATCCCCGAATACACAGGAAGGAGGCCCCTTGGTACCTTTTTTTGAGAGGTGGTCTGGCACCAGGTACCATCTAGAGCAGGGGTCCTCAAACTACGGCCCGCAGGCCACATGCCCGGCATGGCCGAGGACATTTATCCGGCCCATCAGGTGTTTTTGCCACCGCCAGCCAGTGTTGCCCATTTTTGGGGTGTCCGTGAATGTCCGTTATGGGCAGCGGTTCCCATAAAAAAGATTTTTTGAGTCCACTCGTTCCTGACTGTGACATGGCGACCGGCACCGGGCCTCCTGCACTCGCCGCCATAGACGGAGGAGAAGCGGTGAGCGAGGAGGAGAGGATGACATGAGTGAACCTGTAAAAGACTGGCTGCAGAAACTCTTAACACTGGGGGACAAGGAGGTTCTGCAGCAGTGCCACTTTAGTTTTTGCTAGATCTGTATACAGTGGGGACAGAGAATGACAGACTGAGACATGGCATTACTAGGGGGTGAAGCCGTTGCATGCAGGGGGACAGAGGACACTGATGATGTGCTGCCCTGTGGAAAGGTGAAAGGGGCACAGGAGCAAAACACACTGATGTGGAGACTGAAATTTGATGGTGGACAGAGGGGCTACTGTGAGGGGGTGAGGAGGACACGATCATGTCCGCAGCCTCTGTCCACCTCCTGTAGTATGTCCGCAGCCTCTGTCCACCTCCTGTAGTATGTCCGCAGCCTCTGTCCACCTCCTGTAGTATGTCCGCAGCCTCTGTCCACCTCCTGTAGTATGTCCGCAGCCTCTGTCCACCTCCTGTAGTATGTCCGCAGCCTCTGTCCACCTCCTGTAGTATGTCCGCAGCCTCTGTCCACCTCCTGTAGTATGTCCGCAGCCTCTGTCCACCTCCTGTAGTATGTCCGCAGCCTCTGTCCACCTCCTCCTCATTTTAAATATTGTATTTGTTCCCGTTTTGTTTTTTCACTTATAGATAAGTGCAGTGTGCATAGGAATTTGTTCATAGCTTTTTTTTTTTTTTTTAAACTATAGTCTGGCCCTCTAAGTCTGAGGGACAGTGAACTGGCCCCCTGTTTAAAAAGTTTGAGGACCCCTGATCTAGAGAGTACCTTATATCCTCCCTCTGCCAAGGCTGTATACATTATACCCACATGGAGACCTTTTCCACCAGTCACTCAAGTCAATCTCCTCCCCTAAGTTCCACTCCGATGCCAGCATATAAGGCGATTTCGCAGGCGGGTAAACAATTTGTACAGCATCGAGCTGCCCCCCGAGCCTCCCCAGAGAAACATCTGGATTCAAAGGCCATGCATGTAGTGATATCAGCTGTAGATCTTTGAAACAAGCAAAAAAAGAAAAATGCAGAATCTGCTGCAAACGGAAATGTTCAGATGAAGGCATCTGTCACTGCTGCACAAAGTAGGAGACAGCATAAATTCCTTTTCGGTCAAGGAAATCCACCACTGGAAATCCTGTAGTCATAGACCAGGTGAAAACACCAGATTAAAAGAAACAAAGAGGCACAGCCCTACAAGACAAATCCCAGACTTGCATATAATGAGAAAGAGAAGGGCACTGGAGCTGCCGAAATGGCATCCACATTATAAGGTCAATGGGAAGCAGTTCGCAAGCCTGCACATTCAGGACCACCCACTACAGTCTGCACAGGGAGGAATAAATCTGAGCCAACTGAGCCGCTCTAGAACATTGTTTAAGGTCCGGGACCCCCAACTCACGTAAAGGGAAGGAAAGGCAGTTGCCATGCAAAACTATAATGCCCCCTGAGACTCTGCAAGACATCCCCCTATCCAGGATCATATTTAGGGCTTCTGATTTCTCGCAGTTGACAGCTAAGCCAGAAATGCTTTTAAAGCGCCGGAAGAGTTCAAGAACTGACAGAAGGAAAGTATGCAGGGGAGGTCAGAAAGGTCAGGGATCTGACCTTTCTGACCCCTCCCGCTGTAGCCCTTAGATCAAGGGAGGAGAACGGTGGGAGGTCACGTGACCACACAGAGGTGATCTAAAAGAAGGTATTTAGCATTTTAAACAAAACATTTACACCGTGTAGTATACATTGGTATAACAGAGGGGCTAGCAGTATTCCTACTCTAACTTTACAACCACTTTAATGCAGAGAATGCATTAAGATTAAAAAAAAGAAAACTTAGGTTTAGAACCACGTTAACTCTTAGCCCACATTAAACTAATGTTTTTGCGGCAGTTCAGCTAAGCAACACCCCCCTTGCAAATCTTACCACTCACCATTCATTTTTGTGTCTCAACCTGTAAAAGGTCAGAGAGTGCACTACTGACCTACAAAGGAGGGCTAGTGACATGGAGAACACACGTTAAAAGAAATTCAACAGACTTGAAAAATGGCTACTGTATACTATTGGCATACAAAGTTTATTGCCATGCTTTGCTGTAGAGTGCGCTCATCAGGTCCTCACTCACCCTCCACCACAGGACAACCCACCTCACCCTATTTTGCTTAGTTTTGTAAAATGCAGCCATAAAGAAATCCTCCTGCAGAAAGTGAGGGAAATGAAAGAAATCAATCAGCATGGATACTTTATACCTTTCTCTGACTTCTCACCGGAAGGCAGAAGGCAAGATTCCAAGTAGAAAAAAAAAAAAACTCCAAAAACTGAACCTGCAATATTCAACACTTTATCCTGCCAGGCTGAGGGTGATTGCCAACAAGCGTTCCAAAGTGTTTCTTTATGTAGATCTGGATTACTCAGTCATCCTAAAACGACTGGAGCGATCTGTTACTGGGGCTGATATAATGGACCTGGACCTCTCTGGCCCTCTGGATCAGCTGCACCATACTCCTCAAATACACATGCCAAGTGTCCTGTGCATAGATCATTGCATGTAAGTTATAGCCAGAGATGAGCCACCTTCACTCCCTTGTACGTTTCAGTTATTGTGGCTTTTTTCCACCCCTTACTTACTCTTCTTGTTTTTGTCTGTTTCAAATTTTTAATAAAAAATCTGTTTTTAAAAAACTAGAATAGATTCTCCCTCTTGTGACATTTTAATGATCTAAATAAGTGATCTGTAAAGAAAGTCCTTGAAAAAGAATTAAAAAAAACAGTTTTCCTATAAATCAAAGTCAATATTCCAAATGATCTAATTACCAGTTTGAAGACCTATTGCTCTGGGTCGTCTGGCTGCATTCCATTGTGTAGTTAGTACAGCCATTCTTTCCCGATAAACAGTGAAATTCAAGTCTTTGCTTTCATTGCAAAATTCGAAAAAGAAAAACCCTTCATCTCTCATTTAAGCACAGAAGATGAAGCCATGCAAATAAATCCTTTATGCCCTAGTGACCAACAGCGCATCTAGAACTGCAGGTTTACCGCACAGATAAAGCCTAAAGTTATATATCTTTTACATCTATTTATCCAATCTAGAGACCTCAGATCAACCTTTTTAACGTGGAGGAACATTTGAAATATCTTTCCAGTTTCAGGGAACAACTGCTCTACCTACAACCCACAGTACATTAGCATGATGGTCACTTGGAAGAGTGTTCCTTACATTTGTGATTATTAGGAACAATACCCCCCATACAGATAGCCAAAATGATCATTGGTGTCAGTGGTTACTTATCGGTGAGTCAGAAATTAATTATTGCTAAAAAGGAACCCCTAGCAACCTCTAGAGCACAGGTAAAAAAGCAAGTGACCCATTGAGACCCATAGATACCATACCCATGCCTCCATCCCTGATACAGTAAAAAATAAAGAAAGGAATGGGCTGTGGGACTTTAAGTGAGGCATGGATGGGTGTAGAAAAATAGTCCAGGATATCAGAGGTGGGTAAAATGTCACAATCCCGTGAGAGAATACTCTGTGGCCATGAGGAATTGCAACATAATCAATCTAAAAAATGAAAATCAAGGCATGGCTGTGAATGTCAAAATGTATTGTATCATAATATATAATACACAGATCATGCAGACAAAGGTAGAGATTGTCACAAACATATTCAATATTCATTGTCAAGGACATGACTAATCAAAGCAATAACAGTACATGGGCATACAGATACAGTGAACATGATTATCCAGATAAAATATCAAAAATACAGTTAATAAAATACATAGTTGGGCAGGCTTTACTTGGCATCCCTGAGCATGGACTCGACGCGTTTCTTGGCTTTTAAAGCCAGTCATCAGGAGTGGGGTGCGTATAATTTTGACTAGAAAGGAGATGGAGAGATAGGTCAATAAAGTCTCAAAAGCGTAATGTCATACTTAAAACAAAAAGCAGATGTTCTAGTACAGTGATGACGAACCTTGGCACCCCAGATGTTTTGGAACTATATTTCCCATGATGCTCCTGCACTCTGCGGTGTGGTTGAGCATCATGGGAAATGTAGTTTCAAAACATCTGGGGTGCCAAGGTTCGCCATCACTGGTCTAGTACATTACCAGTGGCAATGGATGTAATTGAGTTTGACAGCCCTCCTCTAGAGCTATGCAATTAGCGGATCTCCAGCTGTTGCAAAACTACAAGTCCCATCATGCCTCTGCCTCTGGGTGTCATGCTTGCTGCTGTCAGTCTTGCTATGCCTCATGGGACTTGTAGTTCTGCAACAGCTGGAGGCCCACTAATTGCATATCCCTGCAGTCTAGAGGGACCCTAGGGTTCCATAGAACCCTGTTTGAGAAACACTGCCTTATGGCCGTACACACGGTATATCAGACGAAAACAGTCGTCCGAGGAAGAATCGTACGATTTTCATCCGATATTATTAGCTCGGACAAGCACGAACGTTTTCCTCGTACCATACTAGATCGTACGATTTTCGTTTAGTCAGTATAGTTGTCGTCCGAAAATACAATACAAATACATTACAACACATGACATCACTTCCGTTTTTTTTTTTTCTGTCGTACGAAAATTTTCGTGACTTTATTACCCTATTCAATTTCTACTTGTTGTGACTATTAAGCGAAAAAAGTAGTACGATCTGTTGTACGATATTCGGATCATGTGTACGGCCATTAGTATAGGTTCACATCTGTGCGGCTCTGTGGGCCGTATTTTGCATGCCTCCGGAAACGCAGGGAAAAGGTCCCTGCAGCATTTCAGAAACCAAAGCCCAGTGCAGTTCCCAGTGTGGGTGCAATTTCCAGTGCATGCAGCGTGCCATTATCAAACACCCCTGCGTTTTTCTCTGCGGTTATAGCTGCGGGAACAGGTGCGATCCCACAGTGGCAATCACCTGCACAGATGTGAACCTAGCCTTACGCAGCGTTGCAGGATCAAATGATTGGACTGGAGCAGATAGAAACAGGCAAGTACACAGATCTTTTTTATACAGCAGGGATATGCAATTAGTGGACCTCCAGCTGTTGCCAAACTACAAGTCCCATGAGGCATAGCGAGACTGACAGCAGCAAGCATGACACCCAGAGGCAGAGGCATGATGGGACTTGTAGTTTTGCAACAGCTGAAGGTCCGCTAATTGCATATCCATGTTATACAGGTTAGCCAGCATGTGTAGGAGGTGGGGGAGGGAACATTTCTAAGAATCGTTAGAGTTAGGATTTAAGAGTGAGAAACTTCCAGTTAGCAATCCCCACACCCTGCCTTGTTGCTAGGATATGAAAACCGTTGGACACTCACTTTAAGCATGATAGGAGTGAAAAATCAGCAGTTTTCACATCCTAGCAACAAAGCAGAATCTGGGGGTTCCCAACTGAGAGTTTTTCAGTCAGGCTTCCGAGGGGGACCCAAAAGGCCTACCGTTATGAAAACAAAATTTATGATTTTTTTTTACAGCTGTGCAGGTTTTTTTTTCTATATCTACTGGGGGCCCCTTGACTGCATGCGCTATTTTATGGAAAAGGTGAACTTAGCCTTTAAAGCGGAACATCAATCAAAAAGTGATGTCCTGCTGGTTCACTCTCTCCCCTACCCCGTAACTGAGGTAAAGGGTTTATTTATACATTTTTGGGGAGGGGGGGGGGGCAAGTACCAATTTTTAATCAGTACCCAGGGGGTAAGAAGAACTGGCTGTGGGAAGACAGCGCTATACTACAGGCACTGGTAAGTACCAACTCCAGTATTTATTAGTCCCTGCTTAACCACCTGCCTACCGGGCACGAAAACAACCTTCCTGCCCAAGCCATTTTTCAGCGCTGTCACATTTTGAATGACAATTGTGCGGTCGTGCGACATGGTTTCCAAATGAAATTTGCGTCCTTTTTTTCTCACAAATAGAGCTTTCTTTTGGTGGTATTTGATCACCTCTGCGGTTTTTATTTTTTGCGCTATAAACAAAAGAGCGTCCAGTTTGAAAAAAAAAACA
Source organism: Rana muscosa (assembly GCA_029206835.1). Classification (NCBI taxonomy): domain Eukaryota; kingdom Metazoa; phylum Chordata; class Amphibia; order Anura; family Ranidae; genus Rana; species Rana muscosa. Next base: position 83,123,050 of record CM055118.1, read on the forward strand.
CTATTTTTTTACTTTTTGCTATAATAAATATCCATTTTATTTTTTTTCCTCAGTTTAGGCCGATACATATTTTTCTACATATTTTTGGTTAAAAAAATAAATAAAAAAATATCGCAATAAGCGTATATTGATTGGTTTGCGCAAAAGTTATAGCAGATACAAAATAGGGGATAGATTTATAGCATTTTTTATTTTTTTTTACTAGTAATGGCGAGTGTCAGGGAAAGGGTTAACACTAGGGGGCGAGGAAGGGGTTAAATGTGTTTCCTAGATGTGTTTTAACTGTGGGGGGAGGGGACTGACTGGGGGAGGTGACCGATGGTTGTCCCTATGTACAAGGGACACACCATCGGTCCCCTCTCCCTGACAGGACGTGGATCTGTGTGTTTACACACACAGATCCACGGTCCTGCTCGGTTACCGGGCACGCGCATCGGGTACCCAGCGACGCGGCGGACGCCCCCTAGTGGACTTTAAAGGCGCAACGTCATATGACGTCCGCCTAGGATAACAGTGTCTTCCTGTCGCCGTCAATCGACGGCGGCCGGTTGACAACTGGTTAAAAAATAAAAACAACCTGAAGTTTCTCTTTAACGACTGGGTTTAGATCTACTTTAACAATCAAGTACTTTTTTTTAAAATGACAATGCCATGACACACACTGCATTGTTGTCCCCTTAGTCTCTTTACCATAACTGGACAAGATACTTTCTATTTGTGTAACACAGTAAGCCCCCATTTGTGACTTGTCATGCAATTTGAAACTGTGAAATCGCATGACAAGTCGCACACAATTTCCGGCAATAGAACTGTTCATATCAACTCATGTCACAGCGATTATGAAAAAGGTTTCTGCACTATTTATTGCTGATTTCATTGCAACTTGCATAGACTTCTGTTAAAGTGGTTGTATAGTGTTTTTTTTTTTTAACTTTTACCTACAGGTAAGCCTATACCAAGGCTTACCTGTAGGTAAAAAAAATATCTCCTAAACTTTTACGGTTTAGGAGATATTCCCCTTGCACTGCGCCGCTGACTGCAGCGGCGCATGCGCACAGGGAATTCTCGGCTGAAGGCCCGGCGGACGCCGGACCTTGCCGGAAAGAAGTCTCCCGCGCGCATGCGCGGGAGTGACAAATCGCGGCTCCAGCCACTCACAGCGCTGGAGCCGCGATACCCGGAAGACACGCCGAGGCATAATGTCAGCTGCCTCGGCGTGGACCGGGAGGGACACCGACGCCTCGTTCTAAGGTAAGTATTTCATAATAAGCTTGTATGCTGTGCATACAAGCTCATTATGCCTTTTCCTTTACAGGTGTAAAAAAAAAAAAAAAAATGCGGGTATACAACCGCTTTAAATGAAATGAGCTGAAGTAGCGCGATTTCAAATCCGCGCCATAGTGAACAGGGGCTATAACCTTCTTAGAGCAGAAGGTATTCACACTTCACATCCCAAAGAATTATTCCTCATTTCAGGACAGTGAAAAAAAAGAAAAAAAAAAAAAACACATTGCTTTACGCCCCAACAAACAACAACACATGCAGAACCACTGATGTGTAATGCAAATATAACCAATACCACAGAGCAATATATTCCAAATTGCACACAGCCGTTTCAGGTTTCTTGGCCATCAGTGCAGTGTGTGGAAACAATGGCTTCTAAGGAGAAAGGTGGATTTGATTTAAATCATAATTTTTAAAGAGCAACTGTCATCTCTGTCCCGCAGCGGCTCCTCCTCTGACCTGCTGTTGACTCACCTACAGTCCCATTCACTTTAATGGGACGGCAGTGACACAACAAGGTGAGGGACGTGGCGACAGCAGGTGAGTGGATGCCCGCTAACAGGCACTGCCATGATGGATCTGACATGACAGGTACTCTTTAAATGTAAAGGACTTATTCTTGCTGGTAGTTAGAATCTTTAATATTTGCAAACAAAATGAAGGTTTCCTATTTAAAATAATAAGCTGTTAGGTTAGTAAAACAGCGATATCAGAACCGATTCAATCATACAGTTTTTAATGTACATAGATTTGCAAAACAATGGGATAAAGGAATATTCCTGAACTTTGTTTTATCTCATGGTTACTGTGAAATTGTGTGAATGCATCAATGCAGTGCATGTTATCTCAGCTTGCAGAGCTTGGATTCATTGAATGAGTTTACCAAAAATGAAAATATTGCAGAATATACAGCCTCATGCTAATAACTAAGCTCCATTCCATGCTAAATAAACTAAATTATTAATGTATCTTAAATAGAAAACTATCTTTAGATAGATTTTTACTACAAAAGTATTTTATTAAAAACAATATATATATTTTAAAAATCATTGCTTTTTATCCACCCTGCTAAGGAGTAAGACTTGAGACTTGACGACATGACAGTATAACCATACAGGTTATGGTAAGAAGTGACTAAAGCAATCAAAAAGCCCTCCAACCAAATCAAGTGTGGAATACTAGGTATACTCATGCCAAAACATGAATGAGTATTTCATGGGCTATAAAATGAGTGGCCAAGCATTACATTACCCTTTATCGAGCTTTAGTTTCCTTTAACATGTGATGATTTCCTTAGTTCTCCATGTTTTTTTTTTTGGGGGATTCCAAATTTGAAAGGTATTGTGGATGAAAAAAGGCAAACATGAGAACGCCATCATCTAAATTTAACATACAGCAACCTGTTTCTAGTTCTATTCTTGCCAATTGTAGACTTGCATAAAGCAGGCACAATGACAGGTGAAAAAAAACAAGGTTGTGAAATGCGGAGGCAGGTATTGCAATCAATGAATGAGAGAGAGACTGGAGCCAGCTCAGTGATGCATGACAAGGCCCATAGAGAAATGGCTGGCTGTGCTGAAGGGACTCAAAGAATAACATAGGCATAGAAATTTCCACAGCAAAGCATTTTTGGTTTATGAATAAGAATAAAATTCTAAATCTTGGAACCGTACAGAAATCTCTTATTTCCTTTCTAGCTGTGGAGAAATCATCACAGATTATAAGCAAGACGCCCTTATACATATCTAAAATAAAGGCTGGATTTATATGGTCAGTGCAGCCATTACAGTTTTGGGTAAATGCTTTTTTTTTTTTTTTTTTTTTTTTAGGGCCAGTTCACACCACATGCAGTCCAGTGCGTTTTTTTTCTGCATCAAAAACGCATGGAAAGTAGGTTATATGGTTTTCAATGGCATAGTTCACACCAGTGCTTGCAGTTCCAGAAAAAAAAAGTAGAACATGCATTTTTCCTGCACTGGAACGCTGTAAAACGCACTGGAACGCACCTAACTGCACCAAAAGTGCACTGGAACACAGTTGCGTTAAGGTTAAGGTTAATAAAAAAGAGGGGTGAAAAAAAGCACTGGACTGCATTAAAAACATACCAAAAACGCACTGGAACGCATCAAAAACGCGCATGCAAAAAAGCACCTGGGACGCATCCGGATTGCGTTTCTGTGGTGTGAACTGGCCCTTAAGTAGTGTAAACCCTTAGTCCCCCATACACACTATACAACTATTGTTGTCCGATTTCCTCTGGATTTACCAAAAACATGTAGTGCAAGGGCCTGCCTGATTGCATACAAATTGAAACTCCTAAGACCTCATATTATATGGTTTTGGTAATGCTGAAGGGAGAAAAAAAAAAAATCTACAGAAAATTGTATAATGTGTATCCAGCTTTACATATACTCAGTGAAATTACAGGTCTCAAGTGATACAGAGAGATAAAAAAAATAAAAAAATCCCCCTACATAAATTGTACCTGTACCGAATTTAGGCTGGGTTCACGCTGCTGCGAATTCTATTGCGAATTTGAGGTGTTGCGATTGCTCAAATTCGCAAGTCATTTAAGTAACATTGTTTTACATTAGTGCCGTTCACATCAATGCGTTGCGAATCTAAGCTGCGGGAAAAAAGGGTCCTGTGCGAGTTTGATCCCTGTGCAATGCGAATTCAGCTCTAGACTGGCATTCCCTGAAATCGCAGCCACGAATCGCGGCAAAATCGCACAATTTTGAATTCGCAGCAGTGTGAACCTAGCCTTATGGCCCGTACACAAGATCCGAATATCGTATGAAAACGGTCGTCCGAGGAAGAATCGTACGATTTTCGGATCGTGGGTACACTACTTTCTCACGACAGTTCATCCGATATTATTTGATCGGACAAACACGAAAATTTTCCTCGTACGATATCAGATCTTACGATTTTCGTTTAGTCAGTACAGTTTTCGTCCGAAAATACAATACAAATACATTACAACACATGACATCACTTCCGTTTTTTTTTTTCTGTCGTACGAGAATTTGTGACTTTATTACCCTATTCAATTTCTACTTGCGACTATTAAGCGAAAAAGTTGTACGATCCGTCGTACAATATTCAGATCATGTGTACAGGGCATTACACAGAATCCCTCAGCTCTGAAAAGCAGGGGGCGGAGAGCTGAAGTTACATCAGTGAGGAGAGCTCTGGGAGCCCGTTGGACGGAAGGGACACACCTCCTTCACACAGCACACAGGAACAGAGCTGAGGCTGTCAATCCGCTGGAGGTCCCTCCCGTCACCATTTTCCTCTTGGTGTTGGAAAAACTTGTCATAAGTGACTCATGCTGATAAAGGAACCAGGCAGCAGACAGAAGTGACACTTTGTGCTCTGGATTGAGACAAGTACACACTATAGAGGGATATGCTTTGTTCATATTACATGTCTAAAATTTAAAGCCACATTAAGGGAACGCCACTGACAAATCCTCAGCACCAAAGTTTACATGCCCATCTGCCTGCTGCAGCCAAATTTCTTTGACATTTTTTTTTTTTTTTAGGATTCAGTCACACCCTCAGCAGTCTCTGAAAAAGTGATCTGCGGTGGATTGCTTTTTAGAGGGCAGTAGAGCAATGGCTACTGCCGTCTTTCTGTGCAGCCACATTCACTTGAACAGTTAGAGGAAGGGGGGTGAAAAAGTGGCAATTTACCAGCCCTTCAGTCGCTGGTGTAAATTATATTTATTAGATGACATTATGCCCAACCCAGCAGGGCAGAGAAACACGTGTCCATTTTTTCCTGTATTTTAGTCATTAGAGGCCTAAAGTCAACGGTCATGCATTTTGCTGCATTGACAACAGGTATGAACAAGCTTTGGTCAATGGCTGTTCGCTCATAGGCTAGATGGACACTGATGCGGGGCGAATCTGGTGCGATTTCTGTTGACAGGTGCAATTCTAATGCAAATTAATGCGATTTCTTAAGGAAATTTGGCATAGCTGGAGATAAAATTTGCACCCAACCCACACTAAAAACTCACACAGGACGCTCTTTATAAGTGGATCAGAATCGCACTGCATAGATGTGAACGGCTTTTAAACAATTAATGATTTTTCAGATGACATGCCTTTCGGATCAGATCTAATCCGCATAGAATTCGCATCAGTGTGAATCAGGACTATATCCTAAAACAAAATGCATGGAAAACATGTCAATAACGAATGTCAACGCATCTGCCTAAGGCCCCTTTCACATGGGGCGGATCCGCTCAGCAGAGTCCGCCAGCTCAGCGGGAGATCGCCCCATTGATCTCTGCTGAGCAGGCGGATGAAAGGTCCGTCTCTGCTTAGTGAGCGGGGAGGGACCTGTCAGAGCCCCGCTGATCTCTATGGGGAAATCGGACGAAAACGGGCGGGCAGCATCTCCGTTTTCATCAGATCTCATCCGATAAGATGGATGGCATACGTATCGCTATACGTCTGTCTTGAGTGGATCGGATGGCAGGCGGGTGTCAGCAGACATATCTCTGGTGACATCCGCCTGCCCATAGGAGTCAATGGGTGGCTCGCTCGGATCCGCCTGAAAGAAACGGACAGGCGGATCTGAGCGGGCTTATCATGTAAAGGGGCCTAATGCTATAAACAGAGAAAACAATATGTGGAAAGGCTGGCCGTAGGCTAGCCTGTATTTGTGGGAGGAGGCTGAGAGGACTACTTAAGCCTCCTCCCCTGTCAGGTCCTGCGTCTGCGTCGTTCAGGGTGACTCGAAGACTCTGACTACAAATACATAGATATCAATTGGCCCAAATGTAGCAGGGGAATCAAAATAGCAGCATAACCAAAATTTGGGTTTGAAATTAAATGACTAAAAAAAAAATAAAGTTTTACAAATTAGCAGACAGGAATAATAAACTCAGAAGGAAAAGGCTCTATAACAAGTGTCGCAATGGGAAGTGAATGTAAAACCTTCAATTTGCACTTAGATCACTGAAAGCTAATCTTAAAATAACATTTACAAGTTACCACAGGAGGTAATGTGTGAAAAGCAGCGTTAACATCACAGATCACACAGATGTAGACGATCATGACTAACTAAAGCATTTGAAGTAAAAATTGGGTGGATTTTTAAATATTAATCCACAATCTGAGAAAGGTTTGCATATGAATGGGCTCCTTGCTACAGAGCCAGCATGGAAATCAACCACTGACGTATGTCAAATTAAACCAAGCCTATCACCAAGACAGGGAAACAACCCAAGACTATCCGAAATCCTGAATGTGCTCACGTGTACATTTGATAATCTGGAGAGGACATTCGCTAATTAAGCATGTCTAATTTCTGTACGCTGAGAAATATACAAAAAAAAGTTGTCTTTCCGAAAATTGATTTTATATCAAAGTCATACATACGAGGTGTATCCAGAATATAATGAGAATGAGGTTCCTACGCTCAAGAAGAGCTCTGTGAATGGAGAAGCTGGTCAAGGTCACTTGGGGTAGGGTGCCAGGTATATGTTAGAACATTGATCAGATCCATACCAGCCCTGTCAGAGCTGAGACATTCTTCTTGGTGACACCCTGACCAAGTGCCTCGTATTAAAAAAAATCCAAGTGAGTTCAATAAGATTTTGTGTGAAATTGGCTAAAAGTGCATCAGAGACTTTGGAAATGGTGAGGAAAGCTTATGGAGAAGCTGCGTTATTATCTGCACAAGTGTCCCAATGGCACAAGGACAACCCCCAGAGTCACAGTGCTTTGGCTGTCAGAGAGTTTTTGGCTGAAAAACACGTCACAGTGCTTCCCCATCCACCCTACAGCCCCGACTTGACTTCTTGCCACTTTTTCACATTTCCAAACATGAAGGGTTTAAGGACACCATTTTTGGAGAACGTCCATAGAGCCACTACGCAGGCTCTGAACGCCAGCCCACTTAAAGACTTTCAGGGATGCTGCAAAAAATAAAAATTAAATATTGCAGGGAGCCTTGTGTACACTCCCTTGGTCCATACTTTGAAGGAGACAATGTTCAATTTTCTATAACAGATTTTTTTTAAATATCATTCTATCTTTCTGGACACACCTCGTATCTATCAAGCATATGGCCAGTTTACTTTACTTAAAGTGTTACTAAACCCAGGACCCTGCATTCACTAGATCTGGTCACCCACAGTACACAGAACATGGAAATGCAATAGTTTTAGTAAATACCCTCCCTTTTAGACTGTAAGTGCTAATGAGTCGGGCCCCGCAATTCCTCCTGTATTGAATTGCATTGTAACAGTACTGTTTGCCCTCAAGTTGTAAAGCGCTGCCAAACTGTTGGTGCTATATAAACCCTGTATGATAATAATAATAATAATAATAAATATAAACTGCTAAATATCTTTTCTCATCAGCAGTATATAGCAGTCTTGTGACTTTATCAGTGCCTGGTTAAAGCTTGTAGGAGTTTTCATACTGCACTGGCTGTCCTATCAGGATCCAGGACCCCTGACCACTTGTCTGGACATTGCTGATTGGCCCTGTGCTGATCACATGCACTCTCCCAAGAAAAAAAAATAACTCTCTAGCAATACACACCAAACTGAGCATGTGCAGCCTGACTCCAGTAATTGTCTTATCTGGACATGTTTTGGGGGCAGTGCAAGAAGGGGAGGATATGTGCATACAGGATCAAACAGCCTTTTTACACAATGCAGAGGATTAACCGCTTAGGTTAGTATAACGAGCATGCTTTACTGTTCTGGGTTTAGTAACACTAATTTTTATTGAGGTGTCACAAAATGACACTTCATTCAACCCTATGAACCGCAGTGTATTGCGTTGTTTTGTGGTGCAATATGCTGTGTGCTGCCTGAGGGCTCATGCACATGGGCGGTTTGGCTCATACAGCGTAAAAACCTGACATTTTTTTACAAAAAACCTGTCAAGATTGATTAAATACATGGTGGATGGACACTGTTCCAAGCAGTGCTCACAATTAGGACTTCCATCTTCTGGGCATACAATCCTGAGGGCAGGAAGCCCTAAACCTAAGTACTACTCAGAACAGCATCCAGCCGTATGTTTCAGCCCATCAGCTGTACAATGCATCTGTGCGTTTCCCTTGTGCTCAAAATACCAGGAGCCAAACCCATGTGCATGAGCCCTAAAGATACGCACATTCTGCATTTTTTGCGCAGCGCTTACCTATGCACCTGTATGGTGTGAACCTGGCAAAGACAACTGTCTTCTACATGCCCTTGTATTGAGCTATGCGAATAAACGCAGCTGAACAGACAGACATAGTGTGAACAAGTCCCAGCATTGCATACAAAGACAAACACTTCAATATTCTCATTATCATCATATTATTTTTAGCTTCAGCAGGAGCTTCCAAACGTAGAGCCTGTACAATACAGACATATAAAGAAACCATCTGACCCACACAGCTGTACCCAACCACAGCGAGATCCTACAAATCCAATCCAATCAATCCCCTCTTGCTGCAAGCACAGCATAAAACATTCTCGAAATGCCAAAGTACTTCTGTCATTTTGGACCAAAAAAATTGCATCATCAAAACGTGAATATACCCATCAGTCTTAGCAATCGTAGGAGAAGGTGACAACACTACAACCTAGCTGTATCCTGCAGGCATGACAATTATGCCAGGGACTGCCAACGTAGGAACTTTGATATGCTCAGCACTAGCTGATTAATAACGACAGGCTGACAACATCAGAACGTGGGCACATCTCACATCAAGCTTGCCAGGTGATGCCAACAGCATAACCTTAATATTTTGCTGTATTGACAAGCATGCCCAGGGTTGTCGACATCACATCCTAGCTATACCTAATGTAGCTGTCAGTCATCTTAAAGTGGATGGAAGCCCCAAATCGAATCTTCAGTATGTTTGGTGTCAGGCTTCTAATCAAACAATTTTGTGATTCTATTGCAGCATTTCTTACCTGGAGATCCTGCCAGTACCAAAAATTCCTGTTGGAAGCTGACAACACTAAACCACTGCTTTGCAATTAGCAGCAGCGTTGTCAGTCTGCCATGTGCATTCATTACACTAGCTATTGGGCAACCTATCAGGTTTATATCAGACAGGCAGCCAATCTCACACAACATGGTGACTATGCTGAAGCTGGCATTGGATGGGTACAATTTCCAATTAAAATACTTGAAGTGATTGTAAACCACTACATATACCCAGCAGGGTTGCCAACTTTCAGTAAATTTACGAAAAGTTTGTAAAATCCATAATTGTTGCATTTGTCCATGAATGTCAGCTACGGACATGCAGCCTACATGTCTGTAATGGACATTCGAGGGCAGATGCAAAAAGTACAGATTTTACAAACTGTTCGTAAATTTACTGAAAGTTGGCAACCCTGATACCCAGTGAAGTGACTGGCCTCAAGTAATAATGTACAATGGATTCAGCCTTGTCCTCTGCTAATGCCCCATTATCCAACTCCATTTTCCATCTTTATTGTTTACATCACAGGAAGGTGGCTATCTCTTCCTGGTTCCTACAGCCTAATGACACCACACCAGATCTCTCTGTATGTGTGTGATCTGCCTTCTGCTGACATGAATGGAAAGTCATGCCTCCTGAGATATGACATCAGTACCCCAGGAGGCAGCAGGAGAACAATGAAATGTCATAGGCGAGAATGGAGGCGGAGTCACTCAGAATAAGATAATATGATTGGAGCTTTTAAATTATTGAGAAGACATACTATGTCATCAATCCATTTTGAATAAAAGTAATTGAATTAATATAATTCTTATTGAGAGTGTATGATGCATCGAATTATCAGTGCAACTGTATATAAAATTGTTCCATGTATGGCCACCATTAAAGAAGAATTCCAGGTATGGATATTTTTACATGAATCCAGCTTGGGCCAATGCAACTATGTATATACCGTACTCTGGGAACCCTCTAGAAGCTGGAAGTCACTGTAGTAGGCATCACTACCACAGTGACTTCCACTAGCTTGTGGGTCCCATTCCGAGTGGCTGCATTCTGCACACAGGAGGTCTACTGACACAGGTGCCATTTAACCAATGCTTTGCATTTTCTCAATGAAGGAAAAGAGTTCCCTGATTGGACGAGATAGGATGGTAACACCATGCTATCCACCTCGTCCATTGTCTTATGTCAAGTGAGCGACCTCCTGTGTTCAGAATGTAGCAGGGCAGCCACTTGGTACCAGACCTGGTGGAGACCACTGGAGTTGTGGTGCTCCCTACAGTGATTTCCAGCTTCTAATCTAGAGGAATTGCACAGGTATGGTAAATACATAGGGGATATTTACTAAAGGCAAATCCACTTTGCACTACAAGTGCACTAGGAAGTGCAGTCACTTTATATCTGAACATGCAAGGAAAATAAAAAACTGAATTTTTGCTTGTACATGATTGGATGACAAAGTCAGCAGAGCTTCCCCTCATTTCAGATCTACCCCTCAGATCTACAGTGAGTGCACTTCCAAGTCCACTTGTAGTGCAAAGTGGATTTGCCTTTAGTAAATAAACCCCTTAGTTATGTTGGTCCAAGTTGGATCAATGTAACTATGCACAAAATTCCCATACCTGGAATTCTTCTTTAAAGTGGTTGTAAACCCTCACATATACCCAGTGAAGTGACTGATTGGTGGGAACAGACACTCCCCCTTGACACAGAAACAGAGCTGAGGCTGTCAATCAGCTGGAGATCCCTCCTCTGTCACCTTTTTTCTCTTAAGCCCTGTACACACGATCAGATTTCCTATGGATTTTAAACAGATGGATTTTTCCATCGAAAAACCATTGAAGCTGACTTCCATCAGTCTTGCCCACACACCATCAGTCAAAAAACCGACAGTTTCAAACGCCGTGACGTAAAACACTCCGATGAGCCGAGAAAATTGAAGTTCAATGCTTCTTAGCATGCGTCAACTTGATTCTGAGCATGCATGGGTTTTTTATCCGATGGAGTTCCCCACAGACGATAGTAATTTGCTATCGTTTTTTTTAAACCATCGGATAATATTAAAACATGTTCTATTTTTAAACACCGATGGAAAAAAGACCGATGGGGCCCATACACGATAGGTTTGTTCGATGAAAAAAGTCCATCGGAGTGTTTTCATCAGTAAAACCGATCGTGAGCTTTAGTGTCAGGAAAACTTGTCAGAAGCGATTCATGCTGGCAGCAGAGAAAAATGACACTTAGTGCTCTTAATAGAGACAAGTACACACTATAGGGGGATATGCTTTGTTCATATTTCATGTCTGAGGTTTACAACCACTTTATGTTAACCACATTGTATACAATCTGATTGTACAGACAGGTCTTTGTACTACACAGCTGATGGCAGAGCTAAAGTAGACTGTAAGGTAGACCTAAAGGACAATGTATGGTCAACCATAGATCCACCAGCAGTTACATAGTACAGGGACCAGCCTGATTGGATAGTAACTACATTATTGGTTTAGGTGTGTCCTACTACATAGTTTTGGTCCATCTAAAGGAGATCATAGGATCAGATTCTGTAGTGTATGGCTATGGAAGATCATAGGATCAGATTGTATAGTGTATGGCCAATGTAGATCATAGGATCAGATTGTATAGTGTATGGCCAATGTAGATCATAGGATCAGATTGTATAGTGTATGGCCAATGTAGATCATAGGATCAGATTGTATAGTGTATGGCCATTGTAGATCATAGGATCAGATTGTATAGTGTATGGCCAATGTAGATCATAGGATCAGATTGTATAGTGTATGGCCAATGTAGATCATAGGATCAGATTCTGTAGTGTATGCCTATGGTAGATCATAGGATCAGATTGTATAGTGTATGGCCAATGTAGATCATAGGATCAGATTGTATAGTGTATGGCCAATGTAGATCATAGGATCAGATTGTATAGTGTATGGCCAATGTAGATCATAGGATCAGATTGTATAGTGTATGGCCAATGTAGATCATAGGATCAGATTGTATAGTGTATGGCTATGGTAGATCATAGGATCAGATTGTATAGTGTATGGCTATGGTAGATCATAGGATCAGATTGTATAGTGTATGGCTATGGTAGATCATAGGATCAGATTCTGTAGTGTATGGCTATGGTAGATCATAGGATCAGATTGTATAGTGTATGGCTATGGTAGATCATAAGATCAGATTGTGTAGTGTATGGCTATGGTAGATCATAGGATCAGATTGTGTAGTGTATGGCTATGGTAGATCATAGGATCAGATTGTGTAGTGTATGGCTATGGTAGATCATAGGATCAGATTGTATAGTGTATGGCTATGGTAGATCATAGGATCAGATTGTGTAGTGTATGGCCAGTGTAGATCATAGGATCAGATTGTATAGTGTATGGCTATGGTAGATCATAGGATCAGATTGTGTAGTGTATGGCCAGTGTAGATCATAGGATCAGATTGTATAGTGTATGGCTATGGTAGATCATAGGATCAGATTCTGTAGTGTACGGCCAATGTAGATCGTAGGATCAGATTCTGTAGTGTACGGCCAATGTAGATCATAGGATCAGATTCTGTAGTGTACGGCCAGTGTAGATCATAGGATCAGATTCTGTAGTGTACGGCCAGTGTAGATCATAGGATCAGATTCTGTAGTGTACGGCCAGTGTAGATCATAGGATCAGATTGTATAGTGTATGACCAGTCTAAAGCATAAAGGCAATCATACTGACGATGTGATTTGGGGATTACATACACTAAGAAATGACACAATCACAACCTGGAGAAATTCTGCCCAACTGGTCCAATCTAATCTGAGAATGGTCACCACTCCCCCATGGTGTCCTCCTCCTCCTCCTGACACCTGCCATGACAGGTCCCCATCACACCTGAGCCCAGGGATCCAGGACTCTCCTCCTCTCCATCCTCCTGATCATCACACTGATGACCACCCAGTCATCACATAGCAGAGAAAACTTGTAGGTGCCCCCAGCAGTGAGTGGCCTTCATAGGAGGGGCAGCTGAGAATGGCGCTGACACAAGAGGTGGCGGAGATGGTCCAGGGGGTGGGGTTCTCACCTTTCTGCCCGCTGAACGCCGTGTACCAGGACAGGGAGAGGAAGATGCAGAAGCAGAAGGCGAGCAGAGTCAGGAAAGTGCCATTGCGGAGCCTCATCTCCTCCTCCTGCTGCTCCTCAGCCTGGGCGGGGGCGGCTGCATGTCCGGGGGTCGGGGGGTGGAAGGTGTCCGGTGTAGCCCCCTCTCCTCAGTCTCCTCTCCGCGGTGTACAGCGCACTGCTCCCGGGAGCGACAACTGACACAGACACAGCCGTGCGCGCCGCCGAGCAGCCGGCACTGCGCACGGGGACGCGCTTTAGACAGAGCGCGTGACCAAGTGCTCCCAAATCACGCGTCTATAGGGGGCGGTGGCTGTGTAACCAACACTGAGGCGGGCGATGTGCCCGGGGTGACGTCATGTGTGCTCATGGGATACGTCACGACAATAACACACAGCCTCGTGCAATGTCCGCACACCCGGCCTGGGGACACAGCGCTGAGCACCCAACCCCTCATTACTTTACGCAGTGTGACAATTACTACGATATAACACAACACTGCAGTACCCCATGTAACAATTACTACAATATACCACAACACTGTACCCCATGTAACCATTACTACGATATACCACGACACTGTACCCAGTGTAACCATTACTACGATATACCACAACACTGTACCCAGTGTAACCATTACTACGATATACCACAACACTGTGCCCAGTGTAACCATTACTACGATATACCACAACACTGTACCCAGTGTAACCATTACTACGATATACCACAACACTGTGCCCAGTGTAACCATTACTACGATATACCACAACACTGTGCCCAGTATAACCATTACTACAATATACCACAACACTGTACCCAGTGTAACCATTACTACGATATACCACAACACTGTACCCAGTGTAACCATTACTACCATATACCACAACACTGTACCCAGTGTAACCATTACTACCATATACCACAACACTGTACCCAGTGTAACCATTACAACGATATACCACAACACTGTGCCCCATGTAACCATTACTACGATATACCACAACACTGTACCCAGTGTAACCATTACTACGATATACCACAACACTGTGCCCCATGTAACCATTACTACGATATACCACAACACTGTACCCAGTGTAACCATTACTACGATATACCACAACACTGTGCCCCATGTAACCATTACTACGATATACCACAACACTGTACCCAGTGTAACCATTACTACGATATCCCACAACGCTGTACCCCATGTAACCATTACTATGATATACCACAACACTGTGCCCAGTGTAACATTTGTTATTAGATACCAAAACACTGTGTCCAGTGTAACCATTGTTACTATATACCACAACACTGTGCCCAGTGTAAACATTGTTACTATATACCACAACACTGTGTCCAGTGTAACCATTACTACGATATACCACAACACTGTACCCAGTGTAACCATTACTACGATATACCACAACACTGTGCCCAGTGTAACCATTACTACGATATACCACAACACTGTACCCAGTGTAACCATTACTACCATATACCACAACACTGTACCCAGTGTAACCATTACTACGATATACCACAACACTGTGCCCAGTGTAACCATTACTAGGATATACCACAACACTGTACCCAGTGTAACCATTACTACGATATACCACAACACTGTACCCAGTGTAACCATTACTACGATATACCACAACACTGTACCCAGTGTAACCATTACTACCATATACCACAACACTGTACCCAGTGTAACCATTACAACGATATACCACAACACGGTGCCCCATGTAACCATTACTACGATATACCACAACACTGTACCCAGTGTAACCATTACTACGATATACCACAACACTGTACCCAGTGTAACCATTACTACGATATACCACAACACTGTGCCCCATGTAACCATTACTACGATATACCACAACACTGTACCCAGTGTAACCATTACTACGATATACCACAACGCTGTACCCCATGTAACCATTACTATGATATACCACAACACTGTGCCCAGTGTAACATTTGTTATTAGATACCAAAACACTGTGTCCAGTGTAATCATTGTTACTATATACCACAACAATGTGCCCAGTGTAACCATTGTTACTATATACCACAACACTGTGTCCAGTGTAACCATTGTTACTATATACCACAACACTGTGCCCAGTGTAACCATTGTTACTATATACCACAACACTGTGCCCAGTGTAACCATTGTTACTATATACCACAACACTGTGCCCAGTGTAACCATTACTAGTACTCTCCAACACAGAGATACCCAGTGTAACCATTACTACCATATACCACAACACAGTGCCCAGCTGTACCCATTGTTACTATATACTACAACACTGTGCCCAGTGTAACATTTGTTATTAGATACCACAACACTGTGTCCAGTGTAACCATTGTTACTATATACCACAACACTGTACCCCATGTACCCATTGTTAGTATATGTAAAAGAAAAAGATGAGAATGGTGCGCTTATTCAATAATGTGCCATAAAGTAATATACTCAAAGAATGAATATGATGAGTATCCAAACATACAAATAAATTATACCCATTTTTAAATGCATCTACAAGGGTAGGGCCTGTCCTGCCAAGTCTACCAAAATTTGGCAGCCCTGGCTTGACATTGCAGATTCCTTTTGGAAGGACACCCCGCTTTTCCAACCCTAATGGGTATTGCCCTGGTTTGGCTTGCTAAGGCTGCAGCCTGCTGGGGACAATGTTGTTGGTTTTGTGCTCTCAGGTTCTGGTTGGAGGTGTGGTGGGCGGTGAGGTGTGTATGGCTGTGTGTGTGTGTGTGTGTATGTAGGGGTTGACTGTACTTTGTTATATCTCCACTGCTTACTATACTATGATTTCCCATAGTGGGGCCCTACGTGGCCCACTTTGGTCGACCTACTTATTTCGTTTTTTTTAGTTTTCCTCCGTTGAGGAACCGGGGTTCACAATGTTTTTGATAATACCATATAGCCCTGTAGTGCTATCATTAATGTGCAATGTTATATACATGTGATGTAACCATTTGCGAGACTGTTTGCTTTGTACATGAAATAACTCAATAAATAAATCTTTAACCACTTCCCGCCCAGTCAATAGTGAATTGACGTCCGGGAAGTGGTTGCATTATCGATACTGGACGTCATATGACGTCCTGCAGGATAATGCCTTGCGCGCGCCCGCGGGGGCGCGCAGCGCGGTGATCGGGGACGGCATGTGTCCCTCGGACACAGCGCTTCCCCGATCACGGTAAACAGCCAATTTCATTGGCTGTTTACCATGTGATCGGCTGTGTCAAAGTCACAGCCGATCACCTGTCAAAACAAACTCGGCGGCGCGCTCCGTGCGCGCCGCCACAGGCTTGCAGAGCGGGGATCGGGGAAGGCGAGTGTCCCTTTGACACAGCGCGTCCCCGATCAGAGTAAACAGCCAATGAATTGGCTGTTTACCACGTGATGTCACGTACCTTGTGATGGGAGCCCAACGTGCAGGGAGCGGCCTCTCGTAAACCCCTGGCTCGAGAGCCCCTGATAGAGCAGACAGAGGCTCAGGAGGACAGGGGGCACAAGTGCCTGGCAGGTAAGCAGGATATTGGGTAGTTGCGGCAGCAGATGGTGCACGGCAAACTGGAACAGTCCGAAGATAGCTGGAAGGTGCACAGTAGGACTAATCAGAATGCAGACGGCAGGCAGATGTATAAAAGTCCCAGATCAGACTGCGGAAACAAGGTGGTGTATTGTAGTACAGGCTGAGGTGTGCTGTAGCTCAGGCACAGGTGCAGGGTAGTTCAGGCAGAGGTGCGCTATGATTCAGGCAGAGATGCACGGTGGCTTCAGGCAGGGTGCACTGTAGTTCAGGTGGAGGTGCCTTATAGTTCGAGCAGACCGATGGGTCGGACCAGCAGGCGACTAGGTACAGGGATGACCAAGAGAGTTGTCAGAGCAAGCCGAAGTCGGGGCGGGCAGCAATCGGGGTTAACAGAGACAAGCCGGATCAGATAACAGGAGTACAGGAATCAGAAGTCAATAGCAGGGGTCTCGGGAACGCTGTAGACCAGACAGCAAGAAGCAAGGTAGGCAGATAGTTTAAATACCTTGTTTGACGCCAAATGCTGTCACCGCGCGCGCTCCCGCGAACGCACGCGCGCGCTCCCGTGAACGCGCAAGCCCGCGCACGCCGATCGCGCTATTGTGCACGCGCATGCGCGGAGTGGACCTATGGAGTGTAGACAATCTCCTGGCGGCACTGTTGCCAGGCAGATTGTAAAAACGCCTTTCCTGACATTGCCCCCCCCCAAGGGGCAGCCTCCGGATGCCCAACTGGGCCACTTTGTCTGGGTGAGATCTCTCAAAGTCCTTGATTAGCCTTTCCGCGTGGACATTCATCTCTGGCTCCCATGAGTTTTCTTCTGGGCCGTAACCCTTCCATTTCACCAGGTATTGGATCTGGTTTCGTCTTCGTCTACAACCCAGAATGGACTCAACCTCAAATTCCTCTTCTCCATCGATAAGCACGGGTTCGGGAGGATTGATGTCCCGATCTGTAAAGGGATCGGGGACCGTGGGCCTAAGCAGGGCTACATGAAAAACTGGGTGGATCCAGAAGGACTCAGGCAGTTTCAATTCGTAAGCTACCTCGTTAATCTTCCTTGTTATAGGGAAGGAACCCACGAATTTAGGGCCCAACTTCTTGGATGGGCATGCCAATTTTAGATTCAGGGTAGAGAGCCAAACTTGGTCCCCAGGTGCCAGGTTGAGCTCCCCTCTCCTCTTCCTGTCGAAAATTTCCTTGTTGTAGCTTTGTGCCTTAGTCATGGTCTCCTGGAGAAGTTTATTGTTGGTGGAGAAGAAATTTAGAGTTTCCTGGGCGGCTGGTACCGGACATTCGGGCATGTTGTTAGATAGAAATAATGGGTGAAACCCGTAGTTTGCGAAAAATGGGGATTGCTTGATGGCAGAATGAACAGAGTTGTTGTAGGCAAACTCAGCAAGAGGCAAAAGAGGGGCCCAATCGTTCTGGGAGAAGCTTGAAAAGCAGCGCAGGTACTGCTCGAGCGTTTGATTGGTGCGTTCTGTTTGGCCGTTGGTTTGGGGATGGTATGCTGAGGAAAAGAACAGATCGATCTTCAGTGATTTACATAGTGCTCTCCAAAATCTTGATGTAAACTGTACCCCCCGGTCAGATGTAATGTTAGCAGGTACACCGTGCAGCCTTACTATTTCCCTGATGAAGATCTTTGCAGTCTCAGAGGCCGAGGGGACGCCCCTCATGGGTAGGAAATGGGCCATCTTGGAGAGTCTATCCACCACTACAAAGATGGTCGTAAAGTCTTCTGATGGAGGTAGTTCAACTATGAAGTCCATTGAGATCATCCTCCATGGCCTCTCCGGGACGGGTAGTGGTTTTAGTAACCCCCAGGCTCTGGTTTTGCTGTTTTTGTTCTGGATGCAGGTGGTACAAGATTCCACATAGCGCTTGCAATCTTGGGATAATCGTGGCCACCAGAATGTCCGCTGGAGAAGTTCGGAAGTTTTGTACACACCGAAGTGGCCGGCTAACTGGTGGTCATGACAGGATTTCAAGACGGCCACCCGAAGTTGTTGAGGTACAAAAATCTTGTCCTTGTTCCACAGCAGACCGTCTTTAGACTGTAGGGCAAGGCCAGGAACTGGGCATGGTCCTGAGGAGGCCTGTCTGATTTGGGACAGAAGGTCCTCTTGTAACAGGAGGAAGTTACCGGGAGGTAGAATGGTATCCGGAGGGGAAAGGACCTTAGATTCGGCAAACATCCGGGAAAGGGCGTCCGGTTTGGTGTTCTTTGATCCGGGTCGGTACGTGATGTGAAACGAAAATCGGGTAAAAAAGAGTGCCCACCTGGCCTGGCGTGGTCTCAGTCTCTTGGCAATCTTTAAGTATTCCAAGTTCTTATGGTCGGTATAGATCAGAATAGGATGTGCTGCTCCTTCCAGGAGGTAGCGCCATTCCTCAAGTGCGGACTTTATTGCCAGAAGTTCCCTGTCCCCGACGTCGTAGTTTTTCTCGGCCTCTGTTAGTTTACGGGAGAAGAAGGCTACTGGATGCAATGCGGCCTTTGGGCCTTGTCTCTGGGAAAGTATTGCTCCAACTGCCACTTCAGAGGCATCCACCTCCAAGATGTAAGGTAAGGCCGGGTTAGGGTGCTTTAGGACAGAGGCCGAGATGAACAGATTCTTAAGGTTAGCGAAGGCGGCCTGAGCTTCGGGGGACCAGTGAAACCGGTTACCTTGTTTAGTTAAGTTGGTAATGGGGGCAATGATAGAGGAGAATCCTTTAATGAATTTCCGGTAGAAGTTCGCAAAGCCCACGAAGCGTTGGATCCCCTTCTTATCGCTGGGGGCTGGCCAATCCAGAATGGCCGTGACCTTCTGAGGGTCCATCTTAATACCCTCTACCGAAATGATTAGCCCTAGGAACTGAATATCTTGTTGTTCGAATGCACATTTCTCGGGCTTGGCGTACAAACCATGTTGGCGAAGTCGGGCCAATACCTTCCGGACGTGTTCACGATGGTCGGTTAAGGAGGAAGAGAAGACCAGGATATCGTCTAGGTAGACGATAACGAACAGATCTAGGTAGTCTCTAAAAATATCGTTTATGAAATGTTGGAACGTGGCAGGGGCATTGCATAGCCCGAAGGGCATGACCAGGTATTCAAAGTGCCCGAATCTGGTGCGAAACGCTGTTTTCCATTCATCACCGCTCCGAATGCGGACTAAGTTGTAGGCGCCGCGGAGGTCCAGTTTAGTGAAAATGGCTGCTGTCCCAAGTCTTTGAAAAAGTTCGGGTACTAATGGCAGGGGATACCTATTTTTAATAGTTATTTTATTCAGGGCTCTGTAATCCACACAGGGGCGTAGGGAGTGGTCCTTCTTTTCTACAAAGAATATACCGGCTCCGGCAGGAGAGGTGGAGGGACGTATGAATCCCTTCTCTAAGTTGTCATCCAGATACGTCTTGAGAGTTCCAAGCTCTAGTTCAGATAAGGGGAAAATTCTTCCAAAAGGGACCTCTGCCCCCGGAAGAAGGTCAATAGGGCAATCGTAGGGCCTGTGCGGAGGTAGAGTCTCCGCGCCCTTCTTGCTAAAGACATCTAGAAAGTTGTGATAGGCCTCCGGGACCAGCCGCCGGTTCTCCATATCACTCCCCAGACAAAGTAATGGGGACGAGGTGTCGGATGGTGCTGGAAAACAGTGTTCACGGCAATAGAGAGATGGAAAGCGAACCTCTCCAGTGTTCCAGTCGATCTGAGGATTATGAGCTTTTAGCCATGGTATCCCCAAGATAATTGGGAAGAGAGGGGATTCTATAATGTCCAAGCACAATAGTTCTTGATGCTTGTCCGCAGTGGTTGTGCGCAGGGGAATAGTCTGCTGTGTCACTGGTCCTGATCTGATGGCCGATCCGTCGGCAAGGTGGACCGTGAGTTCTTTAGGTCTGGGCCTCAAAGGGACTTGATGTTTCAAGGCGAAGGAAAGGTCCATGAAGCCGCTGCAGGCACCGGAGTCAATAATGGCGGGAGTCCGGATGTTCCTTCCTGGGAGCTGTAGAGAGATGGAAACGATCAGGTGAGCGGAATGGTTAGGCAGAACAGGCGAGACAGTAGAGGAGAGGTGGCACTTACGCAGTTTAGCGGGGCACATCCTCACGTAATGTCCTGAGTCCCCGCAGTAGAGGCAGAGGTTGTGAACCCGGCGTCGCTGGCGCTCCTCCGGAGTAAGTGAAGGTCGGATCAACCCCAGTTGCATGGGTTCAGAGGCATCGGTAGTGGAGCGTGGGGAGGTCGAAGAAGCGGAATGAGGAGGATAGGGTACCCGTGGCAACATCCATACTGGACGGGATGGTCCCGCTGACCGTTCAGCTCTACGCTCCCTTAGTCGCCTGTCGATCTGAATAGCTTGAAGGATCAAGGCATCGAGCGTGTTCGGTATACCGACCCGGGCCAACTCGTCCTTTAAGGGTTCAGATAGTCCCAGCCTGAATTGGTGTCGCAGGGCGGCGTCGTTCCAGCTGGTATCGGCGCTCCAGCGCCTAAAGTCCGATACATAGTCTTCAGCGGCTCTGCGACCCTGCTGGAGAGAGCATAATGCTGCTTCGGCGGTAGCGGCCAGTTGAGGGTCCTCATAGAGGAGGTCCATGGCCTGGAGGAAA
The DNA here is from genome assembly GCA_029206835.1 of Rana muscosa. Lineage (NCBI taxonomy): Eukaryota > Metazoa > Chordata > Amphibia > Anura > Ranidae > Rana > Rana muscosa. Next base: position 83,144,603 of record CM055118.1, read on the forward strand.
GTACTTAGTTGGTCAAGGCAGGTGTTTTTCTGTTCCAGGAGGCGGTGTGCCCAGGCCTGAGGTTCACCGGACAATAGGGCTATGACAAAGCCCACCTTGGTAGATTCCAGGGAGAAGGTCCTGGGCTGTAGCGCGAAGAAAAGTTCGCAGGCGTTACGAAAGGCCCTGTACTTGCCGCGGTCCCCAGAGAACCTCTCCGGAGTAGGGACCCTGGGTTCAGGTGGCAACATGACAACCGACGGTGCAGGTGAGGTACCTGATGCGACAGGTGCTGAGGTAGCCAGGGTCTGGACACGCTCCTCTAGCCGGGTATATCCCTCTTGCAAACTCCTGACTGCAGCAGTAAGTCCGTCCAGGTGGCGGCATAGTTCCTCCATGGGAGAGGCCCCCTGCGTAGGCTCCGACATGGCTGTCTGGTACTGTCACGTACCTTGTGATGGGAGCCCAACGTGCAGGGAGCGGCCTCTCGTAAACCCCTGGCTCGAGAGCCCCTGATAGAGCAGACAGAGGCTCAGGAGGACAGGGGGCACAAGTGCCTGGCAGGTAAGCAGGATATTGGGTAGTTGCGGCAGCAGATGGTGCACGGCAAACTGGAACAGTCCGAAGATAGCTGGAAGGTGCACAGTAGGACTAATCAGAATGCAGACGGCAGGCAGATGTATAAAAGTCCCAGATCAGACTGCGGAAACAAGGTGGTGTATTGTAGTACAGGCTGAGGTGTGCTGTAGCTCAGGCACAGGTGCAGGGTAGTTCAGGCAGAGGTGCGCTATGATTCAGGCAGAGATGCACGGTGGCTTCAGGCAGGGTGCACTGTAGTTCAGGTGGAGGTGCCTTATAGTTCGAGCAGACCGATGGGTCGGACCAGCAGGCGACTAGGTACAGGGATGACCAAGAGAGTTGTCAGAGCAAGCCGAAGTCGGGGCGGGCAGCAATCGGGGTTAACAGAGACAAGCCGGATCAGATAACAGGAGTACAGGAATCAGAAGTCAATAGCAGGGGTCTCGGGAACGCTGTAGACCAGACAGCAAGAAGCAAGGTAGGCAGATAGTTTAAATACCTTGTTTGGCGCCAAATGCTGTCACCGCGCGCGCTCCCGCGAACGCACGCGCGCGCGCTCCCGTGAACGCGCACGCCCGCGCACGCCGATCGCGCTATTGTGCACGCGCATGCGCGGAGTGGACCTATGGAGTGTAGACAATCTCCTGGCGGCACTGTTGCCAGGCAGATTGTAAAAACGCCTTTCCTGACACGTGACCGGCTGTGTCCAATCACAGCCGGTCACAAATGTAAACAAACTCCACAGGAGTTACTACCTGATCCCTGCTCTCTCCTCACACACCGATCTGTGAGGAGAGAGAAGAGATCAGTAAGTTAGCTCAGTGTAGTTTGTCTACATAAGTTTACAGTGCACAACACGCCCCCCCATAAAGAGGGCCTGTCACACAGCCCAGCCAATCAGCCCATCTGTCAATCAGCCCATCTGTCAATCAGCCCATCTGTCAATCAGCCCATCTGTCAATCAATCAGCCGATCTGTCAATCAATTACCCCACCTGTCAATCAATCACCCCATCTGTCAATCAATCAACCCATCTGTCAATCAATCAATCAGCCCATCTGTCAATCAATCAGCCCATCTGTCAATCATCTGTCACAGGCCCACCTCCATCGGTACCGCCATTGGCACCGCCACACAGGCTACCAGTACCGCCATCGGTACCAGTACCACCACCAGGCCCAGCATCTATACTGCCACACAGGCCCGCTACCAGTATCACCACTAGTGCCGCCATCGGTACCACCACCAGTACCACCACCCGTACCACCGTCGGTAGTGCCACCACCACCTGTACCACCACCTGTACCGCCATCGGTACCATCACCACCCGTACCGCCATTGGTACCACCACCACCTGTACCGCCATCGGTACCACCACCACCTGTACCGCCATCGGTACCACCACCACCCATACCGCCATCGCTACCACCACCACCCGTACCGCCACCTGTACCGCCATCACCACCACCACCCGTACCGCCATCGGTACCACCACCACCTGTACCGCCATTGGTACCACCACCACCCATACCGCCATCGGTACCACCACACAGGCCCACCACTAATACCTCCATCGGTACTACCACACAGACCGCCACCACTACCACCAGCAGTACCATTACACAGGCCCACCAATAAGCACTGCCATAATGTCCCAAAGGGTTTACACACCTGAGGAGGCATATGCCATTCTTGCCATGTCGGATGATGAGAGCAGCGGGGAGCTCCCATTATCCGATTCTGGTTCGGAATACGAGCCAGTGGAGGATAGTGGCTCAGAGTCCGAGTCCCCGGAGGAAACCGTCCCTCCCAAAAGAATGCGATCGGCACCAAGATCAGCACCAAGATCAGGAGAACTGCCCACCACCAGCAGCGCCATACCCCAGGAAGAGGAGCCCAGTACAAGCAATGGAAATGCACGCCCAACCCGAAGAATCCAGCCCCAATCCTACCTTCCCGATGCCCTGGCAAACCCCTTATGGTTGCCTGCCAACTCAGGATCCGCTATCATCCCCCCTTTCACCGCACAGCCAGGTGTGCAGCCCGACACTACAAATTTTTCTAAATTTGATTATTTTTGTTTATTTTTCCCACAAGATTTGCTGCAGAATATAGTGGATCAAACGAATCTGTATGCATCCCAATTTATTGCTGCCAACCCCGATTCTTCCTACACCCGCATGTTCCAGTGGCGGCGTCTAACATTGGAGGAATTTAAATTATTTTTGGGCCTTATGTTCAATATGGGGCTTACAAAAAAGAACGAAGTCCATTCATATTGGTCCAAACGCCCCATCCAACACATGCCCATATATTCCGCTGTCATGTCCAGGAAAAGATACGACATGATTATGCGCTTTCTCCACTTCAATGACAATTCACAGTGCCCTCCCCGAGATCATCCCAACTACGACAAATTGTACAAGATACGCCCCCTAATCAATGCCTTTTCCCAGCGATTTGAAGAAGTTTTCATCCCAGACCAAAAAATTTGTGTGGACGAGTCCCTCGTACATTTCACCGGCCGACTGCAGTTCAAGCAGTACATACCAAGCAAGAGAGCCAGGTATGGGTTAAAATTAAATAAATTATGTGATCGAGCCACTGGATACGTCTGCAAATTCAGGATCTACGAAGGCAAAGACTCCCAGCTCCAGCCCCGTGATTGCCCCACATATATTGGAACCAGTGGGAAAATTGTCTGGGAGTTGGCATACCCCCTGTTGGGAAAAGGTTACCATTTATATGTTGATAATTATTATACCAGCCTGGCCCTTTTTCGCCACCTTTACAGTAAACAAACCCCGGCCTGCGGTACCTTAAAAAAAAAACGGAAGGGATTCCCACAAAATTTATTGACAAAAAAATTGCGACCTGGAGAATCGGCATCCATGAGGAACGAGGAGGTGTTGGCCATGAAGTGGAGGGACAAGAAAGATGTCCACATCCTCTCTACGATCCACAATGACACCATGGTGGAGATCCCAAAAAGACGCGGCTCCATTGTAAAGCCCGAATGTGTCCACGACTACAATTTGTACATGGGGGGGGGGGGTGGATTTAAACGACCAGATGCTACAGCCCTACTTATCAACCAGAAAGTCCCGTTACTGGCACAAAAAAGTTGCGTTTCACCTGTTTCACATGGCCCTTTTTAATTCGTTTGTCTGCTACCAAAAAGCAACTCAAAATCACGACTCCACTACCTCCAATATATCGAAGATATCATCGATGCCCTCATTTACCAACAAGATCCCGCCCCAGGAAGCATTCGCTCTGATAGTGTGAGTCGGCTTCACGAGCGACACTATCCCTTTAGCATCCCCCCCACAGAATCTGGAAGAAGACGCCAAAAGAAATGCCGTGTATGCAGCAGAGGAGAAGTAAGAAGAGACACCAGCTATTATTGTCCCGATTGTCCCTCCCAACCTGGCCTGTGCATCGGAAATTGCTTCAAAAATTATCATACATCCATTAGTTCCCCTTATTATTAACAGACTGCCATTTCCCTATTTGCCTGCTACCATGTTACTAACTACCTTCCATGTTAATTAACTGACCCTGGCCTGTTTACCGACGATGTCTTTGCTTGCTGATTTAAACCACGTTTCTGACCTCCACGTGCACCAACCTCAGCCTGTTTACCGACGATGCCTCTGCCTGCCGATTTAAACCACGTTTCTGACTTCCACGTGTACCGACCTTGGCCTGTTAATCGACCATGTCCCTAAGCTTGATGGTCCTTCCTGCTGCCTGGACCAATAATTTGGCTGTGCTGACCATATTACTGTCTGTAATGACCCATGACATTATGGACCATGTTTCTTCCTGCTGCTTGGACCAATACTTTGGCTGTGTTGACCATATATCTGCCTGCTGCCTCTACTGACTTTGGACAGCATTTCTGCCGGGACACCTCTGCCTGCTACCTGGACCTGTGCTTTGGCTGTGCTCTGGCTGTGCTGACAGTATCTCTGCCTGTGCGAACTATGGACAGTATTCCTGCCTGCTGCCTGGATGATTGCTTTTGCTGTCGCTGACCTCATCCCTGCCTGCTGCCTGGACCGATGCTCTCCTCTGTGGACCACTGCACTTCTAAAACCACAGGTAATCTTTTGTTATTTGGTATGTACCTGCTATGTGTTAGATATATGAAGGGCCTTCAAAAATGTGATCGGTAGTCAGAAAATGATATGTGCAATTAATGCTGCTAGAATGCCTGGAGGTGCTACTTGGATGTTGGGCCTCTGTATGTGGCCAGGCTGTGTAAAAGTCTCAAACATGTGGTATCACCATACTCAGGAGGAGTAGCAGAATGCATTTTGGGGTGTAATTTTTGCCATGTACATATTATGTGTTAGAAATATCTTATAAATTGACAACTTTGTGTAAAAAAAATGCATTTTAATTTTTTCTCCACATTTTCCAAAACCTTCTGGAAAAAAATGAACCGCTCAAAAGACTCATAATGCCTCATAGATTATACGTTGGGGTGTGTGCTTTCCAAAATGGGGTCATTTTGTGGAAAATTCCATTGTCCTGGTGCTCCAGGGCCTTCAAAAGTGTAATAGGTGGTTGAGAAAGGATATGTGCGATTTATGCTTGTAGAACGCCTGAAAGTGCTACTTCAATGTTGGGCCTCTGTATGTGGCCAGGCTGTGTAAAAGTCTCACACATGTGGTATCGCTACACTCAGGAGGAGTAGCAGAATGTATTTTGGGGTGTAGTTGCAATTATGCATATGCTGTGTGAGAGAAAAAAACTGTTAATATGACCAGTTTGTGTAAAAAAAAAAAAAAAAAATTACATTTTCCCAAGAATTGTGGGAAAAAAATACAACTTCAAAAAACTCACCACGCCTCTTAGTAAATACCTTGGACTGTCTATTTTCCAAAAAGGGGTAATTTTGGGGTATTTGTACTTTCCTCGCTTGTTAGTGTCTCAAGAAATGAGATATCCCTTCAGTACATCAGGCGTGATCAGATGTGATAAATTTTCAGTGATTGCCACCATAGTTTGTAGACTCTGTAACTTTCACAAAGACCAAATAATATACACTAATTTGGGTTCATTTTACCAAAGATATGTAGCAGTATACATTTTGGCACAAATTTATGAAGAAAAATTATTTATTTGCAAAATTTTACAATAGAAACTAAAAAAAAGTTTTTTTTTTTTTTAAATTGCTGTTTTTTTGCTTATATCGCAAAAAATAAAAAACCCAGTGGCGATTAAATACCACCAAAAGAAAGCTCTATTTGTGAGAAGAAAATGATAAAAATGTTGTTTGGATACAGTGTAGCATGACTAAGTAATTGTCATTCAAAGTGTGAGAGTACTGAAAGCTGAAAATTGGTCTGGGCGGGAAGGTGCATAAGTGCATGGTATTGAAGTGGTTAAAAAAAAACATACAAATAAATAAATGTGAATAAAAGTCCAACTAAAGCCCAATGGTAGGAGTCAGTTCATATAAAAAGGTAAAAATCTCATAGGGATAACTTGATAGAAGAAAAAACAGATAAAACATCAATCCAAACATTGACTGTTACATTTATGAATTGGCCGCTCACCTCCAACAATGACCCAAAGGTCAAACAAGGCTCATCAGATAGTCAGATAAGGAATCCTGCTGATGGATCTGTAAAGGCATCCAGGTCCCGGGCGAAGATGAACTACATCCAAAACTTGGCATCAAAACATCTTGGGTAATTCCATATATAGAGGAAACAGCTCGCTCCAAGGAATGACCCTTTTTGTATAAATGGCGCTCAAAGGAAACAAAGAACAGACATAGTGCAATATTGCCAAATGAAAATGTATTTAGTAAAAGAAACTGCTTACATCAAGTAAGGGTAAAAACCGCAGTAAAAGACCATGTGACGTCAGTTCCTGTGGAGTTTTACGGAAGTACGGTGAGGAGGCGAGGGTGTCACTACTCCCATTGCTTTTTACTGCGGTTTTTACCCTTACTTGATGTAAGCAGTTTCTTTTACTAAATAAATTTACTTTTCATTTGGCAATATTGCATGTCTTATTTACTGGAGGCTGATGGTTTATATTTGCTTAAAAATTAGAACATAGTAGCGCGCAAGTTTTTCCCTTATAACACATTGTTACTATATACCACAACACTGCACCCGATGTAACCATTGTTCCTATATACCATAACACTGTACCCGATGTAACCATTGTTCCTATATACGACAACACTGCACCCGATGTAACCATTGTTCTTATATACCACAACACTGTGCCCAGTGTAACCATTGTTACTATATACCACAACACTGTGCCTGCTGTCACCATTGTTACTATATACCACAACACTGTGCCTGCTGTCACCATTGGTACTATATACCACAACACTGTGTCCAGTGCAACCACTACTAGTACTCTCCAACACAGAGATACCCAGTGTGACCATTACTACGATATAACACAACACTGTACCCCATGTAACCATTGTTACTATATACTACAACACTATGCCCAGTGTAACCATTGTTACTATATACCACAACACTGTGCCCGCTGTAACCATTGTTTCTATTAAACACAACACTGTGCCCGCTGTAACCTTTGTTACTATATACCACAACACTGTGCCCAGTGTAACCATTACTAGTACTCTCCAATACAGAAATACCCAGTGTGACCATTACTAGTACTCCGCAATACAGAGATACCCAATGTAACCATTACTGGTACTTTCCCATACAGTGATTCCCAGTGTACCCATTACTAGTACTCCCCAACACAGAGATATCCGATGTAACCTTTACTGGCACTCTTCAGTACAGAGCTACCCGATGTTCCAATTTCTAGTACTCCTCAATACAGAGATACCCGATGTAACCATTACTAGTACTCTCCAATACAGAGATACCCAATGTAACCATTACTAGTACACTCCAATACAGACATACCTGATGTAACCATTACTAGTACTCTCCAATACAGAGATACCCAATGTAATAATTACTAGTACTTTACAATACAGAGATACCCGATGTAACCATCACTAGTACTCTCCAATACAGAAATACCTGATGTAACCATTAATAGTACTCTCCAATACAGAGATGCCCGATGTAACCATTACTAGTACTCCCCAATACAGAGATACCCGATGTAACCATTACTGGTACTCTTCTAACAGAGCTACCTGATGTAACCATTACTAGTACTCTCCAATACAGCGATACCCAGTGTATCTGTCAGGAAAGGTTCCATCCGCTGGTGACACTGCCCGATATTTGGTGTGCAGTACTGTGGTCCACCAGCAGGTGTCTCCTGGCAGTCTGGAACTGCCAGGGGAGCTCTCCCCTGTTGGTGGTATTATGTGATCTTTGGGCCGCAGTACTGGCGTCCACCAGCGGGGAGTTCCTGGCAGTGTGGGGCCGACATCTTCTCCTGCAGTCAGGCGTCACCTGAGGCTGATTGCAGGAGAGCTGTATAAATACCTGGCAGACACAATCATACTTCGCCTTGGTACCTCTCCTTGTGCCCTGACCCTGAGAAGCTCTGCATCTGATCCTGTCTGTTATCTGAACCCTGAACCCTGAGCCTTGTACCTGTACCCGTCCCTCCTGTGATCAATCCATCCTCTCCTTGTCCTGTTTGTTTTCCCTTTCCCCAGCTGCTGACCTCCCATTGTCGACCCTGGCCTGGCCCTGTTTATGATTCAGTTTTTTTTCCATTACTTGTACATATTGATCTGTTACTGTTATTATTTGTGGGTTCTGTTGGTATTGGTTGTTGTGCACTGTGTGGTATTGGAGGTGCTTATATTTATATTATTTCACTTATCTTTAATAAATTATCATATTTCACTTAAATACGTCTGGGTTTCCTCTGTTGCAGTCCACACAGTTCTAGTCTTATCTGATACGTGATAGTATCCATTACTAGTACACTCCAATACAGAGATACCCAGTGTATCCATTACTAGTACTTTTCATTACAGAACTACCCAGTGTAAGCATTACTAGTACTTTCCAAGACAGAGACAGCAACAAACAATAGGAACTGGCGCAATAGTTCTTAATAATTTTCCCTTTTTCACCATCCGCATGAGACTAAAGATGACAATCAATCAGTATCTCAAATTAAAAGATCACTTACCGGCAGTCCATCTGGTAATAGAGATAGTCTCTAGAGTCTATATACAGTATATGGCCACATAAAAATGTCCGTGACTCAGGGGGGCTTGTTGTTCTACCTACAAAAATGTGAGTTGCTCTCCTACAATAACGTGGTATTCTTCTCTTTTCCAATACAGGGATACCTGGGTATCTCTGTGTTGCACACATGTGCAGTGATGTCACAGTTCTGTCTTCGCCCAATTTGTTATATCATAAATAACTTCAGCAGGGGCATGACGTCTAAAGACGTCATTTATGGCGAAACGTGTTGGGAAGAGCCAGAAACTCCGTCGTCACCATGCATGCGTGCAACACTGAGGATTCTGGGAATTTTAGTATGATGTGGCTTACTATAAATTATGCCAATGTAAGTGTTTTTAACCGTTTTTAATAAACATATTAATCTATATTTACACCATCAAGAGCATTTTTTTTGTACATGCTTACTGCTATACCTGTGGAGATGGAGAGTAAACCTGTATTACCAGCTGGGGAATCTCGTGAAGTGTATATCTATGGTAACAGCAAGCGCAGTCTGACATCTCATATGATAGTCACATTTCTTTTGGTAAGCCTCTGAGTGTGCCTGGTAGAGGACATGGGGTGTTTCACATTCATTTAGCAAGTGGGGAAGATCACAGGGCACTTACTCTTTTTTTAGTAATTTCAACATGAAGATTATGTCACTAATATTTATGGACTTGACAGTTTGATTTATTATTATGGTTTAAGCACTGCACTTATATGTATATGTGTAGGTTCTATCGTGTATCCTATATGTTAGTGCTGGCTGCTTGATTGATATCACTATTGATTTTGCCTTTAGCACAGTGATTATATGTGTTTACTAACCATTACCACTCTCCCATACAGAGATACTCGATGTGACCATTACTAGTACTCTCCAATACAGAGATACCAGATGTGACCATTATTAGTCCTCTCCAATACAGAGATACCAGATGTGACCATTACTAGTACTCTCTAATACAGAGATATCAGTTGTAACCATTATTAGTACTCTCGAATACAGAGAAATCAAGTATAACCATTACGAGATCTCCCCAATACAGAGATACCCAGCATGACCATTACTAGTACTCCCCAAAACAGAGATACCCAGTGTACCCATTACTAGTCCTCTCCAATACAGATACCCGGTGTAGCCATTACTAGTACTCTCCAATACAGAGATACCTGATGTAACCATTACTAGTATTCTCCAATACATAGGACCCCTCTTAGGAAAATTATGTAGGCATAGGATCGTATACAATCCCTTTTTGCATGTACTACACCTACCTCTGTTTGTCCTGGGCCCTTGCAGATCCTTTAATCACAGCTCCCTGGTCAGATATTCCTGGTGGTCACCATTGGAATATGATCATGTGCTTTTATATTTAGCTGATTTGTGAGTATTGGGTCCCTTATGGTGACCCTGAGGCCTCGTACACACGACCGATTTTCTCGTCGTAAAAAACACGTCGTTTTTTTCGACGAGATTTTTGTTAAGCTTGTCGATTTTCTCGTCAAGCTTTCTATGCGTACACACTGACATTTCCCAATTTCCTCGTTGTTCTCCGCGCTCACGTCCAGCACGTACGACGGCACTATAAAGGGGAAGATCTTTTTTCTTGGCGCCACCCCTTGGGCTGCTTTTGCTGATCTCGTGTTACCGCGTGTGAAGTAAAAGTTTGGGAAGAGACGATTCGCGCTTTTCAGTCTTCGTACTTTTCAGATCGTTTTCTGCAGTTCAGTTTGTGCTTGTGGGTTCGTATCTTGACTTTCAGGGCGTCTAGGCAGGTCGTATCTGTTTTACAGTGCGTTCTTGCCTGTTCGTTTCTGTTTTTCAGTTCGTTATTCATAGGCCTTGCTGTTCTAAAGTGCGTTCTGTTCTGTACGTTCTGATAAGACGACCGTTTCTTATTAGCCATGTCGCCTGGACGTTCTCGTCGTCGAGTTCGTGCTGTGCGTGCGCTTGGTGTTGGTCTGCTTGTTTTGGACCAAGACCAGTCCATGAATGTTGTGAGGAGGAGTTCATGGACCAAGAATTGGTTGCTCCAGCGGGACCAATTCTGCCATATGCCTCTGCTGCGGGAGATCGTCGAGAATAATCCTGAGGACTACAGGAATTTTCTGCGGATGTCTGACCCCGTATTTCAGGAACTGTTGGCTTTGGTGTCCCCCTATATTACCAGGCAGGAGACCGTTATGCGGGAAGCCATCAGTGCTGAGCAGAGGCTCATCGCCACGTTACGTTACCTGGCGACAGGGAGAAGTCTTCAGGACTTGAAGTTCACCACAGGCATCTCCCCCCAGGCTCTGGGCCTCATAATCCCAGACACCTGTTCTGCTATTATACAAGTCCTGCAGGAGGACTATATTAGGGTAAGTTTTCTCCATTAACATCACATTTTATGTATTACATGTATGCTAATGTATTGTATTTCTTTCATCCTTCCCTAATTACCATGATTGTAATATGCTGAGAATGTCCCCTTTGTCCCCATGCATGCTGGAAGCTTTAGATTGCCCCTTTTTTCTCCTCCATAAATATTTCCCTTCACTAACTTTTCCAGCAGGGGCACCTGTTCCTCCAAATGTTTGGGGGTCCCACCCCAATTTATGAACTAAACTTCCTCCTTTTTTGCTCAGGTGCCTATTAAACGCCCCCCAGTTGTCCCCTCTAATGCAGCCATTTGGTTCCCTCCAATGCAGCCATTTTCCCCCCAGCCCTGCACTTACCTTCTTGTGGTCAGCGCCATCCTTCTTCTGTCCTTGATGTCTTCTCCTTCCCTTGATGTTGCATCAGCCAATCATGTTACCATTAAACAGACTTGGTGAACATGATTGGCAGAGCAGCCTGCCAGTGTTTCCCCAAGGAATGCCCCCCCCCCCCCTGCGTCCCCTATTTTACTTTTCGGAAGCCAATTACATCCCTCAGGTTGTAATGTGCAAGACTATTTTACTACCTGTTTCTGCTATGCAATTTGAACCCCCTAAATGCCGCAATTATTCATATGTCGGTCGCTAAACAAGAGGCCATCCACCTGAATAGTGGGCGGCATAGACAATACATAGGTTGATGCAACGCATGAACCTATGTATTGTTCTGAGTGATGGGCACAGGAGAGAGGGGGCAGTGCTCCAGCGCCCACTCTGGACGCACCGCCACTGCAATGCTATCCTGTGGCCAAACACATTTCCCCCCCCCAAAATAATTTAGTAATGGCCCATCAGAGGGGGTGATGAATCTGATAAATGAGCCTTCCCTTATACTTATTTTAAACACCTTAATAAACGTAGAATTTGATTGATGTTGGCCTTGATTTTTTTTTAATCAAATTTCCTTGTAATGTATGACTTTGGTATTCTAATATTATTTCATCTTGTTTCACTCCACAGCTTCCTTCCACGCCACAGGAATGGCAGACTGTGGCATCGGAGTTTGCCACGCGGTGGGACTTCCCCAACTGCGGTGGTGCCATAGACGGGAAGCACGTCCGCATCGTGCCGCCACCCCGTTCTGGGTCCTACTACTACAATTACAAGGGGTTTCATAGCATTGTGCTGATGGCGGTGGTGTCAGCACGGTATGAATTCCTCTATGTTGATGTAGGGAAGAATGGCCGGATGTCCGATGGGGGATCCTTCATCCAGACTGAGTTTGCCCTCCGTCTCCAGAGTGACGACCTTGCATTGCCACCGGATGCAGGGAATATTGAAGGACTCCCCTTTGTTTTCTTGGCTGATGAAGCCTTCGGACTCAGACGGCATCTTATGAGGCCATTTCCACAGAGGACCCTGACCCCAGAGAAGAGGGTGTTCAATTACCGGCTGGCCAGGGGCCGAAGAGTTGTCAAAAATGCCTTTGGCATAATGGCCAGCCGGTTCCGCCTTTTTATGACTTCAATACACTTGGCGGACTACAAAATAAACTATGTCGTATTATGCTGCTGTGTGCTACACAACTTTCTGAGCCAAAAATCAAATTCCTATATGGCCTCAGTTTTGCCAGAGGCTGGACTTTCCCCTGCAAATCCCCTGCCGGGCCTGGAATCTGCCCGTCCTGGCTTGCCCTCCCAAAATGCCCGTGAGGTTCGGGACAAATACATGGAGTATTTCACGGGTAGGGGGGCAATTTCTATGCCAGCCTATGTCTAAGGATCCCAATAAAAAGCTTGTTTAAACCTTTAATTATTTGTTCTTTCCTGTTTCCTAGTTTGTCTTTGTGCATTTGTAGTGCCAAGTGTATTTTACTTTAGTAAATATCAACCATTTCACTATGTAACCTTACAAAATAACCAAATAAGCTTAGAGGGTATTATAAAAAGAAGCTACACGTTGTTTGTGGTCAAATATTTTACTCTGTGCACATTCTCACCATTTTTAGTTTTTTCAGGTTTTTTGGGTTGGCCTGGCAACAACCCAGCAATTTTTTGCTTATGAAAATACAAAAATAACAGTTGCATTCCAAAAATTACAACATTGGATACCTCTGAGCAATCTGAGACATTCACTTACACAAACTATGTCTCTATGTGCCCGTCCTAATATGGGGTCCTGCCACCCCTTGCCCAGGCAAAAATTGAATATGCACACATTTGGGATTTTTTACATCTATGAAGTTTACAATCCTGATCCCTATTGTCAACATGTGCTATCTGCCATCAGGGGTGATCAATGGACGTGTTTTGGGGGTGCAACCCCTTCCTCAGTTCACCGACTTTAGATACGAGGAAGGGGTTGCACCCACAAAAGACGTACATGGATATCCCCTGATGGCAGATAGCACATGTTGACACACTGTGTGCAGATTCAATTTTTGGCTGGTTTGATTGTCAAAAAAATTCGAAAAGTTGCAAAAACAAACATGTAAAAACAAATGTGTTTGGATGGCTTATTGAATTCTCCCCAAAACATCGAGAATGTCTTTAAATGTTTGTTCCATCACATGGATTCTTTGTTTAATAAGGTCCAGTTCCGTGCTACATTCCATCACTTGCTGGATGAGGCGGAGGGCACTGTCAGCAGAGAACCGTGTACTATCCTTCACAACATTTATATCCCCTAAAAACAAAAAACAAAAGGTATTATAACTCTGCAGGCCTACATCTCTTACCTGAAGCTGTGGTGACAGATACTGACCTGTTGTGGTGACCAGATCCACAACGTCATCCACCTCTCCTTCCTGCACTTCTCCTTCCTCCACCTCAACTTCCTGCACATCTTTCGGTTGTGGGTCTTTGGGAGTTTGGGGTTGCTTGGAAGTTGTGGGGTGCATGTGCTCCCTGGAGTGTCCTCCTCCCAGTCTTCTCTCCCCTATGAGAAGCAAACAAAAGGTCAATTTATCACACTGTAAATCTCAATGTTAAAATAAAAACAGGCTAAATTGATTGGAAGTGTGGTACAAGTGTGTGTTTGGGCGGAATTTAAAGAAGAATGCATTATTTATGACCAAGAATATGCTTAGTATTCACCTTTGGATGTAATTTATTTGACATGGAGGCACCACAAAAATTCTCGTATGCACCTGTGTGGGACACCCAAAAAAGGCGGGTCTGGTGGCCCACACTATAGTGCTCCAAAGTACAGATGTGGAAGCAGCTGCTGAGTGTCCTCTCCTTTACACTGATAAAAGTTTGCATTTCATTCTCTTTACAAACACATCATCTAGACGAAAAAATACGCCACAATTTGAGCAAAAATGGCAGATGTATAATTACTTTTGTGGCTCTAAAATAAGCCAAAACCGCGGATATTGGCCGAACGAAGTGTTGGTAACGTAACGAACGATTACTGTGCCCAACCAAGTTCAAAATATTACATTTTGGAAGCGAGTCCAATATGAGAAACCAAAATAAAGAGCAACATGTCAGTTTAGAAAAAGATTAATATCATAAAAGTCTACATTTTACTTACTTTTAGCGAGCATTCTCTTTATGCTCCTCAACTGCTCTGGCTCCCTCAGTTTGAGGTCTGACCACCTCTTTCTGAGCTGCTCATTTGAGCGTTTCACCCCGAAATTCGCCTTCAGACTCTTCACGACTTTAGTGAGGATTTTGGCCTTCCTTCTATTTGGTTTGCTATACGGCCCATGCTTGGCATCATAATCAGCCTTGAGCAAGATGTCCACCATCTCCGCCATCTCCGCCAAAGACATATTCGATGCCTTGAATCTCCTCCTTGATCGTGACGTTTCCTCGGTCTCCGGGCTTGTCTCCTCCTCGTTAGTTGCGGAATTATCAGACACCTGCTGTAACTCCGCCATATCTGTCTGCGCGCCGAAAGAGAAGGGGCGGGGAAAATATGTTAGTTAGAACGTCATGGGCGGGCGACGTGTGCGGAGCGACGTGTTCGTAGTTTGACGCATGCGTGGTGTGTATATAGCAAACACACATGTGACTATAGTACGTTCGGTGTGCGGAGAGAGGAGTTCAAGTGACGGACGTGCGAACGAAGGTATGTGATTTTGTGACTTGTACAAATTGTTGGCCTATACTGTCTTGAGAATGTTGGAGGATATATATGGTGACTAGCATGTTAAGGAGGTTAGACTGTTTGCCTCACATTAGTTATATATAATTTATTTAACTTGCAGATACAATATGAATGTCTTTATAAGCGACAAGGATTTCCTGGCGGAATTTATTGACCGGGTAAGGGAGCTGCCCGCTCTGTGGGAGACGAAAAACCCCATCCACAAAAAAAGAGGGGTGAGAAAAGCAGCGCTGGAGAAGCTGCTCCCATTTGTGCATACCAAGGTGCCTACAGCCACAGCAAAACAAGTGGACACTAAAATTGGGAGCTTGAGAGGTACCTACAGGACTGAACGCTCTAAGGTGCTGGCTTCTCAGAGGTCAGGAGCAGCAGCAGATGATGTGTATGTCCCGATTTTGTGGTACTACAACAGGATGTCCTTCCTGGATGACCACATTGACACAAGGCCATCACTCTCCACTCTTCCCCCCAGATTTCCCTGCAGCCAACCTGAGCCTTTTCTGGAGCAAGAGGAGGCAGCCATCCTGGATGATCCTGATTTGGCCATCTGGAGCCAGGTATAGTATTTTTCGAAAATGTATTGGGATAAACTTAATGTTTGACAAATATGTCAAGATGACAAACAAACTATTTTGGATTGCACAAGTGAAATCAAGATCTGTAGACATTATTCTGCACTTAATTGGGTGCTAAATAGTCAATCTGATGTAGTGGTAAATTTAAAGCAAGGATTTATGGATTTACATTCTAATTGCTTCAATCCGGATTACAAAGTTTGATGCAAAGATTAAACAAACATATTAAACTATGTCCCTTTTTCATACACAGGATGAAATCAGCCAGGAGGAGGGTCTGGAAACTGTCAGGCAGGAGGAGGAAGGGCCCAGTGGCAGCCAGGAGGTGGCAGGGCCCAGTGGCAGCCAGGAGGTGGCAGGGCCCAGTGGCAGACAGGAGGTGGCAGGGCAAAGGAGAAGCACCAGATCCCAGGTGCCTCCCATCCGGCTTCACAAAAGAGGCAGGAGGGACAGGAGCACGAGTGAGGCAGCAATGGCCCTTATTCGTGAGGCCCATGCCACCCTCCAGGAGCCCACATCCCCTGAAGAGGCCATTGCCGGCCTAGTGGAGGCTAAGTTCAAGGTGATGAGCATGGAGCAACGCCTCCTATGCGAGCCCCTGCTCATCACCTTGCTCAACAAGGGGGTGATGGAGAAAATTACCCCCAATACCGCCATATGTGAGTTGGCACAACTGACCCAACCTCAACCTCCACCTCCCCCTTCTTCTTCTGCCCCACCCCCTTCTGCTACACCTCCCCCTTCTTCTTCTGCCCCACCCCCTTCTGCTACACCTCCCCCTTCTTCTTCTGCCCCACCCCCTTCTGCTACACCTCCCCCTTCTTCTTCTGCCCCACCCCCTTCTGCTACACCTCCACCTTCTTCTTCTGCCCCACCCCCTTCTGCTACACCTCCCCTTCTTCTGCCCCACCCCCTTCTGCTACACCTCCAACTTCTTCTTCTGCCCCACCCCCTTCTGCTACACCTCCCCCTTCTTCTTCTGCCCCACCCCCTTCTGCTACACCTCCACCTTCTTCTTCTGCCCCACCCCCTTCTGCTACACCTCCCCCTTCTTCTTCTGCCCCACCTCCTTCTGCTACACCTCCACCTTCTTCTTCTGCCCCACCCCCTTCTGCTACATCTCCTCCTCCTCCTCCTGACAGGAGTACCCCTCCAGTGGGCCAGCCTCCAGCCAAACGAAGAAGGAAGGCTGCAGGGAAGGCTTCAGGGAAGATTGCAGGGAAGGTTGCCAGGAAGACGAGGAAGTGATGGCCTTGCTTCATTGTGGTCGGACAGAAGGCAGCCTGTTGTAGTACCACAGACTTGGGACATATATCTCACCTGCTGCTGTTCCTGACCTCTGGGAGGCCAGCATCAGATTGTGTTCAGAAATGTTGGCCTTCTCAAGCTCCCAATTTTAGTGTCCACACAGGGTTGCTGTGTGCTCTGGGGTCCCTGGGATGCACAAATGGCAGCAGGTTCTCCAGCGCTGCCTTCTCTTTATTTTATTTTTAAACATGAATAAATGTGATTTTTGTTTACGTTCATACTTGACTATGTGTATTTGTAAAAATAAAAAATCTAGCTTTGGAGTAAGCAGATACATTTGACTGACAAAAAAAAGGGACAGATAACAACCCCCCAAAAGAATAACTAAATCTGATTATCAAAAAAACATGGTGGGAAATTTAACTAATATAGAGTCCAAAATTAAATGGGAGATCACTACCAAAACATTGCGAAATTATAATTAACATCATTTTTTAAAATATTACCATTTAAATTATTCCTAAAAACTTGCATGATATAATACACATAAATCTTCTTAAGAGCAGCATGAAAAAGGTTAAAAAATAAGTCATAACTCTGTGTGAATATCAGCAGCAAAAGAAGGTCACTCGTTTTGATTAATGTAACATTCTAACGAAGATTTCAAGGCAGAACATTTAAACGATGCAATATTTTTGAGCGTGACGAATGTGCTCTCTCCATTACGAAGGCTTGTTTTACCAGAAGATGCGCTCCCGTCTCATAGTTGCTTGTGAGCATGCGCGCTTTTGGAAGAGTCGTAAAAGCATACACACGAACCATTTTCTCGTCACAAAACAGCCCGACGAGAAACACGACGAGGAAATCTGGAATCCTGACGAGAAAATAGAGAGCAGGTTCTCTATTTTCTCGTCGAGATTCTCGGCAAATTTCTCGTCGTAAAACCATACACACGAACGTTTTTCTCGACAAAAAAGCTCTCGCGGCACATTTCTTGCCGGTTTTGGACGAGAAACTCGGTCGTGTGTACGAGGCTTGAGCTTTAAAAAATCTATTTATCATCAACTATGCCATGTATTTTAAAATTGTTTTACCTTACAGATATTTATATGTGCAATAACTCCTGAGGAAGTGAACTGTGATTCACAAAACGCGTCGAGTCTAAGGATGCATTTTTTACATTTTAATTTATTGATCTTTGGAATACTGTATTTTGTTGTGGAAAATATCATGCAATTACTACAAATCAGCTTGACAACATGGTATTTGTTTGATATGCTAATTTACTACTATTGTATTTATCAATAAATTTGTATACCATTTATCCATTATTTGGGTGTGTTGCAACTCATTTAAAGGGCTAATTTATGTGTTTTTAACCACTTGCCGACCAGCCGCCGCCATTATACTGCGGCAGGTCGGCACGATCCCACGAGCCGTCGTAGCTGTACGTCGGCTCCTTTAAGTGGGTTAGCAGGCACCCGCTGCACTGCGGGGGTGCCGATGCTTGTGACCGGTGGTCGCGATGACCACCGGCCATGCGCAATCGTGGGCACGAGAGACAGAACAGAGACGTGTGTGTGTAAAAACACACATCCCTGTTCTGTGAGGAAAGGAGATGTAGATCGTGAATTCCTAATAGCTAGGAACCACGATCTGTCATCTCCTATAGTGAGTCCCCTCCCCCCACAGTTAGAACATACACTAGGGAACACAGTTAACCCCTTCCCTGCCAGTGACCTTACAGTACCTATACAGTAATCACTGCATTTTTATAGCACTGATCGCAAAAATGTGTCAAAAGTGTCCGATGTGTCCACCATATTGTCGCAGTCCCGATAAATATCGCAGATCGGCATCATTACTAGTAAAAAAAATAATAATAATAAAAATGCCATAAATCTATCCCCTATTTTGTAGACGCTATAACTTTTGCGCAAACCAATCAATATACGCTTATTGCGATTTTTATTACCAAAAATATATAGAAGAATACATATCTGCCTAAACTGAGAAAAAAAATAGCTTTTTATAAAAACAATTGGGGATATTTATTAGAGCAAAAAGTACAAAATATTGTGTTTTTTTCTAAATTGTCACTTTTTTTTGTTTATAGCGCAAAAAAAAAAAAACGCTGAAATGATCAAATATTACCAAAAGAAAGCTCTATTTGTGAGAAAAAAAGAACGTCCATTTTGTTCGGTTACAGAGTCGCACGACCGCGCAATTGTCAGGTAAAGCGACGCAGTGCCGTATCGCAAAAAATGGCCTGGTCATTGAGCAGCCAAATCTTCCAGGGCTGAAGTGGTTTACCAAAATATTCTGAGAAGCCTATATTTAGATTGCATGTAGGATCTCTTTATTTTAGGCTGGATTCACACCTATGCATTTTTAGTGCTTTTTGCATCTTGCAGATTTGCACTACAGAACGGGTTCCATAGGAAACCATGTTAAATGGACTGTAGGGCAAAACTGCAAAATGCAAAAAGCACTAAAAATGCATAGGTGTGAATCCAGCCTTATAGGGATAAACTTGGATATGTACTAGAGTGCCCAAGTGTCCCGGATTGCCCGGGACTGTCCCGCAATTGACATATATGTCCTGGGTCCCGGGCACCTTCATTCCGGGACAATACAACGTCCCGGAATGAAATAAAGGACACAGCCACCCCCTACTAACTAATAACTACATTTCCAGAACTGGTTGCTAGGGCCAGCGCTGCCTGGCATCTTGCAACCAGTGACAATTTACTCTCAGACAGTGAGCCCGGGAGCGAGGCCTGCGCCTAGTGCAGCACTGCTGTCCCCACCCACCTCTGCACCTCCTCCTTCTCCGGCACCCAGCGGTTAGCAGCAGAGACTGGTGTTATCTTCACTCTCCAGATAGTGACGCCACTTCTTTCCTTCTACGCACGTGGCTCATGCAGAGGGAGTGACAGCAGCACTGCATCTGGTGGCAGGCTATGGGTGGCAAGCGGCACTGCATCTGGTGGCAAGTGGCACATTCACCTGACAAATAACCCAGCGCCAAATTCCCCATCAACCCCGAGACTACATTACCCCCGCCCTCCCTCATCTTTTTTGGGGGTAGGTGAGAGAGGGGGTGTGTCCCTGAATGACAGTTTGGAAATGTGGTCACCCTAGTTTGTACGGATACTAATCTGAACTGGAGCAGAGTGAGCCCTCCAGGAGACTGTCACTGTATTGGTCCAATTAACTGAAGCCAAAGCATTTAAACCTGAAGTAGCATGTATACACACCCCTTGTATACATTTAAAAGGGGGGGGGTGCCCTGCCACAGATAATTCGGCCAGTACAGTGACAGCTTCTTGGAGGGCTCAGTCAAAATGTGTTTGGATTAGAATATGAACACACCCTAGCTCATCCCTATTTGTGATCTGTTTGTCCAATCGGGGAAGGGTTAAGCCCCATAAACACAGGCCGAATATCGGGCGGTATCGGCGAGCTCACTAGAAACTGGCTGACTTTCGGTCTGCGTGTACGGCTTCCAGTCTGACAGAAGCCAGATGAATGTCTGGCTTTTGATGAAGGGGCATGCCTGGAAAAGGTCTGCTGATCGGCATCCGATCAGAGCTCTCAACCAATGGCAGGGGGGGGGGGGAGATGGTCTTCCCCCAGTCAGAACACAATAGCTCAGCAGGGAGATCGTTGCACTAATATCATATAGTTAGTGCAGGATCTCCTCCCCAGCTCTTCAGTTTTTTTTTCATTTAGCCCACTGGCTTGAAAAAAAAAAACAGATATGCCGCGTACACACGATCGGAATTTCCGACAACAAAACCGTGGTTTTTTTTCCGACGGATGTTGGCTCAAACTTGTCTTGCATACACACGGTCGCACAAATGTTGCTCGGAAATTCCGAGTGTCAAGAACGCGGAGACGTACAACACTATGACGAGCCAAGGAAAATTAAGTACAATGATTCCGAGCATGTGTCGAATTGATTCCGAGCATGCGTAGGATTTTTGTGCGTCGGAATTGGATACACGCGATCGGAATTTCCGACAAGAACTTTTGTTGTCGGAAAAATTGAGAACCTGCTCTGAAACATTTGTTGTCGGAAATTCCGACAGCAAATGTCCGATGGAGCCTACACACGGTCGGAATATCCGACCAAAAGCTCACATTGAACATTTGTTTCTGAAATTCCGATCGTGTGTACGCGGCAATAGTGCTTACTAGGCTTGAGGCTATGTTTACATAATCACTGGCTGAGCGAACAGTCACAAATCGCTGCAACTGCTGACAGCCTATTACTGTTTTGTATGGACTGAGGGGCTGCAGTTATTCACACACACACCTGTCATTCCAGAGACAGGAAACTGCAGATTCTTGCCATTGGTGCTAATCACAGATTTGAATTGACCCATAACCTGTTGATGACTGCAAGTTCTGGAACTTCTTAGTGACACCCGTCACGCAATTTGCTTTGCCGCGATTGCAGCATGACAATCATGGCAGAATTGCGTTTTTAGGATATAGAGGAAGAAGCACCATAGAGGATAAGAGAATTCTCAGTTTTGCTGCCAGCATCCCAATAAATAGAGTTTATTAAAAAAAAGGAAAAAGTACCTCCCGGTGGGACTTTATGGGCGAACTTTTATACACAATGTGTTTATAAAAATATGAAATTTATTAATATTTAGACATTAAAAACATTGAAATGGTGTAACATAACACCAAACATTGTACATAGTTACAGCATATATATGGTACCATGCTCAAAAAAGAGCTATATAGACTTAAAGGAAAAACATTTCTCCTATAGCCCAACTATAGGGCTATAGGAGAAATGTTTTTCCTTTAAGTCTATATAGAATTGCGTTTTTAGGTGCCATTGAAATGAATGGCGTCTGAACACGCTGATGTGTGATTTGACATTTTAAACAGTGCTTTTGGAAATCACGGGCAAAATCGCCTAAAGCTCCATTCACACAGGTATTTTGCCATGCCATGAATCCCCGTGGTAAGTATCTATTGATTCCTGTAGCTGGGATTGACAGCTGTGTGTGGAAAGCTGCCTGTACACTGCCATGACAGGCTGTTGGCGGCCAAAGCTATTTGTGACTGTTCTCACAACCAGCGATTACCTGCAGCAACCGTGGCTGGACGCACTTTGTGATTACATGTGATGACCATGGCTGGATGCACTTTATGTGACCCCAGGTAATTGCTGACTATAATAACAATCATGAATAGCTGCAGCAGCAGACAGCCAACCTACTCATTGCAGTAGGTTCTTGCTGCTGGGATTTGCAGTATGGTTAAATGCCCGTGCCAATGGAGCCTAAGGGCCCACTCTCCCATCTCAGTACACTAAACAGAAATGAATGAATGTGTGTGAGGGCAGGGTCAGATTTACATCTCTGGAGCCCTATAGGCAGAGAATTCTGAAACGCCCCCCCAGACCGACTTACTTTTTCTTGATAAATGACCTCAAATTTTCAGTAAAAAACACACTATAGTGAATTTTAGGGCAAACAAACACAATAAACTACCCCCATTTTTGGTAAAATATAAAAGACGAGATTGTACCGAGTAAATAGTTACCCAACATGTCAAACCTTAAGATTGTGTGCACCCTTGAAATGGCGACATACTTCAGTACCCTAAATTTTCTATAGACCATCAGTTTAGTATTACAGAGGAGGTCTCTGGCTGGAACTATTGCTCTTACTCAGGCGTGCACGGCGATATGTAACATTTGTATCGCAATTAATGTTTTCACGTGTAAGTGTCCCCTTATGCGTTTAAGTTTTTTTCATTACACAGGGGACAAAAAGTCCCCTATGTGATGATTTTTAGGCTATAGGTTCTCTTTAACCACTTAAGCCCCGGACCATTATGCAGCTTAAAGACCAGAGGTGTTTTCAGAATTTGGCACTGCGCTGCTTTAACTGGAAATTGTGCGGACATGCAATGTTGTACCCAAACGAAATTTGCGTCCTTTTCTTCCCACAAATAGAGATTTCTTTTAATGGTATTTGATTGCCTCTGCGATTTTTTTTTTTTGCGATATAAACGGAAAAAGACTGAAAATTTTTTAAAAAAATTATATTTTCTACTTTTTGTTATAAGAAAAATCGAATAAACTCAATTTTAGTCATACATTTAGGCCAAAATGTATTCAAATGTATTCATTTAGGCCAAAATGTCAATAAGCGTATATTTATTGGTTTGCGCAAACGTTATAGCGTCTACAAACTAGGGTACATTTTCTGGAATTTACACAGCTTTTAATTTATGACTGCCTATCTCAATTCTTGAGGTGCTAAAATGGCAGGGCAGTACAAAACCCCCCAAATGACCCCATTTTGGAAAGTAGACACCCCAAGGAAATTGCTGAGAGGCATGTTGAGCCCATTGAATATTTTTTTTTGTCCCAAGTGATTGAATAATGAAAAAAAAAAAAAAAAAATTACAAAAAGTTGTCACTAAATTATATATTGCTCAAACATGCCATAGTTATATGTGGAATTGCATCCCAAAATACATTTGCTGCTTCTCCTGAGTATTGGGGATACCACATGTGTGGGACTTTTTGAGAGCCTAGCCGCATATGGGGCCCCAAAAACCAAGCACCTCCTTCAAGATTTCTAGGGGGGGAAATTTTTGATTTCACTCCTCACTACCCATCACAGTTTCGAAGGCCATAAAATGCCAAAATAGCACAACCCCCCCCCCCCCAAATGACCCCATTTTGGAAAGTAGACACCCCAAGCTATTTACTGAGAGGCATGTTGAGTCCATGGAATATTTTATATTTTGCCACAAGTTGCGGGAATATGACAAACTTTTTTTTTTTGCACAAAGTTGTCACTAAATGATATATTGCTCACACATGCCATGGGCATATGTGAAATTACACCCCAAAATACATTCTGCTGCTTCTGAGTACGGGGATACCACATGTGTGGGACTTTTTGGGAGCCTAGCCATGTACGGGACCCCAAAAACCAAGTACCGCCTTCAAGATTTCTAAGGGCATAAATTTTTTGATTTCACTCCTCACTACCTATCACAGTTTTGAAGGCCATAAAATGCCAAGATAGCACAACCCCCCCCCCAAATCACCCCATTTTGGAAAGTAGACACCCCAAGCTATTTGCTGAGAGGCATGTTGAGCCCATTGAATATTTTTTTTTTGTCCCAAGTGATTGAATAATGACAAAAAGAAAAAAAAAATGTACAAAAAGTTGTCACTAAATGATATATTGCTCAAACATGCCATGGTTATATGTGGAATTGCACCCAATACATTTTGCTGCTTCTCCTGAGTACGGGGATACCACATGTGTGGGACTTTTTGAGAGCCTAGCCGCGTACGGGGCCCCGAAAACCAAGCACCGCCTTCAGGATTTCTAAGGGCGTAAATTTTTGATTTCACTCCTCACTACCTATCACAGTTTTGAAGGCCATAAAATGCCAAGATAGCACAAAACCCCCACAAATGACCCCATTTTGTGCAATCTGGGCATTCCATGGCCTCCGAAACTGTGTACATTTTTTTTTTCTTTTTGTCATTATTCAATCACTTGGGACAAAAAAAAAATATTCAATGGGCTCAACATGCCTCTCAGCAAATAGCTTGGGGTGTCTACTTTCCAAAATGGGGTGATTGGGGGGGGGGGGGTTGTGCTATCTTGGCATTTTATGGCCTTCAAAACTGTGATAGGTAGTAGGCTTGTGCACAACGGAAAAATTCGTTCCGTTTCGGTTCGTTTCTTTCCGGTCCTGTTGATTCGTAATCATTCGTAATTTTGCTAGACGGGATTTTTCGTGTTCGGACTCATTCGTATTTTTGCAAGCGACATTTTTCGTTGAATTTTTTGTTGCTTTATAATTCGTACTTTCGGTAGAGTACGTTGTTTTTCGTTGATTCTGGACACAACTCCTACTTTCGTAACTTTTTTTGGGTTCGTTGATTCGTAATTTTCTGTGTCTCTCTCACGACGACGCTGCCTATTATGCCTAATGTGCTTCGAATGGATTTGTACTTTTCGAAATACATAGCGGTTATTTGTAACGATTCGAAATCTCGTATTTTACTTTCGTTTTTTACATGCGGCTATAGCCTCCGCCCCTGTACACCATTTTGAGAGGGTTCAGCACGGTGAGGGAGAAGCAGAGAGCAGAGCAGAGTGTTATTGTGCTTCGAATGGATTAGAAATCTCGTATTTTACTTTCGTTTTTTACATGCGGCTATAGCCTCCGCCCCTGTACACCATTTTGAGAGGGAGTTCAGCACGGTGAAGGAGAAGCAGAGAGCAGAGCAGAGTGAGTGTTATTGTGTTTCCAATGGATTTGTACATTCATAAGTTTTTTCATAACGAATTATGCCGAAGACATTCGGGCATTCGCTATTTTGCGGTATAATTTATTTCGGATTCGGTTTTATTCGTAATTGCTTTGTTCGGAAATTCGAATGCTTCCGAATGTCCGAAAGTTGCTAAATTCGGACGAATTTCGATTCGTTACGAAACGAATTGCACAAGCCTAATAGGTAGTGAGGAGTGAAATCAAAAAATTTATGCCCTTAGAAATCTTGAAGGCGGTGCTTGGTTTTCGGGGTCCTGTACGCGGCTAGGCTCCCAAAATGTCTCACACATGTGGTATCCCCGTACTCTGGAGAAGAAACAGAATGTATTTTGGGGTGCAATTCCACATATAACCATGGCATGTTTGAGCAACTTTTTGTACATTTTTTTTTTGTCATTATTCAATCACTTGGGACAAAAAAATAAAAATTCAATGGCCTCAACATGCCTCTCAGCAAATAGCTTGGGGTGTCTACTTTCCAAAATGGGGTCATTTGGGGGGGGGGGGGTTTGAACTGTCCTGGCATTTCATGCACAACATTAGGAAGCTTATGTCACACATCATCCACTCTTCTAACCACTTGAAGACAAACATGTCGGTGCTCATTTGCCTCCCTCTGTACTGACATCTATTGTCTAATAACATGGATGTGAATGTAATGTATATTGGCATTAATGTTAGTCCATCAATTATGTTTTTATGACATACAAACAACTTTTTCATACAAAATCCTCTTTATTGTTGAATCTTTGTGACTTCAATACATGTAATAAAATCTTTTCTATTTTTATACAATTTAATGGTCAGTCCATATTATTGCTTCGGTCCAAACTATCCCAGGGGCAGCCCAACCTTTATCTCTCCAATAATTAATTTGGGATGTGACTGGATGCTTGGAACTGACCACAATATACTGGTTTGGCTTCATCTTATCCTCTTTATATACCACTTTTATATGGGCAGCAAATACCCGATAAGTCCCCAATTATTTGAAGCTACCAGTGTACTATTATATATACGGTACATTTTTTCTGTCTCTTTTTGTAGACATTGCAGCTCCTATTTTTCTTTCCTTAAGGAGCACCATTCCCATACCCATCCTTTCCATTTTCACTCCCCTTCCTCTCATTCCCTTTCACTGCTGGCCTCTTCTTCCCTTCCCCTCCTTCCCCCCCCCCTTTTTTTTTTTTCATTATGGCTGAATTGTATAGTGAATCTTGGGATGCATTTATAACTAAATTACAGTCTGATTATGATCAAAACGAATCTATAGAACAGGGATATGCAATTAGCGGACCTCCAGCTGTTGCAGAACTACAAGACCCATGAGACATAGCAAGACTCTGATAGCCACAAGCATGACACTCAGAGGCAGGGGTATGATAGGACTTGTAGTTTGGTAACAGCTGGAGGTCCGCTAATTGCATATCACTGCTATAGAATCTGAATTAAGTTTTTTATTTTCTTATTTTCGAATTTAACTAAATGGCTGGAGAAGAAATCCTCAATGCACTGGCATATCAAAACATTTGACGAGTACATCAGGGATGACCTCAATCTGCTGGGGCTCCGGGTCCAGATTTTCCCTTCTTTCGAAAATTTTAACCCACAGTTCAAAACTGCATGGGAAACCAATTTAAAAATCTGTTCATCAAACATGATGAAACTTTTAACGGACGAATATCAAAAACCCTTGATTGACATCAATCTAAATATTGACAAGATATATTCTAGAATTAAACCCTTTCAGGCCCACCTCTCATATAAGGACTTAAATGAAAAATTGAAGGTTCACATTGAACTATTCAATAAATCCATTTTAGCCAAAAAAGAATTCAAATACCTACGAGATAAACAAGCCTTTGAGGAGGGACGGGCCTATAAATGGTTTCAAAATAATAGCTTCAGATTTCCACGCAAAAATGAACCACAACAACCACCCCGATCAAACATGTCTGATTCATCTTCGGTATCTTCAAATATGTCACGCACATCTTCTAAACCCAAAAGTCTAAGACAACCAAAAAGAGGTCGAGATTCTGACAATCCCTCTAGTGCTCATCCACATAAACGTCCTCCAAAACAACAGTCACGTATCACTCCTTCTGCTGCCCCAGGCACCCTAGATGCAGCAACTGTGGATGCTGCAAATATAAATACAGCAACAACCACAGGAGTCATAAACAATACATTTGTTCCCCCCAAAGTTCCCCCCATGTTTTCTAGAAACCAGGGAAACTCACAGGTCCCTTTCACCCCCACTCCACCTTAAATACTCACCCTAAAACTTCACCTTTTAATATTATCAATTTATCCTCACACCCCCTCACTCTAGATGAGATCTCCGTACTATCAAAGGGGCTTACTTTTTGTCCCATTAAATCCATTGACAAATTTGAGGTTACCAAAGATCTACACCTGTACACTCGTAAACTACTGCTTCAGAGCATGTTTGAAAAAACTGATCTCGATGCCCAAGAATTTCACACGTTCAGTGAAAGACAGGCATTAAAAAAATTAAAATCTTTATTAAAGGAAAACAAACCCACAGATTTGATAGACACTGTGGATTTGGAATCCCTATTGTCCACCCCTGACTCTTCTAATTCAGACAAGATCATCAAGTCATCCCTTAAAAAAAACCTCATCATTGTATCCAGCACCAAGCTCTAATCATGGTGTTTCCAATTTTTTGAAAAATGTCTGCCGCGAGATCCAAGCCCTGGAGCCTTTGTCTCTTGATCATACAAATCTTACTCGGAATGAAAAAACTGCTTTGAAAAATCTGACACAGTATAACTATTAAATCCTCGGATAAAGGAGGTAATATAGTATTAATGGATAATCATCACTACAACCAAATGTGTTCCAGTATCCTAAGTAATCTAGACTGGTATCGTCCAGTAAGTACTGATATCATTAAAGCTTACAATCTCCAATTCTATGATCTTGTGGACACTGCGTTCCGGGACAAAATCATCTCTAAGCAGACATTAGATTTCATACGTACGCCTTTTCCCAAAACTCCCACATTCTATTCTCTTCCAAAAATTCACAAAAACGCACAAAATCCTCCTGGTCGTCCCATAATATCTGGGAATGGTGCAATCACAGAAAATCTTTCCCGTTTGATAGACGAACATTTAAAACCTTTCGTCCTTAGCCTACCTTCCTATGTAAGTGATACCCTTCATCTATTACGCATCATTGAAGGTGTCCAGATACCTCAGGAATTAATTTTGGTTAGTATTGACGTCGAAGCTCTATATAGTTCCATACCGCACACTTTAGGCATAGCTTCCGTCAATCAAATACTTTCCCAAACCAGCCATCATGAACATTTGTTTAACAAATTTATTATCTTGGCACTTGACTTTATACTCAGACACAATGTTTTTATGTTTGATGGTGGGGCTTTCCTCCAGGTACAGGGCGTAGCCAAGGGCACCTGCTGTGCCCCTGGCTACGCCAACCTGTACCTGGGGGAATGGGAGCGTGCCATCTTTTCCGACGAGGACCTCTCCATGTACCTGTGCCACGTTGGCATGTGGCACAGGTACATCGATGACATACTCGTCGTATGGAACGGCTCCCAACAATTGCTTGACGAATGCCTACAGGCTCTAAATAACAACCAATTTCATCTTAAATTTACTATGACTTCCGACCCACGGAAAATTACATTTCTAGATGTGGAAATCTTTAGAGATAATGACAACATGCTATCTTCAAAACTTTTCCGTAAACCCACAGCAGGCAACACAATACTATATTCGTCAAGCTCCCACCCCAAACCATTAATTGAATCCATTCCCTATGGACAATACCTGAGGATCAAGCGCAATTGCTCTGACCCTTTGGATTACAAAAGGGAAGCAAACAAACTGAGAAGACGCCTCCTAGAACGAGGCTACAGCCATAAATGCCTTAAAAAAGCATTCAAACGCACCCAAACCAAAAGCCGACATGAACTTCTTGTACCCAAACAAGCTAAAACTAATGACATTGGTAACCGTGTTATCAACACATATTCGAACGATTACAAAAATATCACCAATATTAGCAAGAAGTTCTGGCATCTCTTAACCTCAGACCCTGTAGTAGGACCCCTTGTGCCACCAAAACCAGCTATAACATATAGACGAACTACCTCTATTGGAGATATACTCGTCCAAATAAATTTTAAAGGCCCTAATAGAGGAGACCCCTGTAAAAATAAAGGAACATTTCCATGTGGTGCTTGTGCCTATTGCAAACATATGAATACTGATAAAGACATCTATTTACCTAATGGTATGAAATTTTTCCCGAGGCATTTTGCCAATTGCCAAACTACAGGAGTGGTTTATTTAATAAACTGCAGTTGCAACTGCTTCTATGTTGGAAAAACTATCCAAAAATAATGGCAGAGACTGTACCGACATTTGAAGGCTATGAAGGACAATGACCCAGATACCACTCTGGGCAGACATGTCCTTCAAACTCATGCCGGCACATGCCCTAAAATTCAAGTACTAGTTCTGGATCGAATACATCACAGCTCTCGAGGAGGAGACTTTGAC
Organism: Rana muscosa; assembly: GCA_029206835.1. NCBI lineage: Eukaryota > Metazoa > Chordata > Amphibia > Anura > Ranidae > Rana > Rana muscosa. Next base: position 83,174,531 of record CM055118.1, read on the forward strand.
AAGCTCCTCCTTCAACGAGAGCTGAGATGGATTTCGAATTTAAATGCCACCACCCCTCCAGGACTAAATCAAGCTTTCAATTTCAAACCTTTTTTGCCTGGTTTTACCTCTGGAACCTTTGATAGAGAATTGTTACACTAACACAGCCATTGATATATTATTTATCCACTTTTTTGCCCTCCCCCCCTTTTTTTATTCCACATCCCTTTCCCCCTTCTCCTTGCTCCTGTTTAAATTACCATCATTTTATTTTTGCATAATCCTCTACAATCTATTCTATGCTGAATGCCACACTATACAATAATGTACATCCTATATGTATATATATTGTAATAACAAATGTCTAATACTTGAATGACATTTTGATTGTATATATCGGTAATAATGTTTTGATTTTTTGACTAATTTAATAATATATTTTGCTCATATTTCCAGACACAACTTCATATGGGACTTGTCATATATGTAATGGGTGAGTCACCTGTGAATAAACTTAGATCCAATCCTATTAACAAAAAATACATAAAAAAAACTTTGTTAGGAAGCTTGAACATTTAAAAGCTGGGAACATAGCCCCATGCATTCTTCAATCTTCTAAACAATTTCCTTTTTTGATTTTTTATATTTATTTTCATTGGACAATCTTCCCGGTCTGCTGCATGGCTAGCCGAGATTCCCCGGCACACTGGAGCCCCCTAGACCAATTTAATCTTGCTCATGGGGGCAGCATCCCTTTAATAGGGTGCACTTGACGGCAGTTCAATACAGGTACCATCTTTCCTGTATTACAGCCAGCTGGCCCATCTACTCTTGGCCGCTTCTGCCATTCACCCATGCCCCCCTCTCCTATCTACCGACGGCTTTCTAACTGGCTTGTAAGCGTTCGGATGCTCCTCCCGACACGCATGCACATTGAGCTCCATCGGCTCACATACTTCCGCCATCCAACTGTGCCGGCAGTCACGTCGACGTCTAACGTCGCCGCGCATTTGTGCGCGGCGATGCCGGACGCCCGGGAAGACCGAGGGATGGACCTCACCTCTGTGGGACGGCTCACTTCCGTGACTGGGCCTGTCTGAGTGGTTGGTTTTGTACTACCCATCTCCATTGGCCCATCTCTCTTCCCCTCTCCTTTACTTTGGCGCCAACACCAACCCACTCCACTGGTTGAGTCATTACCAGCTGACTTATTTAAACATCAGCTGTAGTCACCCAAGATCTCACTGAGGTCTATACACATGGCGCTTAGACACCTTTCAAGGTAAGAGGAATTTTGGTCCAATGAGTTACTGCTCAACCACACCAGTACTCTCTTTAAACACCAACTATGATACTATATTGAGAACGGCTAAATTAACCGTTTCTCAAGGAATGAGAGAAATATTAATTCTTCTCATACTCTGTTATTAGTTTGTTTTTTGCAGAGCAATCGCTGTCCTAATCTTTCCATCCCTGTGACTCTTGACATGCCGTGTGAGTGGACTGGGATAAAGATAATATAATATATCTAATCCGCCTTTACAGAAAGTGTTTTCAGTTTCAACATATCCACATAACTTCTGAATAATTACTGGCTTTTCGGTCCACAAACGGATGCTTTCTAACTCCCACTAGGGGTCAGGCTCTCAGTTTACCTTTAAGCCTCAAAAGCTTCCTTTTGACACTGAACATTTTCTTTATTTTGGATTGGATCCCTAAAAGTCTCAGCGAACTCACCCAATGACGTCTCATTCTACATCTGCATGTTGCTAGAACTCCTTGTGAGATGTAAGTAAATAAATATATAAAAATGAGTAACAACAATTTTTCTTTTTTGTTTAATATTTTTTTATAGAGATATATAAAACTGGATGTTCAGCATATTTTGTATATCATTATGCAATGCGCTTTCTATGCAATGTTTAAGAAAAACATAGTAAAAAATATATAGAATTATTGAATTTACTTTTACATATTGTTTTTTGTTCTTTTGAACTACAGACTCAATCTAACATACTATCTCGCCTATATACTTACCCTGAAGAAGGAATATATACACATTGGCATTGAACTGCCATTCGTTATCCGAAACATGTCGGTGCTCATTTGCCTCCCTCTGTACTGACATCTATTGTCTAATAACATGGATGTGAATGTAATGTATATTGGCATTAATGTTAGTCCATCAATTATGTTTTTATGACATACAAACAACTTTTTCATACAAAATCCTCTTTATTGTTGAATCTTTGTGACTTCATTACATGTAATAAAATCTTTTCTATTTTTATACAATTTAATGGTCAGTCCATATTATTGCTTCGGTCCAAACTATCCCAGGGGCAGCCCAACCTTTATCTCTCCAATAATTAATTTGGGATGTGACTGGATGCTTGGAACTGACCACAATATACTGGTTTGGCTTCATCTTATCCTCTTTATACACCACTCTTCTAACCACTTGAAGACAAAGCCCTTTCTGACACTTTTTGTTTACATGAAAACATTTTTTTTTTGCAAGAAAATTACGTTGAACCCCCAAACATTATACATTTTTTTTAAAGCAAAGGCCCTACAGATTAAAATAGTGGGTGTTGCATTTTTTTTTCCCCACACAATATTTGCGCAGCGATTTTTCAAACGCATTTTTTGGGGAAAAAACACACTTTTTTTATTTTTAATGCACTAAAACACACTATATTGCCCAAATGTTTGATGAAATAAAAAAGAGGATCTTAGGCCGTCTACTGCTAAAATTACTGCCCTCGATCTGACCTTTGCGGTGATACCTCACATGCATGGTGCAATTGCTGTTTACATATGACGCTAGACCGACGCTTGCGTTGGCCTTTGCGCAAGAGCAGGGGTACTTTTTTTTTTATTTATTTTTTTATTTTGCTTTTTTATTTTATTTTTAAACTGTTCCTTCCATATTTTTTTCTTTTTTACCATTTTTATTGTTATCTCAGGGAATGTAAATATCCCCTATGATAGCAATAGGTAGTGACAGGTACTCTTTTTTTGAAAAAAATTGGGGGGTTAGACCCTAGATCTTTCCTCTGCCCTCAAAGCATCTGACCACACCAAGATCGGTGTGATAAAATGCTTTCCCAATTTCCCAATGGTGCTGTTTATATCCGGGGGGGGGGGACATTCCCTCCCACTGCTTGTGAAAGCAGTCTAGAGGCTAATTATCTGCTAGGATTGCTTTTACATGAAAGCCGGCCGCTGGATGAAAAGAATGATACCAAGATGATACCTAAACCTGCAGGCATCATTCTGGTATAAACATTCAAAGTCCAGCAACATACCAGTACGTTGCTGGTCCTTGTTGGATATATATTGTAATCTTTTTTTTCATGCAGCCTGTTGGCTGAACAAAAAAAGAGATTGACCGGTGGGTATGCCCACCATTAGAATACCTCCCTTCATCCACCCACTTCTAATGATGGGCATACATGCACCATTTATATATGCCGAAGCATGGGGGCATCCTCCCGCAAAAAGTTATGCCGCGTACACACGGTCGGACATTTCCACGGGCAAGGCTCCATCGGAATTTCGACCGTATGTACGCGGCATAAAAGGTTATGCTGCGTGCACACGGTCAGACTTTTCCACGGGCAAGCCTCCGTCTGAATTTCGACCGTATGTACGTGGCATTAGGAGCAAAATCGCTCCTCCACCCCTGCTGCCCCCATGCTTCGGCATATATGCTCTTTTTTTATTCTACCAGACGAGGTATATAGACGACCTGTTTATCATTTGGCAAGGCACAGAAGAATCTCTTCAGGAATTTGCAAATCACCTAAATAGCAATAACATCAAGTTGGACTTCAACTGGAGTAGACAACAAATCCACTTTTTAGATGTTATGATAATGAAGAGTGACAAACATCTGTATACTAAAGCATTTTTTAAGGATACAGATAGGAACAGCTATATTCCTATACAGAGTGGGCATCACCCACAATGGCTCCGTAATATAAAGAAAGGCCAATTTACATGTATACGGCGCAATTGCACCATTGATACGGATTATCAGATCCAAGCGACGTTAATCAAACAGTGATTTGTGGAGAAAGGCTATAATGAACAACATTTGGCCAATTTATTGGAACAAGTAGGCACTCAGTCCCAAGAATTAATGTTGCTCCCTAAAACTAGGCCATTGGACCAAAAACATGAATGGGGCTTTATATCTGAATTTCATGAACAATATCGGGAGATAGAGGGGATTTTTAAAAAACATTGGAACATTCTTACAATGGACAAGATTTTGAAGACATCCTTACCCCCAGTGCCACCTTTCATTTATAGGAAAACATCATCCTTTGGAGATCATTTAGTTAAAAAAGTCCTTGACCCCCCCAAACAAGTCAAAATGTTTTGGGATAGGACAGGTTTTTATGCGTGCAGACGCTGTAAAGCCTGCAAACAGGTGTCTACACACCTACGAGGCCGCACAAGTTTTGTATCCACTGCTAATGGAAAAGAATTCCAAATCAAAGAATGTATTACGTGTGCATCCACACACGTAGTATACACTCTAGAATGTCCGTGCGGTCTTATGTATATAGGCCGCACCAAAAGAACATTATCCAAAAGGGTGTCTGAGCATTTATATAATATCACCATTGGATGCAAAGAACACAGTGTGTCCCTACACTTTAGAGAGAAGCACCATAGGGACCCTGTAGGACTAAAATTCTGGGGAATTGATAAAGCCCACCAGAGATGGAGGGGGGCTTATATGGTGCGGGAAATTTCCAAATTAGAAACTCAGTGGTTATATTTAACTAATACACTCAGTCCTAATGGTTTAAATATAGACCTAGATCTGAACTGTTTTATCAGTAATTATTAGTCTAGGTACCATCCAGGAATTTAATTGTGATCTATGCAATTCCATTGTAGTGAGAGAGCATGTTCATGCTTACCTTGGAGTTTAAAGGACATAAGATCATAATGGTACCCTAATATATGCACTAATATATCTGCATTAGTTGGACATCATTTTATATATATATTTTTTTGTGTATTTTTTTAGTATATTTTTTTAGTATATATATATTTTTTAGTATACATTTATTTGGTATATTGATTGATTATTTATATTAGTGATTATGACTATTGGTAGTAATAGTAATGTTTTACTTGTTATTATCATTTATCATATTTTATTTTATATATTTTTTTATATACATTATTTTCAGGACATTAATATGTGATTATTCTTAAATTAATTTTATGTTTTACATGATACACACTCTATGTGTGTGATAGCAGATATGCACTTTCTGTGAATTTATTATTGAGGTGTATGCCCGCTATCAATAATGAAGATGTTTTTTTAAAATCACAGGGTTAATTGATATGCCCTATTATATATTGTGGGTATGTTTTTATATTCTTTACATACGGCATGCCATTTTCCTATTCCCACTCTCAGCGTTGGAGATCTAAGTGCCATATATTTTTGATCCATATATAGAGTGGGACGGGATGGCCTGTCTATATAGCGGCAGCAGCTTCAATACACGGTGCTTCTGGCTCATCTCGTCTGAGGAGGACAGCGATGTTCGTGATTGATAGGTCTCCATTGGGGCAGTGAAAAGCTATCACTAAGCCAGTAGCGTGAGGGCACTCCCAGCTGGGCGGTGTTGGCTCCAAACAGCGACGTGCCTCCGTACGCATGCAGATACGTCATGGCCCGCTGTAGTATATAAACGAGCAGTCGCGATGTGTGGCCACGCCCTCTGAAGACGTGTAGCCAATCACAAAATGCGTCAGGGCGACCACGCGACCAATCACAGCATGGGAACGTTCGTCTACCCGGGACTCAGGGGTGGTTTGAATGTGGAGAGCACTTCATTACCTGAGTGAGCAGACGGACCGACCCTGGTGATATGCTTTTATTTCACTTATTTCTTGTAAGCAGTTTTTTGTATATGTGGGGGCAGTGTGTTTTAAATAAAAGGGTTTTATGCTGTGAGGCTTCCCTTGTTTTTTACATGCCCGCACTGCTACATGCATACATACGCTGCCTGAAGCCATAGGATTCCCTGAAGCATGCAGACGGAATATCTGGAGAGGAGCTGACAGGCACTATACCATCTTCTGTCTGGTGAGTACAATACCAAGAGGGAGTGTATTTACCATGACAGTGATGAAGGTATGATTTACAGTCACATCTTATTAGCGGGAAGTTTGAGAGTTGGATGAGATACTAACCATTGGATTTCTTATGAGAGACACTGAGCCATAGGAATGTTATCCACACTTCTTAACCCTGGAAGATATTGACCATATTTTGGTTACTCTCAGGGGCAGTTGGACTCAGATTTTGTTCTTTTTAGAAACTTTTGGTTGTTCAGTTCAGTTTACTCCTTCATCCATACAGTGACATTTGGGGACATCACATCCCATGATATTAATAACTGTCAGATAATATATTTTTTATCAATGGTGGAAATTGGTTTTTTCGCACAAGCGCTGTTAATGTTTTAATTTCATTGGAACATATTTTTTACATTGTCTATTTCTTTTATAACAACAGCTATTTGGCAGGTCACACATTTATATTGGTCTTTGAGCGCTTGGATCAGACACTCTTATGCCCCATACACACGATCGTTTTTCATGCCGTTAAAAATTCCATTTTTAAAAATGGGCACTAAAACCGATCGTGTGTATGCTCCAGAGCATTTTTAACGGCGTGAAAAACGGGCATTAAAAATTTCGAACATGCTCTATTTTTTCACGTCGTTTTTCATGTCGGTTTTTTTAACGACGTGAAAAACGATGGTGTGTATGCTTTGACGAGGTGAAAAAAAACGCGCATGCTCAGAATCAAGTATGAGACGGGAGCGCACGTTCTGGTAAAACTAGCATTTGTAATGGAGATAGCACATTCGTCACACTGTAACGGACTGAAAAGCAGGAGGCTGAAAAGCGCGAATCGTCGCTCAACAAACTTTACTAACATGAAGGGTGGCACCATCCGAACGGAACTTCCCCTTTATAGTGCCGTCGTACGTGTTGTACGTCACTGCGCTTTGCTTGAACGTTTTTTAAAATGATCGTGTGTATGCAAGACAGGCTTGAGAGGAAACATGGAAAAAAAAAACGACGAAATAAACGTCGGTTTAAAAAATGGCATGAAAAACAATTGTGTGTACGCCGCATTAGGGGTTAATTCTGATAAATTTTATACCATCTTTTTTTTAACTGTGGTGGTGAAATCACCTCCTACAGCGTTGGAGTCACGGCTTTATGTATCGTGGGAGCAAACGCTGTTGCTGTCAAGATAAATAGATCCTCGCTGCAACTGAATGGCGTACCTGCTAAGCAAATGATGGTTAACATTAAAACAAAGTAACATTACAGTACAACAGTAAGACCTTACCATACCATACCTGCAAAGCAAATACCAAAAAAAAAAAAACTAGTAAAAAATAAAACATTTTTTTTAACGCAACCTGTGCCTAAAATATATATATGCCGAAGCATGGGGGCATCCTCCCGCAAAAAAGTTATGCCGCGTACACACGGTCCGACTTTTCCACGGGCAAGCCTCCGTCGGAATTTAGAACGTATGTACGCGGCATTAGGAGCAAAATCGCTCCCCCGCCCCTGCTGCCCCCATGCTTCGGCATATATGCTCTTTTTTTTAACTGTGGTGGTGAAATCACCTCCTACAGCACTGGAGTCACGGCTTTATGTATCGTGGGAGCAAACGCTGTTGCTGTCAAGATAAATAATTCCGCGCTGCAGCTGAATGGCGCACCTGAAAACAAAAAATGACATACCTGAAAAGCAAGCATGATAAAACATTGCAGAATAGAATACAGTAAAAAAGAGCAGAACAATAGAGAGAAAATAGAGAGAGAGAGAGAGAGAGAGAGAGAGAGAGAGAGAGAGAGAACAATAAAACGACAACTATTTTTGTTTTTTTTATTTTATATTTTTTTTGTGTTTTTTGTTTTTAAGTTTTTTGTTTTTTTTTGTAACTTTAACAACTGTAATGGTTCGGGTCTCTCAAAATGTGATGGCATCTTGGGAGACCCTGTGTAAGTGTGTCCTTGTCTGTGCAATGCTGTACCCTACGCTAAAACTTCACTTTTGAGTGGAAGTGTTCAAAACATTTACCAATGCAAAGACCAGGATTGTCAGGACAGCGTGGACAAAAATAACGGGTGTCACGCCTAAATCCGCTCTTGCTACAGACATGACATCTTTTTTGGGGGGCTCGTTGGGTAGGGGTACTCTCGAGGACATACGGATAATGCCTCTCATGCAGCCAGCTTACTGCATTTGGTAGGGGATGGTGAGGTGCAGAACCGCCTGGATACAGGTGTTCTGTGACTATCTCATCCTGGAATTTTAGGAGAGATAACGTCCCGCCTGAAGCTCTATATAGCACATGAGCGTTCAGCAAAGCCAATTGAAATAAGGATAGAGACACTTTTTTGTACCAGCGTCTCGCCTTACGGTCAATTAGATACGGCGCCAACAACTGGTTTTTGAGGTCCACCCCTCCCATATTTTGGTTATATTCGTGGACACAGAGGGGTTTCTCCACAACACCAGTCGCCGTACAAATTTGGACTGTCGTGTCTGCATGAAGGGAGGTAAGAAGGAAAACATTCTTATTATCCCTCCACTTCATAGCGAACAAGTTATTACACTTCAAGCAGGCTCTCTCCCCCAGCCTAAGATGGGAATCTACAAGCCTCTGGGGAAAGCCCCGGCGATTAGGTCGCACGGTGCCACATGCTCCAATCTGATGATCAAACAAGTGACTAAACAGTGGCACGCTCGTGTAATAATTGTCCACATACAAGTGGTACCCCTTTCCGAATAAGGGTGACACCAAGTTCCACACTATCTTGCCAGCGCTCCCTATGTAATCTGGGCAGTTGACCGGCTCAACCTGACTATCTTTTCCCTCATAAACCGTAAAGCTCCATACATAGACTGTTGCCCTGTCACAGAACTTATAGAGCTTGACCCCGTATCTGGCACGCTTGCTGGGAAGGTACTGCTTGAAAGACAAGTGGCCAGAAAATTTAATCAGGGACTCATCAACGCAGACAACTTGATCAGGAGTAAACAAGGCTGCAAAACGTTCGTTGAAGTGGTTTATGAGGGGCCGAATTTTATAGAGCCGGTCGTATTCAGGGTCTCCACGTGGACGACAAAGTTCATTGTCATTGAAATGCATGAACCGCAAGATCTGCTCGTATCGTTTCCTGGGCATGGAGGCAGAGAACACGGGCATGTGGTCAATTGGGTGCGTGGACCAATAAGCACGCAATGACGGGAATTTGTGTGCCCATGTTGAGGGAAAGGCCCAGAAAGGTCTTAAATTCGGAAACCGTAATTGGTTTCCAATCTTTGGCAATGGAAGGCAACTGGGGACTAGCGGCGATGAATTGACCAGCATATAAATTACTCTGGTCCACAATAGATCAATAGAGAACTTCCGTGAAAAACAGCGAATAAAGATCAATTGGCATAAAATCAGCTGTTTCCACCTAAATACCGGGTTGGGCAGTGAATGGGGGAAGTACGGGTTCTGCAGAAGTGGTGGGGACCCAATCAGGATAGGCGAATTCTGCAGGAAGGGCACTATGGGCACGACGGGCCTGCCTTTGTCTTCTTCTTGGTGGCAGCGGGACACTACTTGTGCTTGCTACCTCGCCAGCTTGAACTGCACTTATGGGACTCGCCACGTCACCACGTGATACTGCAGTGCTGGATGTACGCCCAGGCTGTACTAGGCTGTTGGTGCTTGCCAATTCACCAGAAGGAATAGCGGCGCTAGTACTACTCTGCTCCATGATACGAGAGCCCTGCGGTTCTTGCTCCTCAACAACCTCAGAAGATCGGGATCGGGTACGCCTGACCTTAGCAGGGACCTCATCTTCGTCGTCAGAGCTATCTGACATGGAGCCGCTGACTTCACTGTCTTCTACAGGAAGATATTCTGAGCCTGAATCTGACAGATGCGTGACCTCCTCTTCACTATCTGTCATGCTCAGAATCTCGTAGGCCTCTTTACTAGTGTACCTTCGGTTTGCCATTTTGGGCTCTAAATTTAGGGGTACACTAGTAAGATTCACAGGTAAAAAAGCTGACTGTCAGCAAATGTATCAAACGCTTAAAAAAAAAACTGTTAGCGATCGCAGGGATCAGGAATGTCTCTGCGAACGCTGCAGTTATGTGTGGTGTGTTTGGTAAGTTACAGTGATCGATCGATACTGCACTTGGGTGGGCTGGGCTGGGCAGAGGGGCTAAACGCAGGTGCTAGCAGGTATCTGGGCTGATCCCGCTAACACTGTGTTTTTGGGAACCCTAAACCGCTGGGGACGCTAGTATAGATCTGATCAGATCAGATATTGATCTGTTCAGATACTATACCACTAAGGGAGGTGTATGCTTTGCGCGTGGGTGTTAGCGTTACTGGCAGTAACCTAACGCTGCCTGGGGCGACGCAGACCCTCTCTGGTGCTAAAACCTAATTGATATCAGCCGCTGGGTGATCAGGGGGTTAAACCTTTATTGGGTTATATACAGCGGGTGCCCTGATGCTATAAAAAGCAAACTAACCAACCAGCGTCACCCGTAAAACTTATATGGTGATCACTGGTGAAAGGGTTAACTAGGGGCAATCAGGGGGTTAAAACCTTTATTAGGTTATATATGGGGGTACCTGACGCTATATAAAAACCTGACGGGTAACCTAAATAACTAACTGGCTAACCAGTGTCATCAGTGACACTTATACGGTGATCACTGGTGAAAGGGTTAACTCTAGGGGCAATCAGGGGGTTAAAATAATATATGGGGGTACCTGACGCTATAAAAACCTGCGGCGAACCTAAAAATAAATAACTGGCTATCTAGGGCACCACCGGCACTAAATACAGCGATCGGAAATACGATCGCTTAGTGACGCTGGCGTTAGGGGGTGAAAGGGTTACCTGGGGGGCGATCAAGGGGTTAAACCTTTATTAGGGGGGGTTAGGGGGCTACCCTGGACCTAAAGGGGCCTAAACCTAACTGCCCTGCAACTTTTTACTGTCACAAATGACACTGATTGCAGTGATCAGTAAAAAAATGACCACTGCAAACGGTGCACTGTAACTGGGGGTGATCTGGGGGTGACTGGGGGGTGTAAGTGTGCCTACGTGTACTGGTGTCAGTGTAGTGTTGGTGCACTTACTGTGAGATGTCTTCTCTCCTCGCGCAGGATCGAAAAGACCGCCGCATGGAGAGATGACATCACTTCCTCTGCCTGTGTTTACATTACACAGGCAGAGGAAGATTCTCATTCGCCGGGAGCGATCGCGAGGGGGTGGCTGGAAACTAATGGCCGTCCCCTCATCACGGATCGCTCCTGGAACGATAACCACCACTCACTGTATAGAAGGGGGGTCCGACGGGACCCCCCAACTATACGAAGGCAGGCACGTACAGGTACGTGATTGTGCCTGTCCGTGCCATTCTGCCGACGTATAAATACAGTGAGCGGTCGTTAAGTGGTTAAGGAGACATGCAGGGTCTAAAAGACCCTGCATGCCTCCTCTGGGCTCCACTGAATTTATTGCAATGCACATCGCATTGCAGTATATCCCTTCCTGGCTCTGCTATCTGGGGGAAAGTGACAGGGTGACCTGGAAGTGACATCATACTCGCTTTCTGGGTCACCAACAAGAAGGGGAGGAGAGCGGACGTGTGTCCAGTGTTCTCTCTCCCCTCCACCCACCGGCACCCTCCATGTCAGTCTCAGGCCCGCAGATGGGCAAGCAGAGCCTGGAATACATGGCGGAGGCACGCATGTGGGGTGGTACCGGTACCGAGGGTATGTGGAAGCAATGGAGCTGCATCGCAGCTGCCCGAATGCTTCCACCTGACAGGCAGGAGTCTGCCTGTCAGTTTTACACACAAACCCGTGGCTGCAGTCCCCCAGATTGTGTGTAATACCCCCCGCTGTAAGATCCGTATGTCGTTCAGACCTGGCAGCAAAAGAAAAAAAAAAACTCACGCTGATGGGCGCCCCTCTAAATAGGTGCCTGTAGGCACATGACAACTGTGCCTAGTGGAAAATCTGGCCCTGTGTGGGGGGAAAAAACTGTGAGGCTGGTTTTTCCTGCATCCAATTCGCATAACAGGAGATTGTGACCGGCTCTCTATGGAGCCGGTTCAAATATCCCAGTTGCGGCTGCGGAGCGGCTTGCACAGGAACGTTGTGCATCTTTGGCTCCGTTTCAGGGCCGAATGCAGGCAAAAATTCGGCCCTGATTCATTCCTGAAATGAAGAACAGGGAAGCACCGGACCCCTGCTGCGAGCCACATTTGTCGTAGGTGTGAACCCAGCCTTAAGCCCTGTACGCACTACTGGTTTTCCTGGCAGGTAAAAAAACGTCGGTTTTCCAGACGGGATTCCTGCCAAGCTTGACGGGTTTCCTGCCAAGCTTGTCTTGCATACAGGCTGTCATACAAAATCCCGCCGGTCCAAAGCGCGGTGACGTACAACACGTACGACGGCACTATAAAGGGGAAGTTTCATTCCAACAGCGTTTTAGTAAAAGTTTGGTGAGAGACGATTCCCGCTTTTCAGTGTTCGTGCTTTCTTTTTTTTTTTTAACCACTTAAGCCCCGGACCATTTGGTAGCTAAAGGACCAGAGGTGAATTCAGAATTTTGCACTGCGCTGCTTTAACTGTAAATTGTGCGGACATGCAATGTTGTACCCAAACGAAATTTGCGTCCTTTTCTTCCCACAAATAGAGCTTTCTTTTAATGGTATTTGATTGCCTCTGCGATTTTTATTTTTTGCGATATAAACGGAAAAAGACCGAAAATTTTGAAAAAAAATGATATTTTCTACTTTTTGTTATAAGAAAAATCGAATAACCTCAATTTTAGTCATACATTTAGGCCAAAATGTATTCAGCCACATGTCTTTAGTAAAAAAAATGTCAATAAGCGTATATTTATTGGTTTGCGCAAAAGTTATAGCGTTTACAAACTAGGGTACATTTTCTGGAATTTACACAGCTTTAAATTTATGACTGCCCATCTCAATTCTTGAGGTGCTAAAATGGCAGGGCAGTACAAAACCCCCCCAAATGACCCCATTTTAGAAAGTAGACACCCCAAGGAAATTGCTGAGAGGCCTGTTGAGCCCATTGAATATTTTTTTTTTGTCCCAAGTGATTGAATAATGACAAAAAAAAAAAAAAATACAAAAAGTTGTCACTAAATGATATATTGCTCACACATGCCATGGTTATATGTGGAATTGCACCCCAAAATAAATTTTGCTGCTTCTCCTGAGTACGGGGATACCACATGTGTGGGACTTTTTAGGAGCCTAGCCGCGTACGGGACCCCGAAAACCAACTTTGTGCAAAAAAAAACAAAAAAAAAAAAACATATTTTTTTTTGCAAGAAAATTATGTTGAACACCCAAACATTATATATATATATTTTTAAAGCAAATGCCCTACAGAATAAAATGGTGGGTGTTGCATTTTTTTTTTCTACACAGTATTTGCGCAGCGATTTTTCAAACGCATTTTTTGGGGAAAAAATAACACTTTTTTTTTTATTTTAATGCACTAAAACACACTATATTGCCCAAATGTTTGATGAAATAAAAAAGATGATCTTAGGCCGAGAACATAGATACCAAACACGACATGCTTTAAAATTTCGCATAAACGCGCATTGGCGACAAACTACATACATTTTTAAAAGCCTTTACAGGTTACCCCGTTAGATTTACAGAGGAGGTCTACTGCTAAAAATTACTGCCCTCGATCTGACCTTCGCGGTGATACCTCACATGCATGGTGCAATTGCTGTTTACATATGACGCCAGACCGACGCTTGCGTTCGCCATTGGGCAAGAGCAGGGCAGGACAGGGGTGCTTTTTTTTTATTTTATTTTTTCTTATTATTAATTTTGCTATTTTATTTTTAAACTGTTGCTTCCATATTTTTTTATTTTTATTGTTATCTCGGGGAATGTAAATATCCCCTATGATAGCTATAGGTAATGACAGGTACTCTTTTTTGAAAAAACTGGGGTCTAGATCTTTCCTCTGCCCTCAAAGCATCTGACCACACCAAGATCGGTGTGATAAAATGCTTTCCCAATTTCCCAATGGCGCTTTTTATATCCGGGGGGACTAATTAGCCACTAGGATTGCTTTTACATGAAAGCCGGCCGCTGGCTGAAAAGAATGATACCAAGATGATACCTAAACCCGCAGGCATCATTCTGGTATAAACATTCAAAGTCCAGCAACATACCAGTACGTTGCTGGTCCTTGTTGGACATGTATTGTAATCTTTTTTTTTTCATGCAGCCTGTTGGCTGAACGAAAAAAAAAGATTGATCGGTGGGTATGCCCACCATTAGAATACCGCCCTTCATCCACCCACTTCTAATGATGGGCATACATGCACCATTTATATATGCCGAAGCATGGGGCATCTTTCCGCAAAAGTTATGCCGCGTACACATGGTCAGACTTTTCCACGGGCAAGCCTCCGTCGGAATTTCGACCGTATGTACGCGGCATTAGGAGCAAAATCGCTCCTCCGCCCCTGCTGCCCCAATGCTTCGGCATATATGCTTTTTTTTTTTTTTTAACTGTGGTGGCGAAATCACCTCCTACAGCACTGGAGTCGCAGGGATCAGGCCTGTCTCTGCGAACGCTGCAGTTATGTGTGTTGTGTTTTGTAAGTGACAGTGATCGATCGATACTGCACTTGGGTGGCCTGGGCTGGACGGAGGGGCAAAACGCAGGTGCTAGCAGGTATCTGGGCTGATCCCGCTAACACTGCGGGATCAGCCCAGATACCCCCATATATTACCTAATAAAGGTTTAACCCCCTTGATCACCCCCCAGGTAACCCTTTCACCCCCTAGCACCGCCGTCACTAAGCGATCATTTTTCTGATCGATGTCTTAGCGTCGGTGATGCTGATCGGTAGCCAGTAATTTTTTTTAGGTTCGCCGCATGTTTTTATAGCGTCAGGTACCCCCATATATTATCTAATAAAGGTTTTAACCCCCTAATTGCCCCTAGTTAACCCTTTCACCAGTGATCACCGTATAAGTGTTACTGGTGACACTGGTTAGCCAGTTAGTTATTTTGTTATTTAGGTTCGCCGCAGGTTTTTATAGCGTCAGGTACCCCCATATATTACCTAATAAAGGTTTAACCCCCTGATTGCCCCTAGTTAACCCTTTCACCAGTGATCACCATATATGTGTTACGGGTGACGCTGGTTAGTTTGCTTTTTATAGTGTCAGGGCACCCGCCGTATATAACCCAATAAAGGTTTAACCCCCTGATCGCCCGGCGAGTGATATCAATTAGGTTTTAGTGTCAGAGAGGGTCTGCGTCGCCCCAGGCAGCGTCAGGTTAGTGCCAGGAACGCTAACACCCACGCGTGAAGCATACACCTCCCTTAGTGGTATAGTATCTGAACAGATCAATATCTGATCAGATCTATACTAGCGTCCCCAGCAGTTTAGGGTTCCCAAAAACGCAGTGTTAGCGGGATCAGCCCAGATACCTGCTAGCACCTGCGTTTTGCCCCTCCGTCCAGCCCAGGCCACCGAAGTGCAGTATCGATCGATCACTGTCACTTGCAAAACACAACACACATAACTGCAGCGTTCGCAGAGACAGGCCTGATCCCTGCGACTCTAGTGCTGTAGGAGGTGATTTCACCACCACAGTTAAAAAAAAAAGAGCATATATGCCGAAGCAGGGGGGCAGCAGGGGCGGAGGAGCGATTTTGCTCCTAATGCCGCGTACATACGGTCAAAATTCCGACGGAGGCATGCCCGTGGAAAAGTCCGACCATGTGTGTGCGGCATAACTTTTGCAGGAGGATGCCCCCATGCTTCGGCATAGATAAATGGTGCATGTATGCCCATCATTAGAAGTGGCTTAATGAAGGGAGGTATTCTAATGGTGGGCATACCCACCGATCAGTCTCTTTTTTTCGTTCAGCCAACAGGCTGCATGAAAAAAAAGATTACAATACATGTCCAACAAGGACCAGCAACGTACTGGTATGTTGCTGGACTTTGGTTATACCAGATTGATGCCTGTGGGTTTAGGTATCATCTTGGTATCATTCTTTTCAGCCAGCGGCCGACTTTCATGTAAAAGCAATCCTAGCAGCTAATTAGCCTCTGGACTGCTTTTACAAGCAGTGGGAGAGAATGTCCCCCCCTCCGGATATAAAAAGCGCCATTGGGAAATTGGGAAAGAATTTTATCACACCGATCTTGGTGTGGTCAGATGCTTTGAGGGCAGAGGAAAGATCTAGGGTCCAATAGACCCCAGTTTTTTCAAAAAAAGAGTACCTGTCACTACCTATTGCTATCATAGG
Organism: Rana muscosa; assembly: GCA_029206835.1. NCBI lineage: Eukaryota > Metazoa > Chordata > Amphibia > Anura > Ranidae > Rana > Rana muscosa. The sequence continues at coordinate 83,190,940 of CM055118.1, forward strand.
GGATATTTACATTCCCTGAGATAATAAAAATGCTAAAAAAAAAATATATGGAAAGAACAGTTTAAAAATCAAATAAAAAAGCAAAATTAATAAAAAAAAAAAAAAAAAAAAAAAAAGCACCCCTGTCCCGCCCCGCTCTTGCGCAATGGCGAACGCAAGCGTCGGTCTGGCGTCATATGTAAACAGCAATTGCATCATGCATGTGAGGTATCACCGCGAAGGTCAGATCGAGGGCAGTCATTTTAGCAGTAGACCTCCTCTGTAAATCTAATGTGGTACCCTGTAAAGGCTTTTAAAGGCTTTTAAAAATGTATGTAGTTTGTCGCCACTGCGCATTTGTGCGAAAATTTAAAGCATGTCATGTTTGGTATCTATGTACTCGGCCTAAGATCATCTTTTTTATTTCATCAAACATTTGGGCCATATAGTGTGTTTTAGTGCATTAAAATTTAAAAAAAAAAAAAAAAATTTCCCCCAAAAATGCGTTTGAAAAATCGCTGCGCAAATACTGTGTGGAAAAAAAAATGCAACACCCACCATTTTAATCTGTAGGGCCTTTGCTTTAAAAAAATATATAATATTTGGGGGTTCAACATAATTTTCATGCAAAAAAAAAATATAAGTTTTTCATGTAAACAAAAAGTGTCAGAAAGGGCTTTGTCTTCAAGTGGTTAGAAGAGTGGATGTAAGCTTCCTAATGTTGTGTATAAAATGCCAGGACAGTTCAAAACCCCCCCAAATGACCCCATTTTGGAAAGCAGACACCCCAAGCTATATACTGAGAGGCATGTCGAGTCCATGGAATATTTTATATGTTGACACAAGTTGCGGAAAAAAGAATTTTTTTTAATTTTTTTCACAAAGTTGTCACTAAATGATATATTGCTCAAACATGCCATGGGCATATGTGGAATTACACCCCAAAATACATTCTGTTGCTTCTCCTGAGTACGGGGATACCACATGTGCGAGACTTTTGGGGAGCCTAGCCGCGTACGGGACCCCAAAAACCAAGCACTGCCTTCAGGCTTTCTAAGGGTATAAATTTTTGATTTTACTCCTCACTGCCTATCACAGTTTTGGAGGCCATGGAATGCCCAGATGGCACAAAACCCCCCCAAATGACCCCATTTTGGAAAGTAGACACCCCAAGCTATTTGCTGAGAGGTATGGTGAGTATTTTGCAGATTTCCCTTTTTGTCACAAAGTTTTGAAAATTCAAAAAAAATTCAAAAAAATACTTTTATTTCTTCATTTTCAAAAACAAATGAGAGCTGTAAAATACTCACAATGCCTCTCAGCAAATAGCTTGGGGTGTCTACTTTCCAAAATGGGGTCATTTGGGGGGGTTTTGTGCTATTTTGGCATTTTATGGCCTTCGAAACTGTGATAGGTAGTGAGGAGTGAAATCAAAAATTTGCGCCCTTAGAAATCCTGAAGACGGTGCTTGGTTTTCGGGGTTCCGTACGCGGCTAGGCTCCTAAAAAGTCCCACACATGTGGTATCCCCATACTCAGGAGAAGCAGCAAAATTTATTTTGGGGTGCAATTCCACATATAACCATGGCATGTGTGAGCAATATATCATTTAGTGACAACTTTTTGTAATTTTTTTTTTTTTAGTCATTACTCAATCACTTGGGACAAAAAAAAAATATTCAATAGGCTCAACATGCCTCTCAGTAATTTCCTTGGGGTGTCTACTTTCCAAAATTGGGTCATTTGGGGGGGGTTTGTACTGCCCTGCCATTTTAGCACCTCAAGAAATTAGATAGGCAGTCATAAATTAAAAGCTGTGTGAATTCCAGAAAATGTACCCTAGTTTGTAGACGCTATAACTTTTGCGCAAACCAATAAATATACGCTTATTGACTTTTTTTTTTTACTAAAGACATGTGGCTGAATACATTTTGGCCTAAATGTATGACTAAAATTTAGTTTATTCGATTTTTCTTATAACAAAAAGTAGAAAATATAATTTTTATTCAAAATTTTCAGTCTTTTTCCGTTTATATCGCAAAAAAAAAAAATCGCAGAGGCAATCAAATACCATTAAAAGAAAGCTCTATTTGTGGGAAGAAAAGGACGCAAATTTCGTTTGGGTACAACATTGCATGTCTGCACAATTTCCAGTTAAAGCAGCGCAGTGCCAAATTGTGAAATCACCTCTGGTCTGGCTGCGTAATGGTCCGGGGCTTAAGTGGATACATACAGAAATCGTGGCAGGAATATCATTTTAAAAATATAAATCCTGCCCAATAAGGTAAGTGGGAGATTTTCCCAGGTTTTGAATGTGGTCTTCATTCTTCCTATAAGGGGGTCTATATTGAGTTTAGCATAAGAGGTAATAGGGAGCTGTACCATAACTCCTAAATATCGGAAGGAGGTGACTATTTGTAGTGGGCAAGAGGAAGGTAGCCTGGGTGGATCTGCCTGGTCAATCTGAAATAACTGGGACAAGTCCATCCTAACTCGGAACCCGTAGAAAAGCCCAAACTTGCCAATAATCTCCAGCAGGACTGGGAGAGACGACTGTTGGTCCGACAAATATATTAACATGTCGTCAGCATAAAGAGACACCTTCTCCTCCAGACCCCCAATCGTCAGTCCCGCAACCTCCCCGCAAGATCTTATCAGTGCTGCCAAGGGCTCTATCGCCAGTGCAAAGAGCAACGGCGACAGAGAGCACCCCTGTCTGGTGCCTCTCTTTATTGGAAAGGGATCAGACACGGCCGCGTTCACCCTCAGTCGAGCAGTGGGTTTCGAATATAACAGCTGGACCCATCTGATGAAGGTACTGCCAAAACCAAACTTTGCCAGGACCTCCAGCAGATAAGGCCATTCGACTGAATCAAATGCCCATCCAGTCCCGGCGTTTTGTTTCTGGCAAAGGATTGGATAGCCAATTGACAGAGGAGCGTCAAGATCTGACGCCTGCTGGGTCTGAAGTCTGGGCAACGAAATGTCCGCAAGATAGTCATCCAATTCCACAATCGTGTAGTGAGCTCTAGTAGTATATAGGGAGGAGTAAAAGGAGATAAAGGCTTCCATGATCTCATTGTTCTGTTCTACCACTATGCCCTCTGCCCTATTAATTCTAGGTAAGGTGCATGGCTGATAGGCTTAGAAAGATATGCCAACAAACGGCTATTCTTGTCACCAAATTCAAAGATTCGCTGGTTCTGGTATAACAGCTTCTTCTGGGTGCGTTCCAAAAGCACTAGGTCCAATTCTCTGGACCCATGCTTCCAGGCAGCATGTGTCTCAGGAGAGGGAGTCGCGGTATAAGCGGCTTCTGCCTCCCTGAGAGCCCCCTCTGCATCCATCAACTTGGACATAGAGGCCTTGCGTGTCTGACCAACCGCCGCAGCAAAAGAGCCAAGTGTAGTGGCCTTAAAGACATCCCATACCACTGGAACGGATGCACTCTGTTTATTAAGTAGCCAGTATGGTTTCATCTCCGTCATACATTGGTTCACCACGATCTCATCCGCCAACCACAGTGGGCTCAATCGCCACACCCGATAGGAGGAGGAAGGGCCCAGGGCGAGGTCCACCATCAAAGGAGAATGGTCGGATATCGCCCTAGGGAGGTATTTAACCTCTGATACCATGGAAAGTAGATACGACGAGACCAGACACAAATCTATACGAGACAGAGTACCGTGTGACACGAATACTCCCTCCTGTCCGCATGCTTCCACCTCCAGGCCTCCACCAAGTCAAATGGATTTAAGAAGGAACCCAGGGGAGTGGGGGGTAATGAAGAGCAACGTAACCTGTCTATGGAATTATCCAGTACTGTATTATAGTCACCCGCTATTAGCAAAGGACCCTCTGCTATTGCCAGAATGGAGGTCATAACTCTTTCAAAGAACAATTTAGTGAAGGGGGGAGGGGCATACAGGCTAGTCACGGTATATGGTCTTCCCATAAGTTCGAGTACAACAACTACAAAACACCCTTGCGGGTCCAGTTTAACATGCTTAATACTAACCGGGGCTGATTTGGCTATCAGGATGGAGGTCCCCCTGGCATATGTGGAGTATGTAGAATGGAGGGCGTAGGCAATTTTTGCCCGTTTGAGGGCCATGACTCTAGAGCCCTGGAGGTGGGTTTCCTGAAGTGGGATTACATGCGGATTGTGGCGTGCCAAGTAGTCAAACATCAGAGATCTTTTCACCTTGGAATTCAGCCCCCGTACATTCCAAGACACTAAACGTAGCTTAGACATAGGGAGGCGTAAAGCACATGACTAACCGTACCCACTTCCCATGGCCCGCCGGAAACAAGCAGGGCCCGAGGTCCCGCGAACCAGGGGAAGTGCGCAAGGTATAAAACAGGTCAAAAAGATAAGGCAAGAGCATAGGAAATAAAGTGATCAGATGCATATCATAAGGGTCAGTTATACCAGCCTGTAAATGGACATGCACCAATGGATACCAGCACTGCAGAACAAAACACATAAAAATAAAAACTTCAAACAAAAATCCCCAAACATCCCCACCCACCCTAGCCCTCCCTGCTCCCAAACCCAAACATATGAGAGCTTTGTTCCCAAAACCAAAACTGCAAAGCAGGGGGGTCATGACACAGACCCCAAACTAACCAACCCTGAAGAGCGTTAAAGTCCCTTAGATGCGGGCCACCGTCCGTGACCGCACAGGACAAGTATGCTAGTTGACCCTGAGTCTGAGGGAAAAAATGCAGCAGTCATCCAGATCAAACAAGTAGGAAACAAACAGAGTTAGTAGAATGTAGTTCGCCACTTTCATATAACTGTAAAGAGGGAAGTGAGATGATCACAGGCGTAAGGATTTCCAGGCCCACTCCTACCCCCCCTCAGCTGTCCTTTGCTGGAAAGGGGTAACACAGGCCACATAAGGCACAAGGTGTAGCTATCAAAAGGTGCAGGTTAGGTGCGATGTCAGCGCGGAGGGGATCTTTGATTCTGATTCCGGCGTTCAGGATGTCCCAGGGTATCCACCCAGCGAGATTCCTCCTTAGGATCCTTGAAGAAGTAGGCCTTGTCCTGGTAGACAATCCTCAATCGAGCAGGATATAAAATGCCATAGGGGAGATGATGCTCACAGAGCCTGCGTTTAATAGTCAGGAAAGTGGCCCTCTGCTTTTGTGTAGCTACAGAGAAGTCAGGGAAAATAGTAATTCCACTCCTATTAAAGGACACCCTTCCCTTTTCTCTGGCAGCACCAAGAATTGCCTCCCTGTCCCTGAAGTGCAGGAGTTTGATGATCATGGCACGTGGCTGGGCCCCAGGTGGGAGGGGGCGCATGGGAACCCTGTATGCTCGTTCAATGGCGAATAACGGTGAAAAGGTTGAAGCGCCGAATGTGGTGATTAGCCATCTTTCCATAAAAACCTCCGGGGTTCTACCCTCAGCCCCCTCTGGGAACCCCAGGAAACGTAAATTGCTCCTCTGTAAATGGTCCTCCATTTCAGTGAGCTTATCTGCTGTGTAATCCTGGGCCTGGCGTAGCTCCCTAACAGAGTCCTGTAATGGACGGGTCTTATCCTCCAGTGTGCTAATGCGCTGCTCAGCATTAGACACCCTGTGGCGGAGGTTATGGACATCCTGTTTTAGGAAGGATAAGTCCGTTTTTTATGGAGTCCATTTGAGTGGTCAGAGAAGCATGGCTGTGCTGGATGGCCTCCATGATCAGGGGCAATGTCCTCAGCTGGAGAGAACAGGAAAGGATCTTCCGAGCTTAGAACAGAGGGGGAACAGTGTGACTCACCCTTCCCTGCAGGCTTCTTTGTCTGCGCTGAGGAGTATGAGGATGGCTGGCTGCATGTGTCTGCAGCATGGTGACCGGTGCCATCTTGCCTCTGTTTGCATGTCGGGGGTGGTGGGACGGATCCTGAGGCTTCCTCCATCGGTGGGCCGTATTTGACCATCTCGCGGTGGGCACAAGGTTCCCTGGATGCTGCAGGGACAAATGGGATCCTCGGATGGCGAACGGATCAGCAGGATTCAGTCAGGATGTAAGCGGCACGGACGGAGCTCAGACCAAGCACGTCCTCACATCCCGGTCGTTTGGCCACGCCCCCCGTGTTCGTGCTTTCTGATCGTTTTCTGCTGTTCAGAATGCTGACGAATGTGCTATCTCCATTACGAACGCTAGTTTTATCAGAACGAGCGCTCCCGTCTCATACTTGATTCTGAACATGCACGTTTTTTCGTCCTCGGAAAAGCATACACACGACCGGTTTTCACGACGGGAAAAAGTCAGCCGGGAATCCCGGCGGGAAAATAGAGAACCAGCTCTCTTTTTTCCTGCCGCGTTTCGTGGCAGTTTTCCTGTTGGGAAAACCGGTCGTGTGTACGAGGCATTAGTTTACTTTCCCTTGCTTCTGCCTATAGCACCAAGGTGAGGATGATATCCATAGGTGTGTGCTGGGTGTGCCTGGGCACACCCTAATCATCCTATGCACATTAGTATTATCGCTCTGTGTGCCAGCAGGAAGATGGGAAAGACCTCAATCTTACCGGCTCTGCCATTACACTGTGGGATTGATCTCACTGCTAGCGCCATATATATGTAGGCACACATATGTGCTTGAGCTTTAGGGTGCAGACTCTAATGCAATAGGCTGCGCACACCTATGATGATATCACCGTCTTAAAATGCCCAGAAGCTCAGATCTCATGACAAGCTGCTCCTGCGTTGAGCTGGAGCACCATCTCGCAAAACTTGGGGTACCCCGTATTCCAAGATAGTGACACCCGCCTTGCCTAGGTACAGTGGGGGGAAGCAGGTGTAACATTAGTATTTTCACTAACATCCTATTCACACTTGAACCGAGCGTATGTACAGGTGTGTTGGGATTTTTTTTTATTTTTAGTCAATGTAAAGCTAGTTATGAGCATTTTATAGGCTCTCCTGTTGAAGTATATTGGTGGTAAAATGCACAATCCTGCCTTAAAAGCTTACATACTTTCCTGAATAATGGCATTCAAGCTTCATGCGATTAGTGTAAATGCAACCCCTATTGTGGAACATTAAGGCGCTTCTGGTGAAGCTTCAAATTGAGCTCCAAATCACTCATGTGTCAACAGGACCTAAGGCATGTATATTAACAACTTTTTTTTTTTTTGGCAGTGGTTTCGGATGAGGGAGGGGGTCCTCAGTGAATAAGAGGACCTTGCATGGAGTGTGTGTAAACTTAGTGACATGACATTGGACAGGAAACTGAAGCACCTGGAAGGAACCCATAAAAACCACACTCCAAACCACTAAACATTCATACTGCTACATACACATAGTAACACAGCTGCAGCCACTACCATCTGTAACATTAATACATTTACGGTACTAATAAAAAACAGCTTGTTGTGGTCTTGCTGGATACATGAGGTATACAATTGTAATCTTTTTTCTCTGTAATTTTTTTCTCTTGCTGCTGGGATTTACAGTATGGTTAAATGCCCGTGCCAATGGAGCCTAATGCCCCGTACACACGATCCGAATATCGTACGACAGATCGTACAACTTTTTCCGCTTAATAGTCGCAAGTAAAATTAAATAGGTTATTAAAGTCACAAATTCTTGTACGACAGAAGAAAAAAAAAAAAATCGGAAGTGATGTCATGTGTTGTAATGTATTTTCGGACGACAACTGTTCTGACTAAACGAAAATTGTACAATCTGGTATCGTACGAGGAAAATTTTTCGTGCATGTCCGATAAAATAATATCGGATGAACTGTCATGATCGGCTCTTGAAAGCTCTGTACTAACGATCCGATTATCGTACGATCCTTCGTCGGACGTCATTTTTCGTACGAAATTCGGATCGTGTGTACGATAAGGGCCATAAGGGCCCACTTTCCCGTCTCAGTACACTGAGAAAGTATCAGGTTGTTGCAGTCTTGCTGGATACATAACATAAGGTATACAATTGTAATTTTTTTCTCTGTGGTATTAAAAAAAAAACATTTATCATACTGGCATTATGTGATCATTTAACAGTCAAGGTCTTTATATACAATATTTGAAATATCACAAACATCTTTTAATGCAGCTTTGCGAAAGTTTTTATTTATAAAAGTAATGGTTATGTAACGTGATGATGTTACAGGTCTTTACCGTCACAGGGTTTTTTGTGTCAGTCCTTGCATTGTAAAAAAAATGTGTATCTTACTACTGATGTCACTGACATTTATAAGTTCTAATCAAATCAGAGAACCTACCTCCCCCAATATATAGGAAAAGAGACCTTGACAGGGAAACCTTGGAATCGATAGCAGTGAAACAGCAAGCCATTGTGTGGAAAGAGATGTGTGATGTGTTAGAATTTTTTTTTAAATGTACATTTATGTTGGTTTAATATAAGTCTCTCTAAGGCTCCGTTCACCTCTACAGTATGTAAGTGCAGTTGAGCACACACACATTTTTGCGCAGCTGCCCTACGTGCTTAAAAAAAAAAAAAAAACGCACTAAAGAAGTACATGACCCTTTGCAAAAACCACCCCACACCAAAATACATGGTACTTTGCTACCGTGATATAAGAAAATGCACGCACATTGCTAGATACAGTCGTGCTCAAAAGTATGCATACCCTGGCAGATATTGTGAAAATATTACTGATCATGCCAAAAAAACTGTCTTTTATTTAAGGATAGCAATCACATGAAGCCATTTTTTATCATAGTTTTTTTGGATCCTTTTTAAATCATAATGATAACAGAAATCACCCAAATGGCCCTGATAAAAAGTTAGCATACCCTTGAATGTTTGGCCTTGGTGCAGAAACAGAAGGTGTCACACACAGGTTAAAATGGCAATTTAAGGTTAATTTCCCCCATTTGTGGCTGTGTATAAATAGTTTGTTAGCTCTCACATGGGTGCACTAAGCAGGCTAGACACTGAACCGTAAGGAGGTAGAAAATAACAGTCAAAAGACCTGCGTAACAAGGTAATGAAACTTTACAAAGATGAAAAAGGATATAAAAAGATCTCCAAAGCCTTGAATATGCCAGTCAGTACTGTTCAATCACTTAATAAAAAGTGGAAAATTTGGGGATCTCTTGATACCAAGCCAAGGTCTGGTAGATCCAGAAAGATTTCAGCCACAACTGTCACAGGAACTTTGGATATTTTTTTATAACCTAACCCTGACTTGTACTTAACAACATTGTCCCTTACTTGTTAGGAGAGTTCCTTGGTCTTCATGGCAGTGGTTGGTTAGTGGTGCCTCTTGCTTAGGTGTTGCAGCCTCTGGGGCCTTTCAAAAAGGTGTGTATATGTAACGACAGATCATGTGACACTTAGATTGCACACAGGTGGACATCATTTCACTAATTATGTGACTTCTGAAGGTAATTGGTTGCACCAGAGCTTTTTATGGGCTTCATAACAAAGGGGGTGAATGCATACGCACATGCCAATTATCATTTTTTTATTTCTGAAAAATAGTTTTATGTATATCTTTTTCTAATTTTACTTCACCAACTTAGATTATTGTGTTCTGATCCATCACATATAATTTAGATTTAAAAAAACATTGAACCAGAGGCTGTAATGTAACAAAATAGGTAAAAAGCCCAGGGGGATGAATACTTTTGCAAGGCACTGTATAAGGTATAAAAACAAAATGTCTTGACCCCCATGAGTAGAGAAGTAAATGCTTTAGGTGTAGTCAAATTTTGTTAACAGTGGGAGGGACTTAAAGGTGAGGGGAGACCTCCGCTTAGAGAGGTGGCTGTGGGGAACCAGTCACAGTGCTGGAGAGACTAAGGCACGGAATCGGGTAAGGAATATTTCTTCCTACCACACTAGAGATAACGAACTGCCGTACGGAGGGCCTCACTGCAATTGTGTATTTTTTTTTTCCATTATTCCTAGAGTTGGACTTTAAGCCTTACTTGTATATCTGCAGTGTGAGATGTAAAACCGTGCCTCCAACTGATAGTCTCATGAGATTTGGAGATAGATTTTGTTATATCCTCTGTTCTCCTTGCTGGAGAGGAATCTGTACCCGAGGACCTGCGGTGCATGCAACTCCCTGTTTCTACCTAAATGCTAAAATCACCTTTAAGAAAAAGTAAATGGACATATTTTTGCAGAAAAAAATTTGATCTTAATTTTTCTTCTCTTTTTTTTTTTTTTTTAATATGAGTCTGCAAAGCATTCATCAGTGGATCATGGGTGCAATGCCAGGTTCCTGTAGACTCTGCCCCCAGCTCCCTGCCCGCACCGATTTTCCCAGTTACTAAGTTGGAGGAAATGTCAATGGACTATGAGTGTGGTGATTACCATATTTGTATTCTTTTGAGAACACATCCATCTACTTTGATGATGAGCAGGACTTCTAGTTCATTCATTTACAGATCTCTGTGGAGTCCCACACAGCTGTGCTGATTTCAAAAGTGAAAGTGGAGAAGAACATTTGCACCCTGTCATGGGGGTAGTTCTGGAGGTTTTGTTTGGCAACATGTTACGTTACACCCCAAATATGACTTTCCCATGTAACATGTTGCAAAAGGTGGAGACAGCCTTTAGTGCTTTCTGCACCTCACCAACTTCTGGTCCTCTATCAGGACCCTAGAAATTGGGGAGAAGTTCTAACATTAGGAAGCACAGCTCTGCCTCTTACAAGATGGCTGGCTCCACACAGAGACACTGAGGCCGATTTACTAAACACCTTGAAAATGTTACCATAATATAGTGTAATAAAATTCACATCAATTATTTAATCATGTGCGGATAAAATAGGCAAACAGGGATTTTTTTCACATGATTGGATAATTGAAGTAAATCTTCACAAATGTATCTCATCATTTATAGAAGCCAAATGGTGAGTTACCTCATTAACCCCAATATTTCCTATGGGCTTTATGTCTCAAAGCTGAAGGATGGCAAGAAAGGCCTAAATGCTCTTGGTTCATCAACAGATCTATTTTTAGCTGATCGTTGCAGGTCCAAGTATTATTGCATAACTGCAGAGGTTTCCAAAATTCTTGTTAATTATAGAAAACCCTTGTATGAACTGTTTAAAAAGCATAATATGACATTTTTCTTTGCATCCAACAAAAAAGGTCCCCACTGTTTTAGAAATGCTACCTCTTTTTTTGTAAAATGCTTGATGAAGATAAACCAACATCATATATTGACAATAAAATCAAGAAATCTCAAACCAAAGGCTGCCAATAGAATAGACCTTAGTGCATTCAGGCATGACCTGACTATCCTCAGGGCAGTAAATCATCAGAACACTCCATAAACCTGCAAAGTCAGTTCTGTTCTATATGGGGTGATTTAGGACCATCTAATATCCTGTTAAAATGGTAGATGATCCTTTAACCGCACATGCAGGGATAATTTCATGGTGAACATCTAAAGCCCCGTACACACGATCGGTTTGATTGATGAAAACCGTCCGATGGATGGTTTTCATCAGACCGACCGATCGTGTATGGTACCCATCTGTCTTTTTTCCATCGGTTTTAAAAAATAGAACTTGTTTTAAAATTTTCCGATGGATCAAAAACCGATGGTAATTTCCGATCGTCTATGGGCAAGTCCATCGGATCAAAAACCCACGCATGTTTAGAATCAAGTCGACGCATGCTCAGAAGCATTAAACTTCAATTTTCCTCGGCTCATCGGAGTGTTTTACGTCACCGCGTTTGGAACGGTCGGTTTTTTGACTGATGGTGTGTGGCCAAGACTGATGAAAAACCGTTTCATCGGATTTCCGATGGTCAAATCCATCGGACGAAAATCCATAGGTTATCCGATCGTGTGTACGGGGCTTTACTCTTCTTAGGCTCCTTTTACACTTTTGCCCTGCGTGCAGGACTTTTCAAAGCACAGTGCATCTACAGTGTGAATAGTTCTATAGGATTTAATGGGGAATAGTTTTCATCCAATTTTGTCGCCCTGAAAAAGCACAGGAAAATCACACCAGTGTGAAAGAGGCCTTATTTTTTTTTTGTATCTTGACAACATATATACAAGTGAACATGAGAAAGATGTGGATGTGCATATGCAGTATGCTCACTAATCAGGTATCCAGCACTGTAGACTCTATCGCTAATGCTTGTACGGAGATACCACCTGCATTTAGGTGTAAAAGAGCAAAACGACAGTATTGTGCAAGTGAGTATATTGGAGGGGGTACAGTAATCTGGTACGTGACGAAGTATAAGGCCTCACGCACATAGATGCTTAGCAGCTCCTGTGTGTTGAGGCGTACATGCCACGTACAGATGCCAATGCAACGTGAATGTTTGTATGTGGCTGTGGTTGGGTAACACCAATGGCTTCTGCTTCAGTGTTTACCTGCACATGTTTCTATCCACTTCTCACTTTTGCTGCTAAGTGTCTGTGTGCATGAGGCTTAAATGTTATGTGTATGTTGTATTATACTTGTAGCACACAGATCCTTTTGCCCCCGCTCACCTACACCTGAGGGGGGTAAGGCACACCATGCCACAAGCCCGTGTCATCCTTATCAGAGGTCAGGCGGTGTTCACAGATTTGGGCAGTGGCGGCTGGTGCTCAAATTTTTTTGGGGTGCGCAAACAAACTGGAAAAAAAAAACATCAATTGCCGCCACTGTGCCCATTAAACGCAGCCACTGTGCCCAAACGCCACCAGTTGCCCCCTCAAATGCAGCCAGTTTCCCCCCAAATACAGCCAGTTTCCCCCCAAATACAGCCAGTTTCCCCCCAAATGCAGCCAGTTTGTCCCCTCAAATGCAGCCAGTTTGTCCCCTCAAATGCAGCCAGTTTGTCCCCTCAAATGCAGCCAGTTTGTCCCCTCAAATGCAGCCAGTTTGCCCCCTCAAATGCAGCCAGTTTGTCCCCTCAAATGCAGCCAGTTTGTCCCCAAATGCAGCCAGTCTGTCCCGAAATACAGCCAGTTTGTCCCCAAATGCAGCCAGATTGTCCTCAAATGCAGCCAGTTACCCGCAAATACAGCCAGTTTGTCCCCAAATACAGCCAGTCCCCGCTGGCTCTGATAGGCACTTCCAAAAACCAACCAGCCGCTGTTATTCAGATGGCCGGCGCTCAACAGGGGGCCGGCCATCTGAATAGTGGGTGGCGGCGACAATACATAGGTTCATGCCATGCATGAATCTATGTATTGTGAGTGACGAGCGCAGGAGCGAGAGGGGGTGGCGCTCCTGCGCCCACTATGGATGTACCGCCACTGGATTTGGGTCCTGCAGCGAGGTACCTCTTTCCACTGGTTCTCGTCCCTAGAATTGTAGGGAAAAGTCTATATTCCTCCCCAAGAAGGCCGATGTCCACACAACTTCAACTCCAACAAAGAGTTTATTTTCTTTTTGCTTTAGTTAACGGGGAAATTGAAGAGAGAAAGAAGTAGCGAAGATAGGAGGTAGATTCAGGCACACAACACTTGACTCACTCGTCGCCACTCGATCCCGAGTGGGTTTTGCTCACCCGGATAGATCCCTCTCACAGTTCTAGCAGCCGCCGTGGAGCTCGAACAATACTGTAACTTTGTCCCCTCCAGGGACGGGTTCAGGAGATCCTCTAATAGTAGCAGAATCCTGTTAGTCCTGAATCCAGAACATTCCTTAAACCTCTGTAGAACTTAGAGAGCCGATGATGCCAATGGGCACTTTACAGGGTTATATTGCTGAGTACTGAGTCCTCCCTCTAATAGGCAACCAGGCCTCTTTCACCATGACATCTCTCACCAGTCCATCAGACAGGTCCTCCCCTGGTTTCCTCTCCTTCAGAGTGAGCCGCCCCTCACACGGGCTCCCTGGAACTCCAGCATATTGATCGCAGACCCAGTTAAAGATACTGGGCCTGCCTGGAATGTTGCAGCCTCGGGCTAAAGGTGCCCGAGATTCCTCAGCCAGTTCACGCACCCCCCCCCCCGACCAACAGGGCCATAGGGTGCGACTTCGCCATCAGGGGTCCTTGGACTCCCTCTGACACACCACCCCAGCGGGACACACTCCTCCGGGTACTCCGCTCCCCGGCACTCCTACAATCATGGCGTCTGCCCCTTATATATCCTCTCCCGGCATGCACAGCAGGCGGGGCCCAGCCCACCGCACGGCAGCCGAGAGAGGACATCCAATCACGCCATTGTGTCACCTGAGGCTCGACCCCAGGCCTGGGCAACAGCGTCACCCACAGGCCAAAGGGGAACTGCACACCAGACAACACTTACAGCAGAGCAGAGTCCAATACCTAACAAATCAGAGAACCTGAGCCAACTATGGCTCATACTACCCCTAAATTTAGACCATAGCGATACCCCAATTTTGGGGTACCCACTACATACTGTTGTAGCGGGTGGTTACATTTAGGGGAGGCATCTGAGTGATAAATGGCTCAGATGCAACAATTGTTAGGGTTCATGGACCAATTTACGCCAGTGGAGGATGCAAGGGTGTCCAGTTCCCTGCGGCCTGTAGGTGGTGCTGTCGCCATAGGCCAGGGTTGAACCACCATTGCAAGTCTGTGCCCTTTTTGTCCTCTCGCGGCAGTAGTACAGCGGGGCGGGGAACCCACTGTGCCTGCTGGGAGAGGGTATAAAGGGGGCGGACATCTTGCACACGAGGTCCAAGCACCAGGCACCTTCAGCCTGGGAGCTGCTGTTCATTCATCCGTGTCCAGGTGCCCTGGGCCTGGGCACGTGGAGTCGAGTTCCATCCCAGGCACCTTAAGCCTGGGGTGAGGTACTTTGCAAGAAGGCCTGGGGCCCAGTACCTTCCACTGGGTCCCGCGAGGGATGAAGTATTCCTAGGGTGCCCCCTGAATTGGGTGCCCGAATCCAGGGCGTAAGGGACCAGAGATGTGACCCTCCCAAAGAGCTGGTACAGCATAATGCCAGTGACGGTGTGGGCCTCTGGAGACCGTCTGGATGGATGTCTTTCCCTGACAGGGGCCATTTATCCTAACGGAGGTATTCTATGTTCTTATGGTCAGTGGCGGGGATCCAACTGAACCAGGTTGGTGGCAGAGACCTATCATCAAGGTCTGTGGCAGAGGCCTCTACGTTCACCAAGGTTTGTGGCAGAAACCAAATTTACAGTCGTGGCAGCGACTGTGCGCCAAGCCTGTTTGCGCTATACGGAACAGGAGAGAACTTTAATTCTTTGATTGTGCCTGGACCTTCTCCTTTCCACACCTGTCTGTTCTTCAAGTTCAACCAGTCTACTCTTCTAGGACTATTTGTTGCTCAAACAGAATAAATAAGTGTTGGACTTTATTTGGTGTGGAACTCAAGTTACTGGGAGCTAAGTGCCCTGCCTGCAACAGTGGCAATCATCCTCCACAAATCATCCTCCACAAATCATCCTCCACAAGAGAAACTGAAGCTCCGGACGTGAACACAGACCCGAAGGTAAAAGGTTTAGCTCACACCTCTGCATAACACACATCAGAGGGCACGAGCTGGTGGTGCGTCCCCCCCCCCCATTCTTCTCCCTGGTACCCCTAGACGAGTCAGCCAGCCGCAAAGAGAGAGAGGGAGAAGCGGGTAAAGGGGGTGCCGCTACATGGTTTATATGTCTGCTTAAAACATATATATATTTGAGGCAGGGTCTGCTTGAATGTAAATGCGATATAATCTTACCAATGAGTTTCTATGTGCAATTTGTAATTATATGTGCATGTGGAGGGCAGCCATATGTTCTTATTACTTATGCACTCTCTGATCCCAGGATCATTGTGCTGCACTATTAGTGTACCTAATTGCTCCTTGTCACAATGCAAGCCTACAGATCTACTGACCCTGAAAATGCTGCATAAGCCGAGAACTTCTGCAATAAAGACCAGCAGCAAGTTGGTGCAGCTGACTAGGTAGGTCAAGTATGAAGCACATGAGAGTGTCTTTCACCACAGACCATTTCTCTATGATGCTATATTTTTAATTCCACCAATAAGAAGACATTGGGGGTGATTTACTATAAACAGTGCGCTGCGCCAGCTCATACCTTAATTGATGCGCCGGATAAATCCTTAATTGAGCGCAGGAACCGGCGGTGCGCACTGCTATAGTAAATAACAATTTGAGCGGCGCTCTATTCAAAATGAAAGGTTCCCTATGGGAGCCCATTGATTTGAATAGAGGTTGCCCGGGAAGTCGGATGAAGACAATCCGACTCGCGGGGCGACTCGTGTGCTGGTTGACACAGGGACAGCGCGACTTTGCGAGGCAACTTAGACACGACTTGAGCGTGAAGCAGCCGCTCAAGTCGTGTCCTAGAGGCGACAACCTGGCCGAGAATGTCTCCAGCGTGATGCCATCGTGCTGGTTCTCGGCACAGGGTACTGCAAGCCTCGCGCTCGCTGTCCCCTGTGTTTGGTATGTATCATGAAGGGAAACTCCACGCCAAATTTTTATTAAAAAACCGGCATGGGTTCCCCTCCAGGAGCATACCAGGCCCTTAGGTCTGGTATGGATTTTAAGGGAAACCCCCTATGCCGAAAAACGGCGTGGGGGGTCCCCCCAAAATCCAAACCAGACCCTTATCCGAGCACGCAGCCCGGCAGGCAGACCCCGACAACCAACGGCCAGGGTTGTCGGGAAGAGGCCCTTGTCCCCATCAACATGGGGACATCCTCCCCATGTTGAGGGCATGGGGCCTGGTACGGTTCAGGAGGGAGGGGGGGCCGCTCTCTCGCCCCCTCTTTTCCTGCGGCCTGCCAGGTTGCGTGCTCGGATAAAGGGTCTGGTGTGAATTTTTAAGGGGACCCCCATGCTATATTTTTTTTTAAGTTTTTTTAAGTTTGGCACGGGGTTCCCCTTAAAATCCATACCAGACCTGAAGGGGGGGTCCCCTTTGAATCCATACTAGACCCAAGGGCCTGGTATGGACCTGGACGTTTTTTTTTTCTAGATTTTTTTTTTTTTTTTTAAAGCCGGCAATGTTTATTTTTTTTTACATTTCCTTTAACAACCAGCTATAAACAGGTTAAAAAAAAAAAAGCAAATCGCCGCAAAATCGCGGTACTTTGGATGCGGGTCCATTGAATTCTATTACATCCAAAACACTGTTTTTGGTCTGGAAAAAAAAAAATCTGCAGTTGCGTTTAACCTCGTTTTTCACAAAGCCAAAAAATGCCTTCAGACGCCAAAGATTTCCACGTTTCATTTTAGTTTAGAATCGTTTTTAAAGGTGACCTATTTTTTTACATTGATAAACTCAAAAATTATGGCAAATGAGGAAAAACCATTAAAAATATATATATGTATCCAAAAAAAAAATGAAATTGCATTGTGGACAATCCACAACTTGGGGCAGGTGACGTGGCAAGTGGACAATCCACAACTTGGGGCAGGTGACGTGGCAAGTGGACAATCCACAACTTGGGGCAGGTGACGTGGCAAGTGGACAATCCACAACTTGGGGCAGGTGACTTGGCAAGTGGACAATCCACAACATGTGGCAAGTGACAAGCTAAATACAAGTACACTGCTGCTCTCTCAGCTGCTGATACTCACTCTGGTCTCACAAAATAGCTGAAATGGTTAATAATACTATTTTTGGAGGTTAGGTCGGCTCCTTATGATGTTTCCTAACTAAACGCATATAGACGCAAATGTGGTAAAACGCGGCATGCAAACGCCACAAAGCGCACCTTTCTAAACGCCTCTTTCAACCTTAGTTCTGAACACTTTGCACCAGCGTCCCGTGTACATGGGGGCCTAAAAACGCCAATGCCATTTACAGCTCAAAAACGCCATGGTGGCCATGAGGCCGTAGGCTAACATGGAGAGACGTTTTTAAGCTGCAAAAAACGCTCAAACAAGCGGCCGGAAAAATGTCCGTGTACATGTAGCCTTATATTAACCACTTGCTTACTGGCCACTTAAACCCCCTTCCTGCCCAGACCAATTTTACTTGCTTACTGGCCACTTAAACCCCCTTCCTGCCCAGACCAATTTTCAAATGTCAGCGCTGATGCACTTTCAATGACAATTGCGCGTTCATACAACACTGTAACCCAATGAAAATGTATTTTTTTTTTTGCACACAAATAGAGCTTTCTTTTGGTGCTATTTGATCACCTCTGCGTTTTTTTTTTCTATAAATACAAAAGACCGACTAAAAAAAAAAAAATTTGGATATTTTAACCACTTCAGCACTGGGCCTATTCTGGCACTTCTCTCCTTCATGTAAAAATCATAAATTTATGGCTATAAAATTACTTTAAAACCCCAAACATTATATATGTTTTTTTATCAGACACCCTAGGGAATAAAATGGCCGTCATTCTAAATTTTTAGGTTGCTCGGTATTTGCGCAATAAATTTTCAAACGCCTTTTTCCCCCAAAAAAAAATGGTTTCATGAATTTAAAAAAATTACAAAACAGTAAAGTTAGCCCAATTTTTGGGATAATGTGAAAGATGTTGTTATGCTGAGTAAATAGATACCTAACATGTCACGCTTTAAAATTGCGCACACTCATGGAATGACACCAAACTTCAGTACTTAAAAATCTCCCTAGGCGATGCTTTCAAAATTTTTACACGGTACCATTTTCGCATTACAGAGGAGGTCTAGTGCTAGAATTGTTGCACTTGTTCTAACGCACGCAGCAATACCTCACATGTGTGGTTTGAACGGCGTTTACATATGTGGGCGGAACTTACGTGTGTGTTCGCTTCTGAGCGCGAGCTACCGGGGACATGGGCGTGTTTTTTTTTTATTTATTTTTTTACTTTTTTGTATTTCTTACTCTTTTTTTTTTTTTTTACTTTTTTGTTTTTTTTGATCACTTTTATTCCTATTACAAGGAATGTAAACATCCCTTGTAATAGGAATCTATTGTGACAGGTCCTCTTTATGGAGAGATGCAGGGTCAATAAGACCCCACATCTCTCCTCCAGGCTGGAAAGCATGAGATCGGTCAAAAAAATTCACCGATCTCATGCTGACAGCTGAGATCACGGCTTTGTTTACATACGGGAACCCGGCGTGATGTCATAATGTCGCGTCCGGGCCTCCGACGGTCATAGAGATGACTGGTGACCATCTGGTCACCAGTCATCTCTATGCTTCCCATCTGGCGCCGGCCAATTCATTCTCCGAGCCCCAGATAGCACGGGAGAGCCCGGAGAAGCACTGGATGGCGGCGGGAAGGGGGGGGGGGGACGTCCTATAAGAACGATCAAGCGGCTGAACTGCGGTAGGAAAGTGGTTAATATTTCGAAAATTTCGAAAAAAGGTAATTTTTCTCCTTCATTGATGTACACTGATGGGCTGCACTGATGGGCACCTATAAGGTGGCAAGGGTGGGCACTGAGAGGTGGCATTGCTAGTTGGCACTGGTGGGCATTGAGAAGTGGCACTGCTAGGTGGCAATGATAGTTGGCACTGGTGGGCACTGATAGGCAGCACTGATTGGCACCAGTGGTGGGCATTGATAGGTGGCACTGACAGGGGCTACTGATTGTCACAGATGACGCAGAATTGCCTCTTCCTCTTCGGGCCCGATGTCCCTTGCACATAAGCCGGTGATTGCCTTTTTTTATGCTCACGCTGTCAGCACAAGGAGAAAACAAAAACCATTACCCAGCTTTTGTTTATATCACGTGATCAGCTGTCATTGGCTGAGAGCTGATCACATGGTAAGGGGCAGGGATCGGCCCCTTACTCGGATCTGTCATCACCCGAGTCTCAGTGACTCGGTGACCACAGCACGCGCGAAGGGGAGAACGTCTATTGACGGACTCCCGGCAATTGAGGACCGTGCTGTGCCCGTCGATCAGTTGTAGCGCTGATCTCAAGTGATTAAAGAGGGTCTAAATGGGCCATTGACACGCATCACAATTCAACTTAGGAATGTGTCTTTGCAAAGGTAAACTAAATTAAATCCTTTTTTATTTTTGCTTGGGGATAGAGTGCAGAGGGATTAGAAGTCTAGACAGTTTTTGGGGATGTCTGCACCCCTGATAGAGTGAAGACAACTCCCAAATTTGGCCACTTTATCCTTCCAAATAATTCACTTCCTGTCACATAGCCACACAGGAAGTGAGGGTAAATCCCTACCAATGTCTTTCCTTGGGGACACACAGGTCAATCTAAATACTTTCCTGTCAGGAAAGGCTTCTCCCGCTGGTGGTGCTGTTGGTCCTTTGGACTGCAGTGCTAGTGTCCGCCAGCAGGTGTCCTCCTGCAGCCAATACCTCTGTTGGAGGATCTCACCTGCTGGTGGTAACACACGATACATGGATTGCAGTACCGGCATCCACCAGCGGGGATATTCTGGCAGTGTGGGACAGGCAGTACTTCCTGTGGTCAGCTGTGACCTGAAGCCTGATTACAAGACTTCTTTATATACCCGGCAAGTGCAAACACTCTTTGCCCTGGTATCTCTCTCACTGACCTAGGACCTGTGACCCTGTATCTGACCTAGGGTGACCACATTTCCGAACTGCCATTCAGGGACACACCCCCGCCCCCCGCACACGCCCTCGCTCCAGCCCCAAAAAAGATGATTTTTCATACTTTTTTTTGCCAGTTTTTGGAAAAACAAAAGCAAACAGTGGTCACCAGTTTAGACAGGTGATATACATTTATTACATATATTTTTTTTATTGCCCCCACTTGTCAGCTTTATTTTTTTACTGCCCCCCACTTGTTGGCCTCATTTTATTGCCCCCACTTTATTTTGTATTTTCCCCCATTTGTCAGCTTCATTTTTTATTGCCCCCCAGGGCAGGGTCCCAATTTGTAAGCCTCATTTATTACTGTACTGTTCCCAGCCCCAGTGCTCTGACTTGTCACCTGACCTGCTCCAATCAGGTTCCATTTGCTCACCTTCTAATCTGGACTGGTCTGGTGTGGTGGGTGGTTGAGCGCCAGTCTTTGTTCCCTGGTCCAGGCTGGGGGGCCCCCCCTCAGGCAGTCGGGCGGCTCGGGCAATGCGCTGTGGGAGTCAGGACGGGAGGAGTGAGGCACCAGGGTAAAAGCCTTGCTCCTTTCGGCCTCGCTCTGAGAGACTCTGCGAATGTGACGTCACTGGTTGCTAGATGCCAGGCGGGGTGGCCCTAGCAACCAGTTTGGCAATTGTCTATTAGGGTGGCTGTGTGTCCTCATTTCATTCCGGGACAATGTATTGTCCCGGAATGAAGGTGCCCGGGACACGGGACACAAATGCAAATTGCGGGACAATCCCGGGCAATCCGGGACACGTGGGCACCCTAATCTAACCCGATCCCTAACCTACACCCTGCTCGACACGATCCCTACCTGGAACCTGCATCCTGCTTTACCGGATCCTACCTGTTCCCTACCTTGTGCCCATCCTACAGCTTTCCCTTCTGTTACCCGGATCCCTGCTCTGCAGCCTATCCATCCGTCCCCTCCCTGCTCCTGCTTCCTCTCCTCCATACCCATCTGCTTGATTCCCTTGTGTATGACCTCGGCCTGGCTTCCACTACGATTCTGGTATTTCCCATACTTGTATATACTGTTTGTAGTCACTGTTGGTTTATTGCACTGTGTTTTATTGGTTGTTGTATGTTGGTCACTCACCGTAATAAATTATATATTTTCACCTACACCCGTTTGGGTACCTTTTATGAGGTCACACAGTCTGGTCAATTAACAATCTCTGACAGTATACCAGGGCCATCCCTGATCAGACGTGACTTCATTAAGGAACCATCCTGTTATTGTGTTTGGCGAATATGGATTATAATGAGATCCTTTACTATTCACTGCTGGCAGCAGAGGATGGCAAACATTGTCGCCAGGTTTTAGAGGGTTGGACTAGTGACCAACTAAGGGAAACTATTCGATCAGCAAATTTTTGGGTGGATCAGGGTTACTTACAGCCTGAGGATGTTCTGCCGTTAACCCGGTTATGTGTTGAACCAGCCCTGTCGTTTGTTCCCAAAGGAGGTGATGACTTCTCTCCCCCTTTCAATGGTGACCAAGTAGAATCCCTAGTATGCTTGTTAGAGGATGATCCGGCTTCTTTCTATGAGCATTATTCCCTCTGTTCCCAGCAGGTGTTACATGATTGTGTGAGGTCAGTGCATTCTCTGATTTAAAAGGCGTGAGTGCGGACTAGTTTTTGTTCAGCCCTTGCTGCAGGCATGGTCAGATCTCCTCCCGAATTCAGCCAAGCCACAACATCCCGGCCCCTGCATCAATCACCTGCCTTCCCAAGAATATATCCGCCCATTGCCTATGGCAACCCCCGCTACCGTCCAGTGTGTTCACAATACTACTACCCCGTTTCTACCTAGTGTCCGCCAGCAGGTGTCCTTCTGCAGCCAATACCTCTGTTGGAGGATCTCACCTGCTGGTGGTAACACACGATACATGGACTGCAGTACCGGCATCCACCAGCGGGGGTATTCTGGCAGTGTGGGACAGGCAGCACTTCCTGTGGTCAGCTGTGACCTGAAGCCTGATTACAAGACTTCTTTATATACCCGGCAAGTGCAAACACTCTTTGCCCTGGTATCTCTCTCACTGACCTAGGACCTGTGACCCTGTCTTGAGCCTGTATCCGACCCGATCCCTAACCTGCACCCTGCTCGACCCGATCCCTACCTGGAACCTGCATCCTGCTTTACCCGATCCTACCTGTTCCCTACCTTGTGCCCATCCTACAGCTTTCCCTTCTGTTACCCGGATCCCTGCTCTGCAGCCTATCCATCCGTCCCCTCCCTGTTCCTGCTTCCTCTCCTCCATACCCATCTGCTTGATTCCCTTGTGTATGACCTCGGCCTGGCTTCCACTATGATTCTGGTATTTCCCATACTTGTATATACTGTTTGTAGTCACTGTTGGTTTATTGCACTGCGTTTTATTGGTTGTTGTATGTTGGTCACTCACCGTAATAAATGATATATATTTTCACCTACACCCGTTTGGTTTCCTTTTATGAGGTCACACAGTCTGGTCAATTAACAATCTCTGACATTTCCCCATTATGTACATTGCACTCCAGCATTTTGCGGGGTACACCCCAAATTATTAGGTATTTTGGACTTTGGGGTTTATTTACTAAAGGCAAATCTACTTTGCACTACAAGTGCACTTGCTGGATATCCGAGAGGGACATGCAAGCAAACAAAAAAAAACACCATCTTTGCTTTTACATGATTGGATGTTACAATCACCAGTGCTTCCCCTCAGATTTTCAGCAGCTACACTTTTACTGCAGAGTGGACTTGTCTTTACTAAACCCCAAACTACCCAATGATTTGGGGTGTACACAACAAAGTGCTAGAGTGCAATTTTCTTAATGGGGACACAAGTTAGAATGATCTGTGTGTCCCCAAGAAAAGACATTGGTAGGGTTTTACCTTCACTTCCTGTTTAGCTGTGTGACCGGAAGTGAAGCCAATTTTACTAAAAGGGGACACAAAGCTCAACCTCAAAAAAAACAAAAACAAGCAGGGGTTCTAACACTTACTTTGTTTCCCTCAAAATGCCCACAATTAGAATTGTATTGCCTTGAGCTATTTTTAAGTGCAGTGCTCTAAATCAGTGCTTCTGAAGTACCCCAACAGGCCATGTTTGCAGGTTTTCCTTCATCTTGCACATGTGCTTTAAATCACAGTCAATGGTTTTGTATTTTGGACAGCAATTCTCGATAAGATAAATTCACAAAACATGTCCTGTTGGGGGTACTTGAGGACTGAGGCTGAGAACCACTGCAGTAAAAAGGAAAATTGAATACTTACCGCTCTGTATTTTTCATTTCCTGGTGACTATCCATGGCAGCACACAATACATGCATATGCTACCATGAAGGCACCAGGGTAGACAAATCACACCTGTTTTGTTTTGACATGCCAATCAGCTGTCACATTTGTTGCAAAGAAAACACAAAACAAACATCAAAACTTTCCATCAAATTTTATTGGTCAACAAAACAAAGGGAAGCCAAAATAAAAAACATGGTCAATTTGAAACATTAGTCACAGACTCACAACATCTTGAAAAAGATTTGGCAAAATAATGCAGCACAGACAATTAAATCAAAGTGAACAAACGGCACACATTAACAACATCAAAATTATTTAAGAGGAACATTTCCCCCACACAAAAATACAATCAACAAAAGTAAAACAAACACCTGTTTTGCAAAGACATAACAAATAAAATACATGTGTTACAAACTCTATAAGGACACCAAAATTTACTTTTTGCCGGACACACACTTGCCTCTTTTCAGGGCAAGGGAGAGGATGCTATCTGCAAGCTTTATATAACATAGGTTTGTGTGCTAATGAGGCAATTGAAAACACATGCACAGCCAATGAAACACCCAAAATGCAAGTTCACCCAATGTAGAGACTGAACTTCAAAGTGGGTACACCTGTTAAGGATGTCCTTCAATTACTAACCCATAAAAACACGCTCTGAGCATGCCCAGAAATATCCAGGTGCTGTTCACACACACAAAACGCACCAAAAAAAAAACTGACTGCCTGGGCATGCTCAGACCAACACAAATGCAGCTAGCAGAAAATAACCTCCCCCCCCCCCCCGTCCAAAAGTAAGCACATCATCCAGCATGCTACAAAATTAGAGATGGGACAATCACCCCTACCAACAAATACCATTGCAGTCTATGGGAACTGACTTGTTAATTTTGCTAGTCCCCACTTGGCTGGCTTATCTTCTAGTTATTGGCCTTAAAATGGGGGTACAGGTCCCACCCTAAGGGACATTTCACACCACATGCAGTCCATTGCGTTTTTTATGCATCAAAAATGCATGGAAAGTTGGTTATATGGTTCTAAATGGCAGTGTTTGTTCCAGTTCCACAAAAAAAGTAGAACATGCTGCATTTTACCTGCACTGGACTGTACTGGAACTCAGCAAAACGCATCATAAACGCACTGGAACGCACAGGAACACACCTAAATGCACTGGAACACACTTGTCCTTATCTATGGTAAATAAAAAAGAGGGGTGAAAAAAAAAGCACTGGACTGCATCAAAAACGTACCAAAAATGCACTGGAACGCATCAAAAACGTGCATGCAAAAAAGCACCTGGAACGCATCCGGATTGCGTTTCTATGGTGTGAACTGGCCCTAGTTCATACCATAGAAACGCAGTCTGGATGCGTTCCAGGTGCTTTTCTGCATGCGCGTTTTTGACACGTTCCAGTGCATTTTTGATGCAGTCCAGTGTTTTTTCCCCTTCTTTTCACTTAGGACAAGTGTGTTGCAGTGCGTCTTTGGTGCGTTCCAGTGCGTTTTTGGTACATTCCGTAGCGTTTTTACTGTGGTCCAGTACAGTTCTGTACATAAAAAATGCAGCATGACCAATTTTTTTTTCCTTTCTGAAACGCACTGGAACGGACTGCAGTGGTGTGAACTATGCCATTGGCATTAATGTGATCAACTTTCTTTGAGTTTTTCATGCACCAAAAAAACGCACTGCACTGCATCCGGTGTGAACTGGCCCTAAATATCATACCTGGGGGGTGTCTATAGTATGCCTGTAAAGTAGCGCATGTTTTGCATGTTTATAACAGTTCGAGAGCAAAATGACATTTCTAAAGTAAAATAATAGTCATTTAAAAGTACTCGCGGCTGTAATGAATTGCTGGTTCCCGTCAATACAGATAAAAGTCATTGAAAGTCTTTGAAAAAATAAAATAAATGCTTGGGGGTCCCCCAAATTCCCTTCAGGTCTGGTATGGATATTAAGGGGAACTCCGCGCCAAATGTAAAAAAAAAATGGCGTGGGGGTTCCCCACAAAATCCGTACCAGGGCCGGGATCTGGGGGTCCCCTTTGTTAAAGGGGTCTTCCAGATTCCGATAAGCCCCCTGCCCGCAGACCCCCACAACCACCGGGCAAGGGTTGTGGGGATGAGGCCCTTGTCCCTATCAACATGGGGACATCCTCCCCATGTTGAGGGCATGTGGCCTGGTATGGTTCAGGAGGGAGGGGGGGGCGCTCTCTCGTCCCCCCCTCTTTTCCTGCGACCTTCCAGGTTGCGTGCTCGGATAAGGGTCTGGTGTGGATTTTTAGGGGGACCCCTACGCTATTTTTTTTTAAGTTTGGCGCGGGGGTCCCCTTAAAATCCATACCAGACCTGAAGGGCCTGGTACGGATTTTGTGGGGAACCCCCACGCCATTTTTTTTTTAATTGGCGCGGAGTTCCCCTAATATCCATACCAGACCTGAAGGGCCTGGTAATGGAATTTGGGGGGACCCCACGCATTTTTTTTTTTTTTTTTTTTATCAATGACTTTTCTCTATATTGACGGGAGCCGACAATTCATTATAGCCGCGGGTGCTTTTAAATGCCTTTTTTTTCCTTTAGAAATGTCATTTTGCTGGCGCACTGTTATATAACGGCAAGTTTAGGAGGTGCGCCTGTTCAACTTATGCAAATTGATTTACTTGACTTGACATTTACGAAGATTTTGCCGGCGCAGTGTCCCGGTGCGTTTGAATGAGTGAAATTCCCGCGCTGAGCTAAAAAAAAAACCCTTGCAGTTCTAAACCTAATTGCCGGCGCAGCGGGCTGGTTCAGAAAAAGTTACTTTCTCACTCTATTTTGGGCATATTTGTTACTTGGGCAGGTGTCACTACACTTCCTCACATCACCCCGTGTCACCCCCATTATATTGGCATTCCAGCTTCTTTATATTTAGATTTTAAGATGCCGTGCGCCAGGTCCATAGTGGCGCACTGAGCGCCTCCTCCCGTGCGCCGAGAACACTATAGTAAATGGGGAATAGTGCTGCTCTACCGGCGCAAATGTTTTGTAAATACCAAAACAGCCGTTGCGCACGCAGATGCGCCGATACTCATGATGCAAACGTTTCATAAATCAGCCCCATTGTGTGCAGATCATTATGTTCTATATCAGTCTGCAGACCCTCCACACTTTACGTTTATTAAGCCTGCTGCTCATATCTCAGTAGTTGTTAAACTCACCCATTTCTTAGAGAAACATGGAAGACTGTCATTGCTGACCTCCTTCTGTAAATGCTGGATGTTATTATGCTAATTCACTAGCTTCAGTATCCTCACTGTCACTGACCTAAAACAAGTATGCAGATCAGAAAAGTAAGAATAAAATCAGAACTCATTACCTGTATGTAGCACCCCTTTACTTTTCAGGGGTGCTATGTGCTTAAATTTAGAGGTAGATCTGAGCTAGTAACCAGGCTCAGACCATTTTGATTTGTTGGTATTCGCTTCTGCCTGTGTGATGTATCCTGACGCGCAGTTCCCTGTGGCCTGTAGGTAGCACTGCCATATCAGGTTAGGGTTGAACCGTGGGTGACATTGCTTTGCTTTGCCTTAGGGTGTCCTCTCTCGGCAGCGGTACGGTGGGCGTGGTCGGCCTGCTGTGCATGCTGGGAGAGGATACATAAGGGGCAGACGCCATTCTTTTGGGGAGTCGGTGGGAGTCTGGAGTGTGAGCAGTTCGCGCCACCCGACCCTCCAGGCCAGGGGTGCGCGCGTGCATGGGTCTCAGGCACCTTTAGCCTGGGGCTGCAACTCCACTAGTAGGCCCAGCACCTTTAGCTGGGGCCTACCTCCAACGGAAGAATCCCAGGGTGCCCGGGAAAGGGTGGCCCCACTCTAAGAAGAGGAGACCAGGGGAGGACCTTTCTGATTGACCGGTGAGAGTTCACGGTGAAAGGGAGACCTGGTTACCTTCTGGAGGGATTCAAAGATCCACCAAAGGCCTTGCAACATGCTATCACTGGCAGCTGTCCTTGTGTTGCAACAGCTGAGAAGTTTGTGACTTAAAGATTCTGTGTCAGAGGATCTCCCGATCGTATCTCAAGGAAAACCTAAAGTGAACGTTCGAGCATCACTCCGGCTGCTAGGATCCGCTCTTACAGGGGACTATCCGGGTGAGCTAAACCTACTCGGGATTGAGTAGCGACTATGATACCAGTTTGTGCCTGGATCTCCCAAACCTTGCTGTCCTTTCTCTCGTCCACCTTTCCTGTCTGCTGAACTTGAACTTGCTTGTGAAATAAACTCAGCGTTTGGAGTTAAAGTGGTGTGGACATTGGCTTTACTGGGGAAAAATAGAGACTTGTCCCTATACTCTAGGGCAGGGATATGCAATTAGCGGACCTCCAGCTGTTGCCAAACTACAAGTCCCATGAGGCATAGCAAGGCTCTGACAGCAGCAAGCATGACACCCAGAGGCAGAGGTATGATGGGACATGTAGTTTTGCAACATCTGGAGGTCCGCTAATTGCATATCCCTGCTCTAGGAGATAAGAACCAGTCTGCTGGGAGAACTTGCTGCAGGACCCAAAATTGTTAACACTGCTCAACCTCCTCAAACAGGAAGGTACGGGCATATAGCGGTGTGTGCCTTGACCTGCAAGTGAGCCGAAGGCAGGAAAAGGTCCGTGTGCTACACGTGGGGGCTCGTCCGGGATTCAGCAGCTTTACCCCCCCCCAGAATTTGGACCTTATTTTCCTGTGTGGTTCCGTGGAGGTCGGCCATTTTGGAGAATTTGAGCTGCGCCACTTGTGAGAGAAATGGAGGTACAGGCATAACTGTATTTCTAACTGCGTAGTTCGTGGGCGTGTCTCGAAAATAGAAAAGCCCGCGAGTTACGTGCAGTAAGAGGAAGAAGGGGGAGGAGACCCTGCCAAGAGTGTGTTGCACGTGGTGTCTTTGGTGCCAAAGGACAGTACAGATCGGACTAGTGAGTAAGCAACATGTCTACCGCCCCATGGATTCCTGTTTCATCGGGACCTCGTGTGTTCCTACCTGTTTTATCTTTGGATGTTGCTCCGCTAACTGCCCCCCTGACGGATAGAGGGATCCGGCTGAAGCCCCGAGGCCGCTTTGCGCTTTACACGTGCAGAGATGGAGAGGCCTTGGGCATGATCTGTCCTAAGTGCCAGGGACTGGTGGTACAGCTTCGGCCCTTTGGAAGATGTACCCAGTGTGGAGAGTTCCTCTTCGAGGTAGATCAGCCCATTGAAAAGCCTTGGGTCTACTGGGTAAACTGCCTAACAGGCGCTACCACTCAAGAAGAGGAAACCTGTGCTCCCACAGCCATGCCCACGCGCACCACCGTGACTGCAAAGGAAGTCAAGGAGGAGGTTCCGGTCACCACGGGGCCTGAGACGGAGAACCCAGCGGATGCTGCCTCTGTAACAACTGAGACCTCCCTTCCACCTCCCAAGCGGAAGGTGGGCTACGTTAAAGCCTCCCGTGGCCGTGGTAGAGGCCCACCCCAATGCCTACCCGAACCGGAGCTTCAAACTGGAGAGACCTCCAGGAGATCCACGACAGAGGACGGTAAGGAGGCTGGGGACAATGCAGTACAGAGTTTACCGGGGAAGGGAAAGAAGCTTGCGCCCCGTTCTATTAGGGACGTGCGGACAGTCAGCCCACGGGAACTTTTGCCCTCAGCAGGCAGTGTGTCCATGTCTGCTAGAAATTGCCTGCCCGCAGAGATGTACGACACCTCTGATATAGACTCATCATCTGATGTGGTAGATGACTTTGCCATTGATGAGATGTTTATCAAGAAGGGCTGGATGGAATGCCGGTGACTTCTCCCCGTAGCTTTCGGGAGGAATCGCCCATGGACTCTGGGGAAACTACACCCCGGCTGGAAGCCACTACTCCAGCAGAAGGCCTTGTCTCCCTGCCCACTTTACCTGCTCCGGAGCCTTCTATGTCTTCTACGGTGGAGGCTCGTTCACCTTTGCGGCCACCTATGCCTCAGCTAGAGCCCATGCCATTAAAGAGGTCTCCGGATGCCATTGTCCTTCCTGGAGCGGGGGATCGGGCCACCATGCCGCCTTTGGCCCGGTTACAGCGGCTCCTGAACAAGAAGAATGAGATTGAGCACGGGTGGGAATACCCATACGTTCCCAAGAAACTACTCTACGAGATTGAGGCCTACAGGGACCAGTGGTACTCTGACTTCGTCTGGGACTTTCTGAAAGTACAAAGGGGCCACCGGTACTTCAGATGTTCTGCTGTCATGGCAGATCGCTTTAAAGGATGCCGGGAGGACTGGACTCTGGGTCGGCACATTCATGCGGACAGAGTGGTGATCTGTAATAAGGACAGAGACGATGCTGTGTATTCCATTGAAACACTTGATAAGGAATGGAAAACTCTTGTCCTCCCAAACCCACACTATTACCTCTAGAGTGAGAACCTGTTTTTTTTTATATTATTACTTACTCTAGAAACAAGCTGCCTGAACACGTAACTTTGTCCCTGCCAGGGAATCTACTCTGTTGAGGATCGGAGAGCTGTTCGATGTGTTTTTTTTTCCTCTCCTCCTCAGCCAACGGAAAGAACGTTTTTTTTTTAAAACTGAACTTTGGGGTAGATCTAGCTAGGGTCAAGGTTGAAGCCGCTGTGTTCAAGATGGGGAATGTTCTATAACCTTGATACATTTCCATGTGAGTCAGTGCCAGATGTGATGACGGTTGCACTACCACCAGGTGGCGGTGATTTGCAGAACTTTAGTGAATAACATATGCTAGGATTAGCGAGGATTTGAGCACTTAGTGAAGGGAGCTGTCTTTCTTCGGGGGGACAGCTCACTTCTTATGTATAGTGGTTATATAGGATGTTGTTTGTGTGTTTCTCCCTCTGCAGGTGAACTACTAGCAATTCTGCCGGAGGATGGGCGGAGTGGTAGTTTAGAAGGGGGTGGAACATGTATATTATGCCATGTAAAATGTGACATTGAGAATGGGATGTCAATGTTTGTACTCTATGTTATCTATCCCTTCCTCTCTTTTATTCCTGTCCTCCCCCATTTTATTGGTTCCGGCACAACAATTCAAAATTTTGTATATAGTTCGGAAACAAATCTGCGCTTACTCAGGATTGAGGAGTGTGAATTTATTTCAGACACTGGGGACAGTGTCTATTTCAGAGGGGGGTGTATGTAGCGCCCCTTTACTTTTCAGGGGTGCTATGTACTTAAATTTAGGGGTAGGTCTGAGCTAGTAGCCAGGCTCAGACCATTTTGATTTGTTGGTATTCGCTTCTGCCTGTGTGATGTAGCCTGACGCGCAGTTCCCCGTGGCCTGTAGGTGGCACTGCCACTTCAGGTCAGGGTTGAACCGTAAGTGACATTGCTATGCCTTAGGGTGTCCCCTCTCGGCAGCGGTACGGTGGGCATGGTTGGCCTGCTGTGCATGCTGGGAGAGGATACATAAGGGGCAGACGCCATTCTTTTTGGGAGTCGGTGGGAGTCTGGAGTGTGAGCGGTTCGCTCCACCCGGCCCTCCAGGCCAGGGGTGCGCGCGTGCATGGGTCTCAGGCACCTTTAGCCTGGGGCTGCAACTCCACTAGTAGGCCCAGCACCTTTAGCTGGGACCTACCTCCAAAAGAAGAATCCCAGGGTGCCCGGGAAAGAACCAGTCTGCTGGGAGAACTTGCTGCAGGACCCAAAATTGTTAACACCGCTCAACCTCCTCAAACAGGAGGGTACGGGCATATAGCGCGGTGTGCCTTGACCTGCAAGTGAGCCGAAGGCAGGAAAAGGTCCATGTGCTACATGTATAATTGTTCTGTGTAGTGGCTAAAAGTATTAGAGGATCACCATGATAGCTATTTGCATTTCTCTGCTTCTATTACGAAAGGTTTCTAATAAGCAGGGAGGCTGAGTGACTGCTGAGAATACAGAGCTTCCTAGTGGTTAATCTTCAAATATATATATGTAGCACTACCCCCGAAGGAGCTGCTTGAGTATGTTTGGTTCCGTACTCTGCTTCTCAACCCCAAGAACAGTCCCAGCCCCCCTGGCACACCTGGCAATAGTGTAAGTACATAGACCAATGAAAACAACACACGGATAAAACACAGAAATCATCTTTACTGTAAGGTTTTCTTTGGAAAAAGTAACAGACAGTAACAATATATTTTCAAATTAATTAACTAAAGAGCAATAACTGAGATCAAGAGCAATATAACTCAATATATTATATCAGGCTGCTTTCAGGGCATTCCGCAACTGCGAATAACCAGAAGCGCAGAGGCGAACACTCTAATAGCAATAAATCACAATATGGCAACTTATACCGGATTGGTTACTTCTACTCAAATTGGCTCTATGAGTCCAGGCAGGAGGAGAGCAGAAGAATGACCCTCTCTTATGTCAGACCTCTCTCTTCTATCCCTCTGACACCACAGACGGAACTATAAACACTGTACCTAATTCAGTGTTCAGTGGCGTAACTCCCGAGTCAGACTACCCTGCAGATACACTACATATACAGAGCATGTGTATGCATGCCCGTATGGCACCAGTAACTTCAGTCCCTTGGAAGAAAAATTAGGCCTTGGATCTTCGACTAGCCACCTTAGTTGGTGAACTTAGAACTCCTGCTTGGCAAAGTGTAACTGTGGTATGCTGACAGTATCCAGATAGCTAGGCGGACACTGTAACTGCTTAACAGGGCTTCAATGAGACTTAGGTTCTGGTAAGTGTGGGCAAAGTGAAGTAACTCTGTTTGTGTGCAGTGCCCTTGTTTCCTGTAAATGGGCAAGTGCCATTTCACCAATCCTGCGGTCAAGGCCCAAATGAACGTCCTAAAACAGGCAGGCTCTTCAGGTAACCCGACTGGTCATCTCACACTGGAACGCCTCACACCGTCAATGCAGGTGAGCCTGGATATGCACACGGGATCCTCTCTCAGGCTGGATCTCCCCGACCGGTCTTAGATGGC
This sequence comes from Rana muscosa, assembly GCA_029206835.1. Taxonomy (NCBI): domain Eukaryota; kingdom Metazoa; phylum Chordata; class Amphibia; order Anura; family Ranidae; genus Rana; species Rana muscosa. Next base: position 83,223,585 of record CM055118.1, read on the forward strand.
TAAAAAGAAGAGGTGATCTGACCCGGGAGGCAACACCTCTCCTCTGGGTCTAGTCACTTCTCCTGCCTCTTGGTGACTGACTCCCCTCAGACAAACAAGATGGTGTCTTTGGTTCTTTTTCCCCCCAGAGCATGCTGGGCTTTGTAGTTCCATGCCCCTACAAGGCTAAAGCCCCGTACACACGATCGGTTTGACTGATGAAAACCGTCCGATGGATGGTTTTCATCAGACCAACCGATCGTGTATGGTACCCATCGGTCTTTTTTCCATCAGTTGTAAAAAATAGAACTTGTTTTAAAATTTTCCGATGGATAAAAAACCGATGGGAATTTCTGATCGTCTATGGGCAAGTCCATCGGTTAAAAAACCCACGCATGCTCAGAATCAAGTCGACGCATGCTCAGAAGCATTAAACTTAATTTTTCTCGGCTCATCGGAGTGTTTTACGTCACCGCGTTTGGAACGGTCGGTTTTTTGACTGATGGTGTGTGGCCAAGACTGATGAAAAACAGTTTCATCGGATTTCCGATGGACAAATCCATCGGACGAAAATCCATAGGTTATCCGATCGTGTGTACGGGGCTTTAGAGGCTGTTTTAGTAGAGGACTACATGAAACTATTTTCTGCTGCTGGCTGCTAATTGGCTCCCTCCCCCTGCCAATGAGGATGCAGGGGAGAGAGCAGAACAGACGGCTCTAACAGTGTGTGCAAGCACGGCTCACATAAAGAAGGAGTCAGTGAGGAGAAGGAGGGGCATAAATCCCCCGCAGGAGCTAACAGGCACACTCTCTCGGCAGTGAGAGCCTCGGTCAGCTTGGCATGGCCACGGGAGATGCGGGGCACCCGCTACATATATATTTAAAGCCGGCCATACATGGATATAAATTTTCATTCATGCATGGGCAGGCTGGTTGTACACAAATTAATCTATCCTTCAACATGTGTACAGCCAGCCTGTTGGAAAATTTTGTCTCGATCAACGCTGCTGGCTATAGCTGGCGGTGCTGATCAGTGTATTCTGACTGCTGTGGGGAAGTCTTCTCGCTGTCAGAATACAATAGCACAGTGGGAGGGTTTCCCCATCTACCTCAAATGTGTGGATGGGGGAACTGAATAATTTTCTTTCATTCAACCTACTGGATGACTATTTGGCTGGCCAAAGACCAGAGCACGTTTTTCGATTCGGCACTGCGTCGCTTTAACTAACAATTGCGCAGTCTTACGACGCGGCTCCCAAACAAAATTTATGTCCTTTTTTTCCTACAAATAGAACTTTCTTTTGGTGGTGTTTGATCACCTCTGTGATTTTTATTTTTTGCGCTATAAACAAAAATAGAGTGACAATTTTGAAAAAAAAACAATATTTTTTACTTTTTGCTATAATAAATATCCCCCAAAAATATATAAAAAAACTATTTTTTTCCTCAGTTTAGGCCGATACGTATTCTTCTACATATTTTTGGTAAAAAAATCGCAATAAGCGTTTAATGATTGGTTTGCGCAAAAGTTATAGCGTCTACAAAAAGTTTTATGGCATTTTATGAATATTTTTTTTTTTACTAGTAATGGCGGCGATCAGCGATTTTTATCGTGACTGCGACATTATGGCGGACACATCGGACACTTTTGGCGCTATTTTGGGACCATTCACATTTACACAGCAATCAATGCTATAAATAGGCACTTATTACTGTGTAAATATGACTGGCAGTGAAGGGGTTAACCACTAGGAGGCTAGAAAGGGGTTAAGTGTGTCCTAGGGAGAGATTCTAACTGTTAGGGGGCGTGGCTACGAGTGACACATCACTGATCGCTGTTCTCAAAGAGAGGGAACAGACAATCAGTGACATGTCACTAGGAAGAACGGGGAGATGTTGTGTTTACACTGACATCTCCCCGTTCTTCAGCTCCGTGACACGATCGCGGGACACCGGTGGACATCGAGTCCGCGGGTCCCGCATGCACAGTCATGGAGCTTGCAGCAGGGTCATGCGCACGCCGTTGGCAGCGCATGCGCGACCACACGGTGGCAGATTTAAAGGGACGTACCTGTATGCCCATTTGCCTGTCCGTGTCATTCTGTTGACGTATATGTGTGTGCGCTGATCCTTAAGTGGTTAATTTAGACTGTCGAAGACAGCCATCCTGCATGCAGGCTCCCTTTGCTATTGTGCCCGCATCCGCCCCAAGCTGCGTGCAGGCAGCCTACAGAGGTGGATACAGACGCACGGACCCAGCTTCATGTAGCCACATAGCAAAATTTGACATGTGGGCAGGAGCTCAGATCCGAAAACAGACAGTATGTGTTTAAATCTGTGCACTTGCTCCTGCCCACATTTAAAATTTTGACATGCAGCTACTTGCATCTGTATCCGTTCAGCCTTGGGTGGATGCAGGCACAATAACAAAAGGAGCCTGTATGCAGGATGGGCTCAGTGGCCATCTGAACGAAGTGTAGTGGACCCCCAAAATTGGGGTCGCTATGCCTTAAATTTAGGGGCAGCCTGAGCTATAGTTTGGCTCAGGTCTTCGGCATTCTTAACATTGGACTCTGCTCTGCTGTGGTGTTGCCACGGGTGACATTGTGGCGTGATTGGGTGTCCTCTCTCTGCAGCCATACAGTGGGTGTGGTCTACCTGCTGTGCATGCCGGGAGAGGGTACATGAGGGGCAGACGCCATGATCTGGGGAGATTGGCCGGGGGATTCCAAGGTGGAACCCCTGGTGGCGAAAGTCGCACCCGTTGGCCCTGCTGGCCAGGGGTGCGTGAATTGACCGAGGAGTCTCGGGCACTGTTGGAGGAGCAAACATGGCTTAAGATCATAGTTCTGGACTTTACAGTCAAAGCTTTGTAGCATATTAGCATCTGCATGACAAAAGGGCTTGTCTCCAGCCCCCCTGGTGTGGCTATGAGCTTCAAAGAGAGGAGAAGAAATAGCTTTGCATTATCTGATTGGACAGGAAGCAAGTGTGGGTGGTTATGGGTGAGGGGAATGAATGTTAAAAGCACATACCGAAGAGTAAGAGCTCTCTTTTGTCCACTTTTGGTTCCTGGCATGCTCATGTGAGCCTTTGGCTCACTCCCTTCACCATCTGAAACCAGCCGATGAAGAGTATCTTGGGAAATGTGTTAAGTATATTATTAGAGTTGTTATAGACTGTATCTGATATCTGTTGTTAAGATATGTTTCCTATTTTTAAAGGAAGTAAAGATGACTTGTTTTACTAAGCAACTGTGTCTGTCTTTATAATAACATTGTATCATCAGGCCTAGCATTCTCTGATAGGTTAGACTAGCAAACAAGGGACTATACAATTAATACATAGATGCAATAGTTATAGATTATAGATTAATATACCGTATTTATCGGCGTATAACACGCGCCGGCGTATAACACGCACCCCAAGTTTAGGAGGGAATTTTAAGGAAAAAAACTTTTAGGAGGGAAATTCAAGGAAAAAAAACTTACATTTAAATGCAGCATGCAGCCTTGCCCAGTGTCCATCTGCAGCCTTGCCCAGTGTCCATCTGTCCATCTGCAGCCTTGCCCAGTGTCCATCTGTCCATCTGCAGCCTTGCCCAGTGCCTTTGCAGCCTTGTCAGTCTCGGCGATTTTTAAAATTGGCGCCGATTTCTGTGTGGAGATGAGCGAGCGGGGCCGAGTGTACTTCAGCTAGACTCGGCTCCTCTCGCAGTCACGCCCATCTCCACTGACTGCACCGCTGACATAGAGAAAGCCGAGTGTACTTCGGCTAGACTCGGCTCTGCTCACAGTCAGGGGCAGGACTGCGAGAGGAGCCCAGACTAGCCGAAGTACACTCGGCTTTCTCTATGTCAGTGGCGCAGTCAGAGATGGGCGGGACTGCGAGAGGAGCCGAGTAAAGCCGAGTGTACTTCGGCTTCAGCTCCGCTCGCTCCTCTCGCTCGTTTCAGCAGTGGAATCGGCGGAGTATCGGCGTATAACACGCACCCACAATTTTCCCCTGATTTTAAGGGGAAAAAAGTGCGTGTTATACGCCGATAAATACGGTACTTACTTTTTTCTAGCATTCTCTTAATGCTCCTTAACTGCTCCGGCTCCCTCAGTTTGAGGTCAGACTACCTCTTTCTAAGCTGCTCCTTTGATCGTTTCACCCCGAAATTCTTCTTCAGACTTTTCACTACTTTCTTCCTTATTTTGGACTTCCTTAGATTAGGGTGGGTATACGGCTCATGCTTTGCATCATAATCCGACTTTAGCAATATGTCCACCATCTCCGCCATCTCCGCGTAAGGCATATTAGATGCCTTGAATCTCCTCCTTGATCGTGACGTTTCACGGTCCGGGCTGGTCTCATCATCGTTATTTGATGAATTAGCAGACACCTGCTGTGACTCCGCCATATCTGTCTGAGCGCCGAAAGAGAAGGGGCGGGGAAAAGTTGATAATGTGAACGTCATGGGCGGGCGACGTGTGTGGAGCGATGTGTGCAGAGTTTCATGCATGCGTAGTGTATATAAAGCAAACACACATGTGACGTTACTACGTTCTGTGTGCGGAGAGAGGAGGAAAAGTGACGGACGTGAGAACGAAGGTATGTGATTTTTATACTTTGTGAAATCAGTGGCCTATACTGCCTAGAGATTGTTTGAGGATATATATGGGGAATCAGATTTACAGGAGTTTAGACTGTGTGACTGACATTACTTTTTATGTCTTGTGTTTTGGCTTGCAGACCAAAAATGAATGCTTTCAGCGACAAAGATTTTCTGGGGGAATTTATTGACCGGGTAAAGGAGTTGCCCGCTCTGTGGGAGACCAAAAACCCCATTCACCGAAAAAAAGGAGTGAGGAAAGCAGCGCTGGAGAGGCTGCTCCCATTTGTGCAGACCAAGATACCCACAGCAACCACACAACAGGTGGACAGTAAAATTGGGAGCTTGAGAGGCACATACAGGACTGAGCGCTTTAGGGTCCTGGCTTCTCAGAGGTCAGGAGCAGCAGCAAAAGATGTATATGTCCCGACTTTGTGGTACTACAGCAGGATGTCCTTTCTGGATGACCACATTGAGCCAAGGCCATCACTGTCCAGTCTTCCCCCCAGACTTCCCTGCAGCCAACCTGAGCCTTCTCTGGAGCAAGAGGAGGCAGCCATCCTGGAAGAACCTGATTTGGACATCTGGAGCCAGGTATAGTATTTTCTAAAAATGTATTGTGAGAAAATTAATGCAGGAAAAAAAAAGATAATATGTAAATACCCCAAAAAATGTGGACCAAAAAGTGATCTAAATATCAATAGACAGTAGTGGGCCAAAAATTGGGGGAGAAGAATGAAAAATGATGGGGTCATAATAATAGTCTTTTCTATTGATTTACATTCAATTTGCAACAGTCATGAGCTAAAAATTGTGTGTAAATGATGAACCAAAAACTAAAATTATGTCCCTTTTTAATACGCAGGATGACATCAGCCAGGAGGAGGGTCTGGAAAGTGTCAGGCAGGAGGAGGCAGGGCCCACTGTGAGCCAGGAGGAGGCAGGGCCTACTGTGAGCCAGGAGGAGGCAGGGCCCACTGTGAGCCAGGAGGAGGTGGCAGGGCCCACTGTGAGCCAGGAGGTGGCAGGGCCCAGTGGCACACAGGAGGTGGCTGGGCCCAGTGGCAGACAGGAGGTGGCCGGTCCAAGTAGCAGGACCAGATCTCAGGTGCCTCCCATCCACCTTTCAAAAAGAACCAGGAGGGACAGGAGCACAAGTGAGGCAGCAATGGCCCTGATTAGAGAGGCACATGCCACCCTCCAGGACCCAACATCCACTGAAGAGGCCATTGCCGGCCTAGTTGTGGCCAAATTCAATGTGATGAGCATGGAACAACGCCTCCTATGCGAGCCCCTGCTGATCACCTTACTGAACAAGGGGGTGATGGGGAGAATTACCCCCAATACGGCCATATGTGAGGTCGCCCAGCTTACACAACCTCAACCTCCTCCTCCTCCTCCTCCTCCACCTTCTTCTTCTCCTCCTGACACAAGTACACCTCCAGTGGCACAGCCTCCAGCCACACGCAAAAGGAAGGCTGCAGGGAAGGCTGCAGGGAAGGCTGCCAAGAAGACCAGGAAGTGATGGCCTTGCTTCAATGTGGTTTGACAGAAGGCAGCCTGTTGTAGTACCACAGACTTTGGACACCTGATGCTGTTCCTGACCTCTGGGAGTCCAGCATCAGATTGTGCTCACAACTGATGTGCTTGTCAAGCTCCCAATTTTATTGTCCACACAGGGTTGATGTGTGCTCTGGGGTCCCATGGATGCTCAAATGGCAGCAGGTTCTCCAGCGCTGCCTTCTATTTATTTTGTTATATACCAGAATAAATGTTTTTTTTTTTTACAGTTAATACTTGACTATGTGTTTTTATAATAATTATAAATTTAGCTTTGGAGTAGGCAGATACATTTTAACAAATAAAATAAAAGGGACAGCTAACACAAAACAATCTCCTTGAAGGTCGAAAAAGAAAAGAAAAAAAAATTAAGGGGTAAACTTGACACAACAAAAAATAAATAAAAAATCATGGAGATAACTATAAAATAAAGAATCATTTAAAATGAAGATCTGTATTCAAAATGTTAAAAATATAAATATTAAGGAGATCTTGCTCTATATAATGCAGCTAAATATTCATGAGATCAGCATGAAAAATGTTTAAAATAGTTTGTCAGAACTCTGTGTGAATATCAGCAGCAAAACAAGTTCTTTATTTTTCATTATTGTACCATTCTAAAGAAGATTTAAATGCGCAACATTTAAACGATGCAATAATTTACAGCGTGACGAATGTGCTTTCTACTTTACTCCTTTCTCCTTTTACCAGAAGAAGCTCTCCCGTCTCATACTTAATTCTGAGCATGCGCGATTTTTGAAGACTCGGAAAAGCATACACACGAATGGTTTTCTCGTCGCAAAACAGGCCGACGAGAAAATCGAGAATCCTGACGAGAAAATAGAGAGCAGGTTCTCTATTTTTCTCGACGAAAAACCATACACACGAACGGTTTTCTCGGCAAGAAAGCTCTCTCTGCAGTTTTCTTGTCGTTTTTTGTGTCGTGTGTACGAGGCAAAAGAGTGTGCTGTAACCCTCCACTATTTCTTATTTGACTGGGCCAGAGACTGAAAAGGTGAACAGATGATTAACAGCTTTGATGAGCCAGGCCACACAAGGGTTTGCCAACAAGTTGAAAAATCTCTGTGCGTGTAATGACTTGAAAGCTTCATACAAGAAAAAGTGAGATGTTCAACTCTAGTGAAGTGAAAAGCTACAATTTATTATAGCAGTATGATGTAAGATGACTTTAAAACAGAACCTCACCTAAAAAGGGAATGTAGCGCACCCCTGGTGAATAGGGATTCAGTGAACAGTCCAGCACTTTGTTCTTTGTATTTGATGAGGGGATAAAACTTGGATAGGGATTAGGGAAATTATGGGATACCCACTTGACTTCAGAGACAACTGTTCCTATGTACAGCTATATACACTCCTCTTCCTTTAGCAGTCGCTTGCAGAAAACACAGACTCAGCTGGGACACTTTAGTAAATCTGTCAAAAGCACTCAACCGCATTAAACAGAAGTCCTTTACAGGCAGGGACTGTGGGCCCCTTTGGTGTGTAGAGAAAAGTCCAGTGTCCAGCTCCATCCCTGTGGCTACTGATCTCATTCCCTGATTCCAAATCCAGGGAAGGAATGTTATTTGTGTTGCTGTTTTCTGCCATGACTCTTCTCACCCAACTTCTGGTAACATGTGATGTTTTAACACCAAGAATAGGCAGACAGCAAGAGCTTGAACATGAGCCTGGTGTTTATTCAGCAGCATCCATCTTAGAACTACCACAGCTCCCCGCCCCCAGATCACATGACTAAAACTGTTAGCTGTTTCCTAACATGCATAAGGAACTAGGCATAACAATTGAACTTGAAGTATAATATAAAGCATTCACATCATTACAAGCACCACCTATTCAGGCACTGCCAGCCCGCCTGACTGCAGCTGCCCCTTTCACTAACCCTCCTGGCTACTTCTCCACAGTCCTCCCAGACTGTCACACTCACCAGCCACCTGGCTGACTTCTCCTGGAGATTTGGACATGCTAGCTGGCTCCTTCTGTCCTCACTCTTGCTCCTGTGCCTCCTGGACAGGACTCCTCTGTGTGTTGTTAGAGGATCCCTCCAGCAGCCAAGCCCCAGGCCTGAGGTCAACACTCCAGACTAAGGGGTTACCCTCAAGGGCCACTGACAGCCTCCTCAGCACTCCATCTCCAATCCTACTGCCCCCTGCTGGCATGACCCTGAGTATTTAAGAGGTGCCCTCCCCCTGCCAGCCCATTTACTGGGGATTGGCTGGGGCCCTCCTCAATACTCCAGGCAACTCCTCCTAACCTCCCTCCTATTCTTCTGGAAGCTTCTCTAAGGTTCCAGCAAGTAGGGAGAGGTACCAGAAGTGCTGCCTGAGTCACCTCCACCTCCCAACCATTCCCCCTTATGCTGAAATGACAGCAGTTGGGGGTGTACACATGCCGTGGTTAAAATTATTCACACCGTCACGTTCATACTACTGAATGGGAGTGCCTTGTAATCGCCCTGAAACTTTGTGCAATGTACTTGGTTGTGGTGCGCTAGCATGGGGTTAAAGCAAGCAGTAAAGAGGCGATACAATGTCTCCTCAACTAATAACAAACAAAATCTCCTGTGCTCGAAAGTGATGTGACGGCAGTGGATATTGCCTAGGATCTCTGTTGCTACGAGGTAAATGCACAGACTTTGCTGCCCCCCCAAGGGTCGGGAGACATCCAATGGAAACACTGTAGAAAAAATGGAAAGAGGGCGCACCAACCTTGCACATTACCCAAGTTGTTTTTATTGGTATAAAAAGAAAATAAATATACTCACAAACAAGTCAATCATAACAGAATTTCAAAGTCCACAATGGACACAAAGCGGCCATGTCAAGCATGCTGGAGGATCTTCCAGATGGCTGATGCGTTTTGGGCGGAGATCCCCTCTTCCTCAGACCCGACTTGGGTAATGCGCAAGGTTGGTGCGCCCTCTTAACATTTTTTCTACAATGTCTCCTCAACGCCTGTCAAATGCTCACTGGAGAGTGATCTGAACGTTGATTGCTCTTCAGAGAGCACCGCAAGTGTAAACAAGGACTTACTCCTCTTCCTTTTAGTGACAACAAACATCTTATGCAGTTGGAGGTGCTGGTTTCTTGGCAGGAGATTTTCCAACTTGTTCTTTGTGGAAAACTTAAAGATCATGTCATGTACCTTATTGGGAGCCTGAAATAATGAAGGTGGCCTTGCATAACACTCTAGACCAAGCACCCCTGAGTAAAGGAACAAAGAGCGCAAGCACAATAGAATGGCATGAGTGCCAGTGTTTAAGAGGGGCTCTGTGATTAGCTGGATGTTGGCACCAAAGCGCAACTCTCTTCCCTGCTCCTGTCCCTTCCAGAACACTAACCTTCCTGCTAAGGCCATACGCTCTGCCATATTGTGCCCCATTCCATGTCAGTGGCCTCCACATGACATTCCCGGCCGTTGACCTTTGTATTCCCAAAGGAAGGAATGTCCCCACATAAATTGCTGCATTTTACTCGTGGTACTTGGAAAATGGCACAAACAGTCACATCACATCGACATACATTCTGGAGTCACTTGACAGTATATTGCCAATCACATTTAGTGGGCAGTCCAGAGAAATCACACATGAAAGCAGCACACAAATCTTACCATTAAAGGGGTTGTAAACCCTCCTGTTTTTTCACCTTAATGCATCCTTGCAGCCCCCCCGTTTTAGTTACCTGAGCCCCGAATTCCCTCCCTGTCTCCATGGGGTCCCGGCTCTTGATTGGATAGATTGATAGCAGCGCAGCCATTGGCTCCCGTTGCTGTCAATTAAATCCAATGACGCGGGCATCGGGGGGCAGGGCCGAGTCATACATTCGGCGGCTATGGACACCGAATGAATGACTCGGGAGCGCACCCGCAAGGTAACCCCCTGGGAGAGCGCTTCTCCTAGGTGGTTATCTGATGCGGGGAGGAGCAGCGAGAGCCGCCGGGGGACTCCAGAAGAGGATGATCGGGCCATTCTGTGCAAAACGAGCTGCACAGTGGAGTTAAGTATATGTTTATTTATTTATTTATTTAAAACGATCCTTTACAATCACTTTAAGCTATCTTCTCTTGCTCAGTCTCTCTCTCCTTGGGAGTACCACAGTGTTGGGACCCATCTTCCTGTATACTATATCTGCAGCATGTTGCTCTATTCAAAACAAGATACACAAGGTGAAGTAGCCTGCTTTATCAGCCGAGATTAATAAGGCTCCTTCTATTGTATACCAGTACTATATATCTCTCCTTTCAAGTACCACTCCATAGCTCTACCCAGCTGGGTATGCTCCCTGCAGTTGCTCTCCTGATCCCAGAGTCATTAGTAGTCAATCAGAGGGCCCTGACTTGCCCATTAGGCTTTAGGCATCCATCTCACGACTCCTCTTTAGTCATTCCAGAGACAGGATTGCTGCAGCTGCTAGAAAAAAGGAACAAATCCTGTCAGCCACACAACTAAAATCTCCTTTATTGCCACACTTCAGTAAAATCACGAATCCACAAATAATGTAAAGGAAACACATATTATAAACACAGATAATGCATTTCATTCTCACTCAGTGTTTATTCATAGCTGACTGAACAACATATCACCTATACACTTAATTATAAACAATAATTAACTGCATGCCACCTGCTAGACATACAAAAAAGTTTAACAAAGAAAAAAAAATTAAAAGCAAACAATGAATAAACTCAAGCCTTATTGGTGGTTCCACGCAAAGATACAGGCACTAAAAATGGGGACCTCATCCCGCGGGAGTTCAGCTACTAGATCCTGCTCTCCCTGGGTCACCGGTGGGCGCATAAGTCAGAATATTCCAGACACAGACGACCAACATGATGGCGTCTTCCCCAGCTCCTGCCTCCGTGCCAAGTCACACCACCGCAAGCCCGAATATGGCCGGTCCATCATCCCCCCTTACTGAGGGACATCTACCAGCGCTATAACAGCCAAGCCTGAGCGATCTCCGCACCATAGCAGTGGACATCAAAGACACGCTATCCGCGGCTATGACTGACCTCCACCATGACATCCAGACGCTGGCGGGCAGAGTACACGAAGTGGAGCGCACCACCGCTCACCAGCACTCAGCTATCCAGAGAATCCACCACACTGTGGACACACACACCTTGCAGATGCGAGACCTCCAGCGACACGTGGAGGATTTTGACAATCGTGGGAGACGGCACAACTTGAGGGTAAAGCCCCATACACACGGTCGGACTTCCATCGGACTTTTCCCTGGATTTTTGTCCGAACGGAGTTGGCCGGGCACACCCATAGCATACATACCACAGGACTTTTCTGCAAACTTCCCCAAAACTTTTTGCAACATCACATGGTTTTTCTGCTCTTTTCTGCTCTTTACCGCCACCCTTTGGTCAACTTCTGCTATTGTTGGTTGATTTTAACATTAGTTGTTTTGTCCATCGGACAAAAGTCCTATGGTTTTCTGTACACACGGTTGGACTTTGCTCCATCGGACTTTTGTTGGCCAAAAGTTTGTCCGTTTGCAGACCCAACTTTTGTCCGATGAAAACAAAAAAAAAACAAAAAAAGTTTGTCCGATGGAGCGTACACACGGTCGGAATGTTTGTCCAACTTGCTCAAAATGAAGTTTGTTGGCCAAAAGTCCGACCGTGTGTACGGGGCTTAAGAGGCCTTCCTGAAACGGCTGAGCCCAAGCAAATACTCTCCACAGTAACAGGCTTATTTGACCATCTCTTAGATAGGCCTCCAGCAACCCCTATTACCATGGAATGTATACATAGAACCCTCAGACCACAAGGCAGAGACACAGACCCACCATAGGATATAGTGTTCTGCCTGGCCGACTTCAAAATCAAAGAAGAGATTCTCAGGAACGCCCGCAACAGGACACAGGTTTCCCATGGGGGTAATAATATACACATCTTCCAAGATCTGTCAGCCATCACCTCAAACACTGCAAAGATCTCCACCCTCTTCTAGACAGCTTGCAGACCAGAGGAATCCATTACTGGTGGAAGTTTCCCTTTGGCCTCTCAGCCACCCACCGGGGCTGCACCGCTCTACTGAGGGTCCCAGAGAAACTATACTCGTTCTGTGACACAATCTACATACCGAGAGTCAAGGTTTCCAAATTGCTATGCAGACTTCTACACCCCCAGTTTGAAGCACTCTACAGCCAGAGAAGAACTGATGGAAGCGCAGGATGTGCCATACCAGAGACACCGCTCGCCATCTGAAACAATACCTATCTCTTAGGCTTGTGCAATTCGTTTCGTAACGAATTGAAATTCGTCCGAATTTAGCAACTTTCGGACATTCGGAAGCATTCGAATTTCCGAACAAAGCAATTACGAATAAGACCGAATCCGAAATAAATTATACCGCAAATAGCGAATGCCCGAATGTCTTCGGCATAATTCGTTATGAAAAGTTACGAATGTACGAATCCATACGAAGCACAATAACACTCACTCTGCTCTGCTCTCTGCTTCTCCCACACCGTGCTGAACTCCCTCTCAAAATGGTGTACAGGGGCGGAGGTTATAGCCGCATGTAAAAAACGAAAGTAAAATACGAGATTTCGAATCCATTCGAAGCACAATAACACTCACTCTGCTCTGCTCTCTGCTTCTCCCTCACCGTGCTGAACCCTCTCAAAATGGTGTACAGGGGCGGAGCCTATAGCCGCATGTTAAAAACGAAAGTAAAATACGAGATTTCGAATCGTTACAAATAACCGCAATGTATTTAGAAAAGTACAAATCCATTCGAAGCACATTAGGCATAATAGGCAGCGTCGTTGTGAGAGAGACACGGAAAATTACGAATCAACGAACCCAAAAAAAGTTACGAAAGTAGGAGTTGTGTCCAGAATCAACGAAAAACAACGTACTCTACCGAAAGTACGAACCCAAAAAAAGTTACGAAAGTAGGAGTTGTGTCCAGAATCAACGAAAAACAACGTACTCTACCGAAAGTACGAATTATAAAGCAACAAAAAATTCAACGAAAAATGTCGCTTGCAAAAATACGAATGAGTCCGAACACGAAAAATCCCGTCTAGCAAAATTACGAATGATTACGAATCAACAGGACCGGAAAGAAACGAACCGAAACGGAACGAATTTTTCCGTTGTGCACAAGTCTACTATCTCTGCTCTGATGGCTCAACACCAGTACCCGAGCCCTACGAAAGCTCCCCTACCTCGCAGGGCACGTCGTGGCCACTTTGGATTCCTCTGCGTATCTTTCTAACAGATAAGTACTTTATATCTCCAGTTATTACCCTGATGAGACTAGGAGCTGCGATGCATGTTGCCGCAATGTTACTAGCTCCCCCATGGCTGACTTTGATCCACCATCTCATAAGGTACTGCACACCGAGCAGAGCCCTATCTCTATCACGAGGCTCCCCATACCCATACCCAGACCCAGACCCGCCACCAGTTTGCAACCTCCTATGCCTTGAGTTCCGGGAAAACAAACTAATCCCTAACCTGGTAGTTACATGCTATTCTTCACATATACTGTAGGAGAGCTTCACAAGACTATTATCCCTGACCCGGACTACCACCTCCCCTCTTGAAAATGTATACCTCCGCTTGTATCATCTTGGCATCCAAACAAACTGATCTACAACTCATATCAATCCTGCCTTCCTTCCAGAGTTGTACATCCCATGAACTGTCAGAGCACGCAAACCCACCTGGACCAGACGTTGATGATTTTTCCATATGGGGATCTTACCAGTAATGCCTCCTCTAACCCTGACAACCCCAGACAAGGATGCTCGTGGGTGAGCAGCTGCCGGGCTGATTCGCAGGTCTTTCAGGCCAAATGTTAAAGTAAATAGAGGGTTCCTGATAACACTCTGCCCATAGGGGGATGAGCCCACTATTCCCACACATTACATTCATAGCCTTTTATCCCATGATGGTCATTGACTCATGAGGTAAAGATATGGGAATGCGATAAACATACCAAATTGAACCCCATCCCTCAGGTAACCTAATATCACAGACCTGCGAGACAGCCTTACAGCCTTAAGTAAGTAAAATACATACATGAATGTAGAGTCTAATCTGCTACCTATACTGCTTGATTATTGAGTGCGGATGTAAGCATCCTAGGTTTCCGACTAACTGATGCTCTTTTTCCTTATTACTAAAGGCTGGATGTATTGCTCAGCATTTGTGCTACAATAACCTCTAAAGTGCTCACCTTATGCTTAAGTATACTTACACATAACTCTGGTGGCGCCACCTACTGACATATTGCATTTTTCACCCACGCTCACTCTAATAGCTACAATATCCATTAATAGTACTGCGAAGGTCGGCCAAATGCGAACAATCTTCATCTGAGCTGCTACATAGGTCGTTTATCTGGGAGGCGAAACTCCCGGTTAACCAACCTGAAAGGGCAGTGAAAACCTGCAACTAAAATCTATTACTTATTATATGATATCTGTATATTCTCATTAGCAATTAGTGACAAGTTAACAAATATGTCATATACCTTTATCCCCTTGTTAAGCAGACAGAGTTAGCCCTCGGAAAATCTGAGGACATCATGCCAGGTCAAATTGCATAATCAGAACACTGGCCAGCAATAACTTTATTTTAGAGGATACACCGCAGGAGAGATATTCACTATTAGGGTCTGTCAATATAACAATATGTAATTAATTGCATATGACCCATCCCCGAACGGGCAACCTATTCTACATGTTTAGTCAACCTTACTGTGGCTTTCTGTTGAGCATTCCTTCCCGGAATGATCATACGTACAACCATTTCTCCAATATAATTATAAAATGACCATTTACCAGCTTCCTAGAAGCCGGTAATACACAACCTAAATTTCTACCCGGCGGTATTCTGAAAATGCGATACGTATAAACCTGAACTTTTCCGGCTTTTATCTTTTCCCCCTTTTTCCTTCAACTTTTAACTTGGCTCATCGGTTCATACGCAGCTATCAGTTATCCCATGTGTTTGTTCACTTGGTTTTAAGTTCAAGATGTTTAACTCAAATGCAGACGTTATAGTGCAGACATATGGTGTTTATTCTGGTATAGCGGATTTCATCTTTCAATGGCCAATCTCATATCCAATGCATCATCCTCCCTAGAAGCCACCCACTCACAATGCTTCTGTATTTCTAATTATTCTCTTATTACTCGATCCCACAACCGCAAACATGCCTAAATCGCCTATACACACCCTTTAGTACAACCTCCTCTTCCGCACGCAAACAAGCCTAATGTGGCAATATGTCTGATGGGGTAATTGGATTACTCCCTCTCCCTTGAAAAACCACCTCCCACACAGTGGTAGCCTCTCTTGAAACAAACTCTAAGCCTACACCACCTCAAAATACCACTGAACTTTTCCGGCAATACCATATCTACGGTATATCCCATATTGGACAAGTGAGTAAGTTCTCACCTGTCGCTGGATCACCCCCTTCTGAAGCACCCCTTATTTACCCCTTATTTATTAATATCCCCCATCTCCCCTTCCCCCCTCAAATTAGATCCTCTACATCCCCCTTCCCCCTGTAGCGGGTATGTAGTTTCCCGGGTGTAATTCAAACCTGGCAGAGACATCAGTGATGTGCAGTTCCTTGCGGTCCAGCAGGTGGCGCTGTCGCCCTGGGCTGGGGTTAAACCATTGCTGTGTGCTGTGCCCCCTTTTTGTCCTCCCTCGGCAGCGGAATGGTGGGGCGGGGAACCCGCTGTGCTTGCTGGGAGAGGGTATAAAGGGGCTAGGGAACCCAGGGATTGGGTACCCGAATCCGGAAGGCGTAATGGACCGGGGGGAGCTACTCACTTGAAGACCGGGTGCAGCAGATTGCCAGTGACAGGTGAGCCTCCCATCGGAGACCGCCTGGAAGGAAATCCCTGCTCCGCTCGGAGACCTCAGCCCACTTTCAGGGAGGAAAGTGGAGAGTTCATTGTGTCTGGGCCTACTCGCATCCACACCTCCTTGTTTGTTCTGTTCTTTAAGGGAGTCTAACTGATTATGCTGTTCATTCAAGAAGAATAAAGGAGTGTTGGACTTTAATGGTGTGGGGCTCTTTTCTGGTGGACATTGTTCAAGGTAACTCCAGGTGCACAACACTGACCCGAAGGTAGAGAAAGAACTTTGCTTACACTGCACGGACACATGTGGTGAAGGCTTGGCGTGGTGACCCCGCTCTCTCCCCTCTAAGGTACCCCTAGACAAGAGAAAGACGAGCTGATGCAAAGAGGGGAGTGAGGAGGCCGCTACACGTGGGGGCTCGTCCGGGATAGTGTTCGTGTACTACGGAATTGAACGTGTTTGCCCGGAGGAGTTACAAGTAGGCAGGCCTTCATTGGCCGAAGTGCATCCCTGCTTGAAGTCGTGGACATGACCCAATGAAGGGAAAGGCCCGCGCAGAAGAGAGCGAGGAAAGGGGGGAGTTCAGCCGTGTGAAGGACTACACGTGGGGGCTTTTATTTGCACTGCGCCACCAGGCACACCCCCACCGCTTAGTTCGTAGGCGTGACATAGAGGATGCTGACTCAGTCACCACTGTCTCGCAGCGTCCACCACCGAAGAGAAAGACCGGTATGGTAGCCCCGACCAGCGGTTGTGGTGGACCATCTCGCCCACTTACACCCGGCCCGGATGGATCCGTCGGTAGGAGTCCCGGACGTCCCGCTTCAAGTAAAGGCCGAGGTAAGCCAGGCGGAGAGATTTGGTGTGTGGGAAGAGGTGAAAACTCAGTCTCCACTACAGGGTACCTACCCGCGGAGGAGTGTGACACCTCTAACCTGGAGTCGCTCTTGGATATGGGAGACGACGTTGCTATAGACAAACTGTTTGCAGAGAAGGGCTGGGACAAAGTACCTCTTTCTTCATCCCGCAGAACCAGGGATCCACCTATGTCTACAGGGGATAGTACACCCCGGGTGGAGGCACCAGCGCCTGAAGAGGGGTCCCGTCCCCAGCCTGCCTCTACATCCCCGGTATCACCTACACTGAAGACCGGAGAAAAGAGACTGCTGTTGCGGGCACCTTTGCCCAGATCAGAGGTGATCAAGGTCCCTCGCCACCCGGACTCAATAGTTTTGCCTGGCAAAGGGGACAGAGCTACTATGCCTCCTTTGGCCAGACTACAACGCCTATTTGGTCAGAAGGTTGCTGCAGAGTACGGATGGGAGTATCCATACTTGTCCAAGGAGCTGCTCTATGAGGTGGAAGTGTGCCGGGAGCGCTGGTACAATGACTTTGTGTGGACTCACCTTCAGATTCCACACACCCGCAGGTACCTGGCATGCTCTCCCAAGGCCTCTCAGCGTTTTAAGGACTGCAAGGCAGAGTGGATGTTGGGACGGCACATCCATGCAGACAAAGTGTTGATTCGGCGCAAGGAAGGAGAAGATGTAGAATATCATCTGGAGACCATGGACCAGCACTTGAAGCCACTTGTTCTGCCACATCCTCGCTTCTACCTGTAGGAGAGAAAGACTCCGTTCTTGTTGTATGCTGCTGAACTTTCTGGGCCCTGTTGTCCTTGTACCCAGAGGAATGAAGGACTGTTCCTGATTTTTTCTTCACTTTCCAGCAAGAGATCACAGACTCTGGGGTAGATAGGGCTCAAGAGAAGAGGAAAGTTCCACGAGTGCAGTTACCGTGATGCTGTCACCAGGTGGCAGTGTTGCGCAACGTTAACACTTTTCACACACTCATTCCTTGGAGAAAAGGGATTTCTTCACGAAGAAGTTTCTTTCCTCTTACACGAATATATGTGTCAGTGTTTATGTGTGTTAATTTTCTTTCTTTTCCCTCTGCAGGAGAGCATCCCATCAGGACCGCTGAGCATGGGGTGGGTCTTAGTCAGGATGGGTGGGAAAAGTATAATGTGAATATGTGATTCAAAAATTTATGGTTAAATGTTGTTGTTTCCCTTCCCTTTTATATAGGGCTCAGACACAATTGCTTCAGTTGACCAAGTTTTTTTTTCAAAAGTTTTATATTTTTGTACAATTGTTAGTCGGTCTCTGGATTGGATTATACCAGCACTTGAGGGTGTGATTTGTTCCAGACACTGGGGACCAGTGTCAAATTACCAGGGGGAGAGTGTAGCGGGCATGTACTTTCCCGGGTGTAATTCAAACCTGGCAGAGACATCAGTGATTTGCAGTTCCTTGCGGTCCAGCAGGTGGTGCTGTCGCCCTGGGCTGGGGTTGAACCATTGCTGTGTGCTGTGCCTCCTTTTTGTCCTCCCTCGGCAGCGGTATGGTGGGGCGGGGAACCCGCTGTGCTTGCTGGGAGAGGGTATAAAGGGGCCGGCCATCTTTGTCACAGGGTTGAGTCCCAGACACCTTCAGCCTGAGGGCGGTGGTTCGTGTCGGTCCTCTAGGCGGCCTAGGCCTAGAGGACGTCTGGAGTTCGTGTTCCATCCCAGGCACCTTTAGCCTGGGGTGAGGTACTCGGATGGAGGTCTGGAGCTCAGTGCCCAACACTGAGTTCCGCGAGGGAAGGAGGTCCTAGGGAACCCAGGGATTGGATACCCGAATCCGGAAGGCGTAATGGACCGGGGGGAGCTACTCACTTGAAGACCGGGTGCAGCAGATTGCCAGTGACAGGTGAGCCTCCCATCGGAGACCACCTGGAAGGAAATCCCTGCTCCGCTCGGAGACCTCAGCCCACTTTCAGGGAGGAAAGTGGAGAGTTCATTGTGTCTGGGCCTACTCGCATCCACACCTCCTTGTTTGTTCTGTTCTTTAAGGGAGTCTAACTGATTATGCTGTTCATTCAAGAAGAATAAAGGAGTGTTGGACTTTAATGGTGTGGGGCTCTTTTCTGGTGGACATTGTTCAAGGTAACTCCAGGTGCACAACACTGACCCGAAGGTAGAGAAAGAACTTTGCTTACACTGCACGGACACATGTGGTGAAGGCTTGGCGTGGTGACCCCGCTCTCTCCCCTCTAAGGTACCCCTAGACAAGAGAAAGACGAGCTGATGCAAAGAGGGGAGTGAGGAGGCCGCTACACCCCATTTTAACAACCTTCCAGAACTTCCCCCCTAGCTCAGACTTTGCCTCCTCTCCCACCGCAACTCTTACAGCCTAACTAATTACGCTATTTGGTCTCTTGACAGTGCAGTCCTTGGTACTATATATGGCAAATACCCTAACCATAGCCTCTACCCCACCCATCAGTCACAAACCTCTTATTAAATCATCTCACTTATTACAAAAGGACTCAACATCCCAGAAAAGCGCTCCCAGCTCCTCCTTTCAATGCAACAGAATAAAGCAGATATAATTGTAGCGATACCCCCAAACTAAGGGAGCCGCTGGTTTGCTTTTGAGCCCTGTACACAGCACAGCCAACCCCCGGCAATCTACTCAGCCCTTCTCTGGCACAGCTAGTCTAGGGGTGGTATTTCTATATAGCTCTATAACAGTTTATGCACAATCCCACAATACCTTTCTTCTAGTGATAAGATATATATATATATATGGACTCCAATACCAGATTTGAGAAAATGTAAAAGGTTTACTTGCAGATAAAAGGGGTTAACAATCAATATTACATATAACACATGCATGCAGAGCCCTGCAGTAATACTAACAGTAGTTAATTATAGTGTGCACTTAGTTCTAGCACACACTAACATATAGCTTGAGTCCCGTTAGCAATATGGCACCCAACAGTACTATCAACTCCCAGACAGGCCTGACTCAGTTAAAGCTCAGTCTCTAGAGAAGGAATCTTCGCATGCCAGATGATCGATGGTGCACATACAGGAACAATATTTGTAATCCAACAAGGTCTAAGGTAGTGGAACAACTCCCCGGAGACTATGTGACTCAGTCCTCCAACTAGTCTCCTGACAGGAAAAGGGAAATATAACCCGATGGGCCAAGGCAGTCTATAGGCCTAATAAAGTACTCGATTATAGTTGTGAGCAGGTGCTCTCTCACCCCTCCGGACTCGATCCCAGTCCGGGACTCCCACCGCTGTGTCTTCACACACACAGGATCTGCCACCGCCTGATCTCCGGTTCACTGACGTCCCTGAAGCAGGTAGATGTCTGTCGCCGCACAAGCTCTGCAGCGAGGTGGAAGGCTCTCTGGAAGTGCGCAAGGCCCAGGCCTCGGGCCTTGCATTCGCAGCAGGTCCGCACAGGAAGTTCTCTTGCCAGCCGCGCGGTGTCCAAAGAGGCCGGGCTTAGCCTCGCCCTCCCGTTTTATACCCCACCCATGAGTCTCTGCGGCAGCCCAATGCACCCTGGGTGCCAAACGGGGTTCTGGGTAACGTAGTCCATGGGGCCTCAATGGAGACCCCGCTACACACTCCCCCCACTTAAACTCTTTGGTCCCCAAAGATAATTGTCAACAAACACTACGCACAACATTAGACAAAGTTGCGTATGATGTCGGCAGAGGAAGTTCCCACCAAAAATGAGAGGGTGAACTTCCTCGCCCACAGGTCACACTATCATAAGTGGCCTGCCTAACTGTGCCAGGGGGTGAGTTGGGGTTGTCCTCCACCAAATGAACAGTGGAGGGATCAGGGCTTTCTGCACTCCTCCTGGCAGTTGCCACCGTATCCTCCAAGCTCCTCCCCATTTGTGGGTAAGTCAGCCTTCGGGGAAGCCTTATGGCCCTTTTCACCCTCCGCTCTCTTGGGATTTCTGCTCCAACACTGTAGGTTCCTCTTCCGGAACAGACATGGCAGCTTCCACTGTTTCTGAAACATTTAACTCAGGAGCAGGAGGATTCACAGAACATCTTGGATCCTCCTCTGGGAGCGAGTCAAGGGCATCTTCCCATGAGTCTGATAGAGGGCTGGACGGGATAAATTCAGTAGCTTCTGCATTCAGTGTACTGTCTATGGTGTCTTCCAAAGGTGGGAGATCTATAGCAGAAGTAACTGGGGCCTGGGAAGGCCATAGCCATCCCAACTCTTCCCTTTCATCCTCACTAGGTTCAGAGACATTTGTTTCTTCAGACAGGGATGCCTGAGACCGGGTATTTGGCCTAGGAGTATCCAGGATGGACGTTGGCTCAGAGGAATCCTTCACAGGGGGTATCCGGACTGCTTCGGCAAGTGGAAGTATGTGGTTCCGGTGCCAAGTCTTCAAAGGCCCCACCTTTCCCTCTGGCTTCAGCTGGTAGACTGGTAGGCCGGGTAACTTCTTGCAAATAACATATGGCTCCGGTCTCCATCTGTCTGCAAGCTTGTTCTTCCCAGGGACTCCCAAGTTTTGTAACAACACTCTGTCCACGGGTTGCAAATCCTGAATTCGGACTTTCAGGTCGAAGTTTCTCTTGTTGCGGGCTCCCCTTTGATCGGAAGCCGCTTGGGCCTGCTCATAGGCCAACTGTAAACTGTGCCTCAGCCGGTCCACATAGCCTTTATGAGAAGTGGCCGAGGAATGGAGGTGCCAAAGGCCAGGTCTACGGGCAGTCTTGCTTCTCTCACAAACATGAGTCGGTAGGGAGAGTACCCTGTAGCATCACTTGTTGTACTGTTGTAAGCATGCACAATTGCTGCTATGTGCCTGCTCCAATGCTGCTTCTTTTCACTTTCTAGAGTCCCCAGCATGTTGAGTAGGGTTCGGTTGAACCTCTCCGGCTGGGTATCCCCTTGCGGATGGTAGGGAGTGGTTCGGGTCTTCTTAATCCCTAAGGAGTCCAAGAGCTTATGGATCAGTCGACTTTCAAAGTCCCTCCCTTGATCCGAGTGGAGTCGCTGTGGTAGACCATAATGCACAAAGTATTTTTCCATGAGTACTTTGGCCACCGTGGAAGCCTTCTGGTCTTTGGTTGGGAAGGCCTGGGCATACCGAGTGAAATGATCGGTTATCACCAGAACATTTCCTAGTCCACTCAAGTCGGGCTCGAGGCAGAGGAAATCAATGCATACCAAATCCATTGGGCCTCGACTCTGTAGGTGGCCCATCGGGTAGAGTTTTCCGCTGGATGCAGCGTGCGCATGAATGGCAGTACTCCTCTACTTCAGCCCTCATACAGGGCCAATAGAACCGACTTCTGACAAGTTGGAAGGTCCTTTCAGCTCCTAAATGACTATGATGGTCGTGTAAGGCGGCCAAGACAGTCCCTCGGTGCTTCTCAGGCAAGAACAATTGCTATTTGTCTTCCAGGTCATCAGAGGGGCCCCTTCGGTAGACCACCCCTTGATGCACCTGCAACCTGTCCCACTCCTTCCGCAGCAGACGAGCTTCCTTTAAAGGGTGATGCAAGAGCCTATCTGGATCCTGACTCTCCAGGGCCTCGAGGGCCACTTTCCCCAAAGGGTCTTCCTTTTGATCACACCTCAATTCTTTTTTTGACAGCTTGGGTAAATCATCTTCCTCTATTTGAGTTACTCCACAGTATTGCTTGGGGAACCCCACTACTGTGACCCCTATCTCTTCCGCTCTGGACCCCCCACTGGCTTGGAGTTCAGCCCCTTGACAGGGGGCCCGCACCCCATCCGTGCCACCTGGGTCCAGTCTTCTGTGCGGCTAGTGGGAGCATGAGACCTTCTGGACAGGGCATCCGCATCTCGATTTCCAGCCCCAGGTCTGTATTTCAGGCTGAAGTTGAATTCGGACAGTGCAGCCAGCCATCGATGGCCTGTGGCATCCAGTTTTGCTGTGGTGAAAAGATAAGTAAGGGGATTGTTGTCAGTTTTCACTGTGAATTCTGCCCCATACAGATAGTCCTTAAGCTTATCACAGCCCAATTGAGAGCCAGGAACTCCAACTTGTGAGTGGGGTAGTTTTTTTCAGATGGGGTCAAACTTCTGCTCACATATGCGACAGGTCGCAGTTGCCCTTCATGCTCCTGGTAGAGCACTCCTCCCAGACCGTCATGACTGGCATCTACATGGAGCTCATAAGGTTTCCTTGGGTCTGCATAGGCCAAGACAGGGGCAGTGGTTAAGCTCTTATTCAGCATGTGGAAGGCCTCTTCGCATTTTCCATTCCACTGGTCTTCGAATGACTCTCCCGGCTTCCTGGGACCCGAGTCATCCTCTTCCCCTTCTGTCTTCAAGAGTTCATTCAGGGGTCTGGCAATCCGTGCAAACCCCTCTACGAATCTCCTATAGTAGGAGCAGAACCCTAAAAAGGACCTGAGTTCTGTCACTGTGGTGGGCCTGGGCCAGGAGGTAACTGCCTCCAGCTTCCCGAGGTCTGTGACAACCCCTTCTTTGGACACTATGTGCCCCAGATAGTTGACTGATGACTGGTAGAACTGACATTTCTCTGGCGAAAGCTTAAGTCCCTCTTCGCTGAGCCTTCTTAGGACTTTTTCCAGTCTTCCCTCATGTTCTTCTAGAGTCTTCCCAAAGACAATGATGTCATCCAAGTACACGAGAACTTCGATGAGGTTCATGTCTCCTACGGTTTTCTCCATGAGGCGTTGAAAGGTGGCAGGGGCTCCAGACAGACCTTGGGGCATCCGGTCAAATTCAAAGAATCCCACAGGGGTTATGAAAGCTGTCTTCTCCTTGTCTTCCGGATGCATAGGGATCTGATAGTATCCACTCTTTAGGTCCATAACGCTGAACCACCTGGCTCCAGACAAACTCTGTAGGGCATCCTCTATCCTCGGGGTGGTAACACTGGTCGGGTATCATCCTCCGGTTGAGAGTCCTGTAGTCTATACACAGCCTCAACGACCCATTCTTCTTCCGGACCACCACTATTGGAGAGGCATAGGGACTCCTAGATTCACGGATAACACCGGTTCGCTTGAGCTCGGCGAGCTGTTCTCTCAGGTCTTCAAGGTCGGCTAGAGGAACTCCCCTGACCCTCTCCCTGAAAGGCTTGTCTTCCTGGAGGCGGATTCCATGGGTGGCACTCTTTGCACACCCTATGTCGAACTCATCTTTAGAGAAAATCTTCCTCCATCTGGTCAACTGGGCCTTTGCCCTCTCTTTCCAGGCCTTTGGCAGGTTCGGGTTCTCCATGCAGAGCTTCTCCCAAACAGTCCTGTCTCCCTCTGCCTTCTCCACATCTGATAAGACAATTGGGGCAGCAGGGCTCACCTGGCCCAGCAGCATCCTGGCGGGGATCTCCATGTGAACACCCATGGTATTCCTGACGCTCACCGGCACCTTACAGTGTGCCTTCTTCAGAGCTCTCACCGGAACCATTTCTGGGATCACTTCTAAGCCTGAGTATTCTTCCCGAGGGTCTGGTGCCAACATGATTAAGGGGCCAGGCTGCTCCCAAGTAAGCTTCACAGTGGCTTTGAGACAGGTTACCTCACTGGGCTGCAACACTATTCCCTTCTTCTCCAGTCTCCAGACTTTACCCACCCCCTCTTCTGGGGCCTTGTGTTCTAAGACCAGTCGCTGATAGGCGGTCTTCAACATTGGGTGTATTCTGGTGACTGTAGGGTTCTTTCCTCCTGCCAGAGGGGCCAGAAGCCTCCGGACCAGGTCCGTATTTGTCCCTATTATTAAGGAGTTCTTGCTGGCTCCAGGCGGTCGGGGGCACACCACTGCCAGGGTATCAAACACTTCAGCCTTCCCGGCTACTGAGGGGTCGAAGGTCAGTTTAATGGGCAAGTAACCATCGTAGGGGAAACTCTGTGTTCCGATTCCCCATATTTCCAGATCTTCAATTCTCTGGATGGGCAGGTGACTCAGATGTCTATCATAAAAGTCCCGGTATAACAGACTCACCTGTGCTCCAGTATCTAAGATGGCTCTCGTGTAGACTCCCTCCACTTGAATAGGCACTACAGGGGAGGGGCCTATCAGTTCTTCTGGATAAGACTTCAAAGGGGTCTCTTTCTGTTGCTCCCTACATTTTCCTTTGGTCCTCTCCTTCTTGTGTTTGGCTATTGGCTTTAGTCCCTCTTGGGCTCGGTATGCATTGATCTCCCTCCTCTGTTTATGTGTATATCCCCGCTGAGGGACATTATTTTTTTTTTTAGCTGTGTATTCTCGCTGAGGAGCACTGTTCTTCTTCTGAGGGGGTCTACCCCTTTTTCTTCTGGGCTTCTCATTCAGTTTGGGTACAGTGGAGCTCACTGGAGATGATGGGCACCCAGTTGACTCCTTCACCGGGGCCCTCTGAAGTTTTCCGCCGGCTTGCGATTATTTATCTTCTTTTTCTTGGGACTAGAACATACTTTTGCAATATGGCCAACTCCTCCGCAGTTAAAACAGACCACATCCCCCCAGTCTTGTAGGGAAGTGGGTGCTGAGGTATCTGGGAACAACTCTTTCTTCGGTCCACTATTTTCTACGACCCTTGGATCCTTTGCCATCAAAGAGGTCAGCATCTTCAACACCTGAGACATTTGTGACTTCAGGGTATCTACTTCTGAGTCTCTTTCAGGGGTCATGGCTGATCTGACCATTACCGGTATAACAGGGGTATGCGCCTTGATCGCTTGCTGATCCTTCTGCAGGGCCTCTTCATCTCTAATGATCTTTACCAGATCAGGATAATTCCGCGACATACCTCCTCCAGAGGTTTTCAAGTGGAGCCAGACTGGATCCGAGCGTAACGCTCCCTTTAAGATCTGCTTAATCCTTGCCGCATCTATGGCTTGGGGTACCATCCCTTTTTTTAGCACGATTTGACAAAGCATCTTGTTCAGTCTTCTTACATACTCTGACAGCTTTTCTCCTGGCTGCTGAAAGGTGTGTTCGAACTGATACAGAAGTTCCGTTACTTTTTCTAACTGACCGAACTCCTCTTGTAGCATGGCTAAGCAGTCATAAGCCGTGCAGGCAGCATTCCCAAACCGGAGACTTTTTGCAGCTTCCGCAGCCGCGCCTTTCAGACTTTCCATCACGCGCTGCTTCTTCTGCGCTTCAGGCACCTCCCATGCCTCTACTGCTGACAAGGCCTGTTCGATCCAGTTCTCAAAGTCTTCCTCCCCTACAGGGACGGGCAGCCTCCCTGAAAATGTTCTCAGCTTCCGGTAGCTGGCCTCTACGTGTATCGTATTTGTTTGCTGACACTTTGTGAGTAGATCTCCCAAAGCATTTAAAAGCTCTGGCCGTATGGCTGTATTGGGTGTCACCGGAGGTGTCATCCTCCTCTGCTTCTCTGCTGTATGGGGTATCCCTGGCGGTGATCCCGTTGGGGATGGCGGGGATGGCTCCGCCTTCACAGTTATTGCGTGCGCCAGACCATACGTTTTGTTATCCAGCGACTGCACACTTTGCCCTTTAAAGTTCCCCGGCTGGGGGCGTGTCCGGATGTGAGCCGAGGAGGACGTGCTGTAGTGGAGCTCCTCTTATCCTGATGTCTATCCTGTGCCATCCTGAGCCTGTGTAATCTTTGTGTGCCTCCAGAACCCCCATCCTGGTTCCTGGGCACCCCCTGCACCGGACCCAACCTGAATTACTGCTCCCGGCTGGTCTGTTTTCCTGTAATTCGGCCCGCGGCCGGCTTCATACTGCTGGGTGCCGCCGCCATCTTGCGGCCTACGAGGCCTCCTCATCCTCCGCGCTCAGGTGCCGCGATTGGCGGGAGCGGCGGCCGACTCCTGGACCATCTGTGGGGGCTTGTCAGGCCGGACTGAGCGGGTGTGAGCAGCCAGAGGAGCCCGGTGAGTTACTCCCCCGCACCCGCGGCCCACCGCCATCTTGCGGCCTGCAAGGCCTCCTCATCCACACTCGGGTGCCTCGATCGGCAGGACGAGCTGATGCACCATCCTGGGCCATCTGGTTAGGCTGTTTCAGGGTCTGGCCTGGCAGATCTGTGTGCGCCATCTGAAAGCTGCCAGAGGACCCCTGCTTCCCCAAGCCCTCGGCCGCCGCCATCTTGTGGCCTCTGATGCCAGCTTCATCCTCCAGCCGTGGTAAGCAGGCCACCTTCTTCTTCCTCCCTTGAGCTATAGACTGTCACGCATGGCGGAGGGGGGGGAGTTGCACATTGCCCTGGCCCAGTGCATCTAAACTGAGACTACCCTCATCCTGCTCCCCGGTCCCGGGATCTTTGCCCACAGGCTCCCCACGGCCCCCCTCCACCTCTGCTTGAATATCGGATGGGCCACCCTAGGACCCGCTACTCAAAATCAGGCCTGAAGGCTTCGCGCACCCCCCTGCCGGCGGCTGCCTCGTCTGCACAGCGGTCCGCGGCTGCGATGGCGGCCAGTACGCAGGCGGCGGTGGCCCCCACAGGAGCAGAGATCTTGGCGGCCATCACATCCTGCAAAGAAGCCCTGACAGTGAAGATTGACTTCTTGACGGTGGATGTTGGCCTCATCCGCCAGGATATGAATAAGTTTCGATCCCGCATCGCGGAGGTGGAGGATAGGGTCTCCACGGTGGAGGATACGGTCCGGACAGACTCCAGGGAGGTCAGGGCCCTGCAGCTACAAGTGAAAGCGCTCCAAGAGCGTGCGATAGACACTGAGAACCGCCTCAGGCGGAACAACATCCGTATACTTGGCTTGCCTGAGAGAGCTGAGGGCCCAAAACCCACTGAGTTTACGGAACAACTGCTCTCTACTTTGTTTAACCTGGGTGACATGCCGCCCACTTTCGTAGTGGAGAGAGCCCACAGGGTCCCACCACTTCCTCCGAGACCTGGGGCTCCTCCGTGCCCCTTCCTGCTGCGGCAGTTAAATTACCGGGATCGGGACCGCATCCTGGCGGGCGCACGTGCCATGCCTGAAATGAAATATGAGAATGCCAGATTGCTCTTTTTCCCGGACTTCTCTCAGGAGGTGCAGCAATGCCGAAAGTCCTTTACTGATGTGCGACGCCGGCTCCAGGAGAAAGGTATCCGCTTTGGCCTCTTGTATCCCAGCAGACTGTGAATCACTGATGGCGACAACACACGTTTTTTTGACACCCCGGAGGCTGCGGCGGCGTGGCTGGACACCCGCTAACTACTTAAGGCCGAGAACCCCTGGTTGACTGCATACAGCAAGGAGCAGCTAAGTACCGCTTTTCTCCTTTAACAGGACTTCCTCTTGTTTCTTGGTAAACCCCAGTATTGCCCCCTTTTTTATTTTTCCAGTCCTTCTTCTCCTTGCATCCCCTTTGTATGTCAGATGGATTTTGCTAGCTGAACTGCCGCTTACTCCTGCTTAAGGAGCTCCAACAGCAACTACCACATTGCCCCACACTTGAACCGAAGTGACCCCGGTTGTCCCTTGTCTCTCTCCCCACACTTTGGATCCCCCACCCAAAGCCGAGACAGGCTTCCCCGGAGAGTGCTCCCCCACCTCTGGTCCTCCGGGCCAACTTCTTGAGGTCTTAGTGACCTAAGGACTCTATGTTTTTTTCAGTTATGGGACGAAACCCTGCATCAGTTTTTATGGTTCTTTGGCCTATTTTTTTGGCCTTTGAGCTAGGTTTGTATGATGTTTGGGTAGGGTGTTATATGTTCTGGGGAGAAGGGTTTATTTGTTTTGAAATTCTCGATAAGTACTGTATCGCTCAAATGCCTTATTGGTCTCTGACCCAACTGAATATGTGTGCCAATGTTGGGTTTGCTTACATGTGTTGGTTTAATGGGCTCATCCTGCTCCTGTTCCCCCCTGGTGTTCCATGATGGCTCCCTCAGATGTTGAGCTACTGACCGTTTTGTCGTGGAACGTCAGAGGGCTTAACTCCAAATATAAAAGGTCACTGTTATTCCAATATTTGAAACTGCACAATCCCCACGTAGTGCTGCTGCAGGAGACACACTTAACTGGTAGCAAGGTTCTGGCTCTGAAAAAACCCTGGGTGCTAAGGGCGCTTCATGCGACCTACTCTTCATACTCTCGAGGGGTGTCTATACTGATTAGCAAACGCGTACCTTGTGTAATTCATGATGTTCATCTGGATCCCCAGGGGAAATATGTTATGGTAGTGTTGAGTGTTTATAACATGAAGTATGTTATTGTGAATGTCTATCTGCCTCCCCCGAGTCAGATACAGATTCTGTACTCACTCTATGAGAGGCTGGCTCCGCATTGCCCAGCACAGGTTCTGTTCATGGGAGATTTTAATGCTCTGCTGTCCCGTGACCTGGACAGGCCTTCCCCCCAATCTACCTTTAATTCGGATCTCGGAACGTGGGCTCAGGCCACAGAGTTCCAGGAGGCATGGAGATGGCTTCACCCCCATGATAGAATGTATTCATGCTTTTCAGCCACATTTCGAACCTCCTCCCGCATTGATCTGGCTTTTGTCAATAACACCATGTTGGCTAACATTCAAGAAGCATGCTACCTTCCCTCTGGCCTCTCTGACCACCACCCACTTAAATTGACCATTAGGACCACCAGGTCGCGGAACAAAGCCCTTTGGAGGTTACAACCCCATTGGATTAATAACGAGGCGGTCCATGACAGGGTCTTTTCTCCCTTGGGGGACTATTGGGCACACAATGCGGGGTCGGCCTCCCTGGAGATGACCTGGGACGCCTCCAAGGCTCACAGCAGGGGTCAATATATCTCGGCTGTTGCGGCGGTGAAGGCGGAGCTGGGAGACAGGGTCTCTGACCTGCAGCGCAAGGTGGATGAGGCCTTGACTCAATATTCAGCCTCGGCAACGGTCCCCAATTTTGAGCACCTTTCGTCGCTTAGGCGAGAACTACATCTCCATGTTTCGGATATCACTAGGCTTGGTATACAACGTAGCAGACAGGAATACTTTGAGCATGGAGACAAAAATAGCAAACTACTAGCGCTGCTGGCTCCGCAGGACAGGCCCTCAGCGGTAATATCAGAAATCCTAACGACGGATGGCGTTGCTGTCACCTCTCAGGAGGATATTCTATCTGCATTCACCACGTTTTATACCTCTCTGTATGTTTCTTCACTTCCTGACGGGTTTGACCCTGCACCTATGATCTCTCTGTTGGACACACTGGCCCTGGGATGGCTCTCTGACTCGGAGAGGCAACTCCTTGTCTCGGAGATCACTCCAGAAGAAGTCGCACTGGCCATTAAGTCCTTCCCGGCAGGTAAGACCCCAGGGCCGGATGGCCTGCCCATAGAGTATTATAGGGCCCATACAGAATTACTCGCCCCCAAACTAGCACAGATGTTCCAAGCCTGTTTGCAACATGACTCCTTACCGCCCTCTATGAGAGAAGCCCATGTCGTTCTCATTCCAAAGCCTAATAAAGACCCTAAACTGTGCGCCTCCTACAGGCCAATCGCACTTCTCAACTGTGATCTCAAAATTTTAACCAAGTTGCTGGCCACTAGACTCAATACAGTAATAAAATCCTTGATTGACTCTGATCAAACGGGCTTTATGCCCGGCAGGTCTACGGACATTAATATCCGTAGATTGTTCTCCAATATACATGCACCCCATACTAACCAGGGTACTAGGACCATTGCCTCCCTGGATGTGGAGAAGGCACGGTGGAGTGGGTCTATCTGTGGGAGGTGCTTAGAAGAATGGGTTTCCCGCTGAAATTTATAGGTTGGATGCGCACACTCTTTACTGGTCCCACGGCGTGCATTAAGCTGAATGGCTCCCTGTCTCCTCCGTTCCCCCTGCAGAGGGGCACCAGACAGGGATGTCCTCTCTCCCCGGCCCTCTTCGCCCTGGCCATGGAACCTATTGCTGAGGCCCTCAGGAGCTCGGCCGAGGTCCGTGGTTTTAGGGTGGGCTGGCTGGAGGAGAGAGTGGCTCTCTATGCGGATGATCTGCTGATTTTTTTGAATGACGCTGGTGACTCTCTGCGGGGCGCACTCGGTGTCATAGATGCCTTCTCCGCCTTCATGGGGTTGAGAGTGAACTGGCAAAAGTCTCAGTTGTTTCCAGTGGATGCGGGGGCCAGGTCCTCCTCACCCTCCTCTCTCCCACTTCAGTGGGTTGAACAGTTCACTTATTTAGGGGTTGTTGTCTCAAGGGAGAGTGGGGACTTTGTGCGGCTCAATCTTGACCCTGTCTTGGCAGTCATTAAAACGAAGCTAAAGGCGTGAAGTAATCTTCCTCTTTCTCTCATTGGGCGCATTAATCTTCTCAAGATGAAAGTCCTCCCTAAACTTACATACATCTTTTGGAACTCCCCACAATGGCTGACTAAATTTTCTTTAATTCCCTCAGGCAACTCTTCCTCTCCTTTATTTGTGGGCCCAAACCACCTAGATTCAAATATACCACCTTGACCAGGCCTGTGGATAGTGGGGGCTTGGCTCTCCCTGATTGCCACAAGTATTACTTGGCTACTCAGCTTGTGACTGCCCACTGGTGGCTGCAGCCGGACCTGACCAACTCTGCAATGGTGTTGGAGACGGCCATAGTGGGGTCTTTGCAGGCACTGGAGGGTTTGTTATTCAGGGGGCCTAAAACACCTCACAATCTCACCCCTTCGATGCCTACCACAATGCGGGCATGGAAGGCGGGTGAGGCGCTGAGGGCACACCAGCCGAACTCCTGGTCTCCTCTCACCCCCCTGTGGCTGAATCCTAACCTATTGCATTTCAACACTATCCCGGATCCACAGGCCTGGGCCAAATACAAAATACTGACCCTTAAACATATTGTCACTAACGGGGATCTCACCTCCTTTCACACTTTATGCACCAAATTTAATGTGCCGGCACGGGCTCATTTTAGGTATCTTCAAATTGCTCATGCCTACAGGTGTTAATTTTTGGGCCAACCAGTTGAACTGGTATACTCTGAGTTAGAATCCACCCTCCGAGTAAAGGACCTGGAGAAACCCACGTCTCAGCTCTATAGATCCCTGCTGGTTGCGTCCGTCCCCGAGCTGTCCTCCCTCCGCAGGAAATGGGTGGAGGACATACCGGGGCTGGATGAGGACGACTGGAGGGAGATTTGGGACTTCCCCTTCTCTCCTCTGGTCTCAGCAAGGGACAAATTGGTCCAATACAAAATTGTACATAGAGCTCACTACACACCTCACAGGTTGCACCAGATGTCGCCGCCGCATTCTCCGGCGTGCTGGCGCTGCTCCTATTAACTGGGGGGACTTTTTCCACATTTTCTGGGTTTGCCCGGCAATCGCACTTTATTGGAAAGAAGTACTCCTGGTGATTACTAGGGTCACTAAGACTAGTGTTCCTTATGAACCTATATATTGTCTGCTAGGGCTGGTTGAACAAATGTCGATGGTCAGAGCCAGGAAAATACTCATATCCCTGTTACTATACTATGCTCGCAAAGCCATTACAATGAACTGGAAACAATCGTCTCCCCCCTCTGTCAGGTTCTGGAAAAGCCTAGTGAATGCCAGTTTGGCCCTATATAAAGCCACCTACTCGGACAGGGGATGCCCACAAAAATTTGAGAAGGTCTGGGGTTGTTGGCTAGATGATAGTACTACGGCAAATGATGCAGTGACCAATACCTAGATTGACAATGTGTTTTTTTTTTTTTGTTAGTTTATTGACCCAACTTTTCTCATGTAGCCTTATCCTGTCAATATCAATTTGAGCGCAGATTATCTTGACCTAACCCTCTCCCCACAATTGGGGTTATAGTGTAAGCTAAGTTAGGATGTTTGTGTTTGTACCCTGTTGCGGCGAGTTGCCACAAAGCTGAAACTGCCCCTGCGTGGGCAAATGTTAAGCCCCTGCGTGGGTAAATCTACATGCTCATATAAATTTCATTAAAAAAGATTTTGCAAAAAAAAAAAAAGTTCCCCGGTACTCCATCCATCCACTCTATAAGTGCATACTGAAACAAGATGTCTGGGGCTGATTTCAGGTCTACCACCCATGGTGTATGATTTGGGGATAGCGCTCACTGACCATTCTTCTCCCGGAAGACTAATGACCACTGACGTGTCTGGGTTTGTCCTGGCTGCTTCGCACCACGCTTTCATTTCTAGTGGATCCATGCCGGTACTTTTGGCGTGTCTGCTTGCCATATACAGGATCCCGGAAACGATGCCCCCACATGTAGCGATTCCCCCCAAACTAAGGGAGCCGCTGGTTTGCTTTTGGGCCCTGTACACAGCACAGCCAACCCCCGGCAATCTACTCAGCCCTTCTCTGGCACAGCTAGTCTAGGGGTGGTATTTCTATATAGCTCTATAACAGTTTATGCACAATCCCACAATACCTTTCTTCTAGTGATAAGATATATATATATATGGACTCCAATACCAGATTTGAGAAAATGTAAAAGGTTTACTTGCAGATAAAAGGGGTTAACAATCAATATTACATATAACACATGCATGCAGAGCCCTGCAGTAATACTAACAGTAGTTAATTATAGTGCACACTTAGTTCTAGCACACACTAACATATAGCTTGAGTCCCTGTTAGCAATATGGCACCCAACAGTACTATCAACTCCCAGTCAGGCCTGACTCAGTTAAAGCTCAGTCTCTAGAGAACGAATCTTCGCATGCCAGATGATCGATGGTGCACATACAGGAACAATATTTGTAATCCAACAAGGTCTAAGGTAGTGGAACAACTCCCCGGAGACTATGTGACTCAGTCCTCCAACTAGTCTCCTGACAGGAAAAGGGAAATATAACCCGATGGGCCAAGGCAGTCTATAGGCCTAATAAAGTACTCGATTATAGTTGTGAGCAGGTGATCTCTCACCCCTCCGGACTCGATCCGAGTCCTGGACTCCCACCGCTGTGTCTTCACACACACAGGATCTGCCACCGCCTGATCTCCGGTTCACTGACGTCCCTGAAGCAGGTAGATGTCTGTCGCCGCACAGGCTCTGCAGCGAGGTGGAATGCTCGGGCCTTGCATTCGCAGCAGGTCCGCACAGGAAGTTCTCTTGCCAGCCGCGCGGTGTCCAAAGAGGCCAGGCTTAGCCTCGCCCACCCCTTTTATACCCCACCCATGAGTCTCTGCGGCAGCCCAATGCACCCTGGGTGCCAAACGGGGTTCTGGTAACGTAGTCCATGGGGCCTCAACGGAGACCCTGCTACACAATATTTCTGCAGGAAACGCACTTACGCAATGATGCTATACCAAGACAAATGAATCGATACTATCCTACTGTATACCATGCAACCAACGAACGTCCAAATCAAAAGGGGTTTCCATACTCCTAGCAAAACATTGCCCTTTCAAACTCACTTACACACGCTCTGAGGAGGAAGGTAGGTTTCTCTTTCTGAAAGGGACCTGACACGACAAACAGTTCACCCTAGCGAACATATACACCCCGAACAACCACCAGGTAACCTTCTTTTGCAAAATAACCAAAGCACTTACCTCATTCCAAGAAGGCACCCCAATTTTAATGTCCCTCTAAACCCTCTCCAAGACACTTCTAATGGCACGTCCTCTCTCCCCTATAAAGCCCTACGCTTCATTAACCACTTAAGCCCCGGACCATTTGGCTGGCCAAAGACCAGAGCACTTTTTGTGATTCCCAAACAAAATTGACGTCCTTTTTTTCCCACAAATAGAGCTTTCTTTTGGTGGTATTTGATCACCTCTGCGGTCTTTATTTTTTGTCCTATAAACAAAAATAGAGCGACAATTTTGAAAAAAAAAACAATATTTTTAACTTTTTGATATAATAAATATCCCCAATAAATATATAAAAAAAACAATTTTTTTCCTCAGTTTAGGCCAACATATATTCTTCTATATATTTTTGGTAAAAAAATCACAATAAGCGTTTATTGATTGGTTTGCGCAAAAGTTATAGTGTATACAAAATAGGGGATAGTTTTATGGCATTTTTATTAATATTTTTTTTTTTACTAGTAATGGTGGTGATCAGCCATTTTTATCGTGACTGCGACATTATGGCGGACACATCGGACACTTTTGACCCAATTTTGGGACCATTGTCATTGATACAGCGATCAGTGCTATAAAAATGCACTGGTTACTGTAAAAATGACACTGGCGGTGAAGGGGTTAACCAGGAGGGGGCACTGAAGGGGTTAAGTGTGTCCTAGGGATGTGTTCTAACTGTGGGGGGGATGGGCTACGTGTGACACGACACTGATCACCGCTCCCGATTACAGGGAGCTGTGATTAGTGTCCTGTCTTTAGGAAGAATGGGTAAATGCATTAGCATTTCCCCGTTCTTCCTCTCTGTGAGACGATCACAGGTATCCCCGCGGACATCGAGTCCGGGGGACCCACGGTCGGACTCACGGAGCTTGCGGCGGGCGCGCACGCGCCCATAATGCTGCTTCTTAAAGGGGACATACAGGTACGTCTATCTGCCCAGCCATGCCATTTTGTCGATGTATATTGTTGTGCCCTGGTCCTTAAGCGGTTAAATCACAACTACGCGATCTTCTTCACGACACCTGGCGTACAATAAACCCTAATGGTAGGGACTTTACTTTTTTCTTAAACCCTCATCAACGAGAGAATTTAAGAATTTACTATTTATTTTTCAGAAAGACCTACCCCTCCTTCATCAAACATCCATTGATTCCATGTTATTATCAGACCATTATCCTATCTCTATGACTATATTGTTTCTAGAGGTACACACACACCCCCTGATTTGGAAGTTAGACCCCTCTCTGCTCACGGATACCTCTGTCGCAGCTGAGGTTTAACTTCACATTAGACAGTACTTAACAGAAAACAACCCTACAGAGATGTCCCCAGTTATCACATGGGAAGCCCACAAATGTGTAATTAGGGGCATTCTAATTGCAGCCGCAGCCAAACGTAAACGTGACAGAGACATCTCTCAGAACTGACTACCCGAATTCGGAAGCTGGAATGAGCACATAAACGGACAAGCCGTAGACACTTTCCAAAGCCTTCTACAGACCCGAAATGATCTTCTAGAAATTTTAGACAAAAAAATTTAACGTAAATACATTCTATCTCGGAAATTCTTCTACGAATAAAGCAACAAAGCCTGAAAACTACTAGCAAGGGCCCTACAATCTAAGACAGCTGCCTCGACAATACATTCCCTGACAGATTCATCAGGGCGTAAACTAAATTCCAACCCTGACATTGCTAAGCAATTTGTCGATTACTACACATATTACTCGGACTCATCTACAGCAAACAGTTAATTACTGATTTCCTAAACAATACAGCCCTTCCCCAATCTCAAATACCATGGCAAGTGATTTAGAATGCCCATTATCTGAAAAAGATGCCAAACTAGCACTCAAACAGATGAAACCAGGTTTGAGTCCGGGACAGGATGGACTAAGAGTGGGATACTACAAAACCTACACAGAGCTCCTTCTCCCCTTCTTTCTTTCAGCTTTTAACTCCTTTGCATCTCCGTCTGTACCCACTCGAGACTTATTAACAGCACATATCAGGGTGATCCCAAAACCAGGGAAGGATCCCTTCCTGGTCACCAACTATAGACCAATCTCATTATTAAACGTGGACCTAAAATGGTTTGCCAAAATGTTAGCCAATCGACTAATCCCCTTGCTTCCTCAGCTCATCTTCCTTGACCAGGTGGTTTTCATACCAGGCAGAGAAGCAAGTGATAACACACTCAAAGCGATCAACATTCATCATTGGCTTACATCTAACCACCACCCAGGGTTTCTCCTTTCCCTTGACGCAGAGAAGGCATTTGATAGAGTGGCCTGCAGTGGCGTAGCGTGGGTTGTCAGCACCCTGGGCAAGGCAAGTAATTTGCGCCCCCTAACCTGCGGACTTTTAGCACTCCCCGTGTCCCTTCAAATACAATTGTACTGACCTACCTGATTCCAACACTGAACTATCTGATACCTATACTGACCACTATACTATATTGTCCACTACACTACACTGACCACTATACTATACTGTCAACTACACTGACCACTACACTACACTGACCACTATACTATACCGTCCACTACACTACACTGACCACTATACTATACTGTCCACTACACTACACTGACCACTATACTATTTTTCCACTACACTACGCTGACCACTATACTATTTTTTCACTACACTGACCACTATACTATACTGTCCACTACACTACACTGACAACTATACTATACTGTCCACTATACTATACTGTCCACTACACTGACCACTATACTATACTGTCCACTACACTACACTGACCACTATACTGTCCACTACACTACACTGACCACTATACTATACTGTCCACTACACTACACTGACCACTATACTATACTGTCCACTACACTACACTGACCACTGTACTATATTGTCAACTACAATACACTGACCACTATACTATACTGTCCACTACACTGACCACTATACTATACTGTCCACTACACTACACTGACCACTATACTATCCACTACACTACACTGACCACTATACTATTTTTCCACTACACTGACCACAATACTACACTGTCCACTACACTACACTGACCACTATACTGTCCTGCCTACTGTAACTCTCTCTCTGCCTCTCTCTCTGCCTCTCTCTCTGCCTCTCTCTCTCTCTGCCTCTCTCTCCCTCTCTGCCTTTCTCTCTCTCTGCCTCTGCCACTCTTTGCCCGTCTCTCACTCTCTGCCCGTCTCTCACTTCACTCTCTGCCCGTCTCTCACTCTCTGCCCCGTCTCTCACTCTCTGCCTCCGTCTCTCACTCTCTGCCTCCGTCTCTCACTCTCTTTCTCTTCCTGCCTCTCTCTGCCTCTGCCTCTGTCTCTCTATATCTGCCTCTCTCTTTGCCTCTGTCTCTCTCTGTCTCTCTCTCTGCCTCTGTCTCTCTCTCTGCCTCTGTTTCTCTCTGCCTTTCTCTCTGCCTCTATCTCTCTCTCTCTCTTTGCCCCTGTCTCTCTCTCTCTCTTTGCCTCTCTCTCTCTCTTTGCCTCTCTCTCTTTGCCTCTGTCTCTCTCTCTCTCTTTGCCTCTGTGTGTGTCTCTCTCTCTCTCTCTTTGCCTCTGTTTCTCTTTGCCTCTGTCTCTCTCTCTCTTTTTGCCCCTCTCTCTCTCTCTCTTTGCCTCTGTCTCTTGCTCTTTGCCTATGTCTCTCTCTCTTTGCCTCTGTCTCTCTCTCTCTTTGCCTCTCTCTCTTTGCCTCTGTCTCTCTCGCTCTCTCTCTCTTTGACTCTGTCTCTCTCTCTTTGCCCCTGCCTCTCTCTCTCTCTCTTTTTGCCTCTGTCTCTCTTTGCCTCTGTCTCTCTCTTTGTGCCTCTGTCTCTCTCTCTCTCTTTGCCTATGTCTCTCTCTCTTTGCCTATGTCTCTCTCTCTTTGCCTATGTCTCTCTCTGTCTCTCTCTGCCTCTGTCTCTCTCTCTGCCTCTGTCTCTCTCTGCCTCTATCTCTCTCTCTCTTTGCCTCTGTCTCTCTCTCTTTGCCTCTCTCTTTTTGCCTCTGTGTGTGTCTCTCTCTCTCTTTGCCTCTCTGTGTGTCTCTCTCTCTCTCTCTTTGCCTCTG
Organism: Rana muscosa; assembly: GCA_029206835.1. Taxonomy (NCBI): domain Eukaryota; kingdom Metazoa; phylum Chordata; class Amphibia; order Anura; family Ranidae; genus Rana; species Rana muscosa. The sequence continues at coordinate 83,261,957 of CM055118.1, forward strand.
TTTCTCTTTGCCTCTGTCTCTCTCTCTCTTTTTACCTCTCTCTCTTTGCCTCTGTCTCTTGCTCTTTGCCTATGTCTCTCTCTCTTTGCCTCTGTATCACTCTCTCTCTCTTTGCCTCTCTCTCTTTGCCTCTGTCTCTCTCGCTCTCTCTCTCTTTGACTCTGTATCTCTCACTCTTTGCCTCTGCCTCTCTCTCTCTCTTTGCCTCTGCCTCTCTCTCTCTTCACCTCTGTCTCTCTCTCTCTCTTTTTGCCTCTATCTCTCTCTCTCTTTGCCTATGTCTCTCTCTCTCTTTGCCTATGTCTCTCTCTCTCTTTGCCTCTGTCTCTCTCTCTCTTTGCCTCTGTCTCTCTCTCTTTTCGCCTCTGTTTCTCTCTCTCTCTTTGCCTCTGTCTCTCTCTTTGCCTCTGTCTCTCTCTCTCTCCGTTTCTCTCTCTGCCTCTCTCCCCAGTCTGTGTTCCTCCTCACCTGCTTGTCCTGCATCATGACATCGGTCCGGAGGATGTTTGTTCAGTGTCCGGCACACTGTGATTGGGCGTATGGAGGTCATGTGCAGAGCTGGGAGTTCAGGATCACGGACAGGCCAGCCGCACATGGCCCGCATGGCCCAATCACAGGGCGCCGGACATTGAAAGATGGCCGGCCGGAGCTTCGGGCGGCCGGGGACACAGGAAATGAAATTTAGGAGGACGCAGCCAGTAGTGACACACACTGGCTTGAAATTGCGCCCCCCTAAATATCGCGCCCGGGGCCACGGCACCTCCTGCACCCCCCACACTACGCCTCTGGTGGCCTGGGACTACATGACAGAAGCTTTAAGGGCCATTGGCCTTCCTCATCGAATGCTAAATCTTATACTTACGCTCTACTCCAATCCAACAGCGAGAATTCGCATAAACGGCCACCTATCGAATGCCTTCTCAATTTCAAGTGGAACGCGCCAAGGATGCCCTCTATCCCACCTTGATCTTTGTCTTTACCCCCGAACCACTACTCCGACGCCTCAGAGCAAACCCCGATATCAAAGGAATTAACATAACTCACCACACCTACAAATTAGCCGCATTTGCAGACAATATCCTTCTCTTTCTCGCTGAACCACTTACAAAGATCCCGAACTTACTCAAAGACTTCCAGATTTTCAATTCTTTAACCACTTCAATATCAGGCAATTTCGCCCCTTCCTGCCAGGACATTTTTCAGCTTTCAGTGCTGTCGCACTTTGAGTGACAATTGCGCGGTCATGCAACACTGCACCCAAACAAAATTTTTATAATTTTCTTCCCACAATTAGAGCTTTCTTTTGGTTGTGTTTTATCACCACTGGGGTTTTTATTTTTTGCTAAACAAACTAAACAAGACCGAAATTTTTGAACAAAAAAAGTTTTCCTTCATTTTGGTTAAAAAAAATTGTTTTCTCCTTCATTGATGGGCACTGATGAGGCGGCACTGATGGGGACCGATGAGGCGGCACTGATGGGCACTGATGAGTTGGCACTGATGGGCACTGATGAGTTGGCACTGATATGAAGAATTGATGGGCACTGATAGGTGCCACTGATATGCAGCTCTGATGGGCACTGATAGGTGGCACTGATGGGCACTGACTGGCGGCTGTTATGGGCACTGACAGGTAGCTGTGGTAGGCACTGACAGGCGGCACTGATTGGCACAGATAGGCGGTACTGATTGGCAATGACAGGTAGCACTGATGGGCAGCACTGATGATGAGGTACTGATGAGGTACTGACAGGTGTTACTGCTGGGCACTGATTGGCACTGTGGTGGGCACTGATTGGCACTGATATGGGCACTGACATCTGTTTTTTAATGGGACACTAACTGTACACATACAGGACAATGTTGACCAGGCCAGATTTCAGTTGACAATGGTTGAGTTGTCCGAGCCAACTCAATTTTAACATATAAAAAGGGACAGCTGATGACCCTTTGATATGTTGATCTTATGCAAGTCTACCGAGGTTTGTGAGGTATGGCCTGTTAAACTAATTGAACATTTCAAAGGGTACATTGTTTACCTACTTAAGGATGATAAAGGACCATAGAAGAAGTATTTATTGATGGTAATTAGACTTGATGGGGTAACAATAAAATCAAAGAGCATTGTGGGTTGACCTAGGAGAAACTCCCTCCTAGTAGACCAGTACTTGAGAGGACATTCAAGCTGGCATTCAGTCAGTCTTGTCATGCTCCTTGATTATGAAGGCACAGATCTAGGAAAAATGGGACTCTGAGTTATATTTACTCTGTTGGATTTTGTCATCTGTTGCAAGACTTTGTTCTGTGTTGGAAGTCAATAAAGTGCATCTCCCTGGAAGAATCGGGTTGCTGCTGGAAAATTACTTACATCAATATAATAACTACTAATTAATTATCTACTCACTATACAATTTCACTACAATGGGCAATTATTTGCAGCTGTGGTGGCACTTCTGATGGGGCTGTGCTGATGATCAATGTGCTGATTATCAGCACAGACCCCCCCCCTCTGACAGGGAGAGCTGCTGATCGGCTCTCCCTGTCGGCGTGAACCGAGGAATGGCATTTCCCGGCACTTCCTGGTTTACGCGATGATCAGCTGTGATTGGTCACAGCTGATCACATGGTAAGGAGCCTCCGTCAGAGGCTCCATACAATGATCGGAGAGGCAGTGTGTCAGACTGACACACAACACCTCTGATCGCCGCGCTGCGTGCCCCTGCAGGCGCACACCGGCATGTTATCCTGCTGGACATCATATGACGCCCAGTCAGGATAACAGAACCACCGCCCGGCCGTCATTCTGCTATAGGCCGAGTGGGAAGTGGTTAACCAACCTACAAATACATTTTTCGAAATCCAACGCCCTGAATGTCACACTACCTATAGACATATGTCGGCAATGTCAATATACATTCCCGTTTGAATAAAATAAAATTTAGATTACGTACCTTGGCATCTAATTAATCTCCTCCCTTGCTGATCTATACTCTATTATACTTCTTACAAACCATTCCGATTGAACTTCCACCTACCTTTTTCTCAGCGTACCAGAAGGCCTGTACAGACTTCAAATGGGGCACCGGATGTCCAAGACTAAATTACTCTAGACTGACAATTCCTAAACTTAAGGAGGCATAGGTCTCCCAGACCTCCAGAAATACCATAAAGCCTGCCATTTGGCCAGGATAATCGATTGGAACATCCATTCCAAGGTAAAGGCATGGGTTCAGCTAGAACACACTATGTCCTCTTATCCACTATTCCAACTCCCCTGGACCGCACCCAGACATACTCCTTTGACTTGCAAAAACCACCCTCTAATTTACCCAACACTGACAATCTTCCACAAAGTAAACACAAACTATCGTCAATTCTAGGCCCTATGATCCCACTTCGACACAACCCAGACTTCCCACCAGGAGTCTCCACATCCTTTCTCTCAGACTCATGGCCACACTCTACAAGAGAGGTCACCTTCTCACACAATCTAAACTGGCCACCCGGATGGCAATTCATACATTTATATTTTGGACATATGTACAGATTCGACACTTACTTGAAAAACCTAACCCTCGACCTGACTGGTCCCGACAGACATCCCCTTTTGAATCGCTGTGCCTGAAAACAGAACCCCAAAGTCACCTAATTTCTGACACGTATGCCTTATTATTTGCAGAACACGGCTCAAATCTAACCTGGCCAGTCACAAATGGGAACAAGAACTCTCCATTGATCAATCGAATCAAGAGTGGGAGAATATTTATACATGTATCCACAAGGGATCTGTAAACGTGTATGCTCTAGAGCAGCCTTTCTCAACCTTTTCAACACAGAGGAACCCTTGAAATAGTTCTCCGGTCTCAGGGAACCCCTGCTAAAAATCAGAAATCTACAACTCATGATACATTAGTGTGATGGTCAGTGGGAAGAATGGTTCTTAAACTTGTGGTCATTGGGAAGAATTGCCTCCTTACAGATAGATAAAAAGATCAATGGTGTCAGTGGGAACTTATCTGAGAGGCTGAAATTGCCCAATGCTGAAGGAACCCCTAGCAACCTCTGGAGGAACCCTAGGGTTCCACGGAACCCTGGTTGAGAATCACTGCTCTAGAGAATGCTTTCAAAATATTTTCAAGAAGGTATATGATGCCCCTCAAGTTACATACAATCTTTCCATGGGGAGCTGGGATCGCTTCTACACATTTGGTGGACATGTCCCAAATTACAACCATTCTGGAAAAAGGTTCACTGACTCACGAACCAAATGACCACTTATATACTCTCGAATTTTGACTGGTGCAGTTTTTGTTACACCACTCTTCAACGCCATGAATATGGTGAATGCAGCAAAGATACCAGCTAAATGGCGTTCTCCAGAACCTCCGTCTGTGGCCGACTGGCTTAAGCGTATACAGAAATCTGCGGAAATGGAGGAACGTATACACCAAGCGAGAGACACCCCCTCCAAATTTGGAAAAATCTGGTCCTGCTGGTTACACTTCATTACGACAGACGAATACAAGCAATTCATGACCTAAAAACAACCTCAAAGAGTTGCGACGGGAGAGGAGAGTTCAATTCTTGACCCACCCCTCCCTCTTTCCTCATCCTTTACACTAAGGGACACCCAGATAACCCTCCTTTACCCATCCCTAAAATACCCCCAACCACTCCCTCTAATCTCCTTCATACATTCCCTTCCCGGTAATTTAGCTAAGCACTCTACTATGACAACGATCATAAATAGTATTAATTGACAGTCTCTGATAGAACAGAGAGAACAGAGACTTAGCAGTTAAAGTGGTTGTAAACCCTCTCTAACCACTTGCACCTACAGGTAAGCCTAGATTAAGGCTTACCTGTAGGTGCAAGAAATATCTCCTTAACCTACACGGTTAAGGGGATATTTGCAGAAAGGACTGCACCGATGTCTACGGCGCATGCACGCCGTAGACAACGGCGCAGGCGCACTGAGTGCACCGGTTTTATCAATGGGATAATGTCGGTCCCGCGCGCATGTGTGGGAGTGACGTCATTGCCGCTCCGGCCAGTCACAGCGCTGGAGCGACGATACACGGAAGGGACTTGTAGGCAACATGGCGGCGGCGGAGGGGAGCGAGGAGCACTTCGGGGGCTTCGATCTCATTCATAATGAGCTAGTATGCTATGCATACTAACTCATTATGCCTTTCTCTTGCAGGGTTTTTTTTCCAGAAAAAAAAGAGGGTTTACTTCCTCTTTAATGAGCTCTGTAGCTCCCAGGACAAAATACACACAGATTTCATCGGACACCAGATACTCCAGATTACTATCTTCAGTGACCATATGCCTGTTGTCATGATATTTACCTTATGTTGTATGTAATCTATTTCAATCGGTCACGTTTCTATTTTTCTTTTCCGATGACCGGCCTTTCCCGGGCTCTTGATCTTTGAGAGCATGAGCATGCGGTGCTGAAAAATCTCAAAGCAATCTGCATAAGAAGGCACTCTTTTCCTGCAAACTTACAAACATGGTGGTCCCGCACCTTTGAATTTGAGGGTCTTTTTGCATAAGCGGTGACTGACTCATGGCTTGAGGACAAATAAGACGGCCAGCTGAAATGAGGATAGCCAGAAAGGAAAATAGCACTAGAGAGGGAGTTTTTGCCCATAAGCAAGATGGCGGTCGGAACTCCCAATGGCCGGCACAGCCCGATGATGTCATCAAGGGCGCCCTGGCCAAAAAAAAAAACAGCACCATCTTTTCCTATAGGGAGGCCTGGGACACCCCAGGGAGCATAGTATAGATCCCCACATTGGCAAACAAGAGGGGAACAGAACACCAACAAAAATGGAGACATGGGAGGCACTCAAAAGAGAAACAGAAAAAGGTAAGGGAGAACACATATGAGGAAACAGAAAGAATAAAACGTATAGGCAGCCCTGTATGGTGCAAGGAACAAAAAAAAAGAAGAAAAAGGAATGAGCTAGCTGCCCCCCCCCCCCCCCCAAGCCTCAGCCCATAGACACTTACATGATGGCAGATTTCGTTCCTAATGAGGAAAGACTGCAAGGCCCCATCAAGACCCACAGAAGGGGTTCTCGGGCCATTAGCGCATTTAGCAGCCCGTGCGCTGGGACTTCGCACTGGGAGAGGCTAAACCCAGACGGCTACTGCACTGAGGCAAAGGTGGGGACATAGAACTGCTTAATCTTCACTGGTGTGTGGAGGTATGAGGAACAAAAAGAAGAAAGAATGGGGGGGGGGGGGTGGCTAACTAGTCTTTTTTTATGCTATTCACTGGTCCTGAGGGAGTGGTCAAGAGGTGGAGCTCTATCACTAGTATGCTGCCATGTTGGCATGAGGAAAGGACATTTAAGAGGATCTGCTTGTCTGTGTTAGGTTTACTCAGAGAGTAATACAATATATTGGATCACACAGCTTATGTAGGCTATGTGACAAATGCTGATTATATCAGCCTGTTTAAATACAGCCCGTTAAATACAGTATACAACATTGAGGAATATCTCGGGCACATCACCATGGGGATGGGAAAATCTAAAAAGTACAAATAAAGTAAAAAAAATATATACTTTGACATGTGTAGCACCCTGGGGTTTAGGCAGGAGGCTCCACACAAATTTACTTGCCAGGAGTAGTTATCTTGGTCGATTGATAGAGATCTATTGATTTCTCCCTAAGTTTGGCCTAGTTGCACTTTTCTCTTCTACCACTAGGTGGCCGGTTACTTGGTGGTACTAGATATGAGAAGTGCAACCCAAGGTCAGGTTATGAGTATATGGGGTATCTCAGCCAATGGGCAGGGGTTTCCTTGAATCCCTTGGCCTGCTGGGAGAGCCTATATATTCAGGTGAGGTCAGGTGATCTATGTTCTGTGCCACCTGGACAGCTGTGTCGTACGCCCCGGGCTGCTAGGCCGGAGATTGGGCCTATCCCGGGGGCAAATGGCTGATATTCTGCATGAGGGCCTATACAGGAGTAAAGAGAGCAGCGCAGGGTTGGGATTGCAGCTTGCAGTCCAACCAAAAGTGGCGGTTCTGCCGGCCGAACAACCTGTCAGTGGTCGGAGGTAGAAAGGAATCTGTCGCCACAAAGGGACCAACCACCTTTACTAGGGACCACAGTGAGTAACTGAAACAAGTACCGGAACCACATTCTCATCAAAAGGGCACGGTTGAGAATCGGGAAACTTCAGGCGGTGATCAAGTCAGGGACCCAACCCGCGGAGGAGGCGCTTGCAGAGCAGCCTTGTGAGTCAAGCTAGGGACCTCGCTGGTTAGCAGGGGTAAAGCTTGAGAAGTATCTGGAGTGCCAAGCCAGGGACCCAGCAGGGAAGCGTGGGTGACACTTGAGGGAGATACCACCACCAACCTTGGAGGATTCAGCGTCAGTGAATCAAAGGGTCTAGTGAGAGACCGGGAGCTCAGTGTTGAAGAACTAAAAGAGGCAGTTGTAGTGGAGCTGAAAGAACTGTTACGTTTGAGTTAAGAACTGTTAAAGGACTGTTGCTATAGGAGACAGCATTCCTGCATGTGCAGAAGTGGCGTCTTGCTGGGGCCTTTCCCTGCACGGGCTGTTCTCCTATTGAATTCTCAGAGTCTGTCAATTGAATCTATAACTACTTAAGGGTTTCCTGGCCCTAACCGTCTTTCCCCCAAAAATACAAAAAGGACTGTCAAAAGAAATAAAACCTCTTTTTACATCCAAGAAGTGTCTGGCGCCCAATGACTTTCACCATCTTTGCACCCTTTATGCCTCACAGCCCACTACATATTGAAGGATGTCAGCTATCTTTGACATTGGAGGTCACATACATATGGGAAGGTCTGGTAAATTGTCTATATTACTTCTATGGAAGTAATACATCGCTTTGGGATTAATAACGGTCGACATGACATGGGACCAGTCCATCCTTTCTCATCCAAATGGTATGAAAACAACAGATGAGAACTTAAGAACAAAAACATGTAAGGCAGAACTCCAAATGTGCAATATGAAAATACTCTGGCTCTTGTATGCTTGTATGGTAAGTTGTAAATTTCATCCTAGCAGTCCCTCTTGTTCAAGTTCCTCTGTTGTCAAATACATAATTAGACCTCTTGAGCTTTTTCAATGTTAGCCACCATCTCATAAGTAGTAAGAATGTTGGTCCCAATCTAGTGGTTTAGAACGAGAATGCTTAATAAAACGCTTTAAAGTACATGCACTGACACAACATTTGCCTAATATAATTTTTTACTTAAAACGGTTTCCCCTGCAAGTTAATGTCATAATGTGTTAGTATGTACCACAAACTAGCACATTATGAAAGACTTACCTTCAAAGAAAGCTTTCAGCAGCTCGCTGTAACCGCTGCCGGGGCTTCAATCTTCACCCGGTCATCCTTCCACGTTCGCGGGCTCCGGCCCGAGCCACGATGATGACACTCCCGCGAGTGTGTGCAGGAGCCAAGATCGTGGCACGGTACTCTAAATGAACAGCACCCATCCATTCAGATTGCAGTGTGCATGTGCCAGTGATGTTTCCGGCAGCTACAAATGGGAATATCTTTTGAACAATTCATGTTTAGGAGATATTCCTTGTAGTTACAGGAAAACTTTATTATACTCTTTCCTGTAGATACTAGTGGTCAAGCATTGTTTATTAACACTTTAACAGATACAGTACCTTGAAAAAGTATTCACACCCCTTGAAATTTTCCACATTTTGTTGTGTTACAACTAGGGATGCACCGATGCCACTTTTTTAACACCGAGTACGAGTACCGATACTTTACCTCAGGTACTCGCCGATACCAATTACCGATAACTATCGCCTAGGAAGAAGGGTGGTTTAGGAGGTGGCGGTAGTTGAGGGTGGGGTGAAATAGGGATTGTGGGGTGGGAGAGTTGGGATGGAAAAGGCTGTGATCGCTGGGGGGAAGAGGATGGGGATAGGAGGGTTATTGGGAAACATGGGGGCAGGGCAGTGGTGTATTTAGGTTTTGTGTTGCCCTAGGCCTGACTAAACTCGTGCACCCCCTGATTTAAATATGACCCATCCCTTCCTGTCAAGGCCACACCCCCTCCTGTTTAAGACCCGCCCTGCCCGTGCAGCCCCATCAGTGCAGCCCTATCAGTGCAGACTACAACAGAGTCTAATGGGACCTGGAGGGGGGTCTCTCTCTAACAGTGTCCATTAGAAAGTCTCTGTTAGAGAGAGACCCCCCTCCAGGACCCCTTAGAGACTTCAAAGGAGTCTAATGGGACCTGGGGGGGGGGGTCTCTCTAACAGAGGCCCTTTTCAGTGTCCATTAGAGAGTCTGTTAGAAAGAGTCCCCTCCAGGCCCCATAAGAGACTGAAAAGGAGTATAATGGGACCTGGAGGGGGGCCCCTTTCTAACAGAGTGTACAGTAAACACCTTCATTCACTCTGGTCTTCATGAAACCCCGTCCTTGTACCACGACTCTCACCCCTGCCTCAACCTCTCACAAAGTAGAAATAAAATTGGCACTGTGTTTTCAATAAAAATTATATAAAAAAAAAATTGGCACTGTGTAGCGCTCCTCATAACTTAACTATGGGTACTGTAGCTGTGGCTGGCTCCTGTGGGTGGCTGGCTCCCTGGTGTGGGTGGGTCACTATTGGTGGCTGGCTGGCACCCTGGCCCTGCTGTGGATGGGTCACCGTGGCTGGCTGGCTCCTGTGTGTGGCTGGCTGGTTTCCTGGTGTGGGTGGGTCACCCTGGGTGGCTGGCTGGCACCCTGGCCCTGCTGTTGGTGGGTCACTGTAGGTGGCTGGCTGGCACCCTGCTGCGGGTGGCTGGCCTGGCTCTCTGCTGTGGGTCAGTGGGTGGGTGGCTGGCATGGTGCACCATGCTGCGGGTGGCTGGCTGGCCTGGCTCCATGCTGTGAGTCAGTGGGAGGGTGACACGGTGCACTCTGCTGCAGGTGGCTGGCCTGGCTCCCTACTGTGAGTGAGTGGGTGGCTGGCACGGTGCACCCTGCAGTGGCTGACAGAGAGGGGGGCTGAAAGAGAGTGGGGGCTGACAGAGGGGGGCGGACAGAGAGAGGTGGGCTGACTGACAGAGGGGGAGGGGGGCTGACAGGGGGGCTGACTGACAGAGAGAGAGAGAGGGGGCTAATAGAGAGAGGTGGGCTGACTGACAGAGGGGGAGGGGGGCTCATAGAGAGAGGTGGGCTGACTGACAGAGGGGGAGGTGGGCTGATAGAGAGAGGTGGGCTGACTGGGGGAGGGGGGCTGATAGAGAGATGTGGGCTGACTGACAGAGGGGGAGGGGGGCTTATATAGAGAGGTGGGCTGACTGACAGAGGGGGAGGGGAGGGGGGGCTGATAGAGAGAGGTGGGCTGACTGACAGAGGGGGAGGGGGAGCTGATAGAGAGAGGTGGGCTGACTGACAGAGCAGGGGGGGGCTGATAGAGAGAGGTGGGCTGACTGACAGAGGGGGAGGGGGGGCTGCTAGAGAGAGGTGGTCTGACTGACAGATGGGGAGGGGGGCTGATATAGAGTGGTGGGCTGACTGACAGAGGGGGGAGGGGGGCTGATATAGAGAGGTGGGCTGACTGACAGAGGGGGAGGGGGGCTGATATAGAGAGGTGGGCTGACTGACAAAGGGGGAGGGGGAGGCTGATAGAGAGAGGTGGGCTGACTGACAGAGGGGGATGGGGGGGCTGATAGAGAGAGGTGAAGAAGTCCCCGCCCCACAAGGGACGTAACGCCTACGGAAGGAGCGTCGTGACGTCACCCGCGGCCATCGCGATCATCACTTGTACACATGTTTGTACACACGCTGTACTATCTCACACCAGTCCAGGTGCTTTGCTTGTAAGTTTTTATTTCTATTTTAATAAAACCTTTGAATTTGTTCTACGGAGAGCACTATGTACCTGCCCTTTTTCATTTCATGAACACATGGCATATGGATCTCATTGTTCGCTGGTATATACAGTCTGCTGATTCCGGTAGTCGTTTGGATCCCCACAAGTGTCTGCAAACATATGCTTTTTTGACCCTCTATAATAAAGGGTCCATTCCTTGAGGTGAGCGGCCATTGTTTACTATTGGTGGAGGTTCATTGCACCTGCAGAGTCACTTGCATGTCCTGAATATTTGATCACTGAAGTTCATCACGGATGTTTTTTTTACATACATATGGACATTATCAGCGCTGCATCTGTTTTTATATGACAGAGAGAGGTGGGCTGACTGACAGAGGAGGAGGGGGAGGGGGGGCTGATAGAGAGAGGTGGGCTGACTGACAGAGGGGGAGGGGGGCTGACATAGAGAGGTGGGCTGACTGACAGAGGGGGAGGGGGGGCTGATAGAGAGAGGTGGGCTGACTGACAGAGGGGGAGGGGGGCTGATAGAGAGAGGTGGGCTGACTGACAGAGGGGGAGGGGGGGCTGATAGAGAGAGGTGGGCTGACTGACAGAGGGGGAGCACTGACAGAGTGATCAGAGGGAGACCTCAGGAGACACACAGCGTGCCAGGCAGAGAGGCAGGACTCACACGTGCCGCTGTTCCGGTCACTATATCTGACGGAACACCAAAGATCATTCACAGACCAGCCCCACCTCCACAAGTGACAAGCTGCAATTAGCCCCGGGGAGGAGGAGGCGGTCCGCTCCCAAGCGACGTCACTTACGGTATCGGCGCATTTTCGCGAGTACCGATACTCCTGAAAATGCCTAGTATCGGCACTGATACCAGTATCGGTATCGGTACATCCCTAGTTACAACCAAAAACCTAAATGTATTTTATTGGGATTTTATGTGATAGACCAACACAAAGTGGCACATAATTGTGAAGAAAAAGGAAAATGATAAATGGTTTTCAATTTTTTTTACAAATAAATATGTGAAAAGTATGGCGTGCATTTGTATTCAGCCCCCTTTACTCTGTTACCCCTAACTAAAATCTAGTGGAAATAATTACCTTCAGAAGTCACCTAATGAGTAAATAGAGTCAGTATAAATACTGCTGTTCTGTGAAGCCATCAGAGGTTTGTTAGAGCAGGGTTCCCCAACCCCCGGTCCGCGGCCCACTGCCGGGCCGTGACCTATTTGCAGATGGGCCGCGAAGGCTGCACTGTGTGAGGTGCGGCAGCGGGCAAGCAGAGAGATGACATCTCTCACCGCCCGCCCGGATCACGGCACTTCCGCCCACACAGCGGGGCTCCTACTGCGGTGAGGCTCGGGAGCAGAGAGATGAGATCATCTCTCGCCGCCCGCCTGGAACGCGGCACTTCCGCCCACACAGCGGGGCTCCTATACTGCGGTGAGGCGCGGGAGCAGAGAGATGAGATCATCTCTCGGCGCCCGCCCATAACGCGGCACTTCCGCCCACACAGCGGGGCTGCTATACTGCAGCGAGGCGCGGGAGCAGAGAGAGAATCTCTCACCGCCCGCCCCGCATTACCGCTGTTCTCCCTCACCTGCCTGTGCTGCCACCACGGCAGGTGACAAAAAAATCTACTGGCAGGTGGCAAACCACCTCTGGTGGCAGGTGGCAATCCACACCTGGTGGCAGGTGGCAGGTGACGTGGCAATCCACACCTGGTGGCAGGTGACATGGCAATCCACACCCGGTGGCAGGTGACGTGGCAATCCACACCTGGTGGCAGGTGACGTGGCAATCCACACCTGGTGGCAGGTGACGTGGCAGGCGACGTGGCAATCCGCACCTGGTGGCAGGCGACGTGGCAATCCGCACCTGGTGGCAGGCGACATGGCAATCCACACCTGGTGGCAGGTGTTGTGGCAAGCGACAATCCACATCTGGTGGCAGGCGAGGTGGCAAGCGACAATCCACATCTGGTGGCAGGCGACGTGGCAATCCACATCTGGTGGCAGGCGACGTGGCAATCCACACCTGGTGGCAGGTGACGTGGCAAGCAACAATCCACACCTGGTGGCAGGTGACGTCGCAAGCAACAATCCACACCTGGTGGAAGGCGACGTGGCAAGTGACAAATCGCATCTGGTGGCAGATTCTGCATTATGGTGAGTTTGAACTATTTCATTTTATATTACAATGCAATGACAGAAATAATGCGCTTCAATCATCCCAACACCATATCAGCCATTGTTCTGTGATGATTGAGGCGCTAACACTAGCCATTTCCCCGACAAACTGCCCGCGAAAAGCTACATAACAACCCAACCCCCCCCCGGGCCTTGGCACGATTCTATTACACAACGCCGGTCCTCGGTGCCAAAAAGGTTGGGGACCACTGTGTTAGAGGACCTTAGTGAACAAACAGCATGACGAAGGCCAAGGAACACAACAGACAGGTCAGGGATAAAGTTGTGGAGAAGTTTAAAGCAGGGTTAGGCTATAAAGAAATATCCCAAGCTTTGAACATCTTACAGAGCACTGTTCAATCCATCATCGGAAAATGGAAAGAGTATGGCACAACTGCAAACCTATTAAGACATGGCCATCCACCTAAACTGACGGGCCGGGCAAGGAGAGCATTAATCAGAGAAGCAGCCAAGAGGCCTATGATAACTCTGGAGGAGCTGCAGAGATCCACAGCCCAGGTGGGAGAATCTGTCCATAGGACAACTATTAGTCGTGCACTCCACAAATCTGGCCTTTATGGAAGAGTGGCAAGAAGAAAGCCATTGCTGAAAGAAAGCCATAAGAAGTTCCGCCTGCAGTTTGTGAGAAGCCATGTGGGGGACACAGCAAACATTTCGAAGAAGGTGCTCTGGTCAGATGAGACTAAAATTTTACTTTTTGGCCTAAAAGCGAAAACGCTATGTGTGGTGGAAAACTAACACTGCACATCACCACTGAACACACCATCCCCACCGTGAAACATGGTGGTGGCAGCATCATGTTTTGGGGATGCTTTTCTTCAGCAGGGATGGGGAAGCTGGTCAGAGTTGATGGGAAGATGGATGGAGCCAAATACAGGCCAATCTTAGAAGAAAACCTGTAATGCCGCGTACACACGATCATTATTCACGGCGGTTAAAAAACCGCCGTGAATAATGTCATTAAAAACGAGGGAACGGCTTGTTCCCCACACACGGTCGTTTTTCACGTCATTTTTTCTCCTGTCGAGAAAAACGACCGTCTGTGGGCTCCGCGGCAGTGTTTCCCTATGGGAAACACTGCCGCGGAAAACATGTCGAAAAAAACGACGAGAAAAATTAGAACATTGTTTTTCTCGTCGAATGGGAAAATGTCGTTTTTTTTTACGAGAAAAACGGCCGTGTGTACGCGGCATTAGAGTCTGCAAAAGACTTGAGACTGGGGTGAAGGTTCACTTTCCAGCAGGACAACAACCCTAAACATACAAAATAAAATGAAAAATATAAGTGCACCTCTATTAATCTATCATTTGAAATATCCAGTGATGTCAAATTATATTTAAATAAATAAATAAATCTATATAATAATGTGTTCAATCAAAGTTCATATGCTGAAACTTTTCTGCATTGAATTATTGTGACTTCTCAATTATTGTGACTTCTCAATTTATATATCATCCACCACTGTGCAAATCGTGTCTTCAGTATATAATGTGCACACCTTTACCAGCCGTTATACCTGCTCAACTCATACAGTCAGGTCCATAAATATTGGGACATCAACACAATTCTAACCTTTTTGGCTCTATACACCACCACAACGGATTTCAAATGAAACGAACAAGATGTGCTTTAACTGCAGACTTTCAGCTTTAATTTGATTGTATTTACATCCAAATCAGGTAAACAGTGTAGGAATTACAACAGTATGTATATGTGCCTCCCACTATTTAAGGGACCGAAAGTAATAGAACAGATTAACAATCATAAATCAAACTTTCACTTTTTAATACTTGGTTGCAAATCCTTTGCAGTCAATTACAGCCTGAAGTCTGGAACGCATCGATATCACCAGACGCTGGGTTTCATCCCTGGTGATGCTCTGCCAGGCCTCTACTGCAACTGTCTTCAGTCCCTGCTTGTTCTTGGGGCATTTTCCCTTCAGTTTTGTCTTCATTTGCTGAAGGGAAAATGCCCCAAGAACAAGCAGGAACTGAGACAAAACTGAAGGGAAAATGCCCCAAGAACAAGCAGGAACTGAAGACAGTTGCAGTAGAGGCCTGGCAGAGCATCACCAGGGATGAAACCCAGCTTCTGGTGATGTCTTTGCGTTCCAGACTTCAGGCTGTAATTGACTGCAAAGGATTTGCAACCAAGTATTAAAAAGTGAAAGTTTGATTTATGATTGTTAATCTGTCCCATTACATTTGGTCCCTTAAAAAGTGGGAGGCACATATACAAACTGTTTGTTTCATTTCAAATCCATTGTGGTGGTGTATAGAGCCAAAAAGATTAGAATTGTGTATATTTGTCCCAATATTTATGGACCTGACTGTACATGAGTCAGAAAGACTCAGAAACAATTCCTTTCTTTCTTTCAGCTATGGTCTCATCTCTTCCACTTCCGACCAGCTACTTTGTATCCACCTTCCAATCAGTAGCCTCCCAGGGGGATCACAAGAAAGATCTCTCCTTAAGCCCTGGTTCACACTGATGCGATTTGACATGCGATTTGACATGTCAAATCGGCGATATTTGCCGCAAATTGCGGGCAATGGCACCGTCCTAATCGGTGCGACGCCGCATCTGTGGCGCTGCACCGATTTCAAAAAGTAGTTTCTGTACTACTTTTTGCGATTTCGGGCCGCGATTTACATTGACATCTGTGCAGAAACCTGCACAGATGTCCCTGTAATCGTGGCCGAAATCGGGACTGACAGGCAGGAGTGAAATCGTGCGAGTTCAGCTGAACTCGCACGGCTTCACTCCCGCAGCCCAGTGTGAACCTGGGCATATACTCACACTGCTTTTTTTGTTGTTTTTTTGTGTGTAATGCGGCATACACACGATCGTTTTTCATGCCATTATTTTTCCCGACATTTTTCACGTCGTTTTTTTTTCATATTTCCTCTCAAGCCTGTCTTGCGTACACACGATCATTTAAAAAAACGTTCAAAGCAAAGCACAGTGACGTACACCACGTACGACGGCACTATAAAGGGGAAGTTCCGTTCTAATGACGCCACCCTTTGGGACGCTTTTGCTAATTCCGTGTTACCGCGTGTTAGTAAAAGTTTGGTGAGAGACGATTCGCGCTTTTCAGTCTTCGTGCTTTGAAGATCGTTTTGTGGAGTTCAGTTTGTGCTTGTGGGTTCGTATCTGTTTTGCAGTGCTTGTAGTCAGTTCGTATCTGTTTATTCAGTGCGTTCTTGTCTGCTCGTTACTGTTTTTCAGCTTGTTCTTCATAGGCCTTGCTGTTCTTCCGTTCGTTCATCTAGTTCGTTCTGAGCTGCCGACCGTTATCTAGCCATGTTGCGGCTACGTACTCGTCGTGGAGTTCGTGCTGTAGTTGGTGCAGGGGTTCATGCTGTATCCCGACTCCATGCCATGAGCAGGGTCAGGAGGAGTTCATGGACCAAGAATTGGTTGCTCCAGCGGCACCAGTTCTGTCATATGCCTTTGTTGCGGG
Organism: Rana muscosa; assembly: GCA_029206835.1. Classification (NCBI taxonomy): domain Eukaryota; kingdom Metazoa; phylum Chordata; class Amphibia; order Anura; family Ranidae; genus Rana; species Rana muscosa. Next base: position 83,278,474 of record CM055118.1, read on the forward strand.
AGATCAGGGAGAATAATCCTGATGACTACAGGAATTTTCTCCGGATGTCTGACCCCGTATTTCAGCATCTGTTGGCTTTGGTGTCCCCCTACATTACCAGGCAGGACACCGTTATGCGTGAAGCCATCAGTGCTGAGCAGAGGCTCATTGCCACGTTGCGATACCTGGCGACTGGGAGAAGCCTGCAGGACTTAAAGTTCTCCACAGGCATATCCCCCCAGGCTCTGGGTATCATTATACCAGAGACGTGTTCTGTGTTCTGCCATCCTCCAAGTTTTGCAGGAGGACTATATTAGGGTAAGTGTTCTTATTTCAAACATCACATTGTATGTATTTATTTGTATTAATTTTTTGGGGGGGTTTATTAGCAGTCCCTAATTCCCATGATTCTTAGCTGCAGGGAATGTCCCCTTTCTCCACATGCTAATTTTTTTTTTGCAAATTTTTCATTAGGCCTACATTAAAATTTGCCTTACCTAACCTCTCCAGCATGCTATCCTGGGGCCATACCCACCTAGTCATTTCCATGTATTTTAATCTATGCTCCATCGTAGTGCTTTACCCTAAACGCCCCCTAAAGATTGCCTAGGAATGTTACATTTTTCACAAATTCATACAGAGTGCTACAGCCTTCATTTGTGATCTCCCCAACTCATCTTCAACCCCCCCCCCCCCATTTTATTTTGTGTTTTTTTTTTGGTTTGTTGTTGCTTACTAATAATGTTTTAATTTTTTGGTTTCTCCCAATGTTGGCCATGAATGCTTTTCTTAAATCTGCTTTCAATGTTTTTGTCTCAAAGTATTAATTTATTTTGGATTTCATTCCACAGTTCCCTTCTCCGCCACATGAATGGCAGAATGTGGCATCGGAGTTTGCCCAACGATGGAACTTTCCAAACTGTGGAGGGGCCATCGACGGCAAACATGTCGTCCCACCACCCCATTCGGGATCCTTTTATTACAATTATAAGGGGTTCCACAGCATCGTGATGATGGCAGTGGTGTCGGCCACCTGCGAATTCCTCTATGTGGACGTTGGCAAGAATGGCAGGATGTCTGATGGAGGAGTTTTTGCACAGACGGAGTTTGGGGAACGGCTCCTTTTGGATCAGCTGGCCTTGCCACCAGCGGAGCAGAATGTGGAGGGACTCCCATTTGTGTTTGTGGCGGATGAGGCGTTTGGCCTGGGTCCCCATTTGATGAGGCCATTCCCGCAACGCACCCTCACCCCTGAGAGAAGGGTGTACAACTATCGGCTGGCCAGAGCAAGAAGGGTGGTGGAAAATGCCTTTGGCATCATGGCCAGCCGCTTCCGCCTGTTCCTCACCTCCGTCTACCTTGCCCCTTACAAATGAAACCATGTTGTAATGGCTTGCTGTGTGCTACATAATTATCTCTGGGTGCATTCCACAAATTATCTGACTTTGACTGGGCCTGAGGCCTCATTAATGGAAGCAGACCATCTTGTGGCCCTGGAAGCTGGCCGTCCAGGCTTGGCCCCCCAAACCGGACGTGAGGTCCGTGACAAATATGTGGATTATTTTGTGGGTAGGGGGGCCATTGAAATGCCTGATGACTTTTAACCTTTTAATTTAGAAAAATAAAACTTTATTTTTCACAAAGATTGGTTTGGTGTTTTAATTTAATAATGGTTTATGTTTCGCGTAGGTTTACCTAGTGCACTTGTATTGCCATGTGTATTGTGCATTCTTAGTTAGCCTTCATTGTCAGTGTAAACACAAAACATTGATTAGTTCACTTTGCACAACATTTACATAATGAAGCCACAACTTCTTGATACCATTTTTTATTTTTGTTTTGGACATTTCCTTTTAAATGTAGATGTCCCAAACATTTTTTGCTTGTTAAAACGCATGAACAGCCATGCATACAAAAAAGATCTTTAAAAATATAGTGAAAAAATAAACATGTACTAGTCCTAAAAGGTTCAATGAAAAACATACCTGCCAAAACACAGCAAGTTCAACGTTATTTTTCTAAAAAACATTAGACACGCCCAAGCACAGCCATGATCTTTTGTAGCCTTTCCTCCACCCGCTTGGTATTTGCCCTGATCTCTATCAAGTCTCCCTTTAATTTTTTAAGGTCACGACAGCAGACCATCCGGTATTGGATCAGGATCTGGGCACTGTGATGTGTAAAATTTTTGGGGTCTTCGGCCAGAACTGCACCTACATTAAAAAAAAAAACATGTAGTATAGAATATGTAGGCCTACATCTATTAACCTGCATCTGTCTGGTTTGACACTGACCTGTTGAGGTGCCACTTTCCACTTCCACAACCTCACGTTCCTCTCCATCATGTGGGTCTGGGGGTATTGTTGAAGGTGTTGGATTTAGAGGCTCATCTGACGTAGCTTTTTGAAGCCCTATGGAGATTGCAAGAAAAGGTATAGTTTCATTAGTAACGAAGATTTTTTGGAGAAAACTAAACCATGAACAAATAATTTGGAAACATTATTTTGAAGCGTGGTCCATTTTTCAATGTACCCCCAGTGACAACCAGAACACATGATTGGATACATAGCCAAAAACATAGCATATACTTTTTTAACCAAAGTTTGACACATTGTAACACCCCAAAGTATATACACAGGATCACCTGTGTGTGACACCCTCAAACTTTGGGGCTTTTGGCCCACACTTGTACTACTGCGTTCAGATGTTTCATCAGCTGCTGAGCATTCTCTCCCTTAACATTACCATGCATATCCTTTATTTTAATAAAAATTGTCCATTGGATTTGATCCCCAAAAATAATTGTTTACCAAATTTGCTACCCCAAAAAAATAAAAATAAATGGGTGTTCATACTGGATGATCCTAAAACATTGTTTGATGAACTGTACGAAGAAAGAGGTTTAATACGTCCGTTTACTTTGCGGACGAACAAGAAAGATGGTATCTTTCACTGTACTATATCAAAGACAAAAATACATGACATAATACAAGTAATAATCTCGAGCAGGGAAAATAGCAAAATAATACTTACTTTCGTATAACTTTCTTGATTTGTTTGTATTGGTCGGGCTCCCGCAACTTCAGATCAGACCATCGTTTTCTGAGCTGTTCCTTCGTTCTGCACACCCCGAATTTTTGGTGAAGACTTTTGACCACTTTGGCCATAATTTTTGACTTGACCAGATTAGGCCTTTTATACGGCCCATGCTTGGCATCATAATCCTCCCTCTTCAAAATGGCGACCATCTCCACCATTTCCTCGAATTACATGTTGGATGCCTTATATCTCCTGGATCGGGATTTGGGCTCCTCAGGAATTTCATCCTCTGTAGAGGTAATCTCAGCCACCTGTGTGAAAGTACAATATCGAACGTCAGGGGCGGGGAAAGCGTGCGGAGTTTCACGCATGCGCAGTGTATATCAAGTGCAGATCCATGTGTCGAAAATACGTTCATTTGGCGGGAGAGGGAGTTCGCAGCGAACGTGTTGACCAAGGTACATAACATTTTAAGGATTTGGGTTTCCGCACAGGAGAAGATTTGGGGCTTTTAAATCTGTCCAAAATGCTGATTTGATGAATGTTGCCTGAAACATATGTCTTTTCTGGGTTCTTGATTTTACAGAGAGAATGAATAGTTTCAAAAACCTGGAATTCATGGGGGAATTCATTGACAAATGGAAAGAACTCCCTATCCTGTGGCAGACCAAAAGTGGGTCCAATAAAAACAAAACGGCCAGGACAGCAGCACTGGAGAGCCTGCTTGCATTTGTCCAAACCCAGATACCCACAACAACTCTCCAAGATGTGAAAACCAAAATTGCTACCATCAGGGGGACATACAGGACCCAGAGGAATATGGTCCTGAAGTCCCAGAGGTCAGGTGCTGCAGCAGATAAGGTTTATAAACCCAGTCTGTGGTACTACAGCAAGCTGTCTTTTCTGGATGACCAGCTGGAAGTGCGGGAATCTCTCTCCACCCTTCCCCCCAGAGGTCAATCCAGCCTTCCTTGTAGCCAAACCTCCAGCCTTCCTTGCAGCCAGCCCTCCAGCCTTCCTGGCAACCCTGCTCTGGCTTCCTCTGAGGATCAAGATCAGGCCCTTGAGGAGGCAGATTTGGATATATGGAGCCAGGTAAAGTATTGATATCTCCATTTATATGTTACAAAAGTGATGAATTTAAATTGATGTTAGTATTGTTAGATATTTAATGTTAGAAAAATAAAGGATTTAAAGACCAAGATACAGTAGGGGTCAATTTTGATGTGAACAAGGCAACAATATCAGGAGGCGGAATCTGTGAGACTTTTCGAAATTTACAGATTCAATTCCTAAATGTCTGGAGGTGAACAATGTGTGTGATTCATGGTGGCAAAAAAATAATAAAGTCCCTTTCTTTTTTTACAGCCAGAGCAGAGCCAGGAAGAGGGTGATGTTGGGGACCAGGAGGAGGCAGGGCCAAGTGGCACCCAGGAGGAGGCTGGGCCAGCACAAGAGCCCAGATGCCTCCCCTGATAATGAAACCACGAGGGCCAAGGAGAGGTAGGCAGGTGGAGGAGGAAACAAGAGCCTTCCTCAAAGAGGCTACTGCGGGCCTCAGAGAGGCACCCTCTGCTGAGGAGGGCTTTGCCGCAGTCCTGGCCCAAAAGCTAGGCCAAATGGACCTGCGGCAAAAGCTGTATAGTGAGACCCTTCTCCTGAAGGTTATTAACAAGGGATTGCTCGGTGAACTCACCAAGTTCACCGACATCACGGAGGTTGTCCCTACTCCTCCACCTCCTCCTCCTCCTACTACTACTCCTCCTGCCACAACCTCTCCTTCTGATCCCCAGCCTCCGAGGAAGAAACCAACTAAGGCTGCAGAGAAGGCTGCAGAGAAGGCTGGAGAGAAGGCTACAAGGAAGAGGAAAAAATAATGCCTGCTGTAGTACCACAGACTGGGGACATATATGACTTATCTGCTGCGGTTCCTGACCTCTGGGAGTTCAAGCCAAGATTGGGCTCCTTTTTGATTTCTTTCCATCACTAGTTTGGTTTTCACATCTTGGATGGTTGTTGTGGGGTCCAAGGGATGCACAAATACAAGCAGGCTCTCCAGTGCTGCCATCCCCTTTAATTTGTTATGTTCCTAAATAAAGGATATTTTTTTTGGCTTAAAATACTTGACTATGTGATTTGTAGTTCAAAAGAGAGTTTGCGAGGGAGTAGGCAGGGACATTTCAAATACTATTATTGTTATCAACAAGGGACACAAACCTCCTTGAGGCAAAATGAGACAAATTTTGAAGGTTGGTGGGGGAACTTTACACAAAAATTATTTAAGGACAAAAAAAAAAGGCCCCAAAAAATTAAGAAGCTAACTTAATTACTAAAACAAACTGCAAAAAGAACAAAAAACAAAAAATGATCTTTACATTTATTTATGAATTTATGAGGGAGATGTGGCTTGAAAATAATATTTTACTATCATTAAAACAATTAGAAATTACTTTAGAAACAAGTTTGGCATAACTCTCAATGTCATTATCAAAAGAAGGTAATTGTTGAAGCATTCTCAAAAGAAGAACGGAATGCGCAGCATTAAAACGATGCTATTAATTCAACCGTGACGAATGTGCCATATCGATTTCCAACGCTAGCTTTACCAAAACGAGCGCTCCCGTCTCATACTTGATTCTGAGCATGCGCGTTTTTTTTCACGTCGTTAAAGCATACACACTATAGTTTTTCACGTCGTTAAAAAAAACGACATGAAAAACGACGTGAAAAAAGAGAGCATGTTCGAAATTTTCAATGCCCGTTTTTCACGTCGTTAAAAATGCTCTGGAGCATACACACGATCATTTTTAATGGCCATTTTTGAAAATGGCATTTTTAACGGCATGAAAAACAATCGTGTGTATGGGGCATTAGAACTCCAGATTTATTTTCTAAAAAGGCAGCCTTTTCCTGGCAATATTATCATTTCTCTTTGCTTGCTCAGTTGTTGCTTTGAGTTAGATTAAACCCCAACCCTATGTTTCTGCCTTACATATTTTCCTGATTTCACAACATAATATATTTTAACAATACTGTACCGTGAAGTCATACTGAGACATCCAAAATCCAAAAGTTCCTACAATCTGAATGTAAAAGAACAAAAAAAAAAATTGGCCAGATCGAAAACGGTTAAATAGTTGGCTGCAGGTAATGTCTGTCCTAACAGGGTGTGTGGATTTGGTATGATGGGTGTGTCAACATATATAATTTCTTTATTACTCTCAAATCATAGGCTATACAGTAAGCTATTTCAGAGCTTTAGATTGGCTGCTGTAGTATAACGGCATCTTTTTTTTTGGTCTGATATTAAAGAGGAAGTAAACCCTGATGGGTTTTACTTCCTCTTTAGCCCGCTGCAAATGAAAAGCATAATGGGCTAGTATGCATCGCATACTAGCCCATTATGTGCCACTTACATGCAAAATAATCCAGCGATGTCCCCAGAGTAGGCAGCATCCATCTTCTGGCCCCTCTTCCTTCCGGGACACGGGCGCACGGGAGTCGCGGTTCACGGCACAGGCTGGGGAAGAAACGGCACTTAGTTTAATTTCTTCCCCGGGCATGCGCCATTGGTATTTACAGCAGATTACAAGTGAAATATCTCCTAAACGGTGCACGTTTAGGAAATATTTCCACTACCTATAGGTAAGCCTTATTCTAGGCTTACCTATAGGTAGAAGTCCAACAAGTGGGTTTACAACCACTTTAATTCATTCTTAAATAACTCCACATCACAGATTATTCTAATAACCTGTATGCTATAACCCAGTGTTTCTCAACTCTGGTCCTCAAGGCACCCCAACAGGTCATGTTTTCAGGATTTTCCTCAGCTGTGGTAATTACTAAGGCAGTCAAACTGATCAAATCCCCTGTGCAAAATAATGGAAAGCCTGAAAACATGACCTGTTGGGGCGCCTTGAAGACTGGAGTTGAGAAACACTGCTATAACCTATAGAATCAAAGTTTGCTGAAACCATTTGTAATAAATCTGCCTCTAATAATACATGTATTTGCAATATACCAGAGACTAATACTTAAGTGACAATTTCTATTTCACACCCTTATTTCAATTACAGAGGTACTTTCCCCTTAAAGGAGAATGTTGTACTTCCTAAAAAAAAAAACAGCCTCCCTTTTTTGTTTTAAATATCAACTTAATTTAGTACCATGTGGATTTTTCACTTAAATGTAACTTGGGATTCCTATCAAAGGTCAAAAAATGAATTTATTTTACCATACTTGTAAAATAGATTCAAAATAAGTGTGATCACATATCATATTAAAGCTGTAGTTAAATAAGTTGTTACTCTGGAAAAGAAAATTAAAAAAGTCAGCAGCTACAAACCCTGTAGTTGCCGAATTTTAATAATCATCACCCAGGCTAATTCTTCACTAGCCTTCAGGTCCCCTCAGAGCTATGAGTAAACGGCTGTGCTGCTTCCGGCTTCGCAGCCGGCTTCCCACTGCCCATGCATAAGCCACGCTGCTCTTTTGTCATGGTTATGCAGTAATGTTTGTCTGTTAGCTTACCTCCCCTCCACGTGTTTTGCTTTAGAGGCCAGCCACTCTCACCTGGCTGCTTAAGTAATCTCTCCTCTAAGCATGGCTCCACCCCAGGCCCTATCAGGGAACTCTATATTAACCTGTGCACTGCAAGCCAGCCATGCTGATCAACATTGTTTGTTAAGCTATTGTGTGTTCGCCGGTTTCCTGCTTGCTGTGTGCTCTATGTCTGTCTCTGTTTTACCGATCTTGGCTTGTTCTCGACTATTCCTGTCTGCTTGTGACCTTGACCTTTGGCGTGTCCTTTGTTTATCCTTGTCTGCTAGTCGCCCGACCTTTGGCTTATCCCCTTACTATCTCTTGTTATCCTGAGCTGCTGCTTCCCCTCTATCCTCTATAGCAGGGATATGCAATTAGCGGACCTCCAGCTGTTGCAAAACTACAAGTCCCATCATGCCTCTGCCTTTGGGTGTCATGCTTGTGGCTGTCAGAGTCTTGCTATGCCTCATGGGACTTGTAGTTCTTCAACAGCTGGAGCTCCCCTAATTGCATATCCCTGCTCTATAGCCTACTGTGAGCGTGAGCTGGGAGACTCTGGTGGCCGCGACCTGGATCCAGTTGCAGCCCAGTCCATCCTCACCACTAGAGGCTCTGGTGAACACCTGCTGGCTCTTAGACTCCGCGCCCTGGGGAATCTTAAGCTCTAGCTCCCTGTGGGATCCCTGTTAGTGCTCCAGTGGACCTGCCTTCCTTAACCACCCAGAGTTCCATCCGCAGCAGTCAGCCATAGGGTCCACTACTTAGCGGTGCACTCCTGACCCCAATGGTGTGCATCTGTCACCTGGACTCAGGTGACCTGACATCTTTGTGAATAACCCCACAGGGAAAGGAGGGGGAGAGAAGAAATTCCACTCAGATCGCCTACGCGATTCGAGCAGAAGTGGGAGTGGGTACATGTCAAAACCTGGTCCCCCCTAAAAAATGACATGCCATATGTGGCAGGGGAGAAGGACTTAAAGCGGTCTGCCAAATTTTTTTTTTTTAAATCCCCCTGCAAGGTAATGATATAATGTACACCGCATACTAGCACATTATGAAAGATTTACCTTAAAACCAAGCCCTTCAAAGGTATGCTATCACCGATGACAGGGCTTCCAATTTCACCCTTCCTTTTGGGTTCACGGCACCGCCCAATTGAATGGCTGAGCTGCGATGACTTCCCCCTCACGCATGCATTTGGGAGTCACAGTCATGGCACAGTGCTCAGTGTGCACAACATGTTTTGACCATTCCTCTTTACAAAACTGCTTCATCTTTGACACATTTGTAGGATGTCTGGTGTGAACGACTCTCTTGAGGTCATCTCCATAGGGTTAAAGTCTGGGCTACTACAAAAGATGTATTTTTTTTTCTGAAGCCAGTCTGTTGAGTATTTACTTTGATGCTTAGGGTCATTGTCCTGCTGCATCACCAAACTTCTACTAAGCTTCAGCTGGTGGACAGCCACCATTACATTATGTAAGGCAGCTGTAAAAGGTTTAGTCCAGAGTGGAGCTTTGGCTGTGGGTTTAGCATAGTCAGGCAGGCCAGGTCAGCAGGATGCAAAGTCAGAATCCAGAAGCATGGTCAAAGGTAGGGAGGGTCATACACATACTGGCAGAGTAATGTGCAATTGCCAGGAAAAGAGAGTAATCCAGGAGACAGGAACAGGTCAAAGTCCAGAAGTTCAGTAACTCAGCAGCAAATCATAATGTTCTCTCCACCATACTTCACCGTTGGGTTATGATGTTGGTAAACTGAGAGTTGATGTTTGCAAGGGTGCTCTTTGGCAAACATCCTCTGTGGTGTTCTGTCATAGACACTCTGCCTGTTCGAAGACTTACATATGGCAGATTCATGAACAGGGAAGTTTGCTAGTTCCAGTGATGACTTCAAGCCTTTGGCTGTTACTCATGAGTTCTTCTTTACCTCATTAAAGTGGTTGTAAACCCACTTTTTCAACTTGCACCTACAGGTAAGCCTAGATTAAGGCTTACCTGTAGGTGCAAGAAATATCTCCTAAACCTACACGGTTTAGGAGATATTTACTAAAAATGACAGGCGCATTCATGGGGTTAATCCCATTCACAAAATCGGCTACTTCCCAGCAATAGCTGGGCGTAGCCGATTGTGATGGCTCTCGTGCGCATGCGCAGAGTGACGTCTCCGCCGCTCCGGCCAATCACAGCGCCGGAGCCGCGCTGTGATTGGCTGGTGCGGCGATACCCGGAAGTAACCTTCCGGCTATCGCCGCAGCGATGGATGCGGCTGAAGAGGGAGACGAGGACGGCTTCGGGGGCCCCGATCTAAGGTAAGTGATGCATAATGAGCTATTATGCTAGTCATATTAGCTCATTATGCCTTTCTCTTACAGGTGGTTATGGGGGAAAAAAAATATATAGGGTTTACAACCACTTTAAGAATTCTACATTGTGCCTTGGAAGTCATCTTGGCTGGGCGCCCACTTCTGGGAAAAGTTGCCACAGTTTGTCTAATTGTCAACTGATGATCGACTGAGATTGCTTTGTATGCCTTTCCAGCCTTATGCAGATGACTCCTGATCGTATGTCTTTAGGGAGCTCCTTTTTGCAAGGCATGGTTTACATCAGCTGATGCTTCTTATGAACAGCAATCTTAAAATGCTTGAATGTCTTTTTATTAATCAAAGTAGCTTTTTTTTAACAGTGAATAGGTTTTTATTTAAAAGAATAAAAGTTGACAATGATCCAGTATATGGACATCAGGTACAAACATAAAGTCACGGTCTAAGGATACAGGTCAATGAAGAGCACAAATCGTTGTCTCAAACTTTAGTAGCCTCTAACAGATAGTGCATAGTTGTGAACCAGTACCAATTACAATAGTAGCTATAGAAGGGGAAAAAGGGAGGGGGGAGGAGGGGGGGTAGGAAGGAAGGAAGGAAGGGGGGGAGGGAGGGGAGGGGACATAATAGAACAACATTTCTAGTCACAACCAGGAGACAAAATAGAGGACAGCAATAACAAGTAGGATTAACCCATGAGCTCTAGAGCTCCTTTCCATGTGCATCGATCCATTGGGACCAGACCTTATCAAATTTTTTGGGACAGTTTCTACTCTCGTATGTTAGCTTGTACAAAGGTAGGACAGAGTTTATCGTGGCCGTCCACGCTTGGAGCGTGGGAGGGCCGGGCTGCTTCCACTTAAGAAGAATCTCCTGCCTAGCATAAAATAGGGCATAGGCATAAAACAAAAACAAATTTTCATGCCTTGACACCTCCACACCTTCCATGACCCCAAGCAACGCCAGGGCTGGGTCCAAGGTAAGGGACCAGTCCCCAAACGTTCCCAGGACACCCATCACCCCCTCCCAGTATGGACGCAGTACAGGGCATGACCATACCATATGAAAGAATGTGCCTGGAGACAGACCGCATCTAGAGCATCGAGCACTCGTTCCGGGGGAATATGTTTGCTAATCTAGTGGGAGTATAGTATGCCCTGTGCAAGAATTTCAGTTGGATGAAGCGATCTTTAGCTGAAATCATAATCAAAGTAGCTTTAAACCACACCTCCGAACCCATTTAATTAATTGGACTCCAGGTGTGTAAACTCCTTGGAGTAAATGGTCTATGGGTTCACTTAGTTTTTCTTCTTGTGCTGTGAATGTTTAATAGGTGTGTTCATTGAAGACACAATACATTTTAATTGTTTGTGTGTTATCAGCTTAAGCACATTGTTTTTGTCTATTGTTGTGATTTCAAGGGTAACTCCACTTCCTAGGTAAAAAAAAAAAAAAATAGCAAATAAAAATAATAATAATAGAGCATATACAATTATGACTCAAGTCATATTGTAATTGAATGTTATTAAAAATTACCTATTCATTTCAATCTGCATCTCTGAAATTTTCTGTAAAATGCAATGCAATATGGCTACCTGGAGGTGTTCTATACACAAAATGTGTACAGAACGCCCCCCAGAGACATAATTTCCTGCTTGTCTGATTGGCTCCCTGATTTTCCCAGAAGTCTACACTAAGATACAAGTCAGATATGAGGCATCCCCTGCAACAAAAAAAATATTTTTGGTGAGATACTTCCAATAGGAAATCACATCTAAAGGGATGCAAACCCTGCAATTTTCCTCATTAGAGGACTGCAGGTGCAGCAGCTGGTTGATAATTATGAAACCACTCCCATTAGATTACTTTACCACATGGACACAGACAAACACACAGCGATTTTTTCAGAATAACAAAAGGTAGGAATCTGCAACAAAGTTTGTTAAAATACCTGCAATGTACATAGATGACCCAGAGGTGAATGTTCTTTTCTCAACAAAAGTGGAGTTATTCTTTAAGCAGGCCATAGATTATGTGATTTTCTTTCCTACCATCATGGGTAGAAGGAAAGAAAATCACTCAATTCCCTCATCAATAGGGATGAGCGGAACACCCCCCGGTTCGGTTCGCACCAGAACCTGCGAACGGACCGAAAGTTCGCGCAAACTTTAGAACCCTATTAAATACAATGGACGCGAACGTTCAAAATCAAAAGTGCTAATTATAACGGCTAATGTGCAAGTTATTGTCCTAAAAAGGGTTTGGGAACCCGGGTCCTGACCCAGGGGACATGTATCAATGCAAAAATACGTTTTAAAAACTGACGTTTTTTCAGGAAAAAGTGATTTTAATGATGCATAAAGTGAAAAAAAAAGTGAAATATTCCTTTAAATATTGTACCTGGGGGGTGTCTAAAGTATGCCTGTGAAGTGGCACGTGTTTCCCGTGTTTAGAACTGTCCCTGCACAAAATGATATTTCTAAAGGAAAAAAAAATCATTTAAAACTGCTTGCGGCTTTAATGTAATGTCTGGTCCCGGCAATATGGATGAAAATCATTGAGAAAAATGGCATGGGTACCCCCCAGCCAACTACCAGCCCCTTTGGGTCTTGTATGGATATTATGGGGAACCCTGCACCCAAATTAAAAAAAGCCTTATATACTCTGAACAGCAGTATACAGGTGGTGCAAACAAGACAGGGACTGTAGGTTTGTTCTTAAGTAGAATCTGTTTGTAATTTGGAACAGGTACATTTTTTAAGTGTAGCTTCAGCCAAAAAAATCTATTTTTAAGCTTTTTGGAAAACATAGGGAAGGGTTATCACCCCTGTAACATTTGTTTTTCTGTCTGTGCACCTGTTCAGAACATTTCACCTCACTTTCCGTCCCAATGACAAATGTTTTTTGAAAATTTGTTTTTTTTATTGAAACAAGGATTGGTGATAAAGCATCAGTGAAGAGGAGACACCTCTTTCCCATATTAACACTTACAGGAGAGAATTTCCCTTCCTATGGGTAGATTTCCTCTCACGTCCTGTTGTCTCCTTCCGTTTGCAAGTAGGAGTCGTTTGTAAGTTGGATGTTTGAAAGTAGGGGCCTGCTGTATATACTCTGCAGAAATTTGCCCCTTAGGTGTTGGTGTTGCCACAACACTGTAAGCCCTCACAGTTACTCTTGGTGGACGCTGGAACGCCTTGCTATGAACTACTATATCAAGAATTGTAATTACATGCCATTGTCGAACAGTGGTAGGAAAAATTGGGCCTTTGGTAGTGGTGGTGGTGCCCTGCTGTGAATTATTTTTTTGAATCAAAAAGGTTTTTATTGAACACCAGATAGATCACAACAGTTTCCATTGTACAAAAAATAGCAAAGGTTTCCCTCTGCTGGCGAACTGTAAAACAACATATAAGATCACATAAAAAACAGCACCACAATCTTGCATGTATAAGCATATTAATCCTCGGCCGCTTGGTTTCAAATTTACTGCAAAAGTCGGGACATCACCAGCTCCCTGGGGCTCAGGCCAGGGGTATCAAGCCATTGGGACCAAATTCTCTCAAACCTGCTCGGGCTTCCCCTGTGCTGGTATATGTACTTTTCCATTATAAGAGTATTCCCCATGTGTGCTACCCAAGAGGTGGTGGTAGGCGGTGAGACTGACTTCCAACCCATCAAAATAAGCTTCCTAGCCTGAAACAGGGCCCTAGAGACCGCGACCCTGGTCAACTCCCCAGGGATCGCTTCCTCCAAGATCCCCAGCAGGCAGCACTTAGGGTCCAAAGGGATCGTAATTTGAAACACTCTGTTTATTGTACCCACCACCTCAGTCCAATACCTGTGAAGCTTAGGGCATCTCCACAGGAGATGAATGAGATCTCCATTGTGCCTCTGACATCTACCACACACAGGGTCCCCGAGCTTACCCATCTTATATAATTTCAGCGGGGTGTAATGTACCCTCAATAATATATATAGCTGTGACACTTTCTGCGCAACGTTTAAAGAACAAGTAGTGACTGACCGCCACGCCTCCTCCCATTGGTCCCCTGACAGTGTACCTATGTCCTTCTCCCACATGGATTCCGCCCTGCTCGGGAATGCCTGTAGGTGACTTGCCAGTAACATCTGGTAGCATTGTGAGATAAATCCTTTTGTTTCAGTGCTAGTGTGCAGCACACGGAACACCGGGGCGGGCGACTGAACCCATTCCACCGCATTCCCGTGTGCCGCAACCGCATGTTGAAGCTGCATGTAATAATAATGCATATGAGCTGGGAGGTCAAATCTGGCCTGCAGTTCGGGGAAAGTGAGAAGCCTGCCGTTAACGAAAATGTGGGACAGCAGAGCCACACCATGGGCACGCCATCTGGGCCCCTGCTGCAGCTTCACCAACTCCACATAAGACCTATTGCCCCATATTGGGCTGTCCTCTGTGAATCCCTGCACTCCCTGGAGTTGTCGGCCCTTATTCCAGACTTTCTGGATAAGTGCGAGCGTCGGGGTCCGCTTGTTGGATTTGAGGAACATTTGCGCCTCCAGCCCCATCGGGATAGTCTCAGCGCCAGTGGCCGACAGCATCAGTCGTGCCGCCGAGCTCCCCGGGTCCTGGGACATAGAGCCGATCAAATGCTGTAACTGGGCCGCTATGTAGTACAGCCAAGGATTGGGAACCGCCAGCCCCCCACTGTCCTTGGCCCGCTGCAAGTGTTCCAGTCTAATCCGAGGGGGCCTAGTATGCCATAGCAACCGTCGGAAGAGAGTGTTCACTATTCGGAAGATTTTCAGGTGTATCACTACAGGCGAGTTATGAAGAAAGTAAAGTAGTTGTGGCATTAAAATCATTTTGATCAGATTGGCTTTACCTGCAAGTGACATTTTTAGGGTGTTCCAAGTATTAATTTTGTCCCTAAACCGGGACAGCAATGGGTGCACATTAAGGGAGCAGTAGTCCCCCAGCCTGGGCGACACCTGTACCTGCTGTGAATTATTAGATCAAGAATTAGATCAAGAATTGTAATGACATGCCCCTGTTGAACAGGGGCAGAAGAATTGTGCCTTAGGCACTGGTGCCACAACACTGCAACCCCTCACAGATACTGTAGTTGGAGCGCAGCAATGAGCCCTGTTGCAAAGTGGAATGGGCGCAGCTGTGTGAAATATTAGATCAAGAATTGTAATTACATGACATTGTTGAACAGTGGTAGGAAAAATTGGGCCTTTGGCGGTGGTGGTGGTGCTGGTGCCACAACACTGTAAGTCCTCACAGTTACTCTTGGTGGGCGCAGGAATGGGCCCAGCTGTGAAATATTAGATCAAGAATTTTAATCACATGCCCCTGTTGAACAGGGACAGAAAAATTGGGCCTTTGGTGGTGGTTGTGGTGGTGGTGTTGCCACAACACTGTAAGCCCTCACAGTTACTCTTGGTGGGCGCAGGAATGGGCCCTGCTGTGAATTATTAGATCAATAATTGTAATTACATGCCCCTGTTGAACAGGGGCAGAAGAATTGTGCCTTAGGCACTGGTGCCACAACACTGCAACCCCTCACAGATACTGTAGTTGGAGCGCAGCAATGAGCCCTGTTGCAAAGTATTGCATCAAATATTGTAATCACACGCCCCTGTTAAACAGGGGCAGAAAAATTGGGCCTTAGGCACTGGTGCTGGTGCCACAACACTGCAACCCCTCACAGATACTGTACTTGGAGCACAGCAATGAGCCCTGCTGCAAAGCATTGCATCAAAAATTGTAAATACGCGCCCCTGTTAAACAGGGGCTGAAAAACTGGGCCTCAGGCCTCGTACACACGACCGATTTTCTCGTCGTAAACAGTCAAGAAAAGTGCCGCGAGAGTTTTTTTGTCTAGAAAAACGTTCGTGTGTATGGTTTTACGACGAGAAACTTGACGAGAATCTCGACAAGAAAATAGAGAACCTGCTCTCTATTTTCTCGTCAGGAGTCCAGATTTCCTCGTCGTGTTTCTCGTCGGCCTGTTTTGTGACGAGAAAATGGTTCGTGTGTATGCTTTTACGACTCTTCCAAAAGCGCGCATGCTCACAAGCAACTATGAGACGGGAGCGCATCTTCTGGTAAAACAAGCCTTCGTAAAGGAGATAGCACATTCGTCACGCTAAAACGAACTGAAAGCACGAAGACTGAAAAGTGCGAATCGTCTCTTCCCAAACTTTTACTTCACACACGGTAACACGAGATCAGCAAAAGCAGCCCAAGGGGTGGCGCCAAGAAAAAAGATCTTCCCCTTTATAGTGCCGTCGTACGTGCTGGACGTGAGCGCAGAGAACCACGAGGAAATTGGGAAATGACAGTGTGTACGCATAGAAAGCTTGACGAGAAAATCGACAAGCTTAACAAGAATCTCGTCGAAAAAAACGACGTGTTTTTTACGACGAGAAAATCGGTCGTGTGTACGAGGCCTTAGGCACTGGTGCTGGTGCCACAACTCTGCAAGCCCTCACAGATACTGTAGTTGGAGCACAGCAATGAGCCCTGCTGCAAAGCATTGCATCAAAAAGTGTAAATACACGCCCCTGTTAAACAGGGGTTGAAAAATTGGGCCTTAGACACTGGTGGCGGTGCCCAGAACCAAAAATGTTCTTTCAAGCTATGAGCATGATTATTGAGGAGGAAGAGGATAGTCACTCAGCATAACAGGATAGTCACTCAGCATCAGCATAGGCAGTCTTGAAGGGATCTGACATTTCCCAAAAAATTATTCGGTTACATCAGCATCAGGTGCTTGGTAGCTGGTGGTGATCCAAGACTGATTCATTTTTATGAAGGTCAGTCGATCGACCGAGTCGGTGGGCAGGCGCACCCTGTGATCGGTTACAAAGCCTCCAGCAGCAATGAATGTGCGTTCCAAAAGAACGCTGGATGCAGGACAGGCCAGTACCTCAATTGCATACTGTGCAAGCTCTGGCCAGTGATCCATCCTCAAGACCCAGTAACCCAGAGGATTTTCGGTGGGAAAGGTGTCCAAGTCTGATCTTGCCCCTAGGTTTCCTGCACCATGAAAACCAGACGCTGGCAATGGTTGCTGGAAGCGATCATACCTTGGGGCTGTGTACTAAAAAATTGTCTGAACGCATTGGACAGACGGCCACCTTCTCCACCGCTCCTTCTTTGACTGACCGGAGTTTCAGCAACACGTTGTCCAGGACCAGGAAATGGTAACCTCCCAGTCTCTGGGAACGCGTTGCACAGACCTTTCTGCAAGGCCTCCCGAAGATGCTTCATCCTCTGCTCCCGCTGCGACGGCAAGATAAGGTCCACAATCTTAGCCTTGTAACGTGGATCAAGGAGGTAAAGAGGGGGGAATTGGGGGGAAGGGAACTGCGGGACTTTAAATGAGACACCCTAGATAAATGTCTCCATCCCTAATCAATGTGTACACAAAGGGGGGAGAAGTTTGGGACTTTGAGTGAAGCACATAGGTGGAACAATGAATTATTTGAAAAAAGTACATTTTATTAAAATCACCTAGGTTATACATATATCTTGGGCGAAAGGCTCCATATAAAGACATAAGTTAACGAGGATACTTCCAAGACAATTAAATCACATGTTGTAATAACATAATGCATCTAGGAGAGCCAAGGATACTGAAAGGCTTGTTGGCTCGGCGCGTTTCGTCGGCTAATCGCCTCATCAGGAGCAGATTGTTCTTGGAACAATGGGATAAAAAAACAAAATAAGGAAGTAGACATAGGGAAGGGGGAATATGGAAGAAGGGAAGGGGGTTAACCCTCCTTCTTACATGTAGCAAGCCCATGATCAACAGGTGGCGCCACGCCGGCGGCAAAAATCAAGTGGCCCCAACGGGAGCTGAGGGGACGAACAGCCCCTGGGAGACCGGGCGGCAGAACCAGGCCCCCAACTTGACAAAGGTGCCCACACTGACACTGGCGGTGATGCATTATGTTATTACAACATGTTGTGATTTAATTGTCTTGAAGTATCCTCGTTAACTTATGTCTTTATATGGAGCCTTCGGCCAAGATATATGTATAACCTATGTGATTTTAATAAAATGTACTTTTTTCAAATAATTCATTGTTCCACCTATGTGCTTCACTCAAAGTCCCAAACTTCTCCCCCCCTTGTGGATCAAGGAGGGTTGCCACCCAGTAATGATCCATCTCCTTGATCGCACAAATACGAGGATCCTTCCGCAGGCTTTGCAGGATCAGGGAGGCCATGCAGCGTAGGTTTGCTGAGGCTTTCGGTGCGGAGTCCTCTGGGTCACTGAGGACGACATAATCCGCAGCCACCTCCTCTCAGCCACGTACAAGTCCATGGGTGTCTTGGGACTGTAATTGATCCCTTGAAGACTGCTGCTGATGCAGAGTGCTAGGCTCCACCTCTATGCTGACACAATAATCCTCCTCCTCCTTGTCCTTTTCCTGTGTAATAGCCGGGCCAGCAGGAACACTGTCTGGATAAAGGGGGCCTTGAAAGGTAAGGAAGTCCTCCTCTTCCTGCCTCTGTTCTGCCTCAAGTGCCCTGTCCATTATGCCACGCAGTGTGTGCTCCAACAGGTGGACAAGAGGGACAGTGTCACTGATGCATGCACTGTCACTGCTCACCATCCTCATGGCCTCCTCAAATGGTGCCAGGACAGTGCATGCATCCCTGATCATGGCCCACTGGCATGGGGAAAAAATCCAAGCTCCCCTGACCCTGTCCTGGTGCCATATTGCAACAGATACTCATTGATGGCCCTCTGCTGCGTGTGCAACCGCTGCAGCATGGCCAACGTAGAGTTCTACCTGGTGGGCATGTCACATATTAGGCGGTTCTTGGGCAGGTTGGATTCCTTTTGCAGGTCAGCCAGCCAAGCACTGGCATTATATGACCGGCGGAAATGTCCACGGAGTTTCCTGGCCTGTTTCAGGACCTCCTGTAAGCCCGGGTACCTGCCCAAGAACCGCTGCACCACCAAGTTAAGGACATGAGCCAAACAGGGCACATGGGTCAGTTGTCCCTGTTGGAGGGTGGAGAGGAGGTTGGTGCCATTGTCGGAAACCACCATTCCTGGCTTAAGCTGGCATGGCGTCAACCACCTCTGAGCCTGCCCCTGCAGAGCTGACAGAATCTTTGCCCCAGTGTGGCTCCTGTCCCCCAAGCACACCAGCTCAAGCACCGCATGGCATCTTGTTGCCTGCGTACTTGCGTAGCCCCTTGAATGCCTACGAAGCACCGCTGGTTCCGAGGACAAAGCACAGGTAGAGGCCATGGAGGAAGAAGAGGAGGGGGTGGAGGAGAGAGGTGTGTCAGAATCACCAGTAGTAACATTTTGGAGGCGTGGTGGCAGAACAACCTCCAACACTTCTGCACCTTGTCCTGCATCCTTCCCAGCTGCCAGCAGAGTCACCCAATGCGCCGTGAAAGATAGGTAACGTCCCTGTCCATGCCTGCTGGACCATGAGTCAGCTGTAATATGCACCTTACCACTGACTGCCCTGTCCAGCAAGGCCAAGACATTGCCTTCCACATGACGGTAGAGAGCCGTAATCGCCTTCTGTGAGAAAAAGTGGCATTTGGGAACCTGCCACCGAGGAACCGCACATTCCACAAATTTACGGAAGGGGGCAGAGTACACCAACTGAAAATGCAGCAATTGAAGTGCTAGCAATTTAGCCAAGCTAGCATTCAACCGCTGGGCATGTGGATGGCTGGGAGCGAAGTTCTTTTGGCGGTGCAGCAGCTGGGGCAGGAAAATTTGCCTGGTACAATCGGACGTCGGTGTACCGATAGCAGATTGTCCGCAAGTACTTGGCTGTGACACACCGAATTCTACACCTTCATTCCTCTCAGTGCAGGTTTCAGAGAGGACTGAAGGTATAGTGGGGTTGGAGATCCCAGCTGATGAGGAGAAAGGAGAGGTCTGCTTTGTCCTTTGGTGTGGGTCTTTTAGGTACGCTTGCCAACGGACTGCATGGCAGGTCGACATATGTCTGGTCAAGCACGTGGTGCCCAAGCGGCTGATGTTTTGGCCACGTGAGATACGCTTTAGACATATGTTGCAAATGGCAACGGTGCCATCTGCTGCACATGTCTGAAAAAAGGCCCACACCAAAGAACTTTTGGAATAACGCGCAGAGACAGCAGCGCCCTGAACATGCGGAACACTGCGGTGTGATGCAGTCGGTGTGCTGCCCTTAAGCTGGCCCCCGGAGGGCATCCTGCCTCGTTGGAGATGTGCCTCCTCCTCTTCCTCCTCTCTCGTATCAGGCACCCACGTGGAGTCAGTGACCTCATCATCCCCTCCCTCCTCATCACTGGAGCAAATCTGGCATTATGCTGCAGCTGGGGGAACATGACTGCCAGATAGCTGTCCTTGTTGGGCACCCCCTCTCTCTGGGCTCACGTTACTACCCCCTCTCTCTGGGCTCACGTTACTGCCTTCCTGCAGCTGAGTTCCATCATCGGAGCCTCCAAAACGCTGGGCATCCTCCTGGAGCATGTACCCAACACTGTGGTCAAACAGTTCGGGGGACTCCTCAGGAGGACATGGTGGGGCTAGGGAAGGAGTGACTGATGCCATTGAGCCAAGGGAAGAGGCCGCTTTGGCAGCTGCTTTGCCAGACAAAGTACCCTGAGCCTGGGTGAGAGAGGACGAGGAGGATGAGGACGGCTTGGTCATCCACTCTACCAAGTCTTGGGCATGTTTTGGCTCAACATGGCCAGCTGCCGAAAAGAATGACAAGCGTGTTCCACGGCCACGTGCTGATGAGGATGCACCATGTCCACGACCAGCAGCACTGTTGCCTCTAAACACAGAACCTGCTTGCCCTCTTTTATTGCCTCATGACTGTCTGCCTCTCCTTGTTTGCCTTCCAGACATACTAATGGCCTGCAGTGAGATGTAGCTGCACAAAGGTGGAATGTATATATATATATATATATATATATATATATATATATATATCTGTACTGATAATGCAGCTATCAGAATCAACTGCCTGCTGTGGTATTAGTATGGGAAAAGCAGCAATTGTCTTCAGTTAGTTTTAGGTGAAAACTGTGCAGAGAGGGACACAGTACACTAACTGAAAATACTTGCAGCTCTCTGCCTGTGGTTTAATTATGAGAACACCACTATTAGTCGCTAACTGTATTCAGGTAAGCTTTAGGTGAACGCTATGCAAAGCACACAGTACACTAAGTGAAATACTGACTGTCTGCAGCTAGCACAATCACCTGCCTGCCTGTCACAGTATAGCGAAAACCAGGAACGGATCTAGCTAAACTGAATACAGTGTATAAATATATATACAACACCTAGGCTGCATATATATCCTCTACACACTGTAACTGCAGCTAACTGACTCGCCTGCCTGCTCTATCTAACTCAATATAAATGACACTGTCTGTCTCTGTAATCTCTCATTAAACAACTCCAACACACTACACAAGGCCGCCGAGCCGGCGGCCTTATATAGTGTGGGGCGTGTACTAAACCCCCTGAGCCATAATTGGCCAAAGCCACCCTGGCTTTGGCCTATTACGGCTCTCCGTTTTTTCTGCGCTGTGATTGGCCAAAGCATGCGGGTCATAGTGCATGCTTGGACAATCATCAGCCAGCAACGCACTGCGATGCCGCAGTGAATTATGGGCCGTGACGCGCCACTCGAATTTGGCGCGAACGGCCCATAATGTGCGCAATTCGGCGAACAGCCGATGTTCGAGTCGAACATGGCACTAATCCCTACTCATCAACACAGTCAGCATTGATGGGGGAATCCCTCCTGCATTGCTATTGTATTCTGCTGGCATTGTATTCTTTCCCGGCCAGCAGAACTCAATGATTGTAAAAGATCTGGTTGTAACTGCTTGGATAAAAATCAAACGATTAGTTCCAAGGGGTTTACATATTTTTTTATAGCTATTGTGGCTTGTAACTGTAATAAAAGGTGACTAAGATTTTCTGTGAAATAATAGAGATGAATTTTAAGTAACAATACAAATCAAATTATAACATACCGTATTTGCCGGCGTATAAGATGACTGGGCGTATAAGATGACTGGGCATATAAGACAACCCCTTATTTTTCAAAAGAAAACATAGCTTTTGGGCTATACTCACCGTATAAGACTACCCCCTTCCAAGGCAACACCATTTTTAAAAAAACATGGATTCCACCACATATTCACCACCGACCATTGCAGCCTCAGCTCACTGTGCCACCATTGCAGCCTCTGCTCACCTGTGCCACCATTGCAGCCTCTGCTCACCAGTGCCACCATTGCAGCCTCTGCTCACCAGTGCCACCATTGCAGCCTCTGCTCACCAGTGCCACCATTGCAGCCTCTGCTCACCTGTGCAGAGGATCATCATGAGGAAGAGAAAAGCCGCGGGGTTGATCGGGAGCCGTGCATAGAGCATGGAGGAAGAGAAAAGCCACGGGATTACAGAGCGGATAGTCGGCTGTTACAGCAGAGTTTACATTATAAATGCCTCCGCTCCGCTCATGGTTACACACAGCCCCGCGTCCTGACCTCGGTCCTGTAAGATGGACAGAATGCATGTCCAATGCTGGGACGTGTTCTGACGATCTTACAGGCGCGGGGTCAGGAGGCGGGGCTGTGTGTAAAAACTAGTGGAGTCAAACTCTGCTGTAACAGCAGGCTATCCACTCTGTAATCCCGCGGCTTTTCTCTTCCTCCCTGCTCTATGCACGGCTCCCGATCAGCCCCATATGCCGGCGGTACCCTCGCTCTCCCCCCCCCCCTCCCTCAGCTCCTGCACATCCGGCGGGCTGAAATCCTATGTTGGGCATTTTAAACCCGGCGTATAAGACGACCCCTGATTTTTGGCCGGTTTTTTAAAATGTAAAAGGTCGTCTTATACGCCGGAAAATACGGTACTAAAATAAATAAAATCCTTAGCTAAATGCATAAATCAAAAAGTTGTGCTTTTCCTTTTTAACCTCAGATAATATCCAGGCATGTAAGAATTTTTGTTATAATTGCAGCTCTGGCAATATCACAACCCCATTCATTTTATGCCATCATAGAGCACATTGAGATTACAGATCTTATTGTATACTCCTTTCTTACTTTTGACAGCTGTACCAGGTGCAGATCACCTCTTTCCTCCCACTGCTTCTTCCAGTGAGACAGTTGTCATCACTCCCACTCATTTCACATTTGTAGGGACACAAAAATGAGAGGTTAAATTATTAATAGTGAAAGAAAATTGTTGTCTCCTATTCATGTAAATTGATGCAATTCATGCAAAACGGAGGCCTTTTGACCTAATGCTGAAGAGTGTTTACTTTTGTTTTGCTCAAATTTTTCAAGCATGTCATTTCTAAATTGTACTACACTGGGGTTATAATGATTACTTAGAAACAGATTTCCTTTTTTATTTGTGTAGCGGACCCTTAAATTTAGGGGGTCGCTATGCCCAAATTAAAGGGACGGCCTGGGCCATAGTTTGGCTCAGGCCTTCTAATTTGATACTGGACTCTGCTCTGCTGTGGTGTTGTCTGGTGTACAGTTTCCCTTTGGCCTGTGGGTGGCACTGTTGCCCATGCCTAGGGTCGAACCTCAGGTGACACAGTGGAGTGATTGGATGTCCTCTCTCGGCTGCCGTGCGGTGGGTGGGGCTTTGCCTGCTATGCATGCCGGGAGAGGGTATATAAGGGGCAGACGCCATGTTTAGGGGGGAGTGACCGAGAGGAGTGCCGGGGAGTGAGTCCCGGGGGGAGTGTGCCCCATGGGGGTGTGTGGACTGGCCGAGGAGTCTCGGGGACCTTTAGCCTGAGGCTACAACGTTCCAGGTAGGCCCAGTACCTTTAACTGGGTCTACAATCAGCACATTGGAGTCCCAGGGTGCCCAGGTGAGGGTACCCGCTCTGACCAAGAGAAAGCCAGGGGAGAATCGGTCCCACAGAGGAGACGAGTGATAGTAGGTCGCTGTTTCGGGAAAGGCCTGGTGACCTGTCAGAGGGAAGGATTCCTTACTCAAAGCTAACCCTGTAGAGTGCCCATTGGCATCATCTGTTCTCTAAATTCTACAGAGGTTTAAGGAAAGTTCTGGATTCAGCAAAAACATGATTCTGCTGCTATTAGAGGATCTCCTGAACCCATCCTTGGAGGGGACAAAATGATTGTACTGTTCGAGCTTCACTCGGGCTGCTAGAACTGTGAGAGGGATCTGTCCGGGTGAGCTAAACCCACTCGGGATCGAGTGGCGACGAGTGAGTCAAGTGTTGTGTGCCTGAATCTACCTTCTAACTTCGCTAGCTTCTTTCTCTCTTCAATTTCCCGTTAACTGAAGCAAAGGAAAATAAACTCTTTGTTGGAGTTAAAGTCATGTGGACATTGGCCTTCTTGGGATAGAATATAGACTTTTCCCTACATTCTAGGGAAGAGAACCAGTGGAAGGAGGTAACTCGCTGCAGGACCCAAATCTGTGAACACCGCCTGACCTCTGATAAGGAGGACACGGGCTTGTGGCATGGTGTGTCCTACCCCCCGCAGGTGAAGGTAAGCGGGGGCAAAAGGATTGGTGTGCTACACGTGGGGGCTCGAGTCCGGGATTTTGCAGCTACCCCTGGAAGTTGGACTATATATTTTCCCCTGTTTGTGGTTCTGTGGAAGTCGGCCATTTCGGGAAAAATTGAACTGCGTCACTTGTGAGAGAAATGGAGGTACAGGCCTAAACCTATACTGGATTTTCTAACTGCGTAGTTTGTGGGCGTACCTCAAATGTAGAAAAGCCCACGGGCTACGTGCAAAGAGAAAAGGGGGGGGAGGAGCCCCCGCCAACTTGTGTGTTGCATGTGGCGTCTTGGCGCCAAGGGACAGTACGAGTGGAACTAGTGAAGGAGAAGTAACATGTCTGCCGCCCCATGGATTTCTGTTACACCGGGACCACGGATGTTCCCACCTACCCCAACCATGGACGTTGCTCTCCTCACTGCCCCCCTGATGGATACAGGGATCCGGCTCAAGCCTAGGGGCCGCTTCGCGCTCTACACGTGCAGGGATGCGGAGGCCCTGGGCGTGCTCTGTCCTAGATGCCAAGGACTGGCGGTACAACTTCGCCCGTTTGGAAGATGTACATTGTGTGGAGAGTTCCTTTTCGAAGTGGACCAGCCAACTGAGAAACCCCGGGTCTACCGGGTCAACTGCCTTACAGGCATCGTCACTCTTGAAGAGAAAACCTATACTCCCACAGCCAGGCCCACGCGCACCACTCCGGCTACCACGGATGTGGAGGATGGAGTTCCGGCCATTACGGAGCTTGCGACAGATGTCATTGCAGATGCTGCCTCCGTTACAACAGAAACCTCCATTCCACCCGCCAAGCGGAAGGTGGGATATGTTAAGGCCTCCCGCGGCCGCGTTCAAAGCCTGCCCCAGCCTCTACCTGAGCCGGATCCTCAACCCAGAGGGATCTCCAGGGGAAGGTAAGGAGGCTGGGAGAACTGTGACATTGGATTTGTCAGGAGAGGGAGGGAAGCCCACACCCCACCTTACAGGGGATGTGCGTACCGCCAGCCCGCAAAGACCTTCCATTTTTCGGGACAATGTGTCTGTGTCCACTGCAAACTACCTGCCGGCAGAGGCATATGTCACCAATGGGCTCTAGGAAAACTACGCCTAGACGCCTCTTACGGAGAAACGCAGCGTAGGGCGGAGCTCAAGATCCTGACACCACCGCGCCCCCAGCTGGCTGGCTCGAGTCGCGGCGTTTTTTTTTTTTGGCCTTCTTGGGAAAGAATATAGACTTTTCCCTACATTCTAGGGACGAGAACCAGTGGAAGGAGGTAACTCGCTGCAGGACCCAAATCTGTGAACACCGCCTGACTTCTGAAAAGGAGGACACGGGCTTGTGGCATGGTGTGTCCTACCCCCCCGCAGGTGAAGGTAAGCGGGGGCAAAGGGATTGGTGTGCTACATTTGCATTTTTTTTTTTTGAAAACTCTTTTTATTTAAATTTAACACAGTACAGCATTCAAGGAGGTACATAAACGGTTACATTGCACATATCTTTTACGTCCGACATAGAGAAAAATATATCTCGCTTTAGGAGTACAAAATAAAAAACCCTGAGGACAATATTAGCCCCAAATCCTCAACGGAGGAAAGTAACAACATTTACTGGGCATTGGATGAGCCGCGTGGGACATCCAAGGTACCCCAGTACATCCCTTAATAGTATACAGTATCCATAGTCATTAGTTGTAAACAAGCTCGTAGAGAGCAGATACACACAACCTTCACACACTCACACTCACACACCCCGCCTCCCACCCGCCCACCCCCCCGCCGCACACTCCCCCAGCTGAACTCCCATCAGTTCCCAAAACATATCCATACCGCCTGCAACCGCTCCCCCCTAGGGCTGGGACAGTGGGGTGTCCCTCCAGAAGGAATCCTCAATGTCAAGCCAAGGTTGCCAGATTTAGTAGAACTTCTGCGAGCAGGCCCTGCCCTTGTATATACATTTGAACATGGGTAGGACCTTATTAACAGTCCTATATAGCATTTGAATGTCCGGACCAGAGGCACTCCTCCATTGCAATAGTATCATTTTTCTAGCATAAAATAGTATCGTGCGTGCCAGGGTTCGAGTATGGACTGCGGGGACAGAGTCATTTAGCACACCCAACAGTCCCACCTCCGGTGTGTGGGGAAGGGGTACATTCAGGGTGTCCTTAAAGAATACAAACACTTCTCTCCAAAACTCTGATAGACCCGGGCATGACCAGAACATATGCAAGTAACCAGCCTCAGTGGAGCCACACCTAGAACAGGAAGCAGCAGAACTGAATCCCATGTGAGCCAACCTGGCAGGAGTATAGTGCAACTGGTGTATAAATTTAAATTGTACATACCGATCGTTGGAGCCGATAAGATCTAGGAAGCAGGCCTCCGAGGCCTCCTCCCACGCCTCCTCGGTCACCCCCGGAATCTCCAACTCCCATTTCCGCTGAGCAATCTGGAAGGGTTTGACCCCCACCGACTGCAGGCGGGAATATATAGTCGTGACCAGCTTGTCAATATCTTGGCACGACATGAGCACCTCTAAAGGTGTTTCTGTGAGCTCCTGGGTCATTCCCCCAAACTGCGCCCGAATCGCGTGGCGCAGTAATAGATACTTGTACAGGAATTTGTCTGCCACCCCAAACCATGTTTTTACTTCCACGAAGGAGATAAACGTGTTTTGTACGAAGATGTGGGAAACTTGCCGAACCCCCAGTCTGGTCCACCACATAGAATCGGGGTGCCCCAGAAGCTCAGAGAAATTAGGGTTTTTCCACAAGGGAGTATTGGGAGATATCCCGTCCGAACCCGTGAGTACACCGTTACCCTCATGCCAGGCCAGCCAACTGACGTCTATCGGGGAGCCCCGGGAACATCTCCCGGGCACTGACCTGTGCAGGCCGTCGACCAGGGAGTCCCCAGGCTTCATAAACGCCCCCAGTAGGGCAGTAGAGCAGGAGGAAGGGGTCTCCAGGAACCAATCGTAAACGTATGTTAACTGTGCCGCCAAAAAATACAGTCTCAAATTTGGACATGCCAGCCCGCCGTCAAGCCTAGCTGCTTGAAGAGAGGCCCTAGCAATCCGTGGGTGTGAGCCATGCCAAAGAAAAGTGCCGAGGAGGGAATTGAGTTTATTAAAAAACTTTTTAAACAAAAAAATCGGAGATGCCCGAAAAACATATAAAAATTTTGGCAGGTATATCATCTTGAAAATATTCACCCGACCAATCAGATTAAGTGGTAAGGAGGCCCAGGTCCGCAGCCTGCTCTCCATATGTGCCACAATCGGGGAAACATTGAGCGCCTCATATGAGGACAGATCCGCGTTGATACTTATGCCCAAGTATTTAAATGTAGGTTGAATGGTCAATTTGGACGTTGAAAGGTAGTTATAATCCCGCTTAGGGCCTATGGGAAAAGCTACCGATTTATCCCATCCCACACGCAACCCGGAGACCCTTCCAAATTCCTCCACAACCCCCATAAGGGAGGTAAAAGATTGTTCAGAACCATCCAGGTAGACCAGGGCATCGTCAGCATAAAGGGAGATTTTTTCTGAGAGGGCCCCGTAACAGATGCCACCCACCGTCGCCGTCTGTCGCACCGCCAGAGCCAGAGGCTCGATAGCCAGGGCGAACAAGAGCGGCGAGAGCTGGCAGCCCTGCCTGGTACCCCTCTGCAGTGTAAAACCCTCGGATACATCTCTATTAGTGCTTACTCTAGCCCTAGGGCTAGTATACAATAACCGAATCCATTGAATAAATCTAGAGCTGAATCCCATCCGGTGCATAGTTTCCCAAAGGAAAGACCAACTAACAGTGTCAAAAGCTTTGAGCACATCCAAGGATAATACCAGGCCACTCTTATTTTCGGCGGCTGCCCTGTGAATATGCAGGTGCAACCGACGAATATTGTCATAGGTACTCTTTCCAGGCATAAACCCCGTCTGGTCTCTGTGGATAAGGTGGAGAATAACTTTTTGCAGTCTTATAGCTATGATCTTGGCCAACACCTTAACGTCGCTGTTTAGCAGGGAGATCGGTCTGTAGGACCCACATTGCAGTTTGTCCTTATCAGGCTTGGGGAGCACCACTATCAGGGCCTCACACATGGAGGAGGGAAGCACTCCCTCCTTCAGTGCTTGTTCGAACAAAGAATGCAGCCTCACAGACATGTCTTCAGCATAGTTCCTATACCACTCAGCAGGTAGTCCGTCCAATCCTGGGGCTTTGTTAGGAGGGAGCGAGCCAATGGCCTCAGCTACCTCCTCCACAGTCAGGGGCTTATCAAGTATCCAATTATGCGTGTCCTCTAAAACAGGGAATTGGAGGGATTCAAAGAATCCCAGTACCTCAATCTCGGTCGGGGGGGGGCAGTATACAGAGTTTCATAGAAGGTTTTAAACGTGGAGTTTATAAGCAAGGGGTCTGACGTGACAGAACCGTCCGGCAATTGAATTTGCTGTACCGTTCTGTCCGGGAAATCCGTGCGGGCCAAATATGCCAGCAGCCTACCATTTTTACCACTGTGTTCATGTAACCTAGCCGACAGATACAACTGTTGTTTGGTTATCAATTCCACCCTGTGGAGATCCAGGGCCCTATGCGCCCCCACCAGGACCCCATGTGAGTCCGGGGTGGGGAGCGCAGAAAAGCGGGCCCTGGCTGCCACCAGGGAAGACTCCAAAGCCACAAGGGCAGCCTGAGACGACCTACGATGCCTAGCAATGTTTGAGATGTATGACCCCCTTACGGACGCCTTAAAGGCGTCCCACGTGGGGCCGAAAGAAGCCAATCCGGCATTGTCCCCCCAATAGTGGGACATATCTAGCCGAACCGGCTCTTGAAGTTCGGCCGTGGCTACCCAGTGAGGGCTTAGCCTCCACATCCGAAACGTGGGCCTGTGGCCCAACCCCACCTCAATGGATACAGCTGAGTGATCAAATAACGTCACATTTGCATTTTTAATATAATCTGTATCAATTAACTGTGCATATTAATTTCTGTTTACGTGGGTTTTTAAATCAAATTTTTTACTTGACGGACTTTACAAGGGCCTTTTTAGGTTTTATATAAATAGGATCAGATCAGGAAACTGGTATAAACAGAGAGAGAGGGAGAGAGAAAGAGAGATGGAAAGAGTTATATATATATAGAGAGAGAGAGAGAGAGAGAAATAAGAGAGAGAGAATAAAGAGAGAATAAGAGAGAGAAAAAAAGAGAGAAACAGAAAAAGTGAGAAAGAAAGATTAACGCCGGCCATAAATTATGCAATTCACGGGTTGAAGGAAAGAAAATTGCTCGATCTGACTGTGTTGATTGGGGGAGGTTTCCCAGCCAACAGAATACGGTGATCAATGCTGGCGGCTATAGCTCGACAGCTTGTCATGGGGGCGATGGGTAGGAGGGAGGGGCCAGGAGAGCCAACGGGGGGACCTGAGAAGAGGAGGATCGTAAAACCATTACACAGAGCAGGTAAGTATGACATGTTTGTAATTTTTATTTTAAATCTGCCTTTAATATCACTTTAAATTCTTGTTTAATCTAGATGAGTGTCTTTGCATTTTAACTTACCTGATCCTCTGATCCCCCAATAGACAACACTCCTCCACTCTTTGGCGGTGGAATGTCCCTTGGTGTCATTACATCCAATGCAAGGCTTAGGATTCTGCAATGGTCTTGATGATGGCAGGACTTTAGACTGCTGGAGCATGGTGGTTAAAACATGCTGGGGCAAGACTAGTAGCATGGAGGAGCAGGTAAGTAGATCTTCTTTTCAATGTCCTCTATACCCATACCTCCCAACTTTCTGAGATGGGAATGAGGGACACCTATTAGTAAAAGTATATAGGCATAGGACATCCCCCCTGCCACACCCCCCTTAAAAGAGAATTGTAAAAATAAATAAATAGTTAAAGCGTTTGTTACCCTAAAAAAAAAACAATTGAGCCTGTCCCTTTAAAGCATGATTAACAGCACAGTGCGTTTGGCCCCCTGCATCACCTGAAATACCTGTTTGATCCTGCCTGGTTCTGTTCTCTCCCTGTAAACTAACCATGTTAATCATGGCTGCTGAGCCCTGACACCGTGGTCAGTTTACGTGCCGCCATCAGCCACAGCTCTCCTCTGTCCTCTCCCCCCACCGCCTGTCAGCTAATGACAGTGCCCGCCCTTCCCCACCTGCTGCTATAATAACTATAATTTTCTAGCAATCCCCTATGTTAAATAATGCTATTTCTCCAGTGTCTGTGCTTTATTAAAAAAATGCCTCTGCATACCTTATTTCCGAGCGCCGCTAGGCGCTCACGTCACCGGCCGCCTCTCATCTCCTCCGGACTGACGTCGGCGGGGGATTTTTGGCCCCTCCCACTGTAGCTGTCAGATCGGGAGAGGGAACGGCGGGCAGTCATGTGAGTGCCGAGCGGCGCTCGAAAATAAGGTATACAGAGGCATTTTTTAAATAAAGCACACACACTGAAGACATATCATTAGCTAACACAGGGGGTTGACAGAAAATGATAAAGTGGGTTTACAACCATTTTAAACCCACAAGTGCTTTTTTTACTATCTACTATTGATTTATATTGGCTTTTGGAATTTACAAAATGCAGCAATTTAGAATTTGGATGAAAGGTTTAGCACTGGGAAACACTTTTTGATCGATACGTAATGCATTTTATATACAACTATATGGATCAGACCAAAATGAGGGACAAATAATGGGGAAAGAGGGATGAATTACCTGTAGGGGCTTTTAAAGTGTCACCTATTAAAAATATAGGGCATCAAAGTAGATTAATGGAGACTGATAATAAAATGCCTCCACGGCACCAATTCCCACTTTTAATAACTACAGTCAGAATCACAGGTACCTCGAACTCTATTCCCAAAATTTCTTAACATTTTTATTCATAATTGTCTTGAGATCATCTGATCTGACCACTTGTAAACCCCTTCCATATCATAAGACATGTTGGCCATAATAAACTCTTCTCCTTATTATTATGTCTGCTTTGTATTTTTCAATATGATCCTTTAACTATTTCTCTTTTTGAGGGAAGATATGGATAGCAGGGAAGCATGTTCCATATAGCATTTTTGGATTTCTTTGTCCAATTCTGGCAACTCCCAATTATATTGTTCTATGAGTATATTCATCATGGAGCAAGCTCTGCTCCCAGGTATTCTTTAGTGTATCATCAATCTACTTTAAATTTGGCAAAATGTGTACCCTAAGGCCTCACGGAACAAGTTTGCTTTCAATATATCTCTCAAAATATTCCCTGTGCTAGAAGACACAAGATTTATTTTCAAGTACCGGTAATCTCTGTAGTCTTAAGAAAAATCTGTCCACATCCCCTTTCTTAACTCTCATCTCCACCTGGATTTGATGGATTCTGGTCATGAACCCCTCCCAGGCTGTACCACAATAATCAGCCATTCTCTATAGGTAATATACAAAAAAGAAATCAAATACGAAAATGAAAAAAATAAAATAGATAAAGATTGCACCAACAACTATGAAGTCAATTTTCACCCAGTCCCCAACCATTATAAAAGGGGTATTGTCCACTTCACATCTATATCCAAAGTAAATTCATGGGAACTGGAAAGAAAATATCTCTTGGGCACCACATCCCACTTATAATACCCAAGAACCAATGGTCTTTCAAGGTGTCAAATAAACCCAAAAGGCGTTAGACTCCATTCACACAGGGGCAACACGACTTCCAGTGCGACTTTGGCAGGCAACTTGGACACGACTTGAGTATGAATCACAGCGCGACCTGGAGCTACTTACAAGGCAACTTCAAGTTGCCTGCAGGACAGGAGACATTCTAGTGGCCAATCAAACAAGAATCAGCTCTGTGGGAGGGAGGGGGGAGGGAGAGGTTTGCCTGAGAAATGTATGTTTTCTTCCTGGAAAGTTGCTCCTGTTAAGACAGGGGATCCGACTTCTGAGCGACTTCCATTGAAATCAATGGGTACAGGTCGCCTAGCAGTTGCCTAGAAGTTGGATTGAAGTAGTACAGGAACCTTTTTTGAAGTCGGAGCGACTGCAGTAGTGTGCATTAAGACGGCTCCATTCACTTACATTGATTTTCTCATGCAGCGCGACTTGAGGCGACCTGAGGCGATTTGAAGTCGGATCCAAAGTTGCACTTTCATATAGGCCATGCCATTCTCTTACCAATCACCAACCATGCTCATCCTACTGTAGTAGGGACCTGTCCCCCTTCCATTGTGTACAATCACAAGCAGTGTCTAGTGTAGCGCAAGAAGGGCAGAAATGTCCCAACTGTTGTAAAAAATAAAAAATATCAAGAAAATCAAAAAGATCTGGAAAAAACACATTGCGTTACAGCTGAGTTGAGTTGAGTTGATAGGTATCTTAATATAGCGCGGTCTTACCCCGAAGGGTCCCGCATCTGCATCAACTGTGACCCAACCACCTTATAGAATATTTACAAAAACTGTATGTTGCAAAATGGTCAAAAGAGGGCACCACAGTGTTGCACCACCACCAGGCAGAGATTAAGACTTATACGACTTGTCCCACGATTTGTGATGGCAAAGTAGCATGACAAGTCGTTTCCCATGACTTCCAATGACAGCCATTCATATTAGTACGACTGCAAGTCCTTCTGACTTAAAAGTAGTCCCTGCACTACTTTGGTCCGATTTTGATGTCACTACATTCTCTGAAATCGCGGCCACGAATCGTGGCAAAATCGCGGCCGCGAAATAGCGGTAAAATCGCGTGACTTTGAAGTCGCACTAGTGTGAAAGGGGCCTAAGTTGGATTATAAAAAAGTAATAATAATAAATCGTAGTGCATGTGTCCATTTATTTTTTCTATAGGTTTAGTGTCCCGTTGGCTCTCACCCTTTTATAGGGTACCAAAGGTGCACGTGATTTTAAAGCTTAATATGTTCGATATCTATTTACTCAGCACAACCTCATCTTTTATATTTTACCAAAAATTGTTCAATATATTGCATTTGCGTACCCTAGAATTAATTATGTGCATATGTGTGTGTGTATTTCTTCAGAAATTTGGGGTTTCAAAAAAAATAAAGTTGCACTAATATTGTGCGACATAACAAATTGGAGTACATATGTCTGTGGAGCAGGGAATACCGTGGACACTAATGACTGATGGGGCTCTGAGATGGGGGGGGGGGATGTCCTGTCAGGTAGCTTGTATGGGACCCCTGATTGAAGTAGGAAGCACTAGTAGCTGCAGAAAGCAAAAAAAGACACAAAATGTAGATACAAACTCCATGCAGATAAAATCCCTGATGGGATTCAAATACAAACGCAGACCTACAGGGGTAGAGTACTGTGCCTTGCTTGCCAAGAACAAAATTACAGTTTTCACCCCTTTCAAGAATAATCTCTTTATATTTAATGACATTACACTGCATATTAGGACTTATTTGTTTCATGATAAAAGAGGAGATTTACAATTCTTAGTACAAGTCCTTTATCATTTTGTAGAAACAGCAAGCATTTTCCATCCCTTTCTTTGACCCACAAAAAAAGATTTAGCAATGACATTTATTTTTCATTATAAAGCCATGGATCCTGCTATGGGCAATTAAGTAGAAGAAAAAGAAACATTTAAGAACTTGTTTCAGTGAAAAAGCCATGGATTATTGTAATGTTCTTCGCAGAACTGCATGGACAGCAGGAAAGGAGTTAAAAAGAGGCAAAGGGATGCTAGTCAAGAGATTTTAAGCATAATTTAACAGTTTAAAGTCTAGAAGGTACCATATCTATCCTCATTTAACTTCATTAAACTGAGAGTTAACCAGTTCCAATAGAATGACATTGCCATCTAGTGGTGAAGTTTAGATAAGCACAGTAAAGTGTGGCTTTTTAAAAACTGCAGGTGCTTCATTTTATAAAGTGTAGTGCAGCTGGGGTCTTAATAGTAGCAGCTCCTACTCCAGGCCAGTTGACAGAATGACCCTTTCACTTCCCCACAATAAATTTACAGTAAACTGTTTGTAGGGTGATGGTGGGGGCAGGAATGCTGTGCCCAGCAAGAGAGGAAGCATTAAAGGGCCCCAAAAATGTAGCTCCCCTGTGAGTGAAACAGATTAATGTGTTCAAGATTTGGAACTGTTTTATTTTTTTCACGTTCAAGTGTTCAAGCTTTTTCATGCATACACATTATGGCAAACATTAGCAATACCACATGCGAATTTCACATTTACCATTTACATCACATTGTAAGTGTATTAGTTTTGAGCTGTCCAGAGTGCTGAGCTTATGTTTTTTAGAACTTAAAAAAAAAAAAGTGTACCTATATCTCCAAATGCGATTGTGACACACCAAGCATGCTGGCTATTATTCCTAAAGTAAAGGGGCTGACTACATGTTCAGATTTCTGGTTCTGATATCAATCCATGTACCCTTTAGCTTTGGAAAGGTGCTTTGAGAGGAATTCACATATTGGAAAAGATACCACCCCCAAAGCACTGGTACTTGATGCTGATGGGCACATGGCTTAGTTCTTACAGTGCTCTGATGGAATTAATGGCATGTTAGCTTATGGGCAACCTCAATGTCCCCTCAATGGAGGGGGCAAGTAGGTGATAGCAACCTTCTGTGGTGAACTGGTAAAGGGGTGCTTCAAAGGTGACTTCTCAGGGTTCTTTCATCACCACTCTCATACCATGGTAGGTATTGTAGGTACAATATTAGTGATGTGATGTCATACAGTCACCTTGCATGTGTCGCTGGGTCTTTACTTTTAAGGGGTGTTATGTGCCTAAATTTAGGTGCTGGTCTGAGCTATTAGCCAGGCTCAGACCATTCTCATTGCTAGGTTTTGCTTCTGCCTATGTGATGCTGCCTGGTGTATGGTTCCCTGCGGCCTGTAGGTGGCGCTGTCACATCAGCTCAGGGTTGAGCCAGGGGTGGCATTACTACGCCTTGGGGTGTCCTCTCTCTGCAGCGGTACAGTGGGCGTGGTCAACCTGCTGTTTATGCCGGGAGAGGGTACTTAAGGGGCAGACGCCATAGAGTTGTGGTGGTTGGTGGGGTGGTCCCCGTCAGAGTCGGAGGAGTGAGACACGTACCCCCACCTCCTGTGGCCCTCATGGCCGGGGATATGTGTGGGCGTGATCAGGCCCAGGCACCTTTAGCCTGGGGCTTGCAACTCTACTAGTGGGCCTAGCACCTTCAGCTAGGGCCTGTTCCCGAAAGAAGAGCCCCAGGGAGCCCGGGGAAGGGTACCCGATCTGACCAAGAGGAAGCCAGGGGAGGATCGGTCCCATCGAGGAGATGAGTAATAGAAGATCACTGTCTCGGGAGAGGCCTGGTGACCTGTCAGAGGGAAGGATTTGTTATTTGGGGAAGCTAACCTGTAGAGTGCCCACTGGCATTGTCTTGTTCTTGAAGTCTACAGAGGTTGGAGGATTTCCAACGCCCGTCCCAGGAGGGGATAGGGTGGCTGAACTGTTCGAGCTCCACACCGGTTGCTAGGACTGTGAGAGAGGACTATCCGAGTGAGCTAAACCCACTCGGGATCGAGTGGCGACAAGATTGCTGGTTGTGCCTGGACCTATTCTCCACACTATTTCTTCTTTCACCCACCTGTCTCTATCTACTACGCAGCAAGTAGAAAATAAACTCTCTGTTGGAGTTAAAGTACTTCTGGACATTGTTTTCTTTGGGGGGAGAAACAGAGACTTGACCCCATACTCTGGGGGAGAGAACCAGTGGGAAGGGTGATTCGCTGAAAGACCCAAATTTATGAACACCGCTTAACCTCTTCAAACAGGAGGGTACGGGCTTATAGCACTGTGTGCCTTGACTCGCGAGTGAGCCAGGCGAGAAAAAGGTTTGTGTGCTACACGTGCAAAAAACAATTACTTATCTGGGATTATCCTAAATCCTTAGCAAAGGGCAGAATAGTGCTCCCCTTTCTTGTGAACCCAGTTGGAGTTTGAATGAAATGGAAATTCACATGGAACCTGGAAGAATAAAGATGACAGTAGTGGTGTGGTTTAGTAACATTTTGATTGATTAACATACACTTATTTTAAAGCTGTGGGGGTGTTTTTTTTTCTCTTTACGTGTAAGTTTACCTGTTCACCGGGCTGGGGGGTTGCAAACTATTGCAGCCAGGTTGCATATGCACCCTTGTCATGCCAGGGGTGCCAAAGAGCTTGTTGGATGTAAAATTCAGGCCATGATGCTTTAGTAGATGTATCCTTTTTGTTCCAAAGCATGTGGACCTGTATAAGCACTGCAAGTGCTTTCTGCCATGGGAATGCAAATCCAATTACATACGTTTTCGAAACATTGCTTTGATTTTTACAATGTGTACCTTATGGAAGAACTTTGGGGCCATCCAAAAATAAATGAATTAAAACAAATTATGACTTTTGGAATTAGAATTCTGAGTACGAATTTCACAATTCTGACTTTAAGGCCAGGTTCACACTGGTACGACACACGCTCCGACTTTAGGAGCACATGTCGCATGACGTGTACAAATCAATGGTTCCCTATGAGAGCCATCTTAACTGGTTCGACACAAGTCGGTCCAACTTTTTTTTTTTTTTTTTAACAGAAACGTTTTTATTAATCTCCAACTGGAGATAAGTTTCCATAGACATTACAAGTACATTTATACAAATATCCAATAATTGCATAAGGTATAGCATTTTCCAAGGCGCATAGTTCAAACATTCAAGTACATCATTTACCCAGGTCAACAAAACCTGAACCCATCCATTGGCAACTAGCTGGAGAAGGATAAACACATCATAAGCATAAAATAGGAAATAATTGCACAACAGAACATTTGATAGCAACCACCGGGGCAACAGTACAGTCCAGGGACTACCCTGGGGGGGGGGGGGGGGGGGGGAGAAGGACCTAAGTAGGGAACGCCATCCCAGCCATGTGGTTCAATTTAGGAAGCTTGTGAATTAGGGGAGAAAACAAAAAACAAGTGATAACTCACTGTGTAATCCAGTCACCCCATATTTTCCCGAATTTGTTCGGGCATTTGCGTCTCATATAAGTGAGCTTATAGAGAGGGAGGGCGGAATCGATGAGCGCTCTCCACTGTCCGACTGAGGGAGGCTCAGGCTGTCTCCACCTAAGCAATATGGCTTTTCTAGCGTAGAATGAGATGTAAAAGATGAATAAACGTGTGTGGGTACTGGTGGTGAGGGCATCACAAATACCAAGGAGGAGGACTCGGGGGTCAAGGCTGATGTTCAAGTTACCCACAG
The DNA here is from genome assembly GCA_029206835.1 of Rana muscosa. Lineage (NCBI taxonomy): Eukaryota > Metazoa > Chordata > Amphibia > Anura > Ranidae > Rana > Rana muscosa. Next base: position 83,316,142 of record CM055118.1, read on the forward strand.
AGTTTATGACCCGCACTACTTCCCCCCAGAACTGCTGGAGACTGGGACAGGACCACACCACATGGAAGAACGTACCCAGTCCAGTAGCACATTTAGGGCATCGGTCTGACTGGGTAGGGTAGATTCTCGCAAGTCTTTGGGGGGTGTAATAAACCCTGTGTAAAAATTTCAATTGTATGTACCTGTCCCTGGCAGAGATCATGAGGGAGATAAATTGCTGGATCCCTTCCTCCCAGTCATCATCCGTCAGGGAGGGCACATCCGTCCTCCATTTATGGAATAGTCCCGCCCCCCCCCCCCCCCCCGCCAGTCCCGGAGGATATTTGGAGATACAGGGAAGAGAGGATGCGGTCAGCTCCTTTTGAGATGAGAAAGCGCTCCACCACATGCGATGCTAAATGTACAGTAGTAGGAAATTGGGCTTGGAGGGCATGTCATAATTGTAAGTACCGAAAGAACATTTTTGCTGGGAGCTGGAAGGTGCGCTTCAGGTTATCATAAGGAAGTGGCTTACCGTCAGACATTACCTGCTGCAGAGTTTTAACATCATAGTGAGCCCAGACTGCTGGATTTGGTACGGAGCAGAGGTGTGCCAGCTTAGGGGTACCCCAGAGCAGGGTATAGGGGGAGAGAGTGTTAGGTGGATTCAGTTTAGCTGACATCTGCTCCCAGACCCTAGCAGTTGTGCGCATTGGGATTGTCATAGCTGCCTGTGCCCTTGGGCCCGGAAACACCACATTACCTAGAGCCGAGTATGACCCCAGGATGGCCGCTTCTAGGTTAACCGACGGATTGTATCTGGATTGTACAAACCACCAACGGACCGTCACCACCACCGCAGCCCAGTAGTAGTGCCTGAAGCAAGGCAACGCCAGTCCGCCTGCAGAGAGAGGGAGCTGCAGGATGGCTTTGGCCACCCTGGGGGTCACACCCGCCCAAATGAAGGCAGTGATCACACGGTCCAACTGTTGGAAAAAGGAGCTAGGGATAGGGACCAGGGTGTTTCTGAATACTGTGACAGCAGGAAGGTAAAGTCACCTGGTTGCATCCAGGGGGGTAGATATATTTCGCCCAGATTCAGGCTTTACGCCGACTTATACGACTAGGTGGAGAGTTGTATAAGCCCAGCTAAGGCTAGTGAGCTCATGCCTGGAACCAGACCTGTGTGGATTGTCTAGGGAGAGTGAACCCCTGTGCGGTGAGACAAAGCCTGTGTGGCTATTTGCTTGGACATTTAAAACCAGGGACTTAGGGACTAGGACAGCACTAGGCTGATCCCAGTTGTTAGTTAGGAAACCTGTATGTTTAGTCAGAGGTCAACTTGACCAGGATTTATTTTGTTTATGTTTCTTTTGCTTTGCTGTGTTTTGTCACTGTAAATAGAAAATAAACCGCACCTTTTTGATTTTGAAAACCACAACCTCCGTTTGCTGGGCCTGTTTTGTGTGGGGAGCCCATCCCGGGGGTCACACACACCCGCTGCCGAGCTAACCCCCTCACAGTTGGTGGAGAACCAGTGGCAGTTTTTTTTTAAGCCAGCATGGAGGAGATACTGAAGCAGCTGGCTCTAGCAAATGCCAATCAACAGCAGACAAATGCAGGTTTGCAAAAGAGCCTTGCAGCTCATCAACAGAGCCTTGCAGCTCAACAACAGAACTTCGCAGCCCAGCAGCAAGCTCATCAACAGAGCCTTGCAGCCCAGCAGCAGACAAACGCAACTTTGCAACAGAGTCTGGAGGCTCAGCAACGAGCCCAGCAGCAATCTGAGGCCCGCTTCATAGACCTGTTGCAGAAGCAAGAGCAGAGACTACAACAACAGATGGAAGCAGTAATGCAGCAACGTCCGCAGACCAGTGAGGAAAGCCGTCCCACTAATACCGCGTCCTTTGGGGTGAGTCGTTTATTGACAAAAATGACTGGAGAGGATGATCCAGAGGTATTTTTGACCACATTTGAAAGGACCGCTGAAAGAGAAAAGTGGCCTGAGGAGCAGTGGGCTGGACTGGTGGCTCCTCTGTTAACTGGTGAATCGCAGAAAGCTTACTATGACCTAGAGCCTAACCAAGCAAAAGACTATGTGATGCTAAAAGCTGAAATATTGGCAAGGCTGGGTGTCACCCAGGCTGTCCGGGCTCAGCGTGTGCATAACTGGACTTTCCAGCTTGGAAAACCCCCCAGGTCTCAAATGTATGATCTCATTCACCTGAGCAGAAAGTGGCTACAGCCAGAGACTTTGTCCGCACCAAAGATTGTGGAACGTGTTGTAATGGATCGGTTTTTGAGAGCTCTTCCTACTGCCATCCAAAAGTGGGTAAGCCATGGAGACCCAGAGACGGCCGATGGTCTTGTGGATCGTGTGGAGAAATACTTGGCTACAGAGAACCTGACGGCCTCTTCCAGAGACACTCGGACTTTCCACCCTAAGACCAGACCATCCCCAGGGGCGGATAAGAGGATTCCAAGGGGTGAGGGTGGAGAGAGTGAGAGGGTGGGAGCTCTACCCCAAGTTTGGCGAGAACAGCCTGGGAAATCAGCGGCTCAAGAGGCGGCAAGAAGGATCGTTTGCTACCGCTGCCGGCAAGCGGGACATATTGCAGCCAATTGCCCGGTTGTGGAGGAACCCATGCAGTGTGACTTTCTGACGGGCAGACGTCAGTCGCTGTGTGCGACAGTCGCATGCACTGCCATTCGAGGAACTGAGAAACATTTATGCAAAATGTGTGTTAATGGTAGAAATGTTGTGGTATTGCTGGATTCAGGTAGCCTTGTGACCCTGATAAAGGCTGAGTTAGTTAAAACAGAGGTCTCTGGGAATAGCAAGGTAGCTGTTATTTGTGTGCATGGGGACACCCGAGAGTATCCAGTGACTACAGTGTGTTTCGAGACCCCCAAAGGTACCCTCTCTCATCCAGTGGGCTTAGTATCTCAGTTACCGCATGACGCCATTGTGGGAAGGGATTTTCCGAAGTTCTGGGAACTGTGGGATGATCCTGAGCCCCTCACTGGTGCCCCTATGTACCAGGAATGTGATAGCCAGAACTCCCCTGAGAGTGGTGAGGACTCTCTGGAATTTCCCTTATCAGTATTGGCAGGGGGGACTCAAGAAACTGGAGAGGAGCCCACCTCCTCAGACGAAAACCTACCGTCTGTGGAGTTTTCTGATTTTGAGGTTCACAGGGAAAACTTTGCCACAGAACAGTTGAAAGACCCCGCCCTAATAAAGGCACGGGAAAACGTAGTGAAAATAGATGGCGAGTTAGTGAACCCAGATAATACCTGCACTTACCCATACTTCAGCGTAGAGAAGGACCTACTGTATCGGGTGGCAAAAAGGGCAGAAGAAACCGTTGAGCAGCTTGTGGTGCCCAAACCTTACAGGAAGTTGGTGTTGGAGTTGGCCCATGGGCACATTCTTGGAGGTCATCTGGGGACAGAGAAAACCCGAGAGAGGGTATTACAGAGATTCTATTGGCCGGGGGTGATGAAGGACGTAGAAAATTATTGTTCCTCCTGCCCTGTGTGTCAGAGGTCGGCCCCGATGCCACATTTCCGTAGCCCGCTGGTCCCTCTACCCATCATTGAGGTCCCGTTTGAGAGGATCGCCATGGATTTGGTAGGTCCTATAATCAAGTCCGCTAGGGGGCACCAGTACATATTAGTTATAATGGACTATGCCACCCGTTATCCAGAAGCGATCCCTCTCCGAAATACCTCGGCCAAAACCATAGCCAAAGAGCTATCTCTTGTGTTTAGCCGGGTGGGTATTTGTAAAGAACTGCTTACGGACCAAGGTACACCCTTTATGTCCAGGGTTATGAAGGAGCTGTGTAAATTATTCAAAGTGACGCAATTACGTACATCTGTGTATCACCCCCAAACCGATGGGCTGGTTGAAAGATTCAACAAAACCCTAAAACAAATGTTGAAGAAAGTGGTGGATAGAGATGGAAAGGATTGGGACTGTCTACTTCCTTATCTGATGTTTGCTATTAGGGAGGTGCCCCAATCCTCTACGGGATTCTCCCCCTTTGAGTTACTGTATGGGAGACACCCAAGAGGGCTGTTGGATATTGCCAAGGAAACTTGGGAAAGTGAGAGTTCTCCCCACAGGAGTGTGATTGAGCATGTCGCCCTGATGCAAGACCGAATTGCACAGGTAATGCCCATCGTGAAGGAACATTTGGCCCAAGCGCAGTTAGCACAGCAGAGAGTGTACAACCGTGGAGCCAAGACCCGTACCTTTTCCCCGGGGGATAGGATACTGGTACTTGTCCCTACGGTTGAAAGTAAATTCCTTGCCAAATGGCAAGGCCCCTACGAGATAATGGAAAAAGTGAGCGAAGTGAATTACAAGGTCAGACAACCAGGAAGGCGAAAGCCCGAACAGATCTATCACGTTAATCTGTTGAAAGCCTGGAGGGATAGAGAGTCCCTAGTCGCAGACACTTGGTCACCAGCTCAAACTGGTTGCGTGATTCCTGAGGTTGGAATAGCAGCCACCTTGTCACAACCCCAACAACAGGAGGTTAAGGAGTTTGTGCTTCGCAACAAGGAGGTATTCTCTGAGCTGCCGGGACAAACATCTGGGGTAGAGCATGACATCATTACCCCGCCCGGTGAAAGGGTGAAGTTAAAACCCTATCGGATCCCAGAGGCCCGACGGGAGGCAATACGGGAGGAAGTACAGAAAATGCTGAACTTAGGGGTGATAGAGGAGTCCCAAAGTGATTGGTCTAGTCCCATCGTGTTGGTGCCTAAACCGGATGGGAGCTGGCGATTTTGTAACGATTTTCGTCAGTTGAACAAAGTTACAAAATTTGACACCTACCCCATGCCACGTATAGATGAGTTGATCGACCGGCTGGGAACAGCCCGATACATGACGACTCTTGACCTCACAAAAGGGTATTGGCAAATCCCCCTGGCCAAGTCGGCCAAAGAGAAAACCGCATTTGTAACCCCAGACGGGGCGTTCCAATATAAAAGAATGCCGTTCGGGTTACAGAATGCGCCGGCCACATTCCAGCGGAAAATGGACCAGATGCTGAGGCCCCATCGGAAGTATGCTGCGGCTTACCTGGATGACGTAATTGTCCATAGCACAGATTGGGCCTCACATCTGCCAAAAGTGCAAGCAGTCCTGGACTCTGTTCGGGAAGCGGGGTTTACGGCTAACCCCAAGAAGTGTACCATTGGGCAGGAGGAGGCCAAATATCTTGGGTACACCATTGGGAGGGGAGTAATAAAACCCCAACTCAACAAAGTCGAGGCCATCCAGAGTTGGCCACGTCCCAACAGCAAGAAGCAGGTACGAGCCTTTCTGGGAATCGCTGGGTATTATCGCCGATTCATTCCCCACTTTGCTTCTAAGGCTGTGCCCCTAACCAACCTGACGAAGGGGAAAGGGTCGGTCATGATTAAATGGACCCCCGAGGCTGAGGCAGCATTCCAATTCTTGAAACAAGCCTTATGTAGCCAGCCAGTGTTGTACTCACCCGACTTCTCTAAAGACTTTGTCGTACAAAGTGATGCGTCAGATGTGGGGTTAGGAGCAGTATTGTCCCAGGTCTGGAACGGGGAAGAGCACCCAGTCATTTACCTCAGCAGGAAGTTGAAGTCCCATGAGGTAAATTACGCCACCGTTGAAAAGGAGTGTTTAGCGGTGAAGTGGGCTCTAGATTCCCTTCGGTACTACCTGCTAGGTAGGCACTTTGACATGGTTACGGATCACGCTCCGTTAAAGTGGATGGCTCAAAACAAGGAAACACATAGAAGAGTGAATAGGTGGTTCCTGGCCCTCCAGGAATTCAACTTCACAGTAAAGCATCGCCCTGGCGTTCAAATGGGGAATGTGGATGCTTTGTCTCGAGTACATGAATGCCTGATTGCTGGTGTTCCAACCCCGAGGTTAAAACAAGAGGGGGGGGTATGTGACAGCAGGAAGGTAAAGTCACCTGGTTGCATCCAGGGGGGTAGATATATTTCGCCCAGATTCAGGCTTTACGCCGACTTATACGACTAGGTGGAGAGTTGTATAAGCCCAGCTAAGGCTAGTGAGCTCATGCCTGGAACCAGACCTGTGTGGACTGTCTAGGGAGAGTGAACCCCTGTGCGGTGAGACAAAGCCTGTGTGGCTATTTGCTTGGACATTTAAAACCAGGGACTTAGGGACTAGGACAGCACTAGGCTGATCCCAGTTGTTAGTTAGGAAACCTGTATGTTTAGTCAGAGGTCAACTTGACCAGGATTTATTTTGTTTATGTTTCTTTTGCTTTGCTGTGTTTTGTCACTGTAAATAGAAAATAAACCGCACCTTTTTGATTTTGAAAACCACAACCTCCGTTTGCTGGGCCTGTTTTGTGTGGGGAGCCCATCCCGGGGGTCACACACACCCGCTGCCGAGCTAACCCCCTCACAATACATACAGAAATTTGGGGAGAAATGTCATCTTAAGGAGGTTGATCCTCCCCACTGGTGTTAGGGGAAGAGACTTCCAGGTCAAGCACCGTTGTGTGAGTTGTTGAAGGACTGGGTACACATTATCCGTCAGGTAACAGGTGGGGTCTGCCTGTATCACAATACCTAAGTAAGTAAATTTGGTCACCGACTGTAGTGGTATATGCAGCGGTGGGAGGGGAGACGAATGGGAAAGCCGGAAAAGCACCGACTTGGTCCAATTAATACGGACCCCCGAGAAGGATCCGTAGAGGTCAATTACCCCGCAGGGCCGCTTCAAGAGATTCCGAGGCATCTGGAAGATAGAGGAGAGCATCATCAGCATATAGGGAAATCTTTTCCTCCAGCGGACCCACCACTATCCCCGCCACCTCTACAGATGACCTAAGGAGGAGGGCCAAGGGTTCAATGGCTAGGGCGAAGAGACCTGGTGACAGTGGACAGCCCTGCCTGGTGCCTCTATACAGCTGGAAGGGAGGTGAAAGGATGCCGTTAGTTCTAACTCTGGCAGAGGGATTGGCGTATATTAGCTGTATCCAGGATATAAACTTAGGGCCAAAACCGAACTTCCCCAAGACCTGCCAGAGGAACCCGCACTCAACCCAGTCAAAGGCCTTCTCGGCGTCAAGGGAGGCCACCACTCCAGGAGACTCAGCGTTAGTCGCGTGGGAAATATGAGTGTACAGTCGACGCAGGTTTATATCTGTGCCCTTGCCTGGCATGAAGCCCGTTTGGTCTCCATTGACCAGGGAAAGGATGACTGAATTGAGACGGTTGGCTAGAATTTTTGTAAATAGTTTCGCGTCCACGTTAAGGAGGGAGATGGGACGGTATGACTCGCAGAGCTCCGGGTCTTTATTGGGCTTGGGGAGTACTACTATCACCACCTCTGACATAGATGGGGGGAGGGAAAGAGTCTCCAGCATGGATACTAGCAGTTCGTGAAATTGTGGGGCAAGGAATTCGCTGTTGGCCTTGTAGAATTCAGCTGGCAGGCCATCAGGGCCAGGGGTCTTCGCCGGTTGGAGTGATTTAATCGCCCGCTGCACTTCCTTAAGGGTGATTGGCGCATTTAGCCGAGACCTGGCTTCGTCCGTTAGGGTTGGGGAGTCTATCTGGGCCAGGAAGTCCCGTAGGGAATCAGGCGCGTAGTCAGTCTTGGAGATGTACAAGTGCTCATAATATTGAGCAAACCTAGCATTAATCAGGGCAGGGTCAGCCAGCAAACACCCCATATCATCCCTAACATTCGCAATGTGTGCTATAGTGGAGCGCTCTCTGGCCAGCCAGGCCAGCAACCTGCCCGACCTCTCCCCCTGTTCAAATATCCTCTGTGACTGTGACAGTAAGAGCTTCTGCGTCGCATTCACCCTCAACACCGAGATCTCCCTATGTACCGTCTGGAGCGCAGCATAGGTCCCTGCGTCTCTATTTGTCACGTAACTAGCCTCTAGGATCTGGGCCTGCCATTCTGCCTCCTCCAGCGCCAGTTTACCCTCCTTTCTGACCTTACCAATGATAGTGGAGTATTGTCCCCGGGCATAAGCCTTATAGGCATCTCAAACCATAGGTGGAGGAGCCGACCCCGATTGAGCGACCAGTAGGTGCTCAGCTCTCCCGTAACCTCCCGAGGGACACGCTCATCTGTGACCCAGAAACCCGAGAGACGCCAAAGTCTATCACCCCTCGGCGAGTCAGTGCTAAGCTGCAGGAAAAGGGGAGCATGGTCAGAGATACCACGTGGGAGAATAGTAACCTCCTGAGTGCGAGACAGTAGGGAGCCACTAGCATAAAACAGATCGATCCTAGAAAACGAGGCATGCATGGCCGAGTGACATGTAAATTGCCTATCTCTGGGATACCGCCACTGCCACACATCACTAAGTCCATATTCCTCTGCCCAGCGGGACAAAGGAGAGTCAGTTGCAGTGTCATGGCTTAGCCTATCTAAGCTAGGATTGGGGGGCATATTAAAATCACCGGCTATCAGAACCGCTGCGGTCGGGTACTGGGCCAGTATAGGGGTTAACTTATGAAGGACAGATAGAGAGGCCGAGGGTGGATTATACAATCCAACAATAACCATTTCCACCCTGTCACACATGGCATGAACAACCACATACCTCCCCTCAGGATCCAAATGCAAGTCAAGGAGAGTGAAAGGCAGAGCTTTATGAATTAGGACACTGACTCCCCTGGAATAGGTAGAGTGGTTAGAGTGGTAGCAGGATCCCACCCAGGGTTTCTTTAAGGCCAATATCCTGCTCCCTACCAAATGGGTCTTCTGCAGTATGCAAATGTGTGGATTATAGTTTTTGATAAAATTAAACACTAGGGAGCGTTTTATCCTGGAGTTCAGACCGCAAACGTTCCAGGACAAAACTTTGAGGGGAGTCATCTGGACATTCTGGGAAATAAGTGACAGGGCCGAAGCGGTTCAAATGGCAAACCCATCATACATGATGCAGTGACAGAATCAATACCCAGAATTTGAAACCATATCCATCTAGGTAATATACCGTCTCCCTTAGGTGAAGGGAGGATTGCACTATACGCCGTACTTGTAGTCCAAAATGCATAGGAAACAAAAAAAACGGAAAAAAAACGGAAAAAAAAAACTTGGAGCAAAAACAGTCACTCCAGAACTTTCCCCAACCCCCCCACCCCGCACCACCACCCAAACCATGAGGTGCTTCTTCCCCAAAACCATTCGTGGCTACTGCCCCTGGGGCACGTGAACTGTGGAGCACCAGAGCAGAACAGTCCATGCCCAGAGAGTCTCAGGCAGAACATGTATGTCCGGATAAACGTTCCCTGCAGGTACATAAGGTCTCCCAGAATAGTCTGGGGGTACTAGACTTAAAACGTAAACCATTGTCAAACTCAAAACATGAATTCACTTCCCCCTCCGGTATCAATGTCTAACTGTGTAAAAGGAACAGTCCCGCACCGTTGCACATCCCAGCCCCCGAACAGTCAAACATATACTCATAGTACAGAACCTGTTGAAGGATCAGAGCCGATACGTCGTAAGGCAATGGGTCAGGGGGTGCCGGGGGAGGGGGGAAGGAAGATGCTCAGGCTCACCATCCGAAAGGTGAAGTAGACCAGCACAAATCAGCAAAAGGACAGGAGAGGGGATTCACAGCAACAGCACTGTCATCCTCTCGGCAGTGTCGCCATCCATCTGAACGCATCTTCAGGGGAAGTGAAAAACCTCACTGATTCGCCATCTTGAACTCTCAGGCGGGCTGGGAACAGCATACTGTATTGAATCTTGCGGTTGCGGAGGGCCAGCTTCACCTGGTCAAACGATCTGCGTTGCTTTTGCGTCTCAATCGAGTAGTCAGGGAATATCATAATCTTCGCTCCCTCATGGCGGAGCACGTCAATCTTCCTTGCCTTTCTCAGGACCACATCCCGGTCCCTAAAGTTCAGGAGTTTCAGGATAAAAGTTCGTGGAGGAGCTCCGGGACCCTCCCGGGCAGCAGGCATCCTGTGTGCCCTCTCCACAACAAAGAAATCCGAAAAGCGGTCATCAGGGAGGAGAGTGCGCAGCAAGTGCTCAGTGAAGGCTGTGGTGTCTTTTCCTTCTGTTCCCTCCGGGAGTCCCACTATCCGGAGGTTGTTCCTCCTATTCCTGTTCTCTGCATCCTCCGCACGCGCCTCCAGGTTCTTCATCTTGGTCTGCAGCGTGCGGAGGGAGACTCCGTGGGTTGGTTTGCAGCGTGTCCTCTGCCTCCCCCACCCTCTGCTCAGTTTCAGTGAGCCGGGAGCGGAACGTGTCCATATCTCTACGCATTAACCCGATGTCTAGCTGCACACCCTCGATTTTACCCGTCAGGGTGGCCTGACAAGTGGTAATGGCCTGCATCAGAGCGGTGAAGTTGCTGTTCTCCCGCAGCCCTGGGTCAGAGTCCTCCGTCTGCGATGCCATATTGGCTACTGTGGCGGGAGAAGGCGGCGCTGCAGGAGATGGAGGATTTGTTTTAGGGGGGTTAGGAGGCTTGCGAGGCGTCGCAGAGCTTTTCCCCTTGGCCATACCAGTCCGGAGGGGGTCCTGGTCCACTTGGCTTACTTCGCTGACAGCTTACTGCAGGGAAAACTGATAAAATCCGGGCTCAGGATCAGAGCTCTCTCACAGCATGACCACTCCGGTGGCCATCTTGGACACGCCCCCCAAGTCGGTCCAACTTTAGAAAAGGTTTCTGCACTATTTTGGTCTGACTTTGGTCCGCTTTCAGCCCATTTAATATCATTGAAGTCGGATCAAAGTCGGATCCTTGTCCTAACCCTCCGACTTGTGACATCTGACATGGTGATTACAGTAGCAGGAAAAGGAATTTATGTCACACTGGGATTGTTTTGATTAGTCAAAGGACAAGTTGTTCATTTAAGTCGGATAGAAGTAGGACCGATGTAGGACTGATGTCGCAGGGCAAAGTAGGATGACAGTCGTACAACAGTTGTGTCGTACCAGTATACAGGGCCGTCTTTAATATGGTTTGGGCCCTGGGCAAACATTTTTTTTGGGCCCCCCCCCCTCCAGCTTATTTTGGGCCAGGCTGGTTCACATGTATGTGTTTTGGCGGCCCTCATTTGCGCAGGCACAGCAGCCAATTAATTTGAATAGGCTGCCATGCCTTTATTTCCTGCAGAAAAAAAGGTGCATGCAGCATTTTAAAAATGCAGTTGCCTTGAAATCCATTCTACTTTTGTACCATGCAACTTACCTGCAGTTCCTGCACACACAAATACACTGTGTTTTTAAAAGCGTGACCTAAACATCTAAAAATGCAGCAAGTTTTGGCGGTGCAGGAACTGCAGATAAGTCACATGGTGCAAAAGCAGAATGGACAGACAGTGCTGTATTTCATTGCTTGATGGGCATAGGTGTGCCGTGTGCAGGAAACGCAGGCATGGCAGCCCATTCAAATGAAAGCAGTATAATGGGAGCGGTGTTAGTGGAGGGCAGTATAATGGGAGGGGTGTTAGTGGAGGGCAGTATAATGGGCGGGGGGGGTAGTGGAGGGCAGTATAATGGGGGGTAGTGGAGGGCAGTATAATGGGGAGTAGTGGAGGGCAGTATAATGGGAGGGGGGGTAGTGGAGGGCAGTATAATGGGGGGTAGTGTAGGGCAGTATAATAGGGGGTAGTGGAGGGCAGTATAATGGGGGGGGGTAGTGGAGGGCAGTATAATGGGGGGGTAGTGGAGGGCAGTATAATGGGGGGGTAGTGGAGGGCAGTATAATGGGGGGTGTTAGTGGAAGGCAGTATAATGGGGGGGGTGTTAGTGGAGGGCAGTATAATGGGGGGGTGTTAATGGAGGGCAGTATAATGGGGGGGTGTTAATGGAGGGCAGTATAATGGGGGGGTAGTGGAGGGCAGTATAATGGGGGGGGTAGTGGAGGGCAGTATGGGGGGTAGTGGAGGGCAGTATAATGGGGGGATAGTGGAGGGCAGTATAATGGAGGGGTAGTGGAGGGTAGTATAATGAGGGGGTAGTGGGGGGCAGTATGGGGGGGTAGTGGAGGGCAGTATAATGGGGGGGTAGTGGAGGGCAGTATAATGGGGGGGTAGTGGGGGGTAGTGGAAGGCAGTATAATGGGGGGATAGTGGAGGGCAGTATAATGGGGGGGTAGTGGAGGGCAGTATGGGGGCGTAGTGGAGGGCAGTATAATAGGGGGGGAGGTGGAGGGCAGTATGGGGGGGTAGTGGAGGGCAGTATAATGGGGGATAGTAGAGGGCAATATAATGGGGGGGTAGTGGAGGGCAGTATAATGGGGGGTAGTGGAGGGCAGTATGGGGGGTAGTGGAGGGCAGTATGGGGGGGTAGTGGAGGGCAGTATAATGGGGGAGTAGTGGAGGGCAGTATAATGGGGGGGTAGTGGAGGGCAGTATAATTGGGGGATAGTGGAGGGCAGTATAATAGGGGGGTAGTGAAGGGCAGAATAATGGGGGGGGTAGTGGAGGGCAGTATAATGGGGGGTAGTGGAGGGCAGTATAATGGGGGGGTAGTGGAGGGCAGTATGGGGGGCAGTGGAGGGCAGTATAATGGGGGGTAGTGGAGGGCAGTATGGGGGGGGTAGTGGAGGGCAGTATAATGGGGGATAGTGGAGGGCAGTATAATGGGGGGATAGTGGAGGGCAGTATAATGGGGGGTAGTGGAGGGCAGTATAATGGGGGGTAGTGGAGGGCAGTATGGGGGGATAGTGGAGGGCAGTATAATGGGGGAGTAGTGGAGGGCAGTATAATGGGGGAGTAGTGGAGGGCAGTATAATGGGGGGGTAGTGGAGGGCAGTATAATGGGGGGTAGTGGAGGGCAGTATGGGGGGGTAGTGGAGGGCAGTATAATGGGGGAGTAGTGGAGGGCAGTATAATGGGGGGATAGTGGAGGGCAGTATAATGGGGGGATAGTGGAGGGCAGTATAATAGGGGGTAGTGAAGGGCAGAATAATGGGGGGGGGGGTAGTGGAGGGCAGTATGGGGGGGGTAGTGGAGGGCAGTATAATGGGGGGTAGTGGAGGGCAGTATGGGGGGGTAGTGGAGGGCAGTATGGGGGGGAGGGGTAGTGGAGGGCAGTATAATGGGGGGGTAGTGGAGGGCAGTATGGGGGGGTAGTGGAGGGCAGTATAATGGGGGGTAGTGGAGGGCAGTATGGGGGGGTAGTGGAGGGCAGTATGGGGGGGAGGGGGTAGTGGAGGGCAGTATAATGGGGGGGTAGTGGAGGGCAGTATAATGGGGGGGGGTAGTGGAGGGCAGTATGGGGGGGTAGTGGAGGGCAGTATAATGGGGGGTAGTGGAGGGCAGTATGGGGGGGTAGTGGAGGGCAGTATGGGGGGGAGGGGTAGTGGAGGGCAGTATAATGGGGGGGTAGTGGAGGGCAGTATAATGGGGGGGTAGTGGAGGGCAGTATGGGGGGGTAGTGGGGGGTAGTATAATGGGGGGATAGTGGAGGGCAGTATAATAGGGGGATAGTGGAGGGCAGTATAATGGGGGGGTAGTGGAGGGCAGTATAATGGGGGGGTAGTGGAGGGCAGTATAATGGGGGGTAGTGGAGGGCAGTATGGGGGGGTAGTGGAGGACAGTATGGGGGGGGTAGTGGAGGGCAGTATGGGGGGGGTAGTGGAGGGCAGTATAATGGGGGGGTAGTGGAGGGCAGTATGGGGGGGGTAGTGGAGGGCAGTATAATGGGGGGGTAGTGGAGGGCAGTATGGGGGGGTAGTGGAGGGCAGTATGGGGGGGGTAGTGGAGGGCAGTATAATGGGGGGTAGTGGAGGGCAGTATGGGGGGGGTAGTGGAGGGCAGTATGGGGGGGTAGTGGAGGGCAGTATGGGGGGGGGGTAGTGGAGGGCAGTATAATGGGGGGGGGTAGTGGAGGGCAGTATGGGGGGGTTGTGGAGGGCAGTATGGGGGGGGGTAGTGGAGGGCAGTATAATGGGGGGTAGTGGAGGGCAGTATGGGGGGGGGTAAAGTGGAGGGCAGTATAATGGGGGGTAGTGGAGGGCAGTATGGGGGGTGGTAGTGGAGGGCAGTATAATGGGGGGGTAGTGGAGGGCAGTATAATGGGGGGGTGGGTGTAGTGGAGGGCAGTATGGGGGGACTGTACAGCATGACTGTGCATGGGAGGGAGCAGAGTGACCATGAGCTACTCAGGGCAGTGCAGGGAGCATTTCTCCTACCTTTCTTCCATCGGCAGGAACAGCCTTCATCTTCAGGGGGGGCAGGGTCGGGGGCGGAGCTTAGGCACGAGGAGGAGGAATCCGAATGTTGGGGCTCTCCTCGTTGTGATGTCACCGGGCAGCAGTGACTGTAAGGTGCACGGGTAGCAAGGGGCGGGGCCAGAGCGTCAGTGGCGCTCAAGGCCCCGCCCACCTGCGGCCAGCTCCTTCATTGAAAAAATGCAGCACTGGCATCGCGCTGACAGTGACAGACTGTGTGTGTGGGGGTTTTCAGAGCTGATACGCGAGCTTAATGGCAGCTCTGCCTTGGGCCCCAAACAGTGACAGGGCCCTGGGCAGCTGCCCCGGTTTGCCCTGCGGTAAAGACGGCCCTGCCAGTATAAACCCAGCCTGAAAAATAGAATTCTGACTTTTAATTGCAGGTGTAGCGGGTGGTCACATTTAGGGGGAAGCATCTGAGTGGTAACTAGGCTCAGATGCACTAATTGTTAGGTTTCATGGACCATTTTTGTCCCTGGGAAATGGTACTGGTGTGTAGTTCCCTAGGGCCTATGGGTGGCACTGTTGCCATGGGCCCGGGTTGAACCGCAGTACAAGGTTGTGCCTTTATTTGTCCCCTCTTGGCAGCAGTACGGCGGGGCGGGGAACCTGCTGTGCCTGTCGGGAGAGGATATAAAAGGGGGCGGCCATCTTCCAGCGGGGTCAGTTCCGCGCTCAGGCACCTTAGGCCTGGGTGCGTGTGTGTCGCCTCTGGGTGCCCTAGGCCCGGAGGCCTGGTCGGGTTGTCTCTGGGTGCCCTAGGCTCGGAGACGGAGCTGCTGTTCCATCTCAGACACCTTCAGTCTGGGGTGAGGTACTTTGGAGAAAGGCCCGGAGCCCAGCAGCCTTCGGCTGGGATCCGCCAGGGACCGAGACTCCCAGGGATCTGCCTTGCGAGGGGACCCATATCCAGGACGAGGAGGCCAGGGAGGTGACCCTTTCTGAAGACCCAGCGCAGAGTCGTGGTGACAGATGGGGCCTCTGGTAACTCTCCGGAGGGATGTTCTTGTCCTATAAAGGGCCAGTTTACTAATGGAAGGAAGTGCGTGTTCTTTAAGTCACAGTGGCAGTGACACTACGCACCCAAGGTCAGTGGCAAGCCTGTTTGTGCTAATCAGAACAGGAGAAAACCCAAATTCAAGTTTGTGCCTGGACCTCCTCCCACCTTATCTGACCTGGGTTTTGTCCCAACCTGTCTGCTCTCAAAGAGACTGTTTATTGTGCTAAAAGGAATAAATAAGAGTTGGACCTTTCAGTTGGTGTGGACAGTTGCTTACTGGGGAGAACTAAAGGCTTGTTTCTAACTACCACAGAAACAAGGTCAGCACTGGAGGTTTTGAAACACTGGCTGCAAGCAGGCCCGAGAAACTAACAGCGCTCAACCTCCCTATTCAGGAGGGTACGGGCTTGTGGTGCGGTGTGCCTCATTCTTTCCTGCGGAGGAGCCGAGCAGAAGAAAAGCAGGCAAAGTCTGTGGTTGGTGCGCTACACGTGGGGCCTCGAGTCCGGGATGTGTTTGCGGCCACAGAGTGAACCCCCCCCCCCCAGAAGCTGAACTTTTATTCCCCAGTGAAGTTCCGTGGAGGTCGGCCATGTTTAGAACTGCGCCACGAGGAGAACCCTGACTGCGTAGTTCGTGGGTGTGTCTATTCAGAAAAGCCCGCGAGCGATGCAGGAGATGGGAGGAGTCTGACCATGTATGGAGTTACACGTGGGGACTTTGGCGCGAAAAGGTCAGTGCGCGATGGAGCAGCAGATGGTCAGCATGTCGTCTCATGCATCATGGGTTCCAGCTTCTACAACCGTGAAAATGACCTCATTCGCTGCTTCGCTTATGGATACAGGGATTCGGCTCAACCCCCGGGGAAGATTTGCCCTCTACGTGTGCAAGGACGTGGAGGCCCTCGGGGTGATTTGTCCCGGCTGCCTCGGGACTGGTGGTTCATCTGAAGCCATTCGGGCGATGCGAAAGCTGTAAGGAGTTTCTGTTCGAGGTGGAGCAACCTACAGAGAGGCCTCAGGCCTTCCACCTCAATTGCCTTACGGGCGCCACCACTCTGGAAGGAGGAATCGAAGCTTGTACAGCCACCCCTGCGCGCACTGACGGGACTTCGGAGGAAGTCACAGAGGAGATCACTTTAGCGAGTGAGAAACCGGAGGATGCTGCTTTGGTAACAACAGAGTCTTTTCTCCCACCGCCCAAGAGGAAGATGGGTCTTGTGAAAGCTTCCCGCGGCCGTGGTGGAGCAACGCCCCAGCGCTTACCCGGAACGGATGTCTCTGAAGGGTAAAGTCACGGACGTCCGAGTCCTTCTTCAAGCCGAGGTAAGCCAGGGGGAGAGACTTTGTTAAAGGCCCCTAGCCCTGGGGATTCACATGTTAGTGAGTTGGCCAGAGGGGGTGAATCGTCCTTCACCAGAAATTACTTCCCTGCGGAGGAGTACGATACCTCTGACCTAGAATCCGTCTCAGATGCGGGTGATGATGCCGCAATTGACAAACTATTTGACAGGAAGGGATGGGATAAGATGCCCCTGTCCTTGTTCCGTAAGCCTAGGGACCCACCCATGTCTACTGGGGAAAGTACACCCCGGGTGGTGGCTTCCGAGAGCCTGAGGAGGGATCTGTCCCCTTGCCTGCCCTTCCACCGTCGGGAGCACCTGCTTCCGCCACTATTGCTACTTCGAGACAGGTGTCACTGCGGGCCCTTGCAACTGGCCCGGAGGCAGTTAAAGTGCCTCGACACCCGGATGCTGTTGTTTTGCCTGGCGCAGGAGACCGCGCCACTATGCCACCGCTGTCCCGTTTACAGAGACTCTTCAACCAGAAGGTTGCCAGTGAATATGGGTGGGAGTATACGTACCTACCCAAAGAACATTTGTTCGAGTTTGAGGCCTATAGAGATCGGTGGTACTCGGAGTTTGTGTGGACACACATTAAGGTACCTCAGGCCAGAAGATATTTTTCATGTTCGCCCGCCGCCACTCTGCAGTTTAAAGATTGCAAAGCTGCTTGGATGTTGGGTCGGCACATTCATGCGGACAAAGTGCTTATCTGCCGGAAGGACAAGGACAATGTGGAGTATCACATAGATACCTTTGACAAACATTGGAAGCCGCTAGTGTTGCCTGACCCACACTACTATTTGTGAGAGACCGGACTCTGGTGTTTGTGTTTGAACTTTTTTTTTTCTCTCTCTCAAGGAACTTTGCCCTATGTTAAAGGGTACTTTACTCTTTGGAGGAGCGGGAGTTGTTTCTGTTTGTTGTTCTCCTTTCTCTTCCCACCGTAAAGATAACAAGGACTTTGGGGTTGTAGTCAGCTTAGGGCCACAGTCCAGAAAAAAAAGAAAAAGAGAAAATCCAAGCGGAATTCATCGCAGCACCACCACCAGGTGGCGGTGTTGTGCAACTGTGATACTGTTAAATCTCACACTGCACTTACTTTTAGAGCGAGGAGGTTTTTCTTTAGGGAGGAACCTGTTCATTCTAACTTACACATTGTTAGATTATGTGTTTTCTTTCCTCTGCAGGTGAACGACAAGCAAGACTGCTGAGTATGGGGTGGGTCTTAGCTAGTTCTGCGGGAGGGAACTGTAAATTTTTATTGTAATGTTTGAGTGACTTTAAAATGTTTTATACACATGTACACCCTCATTCCCATCTGTGTTTCTTTCCTTTCCCATGTTAGGTTCCGGCACAAACAAACTAAATTTTAAATTGTCATTTTTTTTTTAGTTTGTCTCTGGATCTGGCTTATGTTGACTTTGGTTGAGGAGGTATAAATTGGTTTCAGACACTGGGGACCAGTGTTCACAAGTGAGGGGGATGTGTAGCGGGTGGTTACATTTAGGGGGAAGCATCTGAGTGGTAACTAGGCTCAGATGCACTAATTGTTAGGTTTCATGGACCATTTCTGTCCCTGGGAGATGGTACTGGTGTGTAGTTCCCTGGGGCCTATGGGTGGCACTGTTGCCATGGGCCTGGGTTGAACCGCAGTACAAGGTTGTGCCTTTTTTTGTCCCCTCTTGGCAGCAGTACGGCGGGGCGGTGAACCTGCTGTGCCTGTCGGGAGAGGATATAAAAGTGGGCAGCCATCTTCCAGCGGGGTCAGTTCTGCGCTCAGGCACCTTAGGCCTGGGTGCCTGTGTGTCGCCTCCGGGTGCCCTAGGCCCAGAGGCCTGGTCGGGTTGTCTCTGGGTGCCCTAGGCCCAGAGACGGAGCTGCTGTTCCATCTCAGACACCTTCAGTCTGGGGTGAGGTACTTTGGAGAAAGGCTCGGAGCCCAGCAGCCTTCGGCTGGGATCCGCCGGGGCCCGAGACTCCCAGGGATCTGCCTTGCGAGGGGACCCGTATCCAGGACGAGGAGGCCAGGGAGGTGACCCTTTCTGAAGACCCAGCGCAGAGTCGTGGTGACAGATGGGGCCTCTGGTAACTCTCCGGAGGGATGTTCTTGTCCTATAAAGGGCCAGTTTACTAACGGAAGGAAGTGCGTGTTCTCTAAGTCACAGTGGCAGTGACACTACGCACCCAAGGTCAGTGGCAGTGGCTTTCATCTTTTTTTTTTCACCCGGTCAGTGGCAGTGACCAACTTCATGGTCTGTGGCAGAGACCGTGCGCCAAGCCTGTTCGTGCTAATCAGAACAGGAGAAAACCCAAATTCAAGTTTGTGCCTGGACCTCCTCCCACCTTATCTGACCTGTGTTTTGTCCCAACCTGTCTGCTCTCAAAGAGACTGTTTATTGTGCTAAAAGGAATAAATAAGAGTTGGACCTTTCAGTTGGTGTGGACAGTTGCTTACTGGGGAGAACTAAAGGCTTGTTTCTAACTACCACAGAAACAAGGTCAGCACTGGAGGTTTTTAAACACTGGCTGCAAGCAGGCCCGAGAAACTAACAGCGCTCAACCTCCCTATTCAGGAGGGTACGGGCTTGTGGTGCGGTGTGCCTCATTCTTTCCTGCAGAGGAGTCAAGCAGAAGAAAAGCAGGTAAAGTCTGGGGTTGATGCGCTACACAGATTTCTGACTTTGAGGCCGGGTTCACACTGGTACCACACACTGTTGTACATCTGTCATACTACTTTGCTCTGCGACATCAGTCCTACATCGGTCCTACTTCGGTACTACTTCCATCCGACTTGAATGAACAAGATAAGATTTTGCTCCGACTTTGAGATAGTCTGACTTGTCCTTTGACCAATCAAAACAATCCCAGTGTGACATAAATTCCTTTTCCTGCTGCTGTAATCACCATGTCGGGTGTCACAAGTCGGATGGTTAGGACAAGGATCCTACTTTGATCCGACTTCAATGATATTCAAAGGGCTGAAGTAAGACCAAAGTCGGACCAAAGTAGTTCAGGGAGCATTTTCAGGCTGGGTTCACACTGGTGCGACATACGCTCCGACTTTGGAAGCACATGTCGCATGAAGTGTGTAAATCAATGGTTTCCTATGAGAGCTGTCTTAAGTGGTCCGACACAAGTCGGTCCGACTTTGAAAAAGGTTCCTGCACTACTTTGGTCAGACTTTGGTCGGACTTTGACTATCACTGAAGTTGGATCAAAGTAGGATTCTTGTCCTAACCATCCGACTTGTGACATCCGACATGGTGATTGCAGCAGCAGTAAAAGGAATTTATGTCACACTGGGATTGTTTTGATAGGTCAAAGGACAAGTCGGACTATCGCAAAGTTGAATCACAGAATTCTGACACTGAATATCAGAATTCTAGTTTTTAATCTCTGAAATCTGACTCTGAAACTCTGAATTCTGAATCTTAAATTCAGAATTATAAATCTGAAATTCAGAATATTGACTATGAAACTCATTAATCTGCTTTCAACCATATGAGTACCTGTATTCAGGGCTGCTGTTAGAAATAACGGCCTACCTGACAGACGTATGTATGTTACATATACCTTCACAAGAAAACTGAAAATTTATTACCAAATACTTACCGTAATTTTCCTTTCCTGATAGACTCCATGGCAGACTACGTGTGGGTTAACCCCGCCTCCTCTCCACAGCTATAGGACCCCTTACCCATAAATTTGAGCTCACCTCCACAGACAGGTGTTCTGTAACTAGCCGACTCAAATTTCAACTCTCATATTTGTAATTCATGGGTGGGAACTCCGTCTGCCATGGAGTCTATCAGGAAAGGAAAATTACGGTAAGTATTTGGTAATAAATTTTCCGTTTTCCTGACAGACTCCATGGCAGACTACGTGTGGGAAATAACTAGCCAATCCACACGGGAGGGTATGCTGAACAAAAAATATTTTAATCTTTCCCGTCAACTGACAGGATTTTTCGACCAAAATTAACAGAGGAAAGGGAAGCAGGCTCAATACAATAATGAGACATAAATGTATTAATGGAGGACCACGAAGCTGCCTTGCAAATCACTTCAGGAGTAGTGATGAGCCGAACACCCCCGGGTTCGGTTCGCACCAGAACCCGCGAACGGACCGAAAGTTTGCATGAACTTTAGAACCCTATTAAATACAATGGATGCGAACGTTCGAAATCTAAAGTGCTAATTATAACGACTATTATGCATGTTATTGTCCTAAAAAGGGTTTGGGAACCCGGGTTCTGCACCAGGGGACATGTATCAATGCAAAAAGAAGTTTTAAAAACGGCCGTTTTTCTGGAGCAGTCATTTTAATGATGCATAAAGTGAAAAAAAAAGTCAAATATTCCTTTAAATATCGTACCTGGGGGGTGTCTAAAGAATGACTGTGAAGTGCCACATGTTTCCCGTGTTTAGAACTGTCCCTGCACAAAATTACATTTCTAAAGGAAAAAAAGCCATTTAAAACTGCTTGCGGCTTTAATGTAATGTCTGGTCCCGGTAATATGGATGAAAATCTTTAAGAAAAATGGCATAGCTACCCCATCACACCCCCCCCCCCCCACCCCAGCCCATTACCAGCCCATTACCAGCCCCTTTGGGTCTTGTATGGATATTAAGGGGAACCCTGCACACAAAATAAAAAAGGCCCTATATACTCTGAACAGCCGTATACAGGTGGTGCATACAAGACAGGGACTGTAGGTTTGTTCTTATGTAGAATCTGTTTGTAATTTTGAACAGGTACATTGTTTAAGTGTAGCTCCAGCCAAAAAATCTATTTTTAAGCTTTTTGGAAAACATAGGGAAGGGTTATCACCCCTGTAACATTTGTTTTGCTGTCTGTGCAGTGTGCACCTGTTCAGAACAGTTCACCTCACTTTCCGTCCTAATGACAAATGTTTTTTGAAAATTTGGGGTTTTTATTGAAACAAGAATTGGTGATAAAGCATCAGTGGAGAGGAGACACTTTTTTTCCCATATTAACTCTTACAGGAGAGAATTTGCCTTCCTAGGGGTAGATTTCCTCTCACTTCCTGTTGTATCCTTCCGTTTGCAAGGAGGAGTCGTTTGTAAGTTGGATGTTTGAAAGTAGGGGCCTGCCGTATATACTCAGCTGAAATTTGCCCCTTACATGTTGGTGTTGCCACAACACTGTGAGCCCTCACAGTTACTCTTGGTGGGCGCATGAATGGGCCTTGCTGTGAATTATTAGATCAAGAATTGTAATTGCATGCCCCTGTTGAACAGGGGCTGAAAAATTGGGCCTTTGGTGGTGGTGGTGGTGGTGGTGTTGACACAACACTGTAAGGCCTCACAGTTAGTCTTGGTGGGCGCAGGAATGGGCCCTGCTGTGAATTATTAGATCAAGAATTGTAATTACATGCCCCTGTTAAACAGGGGCAGAAAAATTGGGCCTTAGGCACTGGTGCCACAACACTGCAACCCCTCACAGATACTGTACTTGGAGCACAGCAATGAGCCCTGTTGCAAAGTATTGCATCAAAAATTGTAATTACACGCCCCTGTTAAACAGGGGCTGAAAAATTGGGCCTTTGGTGGTGGTGGTGGTGTTGACACAACACTGTAAGGCCTCACAGTTAGTCTTGGTGGGCGCAGGAATGGGCCCTGCTGTGAATTATTAGATCAAGAATTGTAATTACATGCCCCTGTTAAACAGGGGCAGAAAAATTGAGCCTTAGGCACTGGTGCCACAACACTGCAACCCCTCACAGATACTGTACTTGGTGCACAGCAATGCGCCCTGTTGCAAAGTATTGCATCAAAAATTGTAATTACACGCCCCTGTTAAACAGGGGCTGAAAAATTGGGCCTTAGCCACTGGTGCTGGTGCCACGACACTGCAACCACTCCCAGATACTCTAGTTGGAGTGCAGGAATGAGCCCTGCTGCAAAGCATTGCATAAAAAATTGTAATAACACACCCCTGTTAAACAGGGGCTGAAAAATTGGGCCTTAGCCACTGGTGGCGGCACCCAGAAACAAAAATGTTCTTCCAAGCTATCATCGTCAATCGGATCATTGAGGAGGAGGAGGATAGTCAGTCAACATAACAGGACAGTCTCTCAGCATCAGCATCAGTCTTGAAGGGATGTGACATTTGAAAATAAATTAGTCTGTTATATCAGCTTCAGGTGTTTGGTAGCTGGTGGTGATCCAAGACTGGTTCATCTTTATGAAGGTCAGTCGATCAACAGAGTCGGTGGACAGGCGCACCCTGTGATCCGTGACAAATCCTCCAGCAGCACTGAATGTGCGTTCTGAAAGAACGCTGGATGCAGGACAGGCCAGTAGCTCAATTGCATACTGTGCAAGCTCTGGCCAGTGATCCATCCTCAAGACCCAGTAAGCCAGAGGATTTTCGGTGGGGAAGGTGTCCAAGTCTGACCTTGTCCCTAGGTATTCCTGCACCATGTATATCAGACGCTGGCGATGGTTGCTGGAACTGATTATACCTTGGGGCTGCGGACTAAAGAATTGTCTGAACGCTTCGGTCAGACGGCCACCTTCCCCACCGCTCCTTCTTTGACTGACCGAAGCCTCAGCAACTCGTTGTCCAGGACTAGGAGTTTGTAACCTCCCAGTCTCTGGGAACGCGTTGCACAGACCTTTCTGCAAGGCCTCCCGGAGTTGTCTCATCCTCTGCTCCCTCTGCGACGGTAAGATAAGGTCCGCAACCTTACCCTTGTACCGTGGATCAAGGAGAGTGGCCAGCCAGTAATGGTCCCTCTCCTTGATCCGAACAATACGAGGATCCTTCCGCAGACTTTGCAGGATCAGGGAGGCCATGCAGCGTAGGTTAGCTGAGGCATTCAGTCCGGAGTCCTCTGGGTCACTAAGGACAACATGATCCGCAGCCACCTCCTCCCAGACACGTACAAGTCCACTGATTTCTTGGGACTGTAAATCATCCCTAAAAGACTGCTGCTGATGATGCTGAGTGCCAGGCTCCACCTCCATGCTGACACAATCCTCCTCCTCCTCCTCCTCCTCTTCTTCCTGTGCGATGGGTGGGACAGAAGGAACACTGTCTGGGTAAAGGGAGCCTTGAGAGGCAAGGAAGTCCTCCTCTCCCTGCCTCTGTTCTGCCTCAAGTGCCCTGTCCATTATTCCACGCAGCGTATGTTCCAACAGGTGGACAAGAGGTACAGTGTCACTGATGCATGCACTGTCACTGCTCACCATCCTCGTGGCCTCCTCAAATGGTGCCAGGACAGTGCATGCATCCCTGATCATGCCCCACTGGCGTGGTGAAAAAAACCTGAGCTCCCCTGACCCTGTCCTGGTGCCGTAGTCGCACAGGTACTCATTGATGGCCCTCTGCTGCGTGTGCAGCCGCTGCAGCATGGCCAACGTTGAGTTCCACCTGGTGGGCATGTCACATATAAGGCGGTTCTTGGGCAGGTTCAACTCCTTTTGCAGCTCAGCCAGGCGAGCACTGGCATTATAAGATCTGCGGAAATGCACACAGACTTTCCTGGCCTGCCTCAGGACATCCTGTAAGCCCGGGTACCTGCCCAAGAACCGCTGCACCACCAGGTTAAGGACGTGAGCAACACAGGGCACATGGGTCAGTTGTCCCTGTCGGAGAGTGGAGAGGAGGTTGGTGCCATTGTCGCAAACTACCATTCCTGGCTTAAGCTGGCGTGGCGTCAACCACCTCTCGGCCTGCCCCTGCAGAGCAGACAGAACCTCTGCCCCAGTGTGGCTCCTGTCTCCCAAACACACCAGCGCAAGCACGGCATGGCATCTTTTTGCCTGCATACTTGCGTAGCCCCTTGAACGCCTACGGAGCACCGCTGGTTCTGAGGACAAAGCACAGGAAGAGGCCACGGAGGAAGAAGAAGAGGAGGGGGTGGAGAACAGAGGTGTGTCACAACCAGTAGTAGCATTTTGGAGGCGTGGCGGTGGAACAACCTCCAACACTACTGCACCTTGTCCTGCATCCTTCCCAGCTGCCAAAAGAGTGACCCAATGGGCCGTGAAAGAAAGGTAACGTCCCTGTCCATGCCTGCTGGACCATGAGTCAGCGGTAATATGCACCTTACCGCTGACTGCCCTGTCCAGCGAGGCCAAGACATTGCCTTCCACATGCCGGTAGAGAGCCGGAATAGCCTTCCGTGAGAAAAAGTGGCGTTTGGGAACCTGCCACTGAGGAACCGCACATTGCACAAACTCACGGAAGGGGGCCGAGTCTACCAACTGAAAAGGCAGCAGTTGAAGCGCTAGCAATTTAGCCAAGCTAGCATTCAACCGCTGGGCATGTGGATGGCTGGGAGTGAACTTCTTTCGACGGTCCAGCAGCTGGGGCAGGGAAATTTGCCTGCTAGAATCGGACGTTGGTGTACTGCTAGCAGAGTGCCCGCAAGTACTTGGCTGTGACACACCTAATTCTACACCTTCATTCCTCTCAGAGCAGGTTTCAGAGAGGACTGAAGGTATAGTGGGGTTGGAGATCCCAGCTGATGCGGTGCAAGAAGAGGTCAGCTTTGTTCTTTGGTGTGGGTCTTTAAGGTAGGCTTGCCAACGAGATGCATGGCAGGTCAACATATGTCTGGTCAAGCATGTGGTGCCCAAGCGGGTGATGTTTTGGCCACGCGATATACGCTTGAGACATATGTTGCAAACAGCAGCTGTGCGATCTGATGCACTCGACTTAAAAAAGGCCCACACCAAAGAACTTTTTGAATAACGGGCAGAGGCAGCGCCCTGCACAGGCGGAGCGCTGCGGTGTGATTCCGTTGGGGTGCTGCCCTTACGCTGGCCCCCCGAGGGCATCCTGCCTCGTTGGAGGTGTGCCTCCTCCTCATCCTCCTCCTCCTCCTCTCTCCTATTAGGCACCCACGTGGAGTCAGTGACCTCATCATCCCCTCCCTCCTCATCACTGGAGCCAATCTGGCAGCATGCTGCAGCTTCTGGAACATGACTGCCAGATTGGTGTCCTTCTTGAGCATCCCCTCTCTCTGCTCTCACGCTACTGCCTTCCTCTAGCTGGGTATCATCATCAGACCCTTCGAAACGCTGGGCATCCTCCTGGAGCATGTACCCAACACTGTGCTCAAACAGTTCGGGGGACTCCTCAGGAGGACATGGTTGGTCTAGGGAAGGAGTGACTGATGATGACATTGATACCAGGGAAGAGGACGCTTTGGCAGCTGCTTTGCCAGTACCCTGAGCCTGGGTGAGAGAGGATGAGGAGGATGAGGAGGGCTTGGTCATCCACTCTACCAAGTCTTCGGCATGATGCGGCTCAACACGTCCAGCTGCCGAAAAGAAGGACAAGCGTGTCCCATGGCCACGTGCTGATGGCGATGCACCGCGTCCACGACCAGCACTGTTGTCTCTAGACACAGAGCCTGCTTGCCCTCTTGTTTTGGCTCCTGACTGTCTGCCTCTCCTTGTTTGCCTTCCAGACATTCTAATGGCCTGCAGGGAAATGGGAAAAGCAGCAACACAGGCTAAGTTAAGGTGTAATATGGTCAGGAGGCACACTCCGCCCGCTGTAAGTGCCGCAAAATCCTGTTGGTGTAACACACCAGGAAAAAGCAGCAATACAGGCTAAGTTAAGGTGTAATATGGTCAGGAGGCACACTCCGCCCGCTGTAAGTGCCGCAAAATCCTGTTGGTGTAACACACCAGGAAAAAGCAGCAATACAGGCTAAGTTAAGGTGTAATATGGTCAGGAGGCACACTCCGCCCGCTGTAAGTGCCGCAAAATCCTGTTGGTGTAACACACCAGGAAAAAGCAGCAATACAGGCTAAGTTAAGGTGTAATATGGTCAGGAGGCACACTCCGCCCGCTGTAAGTGCCTCAAAATCCTGTTGGTGTAACACACCAAGAAAAAAGCAGCAATACAGGCTAAGTTAAGGTGTAATATGGTCAGGAGGCACACTCCGCCCGCTGTAAGTGCCGCAAAATCCTGTTGGTGTAACACACCAGGAAAAAGCAGCAATACAGGCTAAGTTAAGGTGTAATATGGTCAGGAGGCACACTCCGCCCGCTGTAAGTGCCGCAAAATCCTGTTGGTGTAACACTCCAGGAAAAAGCAGCAATACAGGCTAAGTTAAGGTGTAATATGGTCAGGAGGCACACTCCGCCCGCTGTAAGTGCCGCAAAATCCTGTTGGTGTAACACACCAGGAAAAAGCAGCAATACAGGCTAAGTTAAGGTGTAATATGGTCAGGAGGTACACTCCGCCCGCTGTAAGTGCCGCAAAATCCTGTTGGTGTAACACACCAGGAAAAAGCAGCAATACAGGCTAAGTTAAGGTGTAATATGGTCAGGAGGTACACTCCGCCCGCTGTAAGTGCCGCAAAATCCTGTTGGTGTAACACACCAGGAAAAAGCAGCAATACAGGCTAAGTTAAGGTGTCATATGGTCAGGAGGCACACTCCGCCCGCTGTAAGTGCCGCAAAATCCTGTTGGTGTAACACACCAGGAAAAAGCAGCAATACAGGCTAAGTTAAGGTGTAATATGGTCAGGAGGTACACTCCGCCCGCTGTAAGTGCCGCAAAATCCTGTTGGTGTAACACACCAGGAAAAAGCAGCAATACAGGCTAAGTTAAGGTGTAATATGGTCAGGAGGCACACTCCGCCCGCTGTAAGTGCCGCAAAATCCTGTTGGTGTAACACACCAGGAAAAAGCAGCAATACAGGCTAAGTTAAGGTGTAATATGGTCAGGAGGTACACTCCGCCCGCTGTAAGTGCCGCAAAATCCTGTTGGTGTAACACACCAGGAAAAAGCAGCAATACGGGCTAACTTCAGGTGTATAATGTGCAGGAGGCTTAGCAACAATGACACTGACACTGTCCCCTGCCTATCCTTCTCTCTCCCTGCACACAAGGTTTATCAAAGTATATGACACTGACACTCTCCCTGCCTATCCTTCTCTCTCCCTGCACACAAGGTTTAGCAAAGAATATGACACTGACACTGTCCCCTGCCTATCCTTCTCTCTCCCTGCACACAAGGTTTATCAAAGTATATGACACTGACACTCTCCCTGCCTATCCTTCTCTCTCCCTACACACAAGGTTTAGCAAAGAATATGACACTGACACTCTCCCTGCCTATCCTTCTCTGTCCCTACACACAAGGTTTAGCAAAGAATAGATTTGACAAGATTTGACACTGTCCCTGCCTATCCTTCACTTTCCCTGCTCCGGAATACACTACACAAGGCCGCCGTGCTGGCGGCCTTTTATAGTGTGGGGCGTGTACTAAACCCCCTCAGCTATAATTGGCCACAGGCATCCTGCCTGTGGCCAATCATTGCTCTCCTCACTGCCGGCGCTGTGATTGGCCGAGCATGCAGGGTCACAGTGCATGCTTGGCCAATCACAGCGCCGGGATTACACTGCGATGGCGCAGTGTATTGTGGGCCGTTCGCGTCACTCGAATTTGGCGCGAACGGCCCAAATCGTTCGTTGTTCGCCGAACGCGGCGAACAGCCGATGTTCGAGTCGAACCTATGTTCGGCTCGAACACCGAGCTCATCCTTATTCAGGAGCCACGTGTCGAGCTGCTGTCCATGAGGCTGCCATGCCTCTGGTGGAATGAGCCGTCACTGCCTCTGGAGGAGCCAAGCCCTTTGCCCTGTAAGCCTGATGAATAGACTGAACGATCCAGGCTGCTATCGTTCTGGAGGAAGCCCTCTTCCCTTTGTTGCTACCAGTGTGTAACAAGAACAGGTAGTTTGAGCTTCTAAAAGATGAAGTAACTCGCAAGTATTCTTTCAGAGTCTCGCCCACATCCAAGGGATGAGCGTCTGCTGATTCCGGAGAATTGAAAGTAGGAAGGACTATTTCTTGATTCTCGTGAAAAACTGATGTGACTTTTGGCTTAGACCCAAGCATGGGAATAAGGACCACTCTGTCCGGGAAGAAAGTCAAAAAGGGTTCTTGATAACCCAGGAAGCTTATTTCTGAAACCCTTTTGGCTGAAGTAATGGCCACTAGAAAGGCCAGTTTGATTGATAAGTCCTTAATAGAAAGATCTTTGTTGTTGAGTGCTGAAAGAGCATCAAGAACGAGCGGAAGATCCCATTTGGGGAATCTAGGTTTCCTCTGAGGCCTGATTCTCGATGCCCCCCGAAAGAACTGTTGAACCAGGGGATGAGTTGCCCATGACGTTCCCGAAAATGCTGATAAGGCTGATACTTGTACCCTGAGGGAACTGATCGATAAAGGCAGATCCAAGCCTGATTGGAGAAAACTCAAGATGTCTTGAACACTAGGATTTCTAGACGATTTTCCTGCAGAAGTCATGAAGCTGACAAATCTGGCCCAGATTCTATTGTAAGTATTTGTTTGTGTTAGGCTTTCTGGAGCTCATAAGGGTAGAGATTACCCCTGAAGCACACCCAAGAGACTCTAGCTTCTCCCTCTCAAGAACCAGACCATCAGTCTCAGTATTGCTGGACAGGGGTGCAGGGTCGCCCCCTGAGAAAGAAGGTCCGGCCTGAGAGGAAGAGGCAGCGGGTCCCTGAAGCTCATCAGATTCGAGAGAGGAAACCATGGCCTGCTCGGCCAGTATGGTGCTATTGTTATCACTTCGACTTTCTCCAACTGAAGCCGCTGTAGGAATTTTAGCATGATCGGAGGTGGAGGGAAGGCATATGCCCTGTTGAAGTCCCATTGACTCGTTAATGCATCTACTCCGAAGGCTTGACTGCACCGATCTTGAGTGTAGTATCTGTCGATCTTGTAATTGCAGGGGGATGCAAACAGATCCACCTCTGGATCGAATTCCAACTATAGGATCCACTTGAATGTTTGTGGATGCAGTGACCATTCGTTGTTGTCTAGGTTTCTGCGTGACAGAAAGTCCGCTTGAATGTTCTGCTCCCCTGGAATGAAGACTGCTTTTAGGTTGAGCAGATTCTTCTGAGCCCAGGTCATGATGGGCTCGACCTCTTGGAGAAGGGCAGAGCTCCGAGTGCCCCCTTGTCTCTTCACGTATGCCACAGCGGTGGTATTGTCCATTTTTAGTAGGACCGACTTCCCTTTCAGAAGGTGGGAGAAGGCTTGAAGGGCGCACCATGCCGCGCGCAGTTCCAGAACGTTTGACCCTGGAATGTGGAGACGGGCATCCCATTTGCCCTGAGCCAGTTCTGCCCCACAATGTGCCCCCCAGCCTGCATTGCTGGCATCGGATGTAACAGTCACCCAATGGATGGGGGCAAGGGAGTGGCAAGTTAACAAGTTCTTGGTTTGAGGCCACCAGAGGAGACTGTTGCTCATTGACTGAGTTATCCGGATCAGCTGATTGAGATCGTCTGTCTTCCATTGCTGGAGGAATCCGGATTGAAAAGGACGAAGCCTCCACATCGCCCATTTGACCATGGGGGATGTGGCCACCATCGTGCCGATTATCTTCAGGCACTGTGAAGCCCTTAGGTGAGAGTAGTCTAGAGCTAAGGATATTCTTTCCCGAATGACCGGGATTTTTTCTTTCGGCAGAGAGATGGTGTTCTCTATGGTGTCGAACTGGGCTCCTAGATAGACTAAGAGCTGGGTCGGTTCTAGCTGACTCTTCTCCCGGTTTAGGAGCCATCCGAACTCCAACAGTGTAGAAATCACCTGATCTCTGTGGATCAGCAGCTGCTGCTTGTCTTGGGACAGTACTAGTAGATCGTCCAGATAATGATACAGACGCACACCCTGTATTCTGATAAGGGACACAACTGCTAACAGCACCTTGGAAAAGACTCTTGGAGAAGTCGTTAGCCCGAATGGAAGAAATAAATTGTAAGTGCTCTTGTTCGACCTGGAACCGCAGATATTTGTGAAACTTTTCCGCCACGGGAACATGAAAGTACGCGTCCTTTAGATCTATTGAGATCAACCAGTCGCCTGGTTGAACTACTTTTTGGATGGTTGAGAGTGATTCCATCTTGAACTTCTCGTGCTTTATGTACCTGTTCAGGAAAGTGAGATCTATAACTGGACGCCAAGAGCCGTTTTTCTTTTGTACTAGGAAGAGGGGGGAGTATACCCCCTGGAATTCCTCGTCCTTTGGGACGGGCACCACTGCTCCTTGATCTTTTAGGACATTCACATATGAAAGAAGAATTTGTTGTTTTTCTTCTGATTGAGGGAGTGACGTTTGCATTGGTCTGCATGGAGGGATCTTGGTGAAGGACCATGTGTGACCTGTTGAGACCGTTTTGATGGTCCAATAGTCTGAGATCGAGGCCACCCAGACGTGCCGGAAGAGACGTAGGCGAGCCCCTACCCGACCCGCCTGGGCGGGCCCAATCTCAAAAAGACTTGGTTGGTTCACGCCCACCGGGCGTCTGTCTCTTGCCAGACTTTTGAAAAGAAGATTGGCCTCTATTCCAGTTCCAGCTTCTCCTAAAATCCCGTCCGGGTTTATAGGAGTGTGCCTCCCTCGAATGCTCTGTACTGCATCTCTGTTGAGGTTTTCTCTGGTTAAACGGGCGCCTGTCCTGGGGAAGAAAACCCGACTTTCCGCCTGTAGCTTTTGAAATAGCGTTGTCAAGTTTGTTCCCAAACAATGAAGCCCCTTCAAAGGGAATTTTACACCACGCCTGCTTGGAAGCTGGATCAGCAAGCCAGGGGCGTAACCACAATGCTCGTTTTGGCCGTGACCGAGGATAACATTGATCTGGCCAGTAAACGGATGAGGTCAATTGAAGCTTCCCCCAAGAAGGCGATTGCCATTTTGAGTTCTTGCACTGCTGAACTTTGAGCCAGTTCTTCCGAGACACCTTTTAGAAGGGAGTCTACATTTTCCACCCAGGCCTCCATTGCTTTGGAGGTGACTGCAAGGGCTAAAGCTGGTTTGCAGGCCGTTCCGGTCAGGCTATATATTCTTTTAAGGTCCTGGTCGATCTTTCGATCCAGAGCATCTTTAAATGATACGGTGTCATCTAGCGGGAGGGTGACATGCTTCGCTAGGCGCATTACTGCTGCATCTACCAGGGGAGTATTCTCCAAATGCTTAACGTCCTCAGATTTAAAGGGATACAGTCTAGAGGTTTTGCTTAGCATAGAAACCTTCTTATCTCCCTTGCTCCATTCTTCCTCAAACACTCCTTTCAGCTCAGAGGGAAGTGGGAAATTGGAGCGTTCTTTCCCAAGTTGTTTAAACAATTTCCTTTGTTTTTCTGGGGGGGGCAGTGGTATCCTCCAACTTCAAAGTTTCCTTCACTGCCTTGATCAGTGGAGAGACTAAGGCGTAGTCGAATCCCACCGTAGAATCATCTCCCTCCATCTCGTCTTGCGAGGAATAATGGGAGGAATCATGGGGCTGGAATTGGCTGGGATCCTCCTGGGCCTCGTCAGCCAAGGAGCCAGACAAGGTGGTGGACTGGCTCCTTGTGTGGGGGGCAACTATTTCTTTCATAGTTTGCTGTACCACACGTTTCACAAGAGACTCAAGATTTTGTTTATCGGTCTCTTTCTCACCAACCGCTCGGGCATAACATGGGTCGCATAGCGATTTGCCCTCCGGGATTCTGGTCTTACATCCCCAACAGGCTCTGTGGTCAGAGCGATCATCGCGGTGGTGGTGGCGGTGACTAGAGGAGGAATGGGAACGTCTCCTATGTCTAGGGGGGGTATGTGAACGTCCCCTATGATGATGGGTCTTAGACGTAGTGTCGCGTCTGGACCTGGATGATGAGTGATGATCCTGATGCGGCCTGGCAAGGTCCCTGTCTTGTGACTGATGAAATGAAGTAGCCGGGCTGTAATAGAAAATACAGACAGAGGGAGGGGGAGGGAAGGTGGGCAGGATGTAAACGTTAGCAACCACCAGACAGGCACAAAAGACACCAACCCCCTACCCACTCCGCACATACCTAGTGCGGGAGGGCTGGCCACACGGCGGTGAAGAAGAGTCCATGATGAGGCAAGACAAACGCAAAAAACTCTGAGACTACCTAGGACAAAGAGTAAGCAACACAAAAAAAAGAAAACATTTTTTTTTTTTTTAAATTGTCTCTTTAAGAGACACTTGTATGACTACCTAAAAGATGTTGCCTACCTTGTCCCAGCAGAACCGAGCTCCGGGATGCTGCCGTCAAAGCCCACAGGTTATCCCACCTGTACAGGGCTCCTCAGCGGTTCAAATTCCCCGCTGTAGTGACGTCACGGCCGGTCCCGCTGCGCGCATGCGCCGAGGGGACCGCCCACTGCGCCTGTGCGGCCCCTGACCCCGCCGCCGTACCGCGCATGCGCGAAAACCAAGCCTCGGTTTTGCCGCAGCTCTGCGCATGCGCAGACGTACGGCGGACCGGGAGGCAGGAAGTAGAGTGGCGTCCTGGAACGCAGAAGCGTTCCACACACGGCGCAACATGAAAAACTGACAAAAAACAAAGATGCACAAAAGGGAGGGACACAGACAAGATAACACACAAAAACAGTCTGCCATGTAAGTGATGAAGAAGTCTTCAGACCTTGCCAGCCAATCCTACGTCCATCCTGGTACACTGGGCCACATCCCTTCCACCATAGGGGTATTAACTGCCCGAAGACCACTCGCCCGCTCATAGCTGGGCCCTGGGTGCACCGCACAACTGGTACCTGATCCAACGGACATCCTGGACTGCACCTGAATTGCATGATGAAGGGTCCATGTGAGGAGGACAGAAAAGGAACACCTGTCTGTGGAGGTGAGCTCAAATTTATGGGTAAGGGGTCCTATAGCTGTGGAGAGGAGGCGGGGTTAACCCACACGTAGTCTGCCATGGAGTCTGTCAGGAAATTAAATATATCAAAAGTTCTTTGTGTGCTCTTAGATGTAAACTGCTTTCATTTTATTTCCTGATTCACAATTGTTCTACATAAACCACACCTTTTATATCTGAAGAAACCTACTTTGTTTAAAAATGTAGTTTCTCTTATCGTCCATGGACTGACACAGCTCTAATACCGAAACACGTGGTATATGTCCCTGCTCGCAGGAGAAGATCTAGGCAGAATGTTAGATGTTAGAAACATACATTCTAGAACAAACCAGAGCTGAACAGCCCCGCCCAGGGGGCGGTCCCTCCGGACATAACCCTCCTACCTGCAGCCAGCAGCCTCTGTTTTTTTTCTGCCTTGCAGAAGGAGAAGACGTGGCTCTCTCAGGAGCCAGTCTCCTGGGAATTTTATTATTTTATTTTTTAGACCTTCAATCAACTGTCGGCTGGGCAACAGGTTGGGTACACTGGTATCATCGTAGTCTTCCCTGTCCGACCATCGAGCGTGCTGATCCTCACCTTGTGTGCGTGAGACTCAGTTCACGACATGCCCCATGACTCCAGGGGTGGCCGGGTGGCTTTTATGCTCCCGCGGTCCTCACAAGATTGAACAGTACCTGCTGTATCTTTCACGGTGGACCGGGCCGACAGCTACTCAGTACTACTCTGTGATAGGTCTGTCTGAAACAAGCCAGTGGGTCCTATGGGACGGGTAAGTAGTCTCTCCTGCTTCAGGTGAGTACATGCTGGCTGTGTTTCTCTGTCTGGGGGGTTTCTCCCTGTCTCCCCCCTGTTATGCTGCTCTCTGCACCCTGTACTGGCGCTGTGCTGTGTGGGGGTACTTGGGGGTCACTCTGGCCTGGCGGGGGGCACTCATGTCTGTGTGCTGGGGCTGTGAGGTGTGAGTGTTTGGAGAGGCCATTAGCTGGCATGGCTATACTGTTTAAGCTGCGCTAGGCGGCCATCTTGCCGCGGATCAATGGCGCTGCTTACACGCGGCCGGCGGCCATTTTCTTGAAGCCGCGACGCTTTCACTTTCGGTTTTGTCCTCTATCGCCGCTGCTGCGGCGCAAATCTCCTCACACTCTCCTCAGACTTCACTCGTGCTGGCAGCGCAGTGACATACAGCAGAGCTGAGCGGTCCTTACAAGGGTTGGGGAGTCCTCTGGGTATCCCCTCCTCAGCCTCAGCACAGCCAGTGGGTGGACTGTATTATTCACTTTATAGTGTATAAGGTCTCAGAGGGTGGCGAGTATGGAGTCTGGTTCTCCTGCTTCCCCACACTTGTCAGAGGCAACAGGCAGTGCTCCTGCACCTGCGGTCCCTATGGACCAGTTGTCGGCAGTCCTGGAATCATTCCTTGTCAGGATGGAAGTGGTGTGCGAGCGCAAGGGAGCTATAAAGCGCCCTCTCCCCACACATTCTCCAGTAGGGGAGTGCTCTGACTCAGATATGGGCCTAGCTGCCCTCCCCCCAGTGGTCGCCCGTTTGAATAAGGCTACCACGCTCCCAATGGAGGGGACTCCCGCATTCAAGGACCCCACTGACAAGAGGTCAGAAGTGGTGAGTAGAACTATGTTTGCCTTGTTGGGGTCTGCCTTATGCCCTATAGTGGCGGCGACCCTTGTGTCTCAGACACTCACAGAATGGGCAAAGATTTTGCACCAGACGGTGCAGGAGCATAATCTCCCTCCAAAGACCATTGCCCTGGCTCACCAACTTGCGCAGGGTTTAGTCTATGTGTGCGATGCCACGTTGGATGCGGCCCCTTTAATATCTGGGGCCTCTATCTCTGCTGTGGTGTTGCGTCGCCTTATCTGGCTGAAATGCTGGTCGGCCGACCTAGCTTCCAAGAAGCTCCTGGCTGATTTGCCCTTTAAGGGCGGTAGACTGTTTGGGGCCGCCCTGGATGACATTATTAAGGATGTCACAGGGGGTAAGAGCACCTTCCTTCCTCAGTCTGCTAAGGGAAAGGAGCCCCACTGTAGGCCGGGCCCTTCCTTTCCGGAGAAGAAGACGTTTTTTCATCTGTCAGAATCCACGGACTGTAAAAAGTGCGGCTGAGGGACGTAAGCGTCCCTGGGTGCGTAAGCCAACCAAGCCAGCTCCCAAGCCCGCCACCGCATGAAGTCTTGCCCCTCCCGACTCTGGGGTGGGGGGAAGTCTTCGCAGGTTCACAGTTCGGTGGACCTCCCGGATCTCCGACTGGTGGGTGTGCGAGGTGGTCACCTTGGGGTACAGGATAGAGTTCCGCTCGTGGCCCCCAAACAGATTCTTTCCCTCAAACCTCCCTCTCCTCCCTGCCCGCCGGGCAGCCCTCTTGGGGGCTGTACAGGATTTGCTCAGGTACGAAGTAATTGTGCCAGTTCCGACACAGGAGAGGTTTCAGGGGTTTTACCTGTTTGTTGTTCCAAAGAAGGACGGGGTCTGGCCAATCCTGGATCTCAAGGTCTTGAATGCCTATGTGAAGGTACAAAAATTCCGTATGGAATCCATTCGCACGGTGATCGCGACACTCCACCAAGGGGATTTTCTGGCGTCCTTGGACATCGAGGACGCCTACTTGCAAGTCCCGATCTGCGCAAGTCACCAGAAGTTTCTGCACTTTGCCATTGGCGAGGTCCACTATCAGTTTGTGGCTCTTCCCTTCGGCCTAGAATCGGCACCAGGCGTTTTCACCAAAGTGCTTGCCCCGGTTCTAGCTTTGCTGAGACAGCGAGGCATTGTTATCGTGGGCTATCTGGACGATCTCCTTCTAAGAGCAGAAAATGGCTCAGAGTTGGAGGAAAATGTGACAATAGTCAGTCAGACCCTCCGGGACTTCGGGTGGCTCCTGAACATGCAGAAGTCGGTCCTAGTCCCGACTCGACATTTAGAGTATCTGGGTCTGATCCTGGACACTTCGGCAGCGAAGGTGTTTTTACCCTCTGAGAAATTACAGACACTTTAGTCGGCAGTACGGGTCCTGACGTCCCGAAAATGGTCGTCAATCCGTTTCTGCATGAGAGTCCTGGGACTCATGGTGGCCTCCTTCGAAGCAGTTCCGTGTGCTCAATGACACACTCGGGTATTGCAGAAGGAGATTCTGTCCATTTGGGACAAGTCCCCGTTGTCATTGGATCTTCAGATCCAGGTGAGTCACTCTGTCAGGGCGTCCCTGACGTGGTGGCTGAGATCCCCGGCTCTTCGGTCTGGGAGGTCGTTCCTCCCCATCCAGTGGAGGGTGGTCACGACGGACGCCAGCCTGACGGGCTGGGGAGGAGTTTGGGGAGTCCTGTCAGCTCTGGACTCCGGACGAATCCCGTCTACTGATCAACGTTCTGGAATTGCGAGCGATCAGATTGTGTCTCTCTGCGTGGTCGAAGAGGCTACAGGGCCGCTCGGTCATAATCCAGTCGGACAACGCCACGGCCGTGGCGTATGTCAACCATCATGGGGGCACTCGGAGCTAGGCTGCGGCATCCGAGGTCGCCCACATCCTAAGGTGGGCGGAAAGAAGCGTGACGGCTCTGTCGGCCGTCTACATTCCGGGCGTAGAAATCTGGCAGGCGGACTATCTGAGTCGCCAGTCCCTGGACCAGGGGGAATGGTCCTTGCATCTGGAGGTGTTTCAACTCCTTTGTCGGCGGTGGGGCACGCCGGACGTGGACCTGATGGCGTCTCGACTTAATCGCAAGGTGTCGAGGTTTGTGGCCAGGTCCAGGGACCCCTGGGTGGATGCCTCGGACGCGTTGGTGGCCCCGTGGGGTCAGTATCGCTTGATATATGCTTACCCTCCGCTGCAGTTACTTCCTCATCTGCTGCGCAGGGTAGCGGCCGAGGGCATCCCGGTGATCCTCATTGCCCCGGATTGGCCTCAGCGTCATTGGTACGCCGATCTGGTACGTCTCATCGCGGACGTCCCTTGGTGACTGCCCATGAGGGAGGACCTTCTGTCTCAAGGTCCTATCTTTCATCCTGCTTTACAGTCTCTGTTTTTAACGGCATGGCTATTGAGAGCCAGGTGCTGAAGGACCGAGGCCTTTCGGATTCGGTAATTTCAACCATGCTGAGGGCACGGAAGTCTTCCTCTAGAAAGATCTATCACCGTACCTGGAAAGCTTACATCGCTATGTGCGAAGAGCTAGATTGGCGTCCACGGGGGTACTCCGTCCCCAGGATCCTGCGGTTCTTGCAGCGTGGTGTGGCCCAAATGCTGGCTTTGAGCACAATTAAAGGTCAGATTTCGGCCTTGGTCGTTTTCTTTCAACGACTGCTAGCAGGTCATTCCTTAGTTAGCACTTTTGTGCAGGGGGTTCGCCATGTGATTCCCCCTGCCAAGTCTCCTCTCCCTCCTTGGGATCTAAATTTGGTGCTCTCAGTTCTCCTCTCGTAACTTTGTCTCAGAAGATGGCTTTCTTACTTCTGTTAGACGGGTGTCTGAGTTGGCGGCCCTGTCATGCAAGTCGCCTTACCTGGTCCTCCATAAGGATAAGGCGGTGTTGCGCCCGTGACCGTCTTTTCTTCCAAAGGTGGTTTCGGCTTTTCACCTTAATGAGGACATTGTCCTTACGTCCTTGTGCCCTCACCCATCGCATCCCAGAGAGTTTGCACTTCACAATTTGGATGTGGTGCGAGCCTTACGGGTGTACCTGGCGGCTACTGCTTCTATTCCGAAGTCTGACTCACTGTTTGTGTCTGTCTCTGGTCCAAAACAGGGCCAAGCGGTGTCGTCTGCCACCATTTCTAGGTGGATCAGACAGACTGTTATACAGGCCTATGCCATTAAGGGGCGGGCGCCTCCCTTTCCGGTTACGGCACATTTCACCAGGGCAATTGGTGCTTCCTGGGCTTTCCGACATCAAGCGTCAGTTGCACAAGTGTGCAAGGCAGCGACCTGGTCGTCCGTTCATACCTTTTCTAAATTCTATAAGGTCGATGTGGCTGCATCTTTGGATGCTTCCTTCAGCCGCAAAGTGTTGCAGGCCGCTGTTTAAAGTTGCAACTCCTCCGTTGAGGAGCTCTGCTTGTTTGGAGTGAAGTTTTGGGTTTTTCCTTTACTACTGCTCCCACCCTTTTCTGATACTGCTTTGGGACGTCCCACGTGTTTCAGTATTAGAGCTGTGTCAGTCCATGGATGATAAGAGAAAATAGGATTTTTGTACTAACCGTAAAATACGTTTCTCTGACGTCCATGGGCTGACACAGCACCCACCATTCTTTTAAGGTTTGTACTGCTTTGTTATGAACTGAGGCTGCTGGCTGCAGGTAGGAGGGTTATTTCCGAAGGGACCGCCCCCCTGGGCAGGGCTGTTCAGCTCTGGTTTGTTCTAGAATGTATGTTTCTAACATCTAACATTCTGCCTAGATCTTCTCCTGCGAGCAGGGACATATACCACGTGTTTCAGTATTAGAGCTGTGTCAGTCCAAGGACGTCAGAGAAACGAATTTTAAGGTGAGTACAAAAATTCTATTATTCCTTTCGGGATTCATTACATTATAAACTAATTTCTGTTCTGATGGTAGGTGATCTTCTGTATACAAAATATGGCTTTTTTGGCAATGTTTTGGCAAATGTGTTGTCCCGTAATAATGTTGACCAATGCTGCTTAATTATTTACCTTTTTTATTTTTATTTTATCGTTATAATGTTTCCTTTTTTAACCTTTCCTTTCAAAACCACTTAATTATGATTTTACTTTGTTCCTCATAATCCTTTTCAATGTCACAGTTTCTCTTCAACCTTGGCATCTGCCTCTTGGGAATATTTTGCATCTACTGGGGATAATGACAATTTAACCGCTTGCCGACCAGCCGAACGTCATACTGCGGCAGGTCGGCATGTTCCCGCGAACCGTCGTAGCTGTACTTCGGTCCCTTTAAGTGGGGATAGCAGGTGTGCGCGCGCCCGCCCGCTGCACTGGATGGGGTGCCAAAGCTCGAGGCCGGCGGTCGCAGGCACGAGAGCCAGAACAGGGACGTGTGTGTGTAAACACACAAATCCCTGTGCTGTGAGGAGAGGGGAGACAGATCGTGTGTTCCTACTAGCTAGCAACAATGATCTGTCATCGCCTCTAGTCAGTCCCATCCCCCTACAGTTAGAACACACATGAGGGAACACGGTTAACCCCTTGATAGCCCCTAGTGTTAACCCCTTCCCTGCCAGTGACATTTACACAGTAATCAGTGCATTTTTATAGCACTGATCGCTGTATAATTGTCAATGGTCCCAAAAATGTGTCAAAAGTGTCTGATCTGTCTGCCATAATGTCACAGTCCCGATAAAAAATCGCTAATAACCATCATTACTAGCAAAAAAATATAATAATAATAAAAATGCCATAAATCTTTCACCTATTTTGTAGACGCTATAACTTTTGCGCAAACCAATCAATATGTGCTTATTGCGATTTTTATTACCGAAAAAATGTAGAAGATTACATATCAGCCTAAACTGAGGAAAATAATTGCTTTTTTTTAAAAAAAAATTAGGGATATTTATTGTAGCAAAATTTGTCGCTCTTTTTTTGTTTGTAGTGCAAAAAATAAAAACCGCAGAGATGATCAAATACCACCAAAAGAAAGTTTTCATTTGTGGTAAAAAAAAATTATGTTTGGGTACAGCGTCGCACAACCGCGCAATTGTCAGTTAAAGCGACGCAGTGCCGTATCACAAAAAATGGCCCGGTCATTGAGCAGCCAAATCTTCCAGGGCTGAAGTGGTTAATGTTGGTATATAACCATTTCTATCTGTGTCCTTTTGTACAAAGGCTTTTTCACTGAGCAGTGTGCACTGGGGCAGTGTGCACATCATTAATGGTTATTAGAGGTTAAAAGAGAAGTGCAGGTTTTAAAAAAACAAACATACATGCTCAACTAAGTGGATCCAGCATTGATCTGATGCTGCATCTGTCCCCCAACACCTCTACTTTAATCATACTGCCTGCTACTCCAGTCCAGCCTGATCCAATGCCTGCCGCTCCAGTCCAGCCTGATCCAATGCCTGCCACTCCAGTCCAGCCTGATCCAATGCCTGCCACTCCAGTCCAACCTGATCCGATGCCTGCTACTCCAGTCCAACCTGATCCGATGCCTGCTGTTCCAGTCCAACCTGATCCGATGCCTGCTGTTCCAGTCCAGCCTGATACAAAGCCTTTGGTTCCATCCAAACCTGCCTTTGATGATCCTGCTGCCCATCCTAGGATTAAACTCTCACCAGTACAGTTACACTGATATGGTCATCCCTGCTGCTTCTATATGAATGCATTCAGTATCACTTACAGGTAGACATTGTCAAATACAAACCAGATTTTCAAAATCTGTCCCCACTGTGAGGGGGTTAACTCAGCAGCGGGTGTGTGTGACCCCCTGGATGGGTTCACCACACAAAAACAGGCACAGCAGACAGTGGTAGGAGAAAACAAAAGGGTGTGGTTTTATTTGAACTATATACAGACAAAAAAATACAGCAAAAACAACCTTCCATCCTGGATGCAACCTGGTGATTTTACCTGCCTGCTGTCACATACCCCCCCTCTTGTTTTAACCATGGGGTTGGAACACAAGCAATCAGGCATGCATGTACTCGAGACAAAGCATCCACATTCCCCATTTGAATGCCAGGGCGATGCTTTACCGTAAAGTTGAATTCTTGTAGGGCCAGGAACCACCTATTTACTCTCCTATTTGTCTCTTTGTTTTGAGCCATCCACTTTAAAGGAGCGTGATCAGTAATTAGGTCAAAGTGCCTCCCTAGCAGATAGTACCGAAGGGAATCTAGAGCCCACTTCACCCCTAAACACTCCTTCTCAATCGTGGCGTAACTTACCTCATGGAACTTAAATTTCCTGCTGAGGTAAATGACTGGGTGCTCTTCCCCATTCCAGACCTGGGACAATACTGCTCCTAACCCAACGTCTGATGCTTCACTTTGTACGACAAAGTCCCTAGAGAAGTCTGGTGAGTACAACACTGGCTGGCTACATAAGGCTTTTTTTAAGAATTGGAATGCTGCCTCAGCCTCTGGGGTCCATTTAACCATGACAGACTCTTTCCCTTTTGTCAGGTTGGTTAGGGGCACAGCCTGAGAGGCAAAGTGGGGAATGAATCGCCGATAATAACCAGCGATTCCCAGAAAGGCTCGTACCTGCTTCTTGCTGTTGGGACGTGGCCAATTCTGTATGGCCTTGACTTTATTGACTTGGGGTTTTATTACTCCTCTCCCAATGGTGTACCCAAGATATTTGGCCTCCTCCTGTCCAATGGAACACTTCTTGGGGTTGGCCGT
This sequence comes from Rana muscosa, assembly GCA_029206835.1. Lineage (NCBI taxonomy): Eukaryota > Metazoa > Chordata > Amphibia > Anura > Ranidae > Rana > Rana muscosa. The sequence continues at coordinate 83,357,678 of CM055118.1, forward strand.
AAACCCAGCTTCCCGGATAGAGTCTAGGACTGCTTGCACTTTTGGCAGATGTGAGGCTCAATCTGTGCTATAGATAATTACATCATCTAGGTAAGCCGCAGCATACTTCTGATGGGGCCTCAGTATCTGGTCCATTTTCCGCTGGAATGTTGCCGGCGCATTCTGTAAACCAAACGGCATTCTTTTATATTGGAACGCCCCGTCTGGGGTTACAAATGCGGTTTTCTCCTTGGCCGACTTGGCCAGGGGAATTTGCCAATACCCTTTGGTGAGATCAAGAGTTGTCATGTATCGGGCTGTTCCCAACCGGTCGACCAACTCATCTATACGTGGCATGGGGTAGGTGTCAAATTTTGTAACTTTGTTCAGTTCAGAGGCGTTGCTAGGGGGGTGCGGGGGGTGCGGCCCGCCCCCGGGTGACACCCGCTACAGGGGTGACACCCTCCCGACGGTGAGATTTATTTTATTTTTTTCATTTTTTTTTTCATTTTTTTTTCATTTTTTTTTATTTCCCGCGGTCAGTGTCCCCAAGTTGGCGGGGTGAGCGGGCTGGTAAAGGATAGACATCTTCCTTTTACTGCGCTGCGGTGTAGAGGAGGTGGAGGCGGAGCTGCAGGGCCGGCCGCTGCTGAACCCGCCAGGAGGTAGGGGGCGGGGCGGACTGAGCGGGGGGGCAGGGAAGGCTAAAAATGGCGCTTGCTCTGAAGACAGTTGTCAGCCGTGACACCCGCCGGCCGCCGGTACACTGTCTGCAGCAGAGCGAGTATGATGTGAGTGAACCGACCGCCTGACCGACGCATTCACTTCCCTGTCAGGCAGAGTGATCTCCACCCGACAGGAGCTTCCTAGTCCCGCCCGGCGTGATGTCATTCAAACCGGGAGGCGGGAAGAAAGAGGTGAACAGACAGAGAGCTGCTGTGAAGACCTGCGAGGAGCCAGTGAAGCCCCGTGCAAAAGTGCAAGTAAGTTTGCAGAAGCTGAAAAGGCAGTGTTGTCACAGTGGCTTAGCTGTGTCAACCTGCCTGAAGTATTTGACTCTTGGGGGGGGGGGATTTTCATTGGTATTTGTATTATGCAGCATGGAGGGGGTTATTGCATTACTATACATTAGTGACCACTGGCGGTTAATTAACCCCCTTGTGCTGCATTTGTGGTACCGGTATCAGAGTTAATTAACCCCTATATGGTGCAGCATCAAAGGGTTCACAAACTCTGATACCGGTGCCACTCATGCAGCACAAAGGGGTTATTTACTGCCACTGGTCACTAATGCATCAGTGGTCAGTGGTGTATTTGATACTACCCACCTATATACACTTCACACCCCTCTCATGTACATACTACCCCCCACCATACACTCCGCACCCCTCTCATGTACATACTACCCCCCACCATACACTCCGCACCCTTCTCATGTACATACTACCCCCCACCATACACTCTGCACCCCTCTCATGTACATACTTCCCACCTATATACACTCTGCACCCCTCTCATGTTCATACTACCCCCCACCATACACTCCGCACCCCTCTCATGTACATACTACCCCCCACCATACACTCCGCACCCCTCTCATGTACATACTACCCCCCACCATACACTCTGCACCCCTCTCATGTACATACTTCCCACCTATATACACTCTGCACCCCTCTCATGTTCATACTACCCCCCACCATACACTCCGCACCCCTCTCATGTACATACTACCCCCCACCATACACTCTGCACCCCTCTCATGTACATACTTCCCACCTATATACACTCTGCACCCCTCTCATGTTCATACTACCCCCCATCATACACTCCGCACCCCTCTCATGTACATACTACCCCCCACCATACACTCTGCACCCCTCTCATGTACATACTTCCCACCTATATACACTCTGCACCCCTCTCATGTTCATACTACCCCCCACCATACACTCCGCACCCCTCTCATGTACATACTACCCCCCACCATACACTCCGCACCCCTCTCATGTACATACTACCCCCCACCATACACTCTGCACCCCTCTCATGTACATACTACCCCCCACCATACACTCTGCACCCCTCTCATGTACATACTTCCCACCTATATACACTCTGCACCCCTCTCATGTTCATACTACCCCCCACCATACACTCCGCACCCCTCTCATGTACATACTACCCCCCACCATACACTCTGCACCCCTCTCATGTACATACTACCCCCCACCATACACTCTGCACCCCTCTCATGTACATACTTCCCACCTATATACACTCTGCACCCCTCTCATGTTCATACTACCCCCCACCATACACTCCGCACCCCTCTCATGTACATACTACCCCCCACCATACACTCTGCACCCCTCTCATGTACATACTTCCCACCTATATACACCCTGCACCCCTCTCATGTTCATACTACCCCCCACCATACACTCCGCACCCCTCTCAAGTACATACTACCCCCCACCATACACTCTGCACCCCTCTCATGTACATACTACCCCCCACCATACACTCCGCACCCCTCTCATGTACATACTACCCCCCACCATACACTCTGCACCCCTCTCATGTACATACTTCCCACCTATATACACTCTGCACCCCTCTCATGTTCATACTACCCCCCACCATACACTCCGCACCCCTCTCATGTACATACTACCCCCCACCATACACTCTGCACCCCTCTCATGTACATACTTCCCACCTATATACACTCTGCACCCCTCTCATGTTCATACTACCCCCCATCATACACTCCGCACCCCTCTCATGTACATACTACCCCCCACCATACACTCCGCACCCCTCTCATGTACATACTACCCCCCACCATACACTCCGCACCCCTCTCATGTACATACTACCCCCCACCATACACTCTGCACCCCTCTCATGTACATACTACCCCCCACCATACACTCCACACCGCTCTCATGTACATACTACCCCCCACCATACACTCTGCACCCCTCTCATGTACATACTACCCGCTGTCATACCCTCCACTTTCCTCTCCTACTTAAGTTTACCGCCATTGTACAGTAGGGGCCCACCATACTAGGGAGAGGGTGACCCGTGCCATACAGAAATATTTGTATGTGTGGCTAAATTATGCTACGTATTGGGCATGGCTTTTTAGTTTGATTAAAAATTGTAGTCTTTTTTTTTTTTTTACAATCTTTTTATTTATTTTTTTAAGTTTTTTGGTTTCTTTGGTGAGATATCAGGGGTCTAAACAGACCCTTGAAGTCTCACTTTTGAGACAGAGAAAGAAAATGAGGAAAAGAATTCCCCAGTTCATTTCTCTGTTGCCTCAGCTGCACTGCAGATGAATGAACAGGAGACAGAAGCTCCTGTTAATTCATAAACTAAAGCTTAATAAACACAAATCAGTTCCAATCACTCACTGTGTTCTTTTAGAAAAGGTAGGGGCCGTTTTACGGCCTCCATCCTGCAGATCCCCCACAGCTGGCACAGCAGTCAGCGGGAGGGCAGAGATGGGTAGTCGGCAGCGCTGTAGGGGGGGCACACTGTTATTTTTTATCGCTTGAATTATTTTTCCCATTATGGACGTGAGTGGGGCCTCATGTCTAAGATTTGCCTAAGGCCTCACAAAGCCTAGAGCCGCCTCTGGACACATTCATTAACTTCACCCCGCTGGGCTGAAAGTTGCCTGGAACAACACCTCCAGCGCCGCGGCCGCGCCTGGTGTGTGTCCTCCGGCTCCTTATTCTTCCTAAGTTCCTCCTCCCTACCATACAGAGCCGGCGAGCGACTCAGCCTGTCACATCATCACACTACACTGTGATGATGTGACGACACGTCAATACAGCACACACACAACTTTCTCCGCCCGGGCGGCGCGGCTGCACGCCGCTGTGTGTGACGGTCGCTCGTCGCTGCCCAGCCCTCCTCCTCTCCAGTACAGACTGAGGCTCCAGCTGGTCGGCGCCCAGAATAAGAACAGGTGCGGGGGGGGTCTCCACCGTCGGCCCGAGCACAAGATGAGGTTTGTGAGTGTGTGTGTGGCGCCCTGCCCCTGACCTTGGTGGCTGTATGATATGATGGGGGGGGGGTGTCTCCACCCTCCACCGCCGGCCCGAGCACAAGATGAGGTGTGTGTGTGTGTGGGGGGAGCGGTTGCCATTGTAAGAGAGCTAGTGTGGGAGGACTCAGTCTCAGTGTCTGGCGCCCTGCCCCTGATGGCCTGGCCTGTATATGATATGATAAGGAAGGGGGGGGGGTGGTGCAAGGTGGTCTGCTGCTAGACACAGCTATAAATGTTATATATATATACACTACGTAATATAGCTTGTCCAGCCGCCCCTCCCTCCACCAGACCAGCTAACTCCTGTGCTACTGTGCCTATTATATGTAGTATAATATATCTGTGTCCAGCATCACCCCCCCCCCCCATTATCAGACAGACAACACTGACTATATAATTTATATTAGCTGACTGAGACACCCCCACCCTGAGCTGGTCTAATGATGATGGGGGGGGGGGGGTGATGCTGGACACAGATATATTATATTACAGGAGAAGAGCCTGTGGCGCCAGAGCCAGAAACCCCAAGGGAACAAAGGGCCCGTAGAGTCATAAGGCCTCCCAGAAAGTTGACCTACCCACAAATGGGGAAGAGCTCAGAAGATTCTGTGATCACTGCTAGGAGGAGTGTAGAGAATCCGGACTCCTCCACTGTACATTTGGTAGAGGGCAACCCCCACTCACTCTCTGGCACAGTTAGGCAGGTCACTCAGGATAGTATGACCTGTGGCAAAGGGAATCCAACCCCTCGGTTTTGGTGGGAATTCCCTATGCCAACCTCTTATGCAATGTTGTCTGGGGTTGTACGCAGTGTATGCTAAGGTTTCTATGGGGACCAAAGAATTTAAGTGGGGGGAGTGTGTAGCGGGGTCCCCTTTAAGACTCTCGGGACTACCTTGCCTAGAATCCCTTTCGGCATGTTTCCACCCCAGAGACTCATGGGAGGGGTTATAAAAGGAGGAGGCGAGGCTGGGCTCGGCCTCTTTGGGACACGAGACTTCAGTGACTGATCCTCCTGTGCGGATGTGCCGGAGTGCAAGGCCTGAAGCCGGAGGCCTTGCGCAGCACCAAAGAGCCTTCCACCCCACTGCGAGCCTGGGTGGCATCTGACTTCGCTTGTCTACAACCTTGGTTGGATCGGGGACCCGATCGCTGGAGACACTGTGTGTGTGAGGACACAGTCGGTGGAAGTTCCCGGACTGGGATCGCGTCCGGAGGGGTGAGAGGGCGTATGCTCAGACCATATACTGTTGTTGCTAATGTGCCTATAGACTGCCGGGGCCCACAAGTTTATTTCTGATACTCTCACTGGAGATCCATATCAGAGCGGAACTTAGAGTTCATGAAGTAACGTGTTTAGTTCATCACAACTTTCCCATTGGATTACAAATGGTATTCTGTTAATGTGCACCACCTTTAAAAAATTGCCGGTGAAGAAACCATCATCCCCTATAGACTGAGTTGTAGATATCTGAGCCAGGCCTGGCAAGCTAGTTAGTTCATTTGGTTACTGCGTCACAGGACGCCTAGTTAACGGTCGCCCACGCGGCGCACCTTTACTGTTCATTTTAAATGCATAGTGTGTTATTGCTGCAGGGCTCTGCAATTTATTATCTGTGAACCATTACCACTGTTAACTTTTCTTACCAAAAGCTTAAAGTAAATTTGATACCCTTTTCATTATTGTCTTGGTGTCTGGGTTTACTCATACAGTATAAGAATATATATATTGCTGCCAATACTAACTGTGCCAGTAGGGGGTCGAGTACATTGCCGGGGGTTGGCGGAGCTGTTTTCAGGGCCCAAACTAAACTTGCGGCCTTCTTAATTGAAGGTATCGCTACACTAATATATGTAACATTATTCGCTTAATTATGTATATAAGTATTTCAATATAATGATACTATATACCTTTGGTTAATATATTACTTGTACTTGAATAATATTATAATACATTTCATTTGGCTTAATTTGAATAAGCCCCTTTTGTTTCGTAGCTTAATTCTGGAAACATTATTTAGGTTTGCAGGCTCATTTGAAATATGATTCTCTTACCCATACATTGTCTATTATGGGCTATGAACACTGATTTAACTTTAGAGCCAAAATGGCTCCTCTCATGTCCATTTGAAAAATCTACAATATGCGACTTTATATGTATATGAATATAAATTCTTTTAACCCCAATAAGCCCAACAGCTACATATGTGAGTGCAATATCTATTCTTTCACAGTTTTTTTATGAATTCCTCCACTACTTACTATGCATAGACAGTGGTTTATTTTTTATTGTTCCATGTCCATTGGAGGGTTCCAGAAGCCACTGCCAGCTGACATCATTATATATATTAACATGCTGTGTCCAACTTTTGTGTATGTAAGTGCAATACCTACCTTTCTGAGACTTTTTTAACCGTATCTTCCCATATACTACGGTAAAAAAATATATAGTGCAGCGTTCATAAGACTTATTGACTAAAAAGGAAAATAAAACGATAAATATATGTCCAATTAATATAATGTAGCATGCAGAATGTTCATAAAATTAGTTCTTGATCAAAATCAGATGGCAGAAAAGAAGAAATTTTGCAACACAGAGAAGATTCCTCAGCGGTGATTCAGAGTGCCCGTAGATGAAATCAATAGTGAATCCTTATAGTGTTTCCATCACCACATATATAGGCCGCTCACCTCAAAGTATGGGTCTCTGAACCAACAGAAGACCAAATGCTCATTCCCCTCTGGGGCAAATTCCAGGAATATACTCTCCAGGTCACTTATGTACTGTCATCAGATGGTAAATCTTTCCTTCCACAATTGCTTGGCAATCATCAATCATGTAAAAAATCAATTCAAACTGACATAGTGCTCTCTGTTTTAAACATGATCATCACATTTATTGTAAAATGAAGAAATACACTCACATAAAAAGCACTGATCCCACACGTGTGGACGGGACCACCGTGTGGCGTCAGTTGCCTTATCCATCTAGGACGTGCGGAGGGATGCTGTTTATCCAGTTCATAGGCTTTTATTCATATGAGAGGCTTTTATACCTAGCACTGGGATCAGTGCTTTTTATCTGAGTGTATTTCTTAATTTTACAATAAATGTGATGATCATGTTTAAAACAGAGAGCACTATGTCTGTTTGAATTGATTTTTTACATGATTGATGATTGCCAAGCAATTTTGGAAGGAAAGATTTACCATCTGATGACAGTACATAAGTGACCTGTAGAGTATATTCCTGGAATTTGCCACAGAGGGGAATGAGCATTTGGTCTTCTGTTGGTTCAGAGACCCATACTTTGAGGTGAGCGGCCTGTGGTGATGGAAACACTATAAGGATTCACTATTGATTTCATCTACGGGCACTCTGAATCACCGATGAGGAATCTTCTCTGTGTTGCAAAATTTCTTCTTTTCTGCCATCTGATTTTGATCAAGATCTAATTTTATGAACTTTCTGCACGCTACATTATATTAATTGGACATATATTTATCGTTTTATTTTCTTTTTTAGTCAATAAGTCTTATGAACGCTGCACTATATATATTTTTTCGTATTTTCTTTAGGAGTGTTTTATATTGACCCTATGTGTTCAGCTGCTTTAGTTAGTATATAGTTTTTGGTTCTCGCGCTGACTAAACCCCCGTTTATTTTCCATATACTATGGTATGCTTAGACAGTGGCACTCCCTCTCCCTCTCATTTTTTTTGCCCTAAAATAATGAATCTGTGTAGAGCTGTAAAGTGTTTCTGATGATCAGTAGTGCCTGTAATCAATAACCACCTGCCGACCGCCTCCTGTACTTATACGTCGGCAGAATGGCACGTACAGGCACATCCACATACCTGTACGTCCCCTTTAACTGGCTGACGTGGGGGTCGCGTGCGCGCCGCCGGCGGCGCTCTCCTGACCCTGCTGCCTTCCCCGTGAGTCGGACCGTGGGTCCCGCGGACTCGATCGCCGCGGGCGTCCCCGCGATCATCTCACGGAGGTATAGAGCAGGGAGATGCTTGTGTAAACAAGCATCTCCCTGCTCTGCCTAGTGACAATGGCACGGATCTCGAGATCCGTGTACTCGGAGCGGAGATCGGTGTCATGTGACACAGAGCCCATCCCCCCTACAGTTAGAAACACAATGCAGGGAACACTTAACCCCTACAGCACCACCTAGTGGTTAACCCCTTCACTGACAGTGTAATTTTTACAGTAATCAGTGTATTTTTATAGCACTGATCGCTGTAAAAATGACAATGGTCCGAAAAATGTGTAAAAAGTGTCCGATGTGTCTGCCATAATGTCGCAGTCACAAAAAAAATCACTGATCAGCGCCATTACTAGTAAAAAAAAATGTTTTAATAAAAATGCCATAAAACTATTCCCTATTTTGTAAACGCTAGAACTTTTGCGCAAACCAATCAATAAACGGCAATTTCAATTTTTTTTTACCAAAAATATGTAGAAGAATATGTATCGGCCTAAACTGAGGAAAAAATATGTTTTTTTATATATTTTTGGGGGATATTTATTATAGCAAAAAGTAAATAATATTGAATTTTTTTCAAAATTGTCGCTCTATTTTTGTTTATAGCGCAAAAAATAAAAACCGCAGAGGTGATCAAATACCACCAAAAGAAAGCTCCATTTGTGGGAAAAAAGGACGTCAATTTTGTTTGGGAGCCACGTCGCACGACCGCGCAATTGTCAGTTAAAGCGACGTAGTGCCAAATCGCAAAAAGGAGCCTGGTCTTTAACCAGCCAAAATGGTCCAAAAATAAAAAATACACATACACTACTTATTGACCATGTAATAAATTTTTCATGCAGTGCCAGGACAAGTTCATCCAGTTCCCAGGGCGTAGATGCAAACTCCGTTCCCCAACCAAGTAGACGAGGGGACAGTGGTAATAGTGGCATGAGTAACAAAATTGGATTTTAGGGGCAAAACAGGCAGTGAGGAGGAACCAAAATGCCTCCACGCCGCCTGTCACTCGCCCTCTGAAAAGCCATCCACCACAGATCACTCTTCTGAGGGCTACTACAAGTGTAAACAAGCAGGGAGGGAGGAAGCTAACAGGCTTTTGGGGGGTTTTGAGAAGGAAAGGGGCTGAGTTGACCCCCACCCTCTGTGTACTCACAGTTCACATGCTATGTCAGTGAACAATGGGTATTGGCAAACTGTTAGCAGTGGGAGAGGATTAAGAGGCATAGTTAAACAAAACCTGAGCCTCCTTCTGCCTATAAAATATACTCGGACTGTGCAGCAATAAAGAGTCCCACAAACACATATAAACCTCAGCGCATTAATAAAAAAATAAAAAATAAAAACATTACATTTGCCTGTCCATGAAATGTACAGATGTAATGTTTTGAAACAATATACTCCCCAGGATTCTTTGGGACAGTTCACACAACATGCAGTCCAGTGCATTTTATTTCTGCATTAAAAACGCATGGAAAGTAGGTTATATGGTTTCCAATGGCGTAGTTCACACCAGTGCAGTGTATATAATGCAGAGTTCGGGCCTAAGCTCTGTATACAATGTAGACTTTGGAGGTGTCTTGCTTTTGTTACTGTATCTGCTGAACCAACTGGTCGGCCCTAGTAACTCCCAGAACCCTGTAGGCTTTGCCTCTCTCACATCCAGCAGGGCGTCGGCATCCTGCCTTCAGGAAACAGACGAGGATCACCAGAGGTTGCCGCCTACCGTGCGACGCCCTCTTTCCACCCATAACCGCATTGCTCTGTGGGCTCCAAGATCTCCCTTGTCCTGACCTGATGACAGAGAGGGATCTGTAGAAGCTGGTAGAAGTAAGCTGTCACTTAAGAAGCTCCGTTCTGCCACGTTCCATAACTCCGTTCCGCCACGTTCCAGCTGAAAAAAGCCCTGGACGTATGTAATATACAATTTAGTGTATATAGTGCAGGAGTCAGGGGTGTGTAATGGACAGAGTTCAAGGGTCAGGACTCGGAGTAGGCAACGCATAGAGTGCTGCAGCCAGTGCCAGGTTTAGGAGTACATTACGATAAGTGTAGGTGTAAGGGGTGTATAATGCACATAGTGCAGGGGTCCGAGGTGTGTAATGAAAACAGCACAAGGGTCAGGAGTATGTAACACACTGAGAGCTGCAGTCAGTGCCTAGTCAATGAATGACATACACACAGATAGCAGGGATTAGTTATATGTTATTCACAGAATGCAGGGGACAGGAGTGTGTAATGCAAAATGTAGGGGTCAGGAGAATACAGGGCACTGATAAGGCGACACTGATGGGCACTGATGAGGTGGCACCAATGAGGTGGCACTGATGAGGTGGCACTGATGGGCACTGATGATGGGCACTGATAGGCGGCACTGATGGGCACTGATATGTGGCACTGGTATGCGGCACTGATTGGCACTCATAGGCGGCACTGATTGGCACTCATAGGCGGCACTGATTGGCACTCATAGATGGCACTGATGGGCACTTATAGGCGGCACTGATAGGTGGCACGGACGGGCACTGATAGGTGGGCACTTATGGGCACAGATGGGCACGGATGGGCACTGATAGGTGGCGCTGATGGACACTAGTAGGTGGCACTGATGGACACTGATGCCAGCAATGCCAGCCACCACACATTGTGGTTGTGCCATCATAGTGCCAGTCAGTTCCCATTTGTGGGCACTGATTGGCATATTTTTTATTTTATTTTTATTTTACTACATGTGGATGGCCATGGGGGCCATCCACATGCTTGGGGCTTCCCTGTGGTCCTGGGGGGGCTTCCCTGGTGGTCCAGTGTGGGTATCTGAGGGGGGCCTGCGCTGATAAACAATCAGCGCGAACCCCCCCTGTCAGGAGAGCCGCCGATCGGCTCTCCTCTACTCGCGTCTGTCAGACGCGAGTGAGGAAGAGCCGATCAACGGCTCTTCCTGTTTATATCGTGACCAGCCGTGATTGGACACGGCTGATCACGTGGTAAAAAGCCTCCGCCGGAGGCTTTTTACCGAGATCAGTGTAGCGGTGGGTCAGACTGACCCACCGCTCCACCGATCGCCGCGATGCGCGCCCCCCCGGGCACGCGGCGGCTGTTATCCCGCAGGACATCATATGACATCCAGTGTGGATAACTGAACCACTTCCCGGACGTCAATATGCTATTGACTGGGCGGGAAGTGGTTAATAAATGTGTATGGACCCCAACAGAGCTTCAAGAAGAATTCCAGGCATGGCATGGTACATTTTTACATAGTTCCAGCTTGGACCAATGTACAGTAACTATGTATATACCATACCTGGAGCCGATGCTCCTGGAAGCTGAAAATCACTGAAGTAAACAGCGCTACTTCAGTGATCTAAGTGATAACAACACAGAAGGTCAGCCACTCAGCACCACAAGTGCCATTCAGAGAAAGCTTTGCATTTTCTGAATGAATGCAAAGTGTTCTCTGAGTGGACGAGGTAGAGAGGCAGGATGGTGATGTTACACTGGTATACTGTACACAGTATCTCACAAAAGTGAGTACACCCCTCACATTTTTGTATATATTTTATTATATCTTTTCATGTGACAACACTGAAGAAATTACACTTTTCTACAATGTAAAGTAGTGAGTGTACAGCTTGTATAACAGTGTATATTTGCTGTCCCCTCAAAATAACTCAACACACAGCCATAATGTCGAAACCGCTGGCAACAAAAGTAAATACACCCCTAAGGTAAAATGTCCAAATTGGGCCACAAGTGTCAATATTTTGTATGGCCACCATTATTTTCCAGCACTGCCTTAATCCTCTTGGGCATGGAGTTCACCAGAGCATCACAGGTTGCCACTGGAGTCCTCTTCCACTCCTCCATGACGACATCACGGAGCTGGTGGATGTTAGAGACCTTGCACTCCTCCACCTTCCATTTGAGGATGACCCACAGATACTCAGTAGGGTTTAGGTCTGGAGACACTCTTGGCCAGTCCATTACCTTTACCCTAAGCTCCTTTAGCAAGGCAGTAGTCGCCTTGGAGGTGTGTTTGGGATCGTTATCATGTTGGAATACTGCCCTGCGGCCCAGTCTCTGAAGGGAGGGGATCATGATCTGCTTCAGTATGTCACAGTACATGTTGGCATTTATGGTTCCCTCAATGAACTGTAGCTCCCCAGTGCTGGCAGCACTCATGCAGCCTCAGACCATGACACTCCCACCACCATGCTTGACTGTAGGCACACTTGTCTTTGTTTGTTTTTTAAATCAAATCATCTTTTTATTTCCTTTACATACAAACAACAAAAACACCAAATACAACATACAACCCAAGCCCACATTGAGAGGAATAAAAAAAAAAAAAAAAAAAACAACAACAACAAATCACAACCCCCTTACCCCTGGCCCCCATGATCTCCCCCCCCCCTCTTCCGTCTCTACTCACCCGTCCCCCCTCCCCTCTCTCATCATACCTCCAAATAATCACACCACCTTCTCCATATTTTTTCAAATTTCCCTAGACAGCCTCTGCGTAAGAAAGTATACCTTTCCTTAATTACAGTTTCCCTTACTTGTATTTTCCATTCTGCTACAGTTGGTGGATATGGTGATAACCACTTTTGTGCAATGAGCTTACGAGCCTGGAATAAACTTCTATTTATTGAAACAATATACTCCCCTGGGATTCTTGATTCATCCAGTATACCCAGAAGACAACCCCCAGGCTCCATAAGCATCCCACTCACAAATACACTATTAATCATAGATACCACCCCAAACCAATAACGATGGAGTTTAGGGCATCTCCATAACATGTGTATTAGATTGGCTACTCTCCCTTTACATCTAGGACATTGATCTGTATCTCTACATTTCCATTTGAATAATTTCTCTGGTGTGTAATGTGCCCTATGTAGAATAAATAGTTGTGTTCAATTTTGCGTTGGAGATAGGGAGGCCTGAGGTATTACTGATAATGCCTGTGCCCACTGTTCATCTGAAATTGGCCCTATATCACCTGACCAGGCTAATCTTGCTGGAATATCCAATTTTTTTTAAAATTTATCAAATAATATATCATATAATTGTGATATCAGACCCTTTTTTTTTGCCCTGTCTTTTCCAACAAGGCTATTACCACTGACTTATTAAACTTCAATTCCTGCGAGCGACCCTGTGTTTTTAATGCGTGCCTAAGCTGAAGGAATTGAAAAAATCTTTTATTTGGAATATTATATTCTTTACTTAATTCACTAAAGGTTTTCATCACGTCTTCCTCAAATAGCTGTGTCATATACCTTAGTCCCTTCTGCCTCCAAATCTCAAACCCCTCCATTTTCCCCAGTTCCCCATAACTACTATTATTCCAAATTGGAGTGTATGAAGTAAATCCCTTTACACCAACTTCGACATTTGTCTTTAAATTTTGCTAATAATGGTTTCAAATTCAAATTAATATAGTCTTTTACATCCTGAGAAATCTCTATCCCCAAATATTTCACTGTGTCCTTAATTTGGATTTTAGAGGCTTGATTTAATAATGGGGTTTTTAGCTCATCTAATGGTAGTAGTATGGATTTATCCCAGTTAATCTGGAAGCCAGAGAATAGCCCAAACATGGAGATAAGGCTCATAAGTTCCGATAGTGAGTTTGAGGTGTCCCCCAGAAAAATAAGAGCGTTATCTGCATAAAGGGTAACTTTATCCTCTCTTCCTGCCCGACAAAACCCGACTATTTTTGTTGATTGTCTAATGGCAAGGGCAAGAGGCTCTACTGCTATAGCGAACAGTAATGGCGATAGGGGGCAACCCTGTCTTGTCCCTCTAGATAAGGTAAACGGGCTGGATAGTGTATTATTAATTCTTCCCCTAGCTTTAGGGTCCCTGTATAATATTTTCACCCATTTTAAAAGTCCCGCTTCTATTCCAAAAGCCTCCAATACAGTCCATAAATATTCCCACCCCACCATATCAAAGGCTTTTTGGGCATCTAAGCATAATATTGCTCTAGATCCCATATTTTCCATAGGCGATTGCAAATTTAAAAATAGCCTGCGAAGGGGGCGTGTCCGGATGTGAGAGCCAGAGGACGTGTTTTTGAAGAGCTCCGGCTATCCTGTATGAATCCTTTGCCATCCGTGCATTTCCATCGATTTAAAAGAGAAACAACTCACTCCAGCCTGTTCCCCTGTGTCCCCTGTCTCATCCTGGGACAAAATTGTGGAGACTCTCTGCCCGGATCGCCTGCACGCCTGCACGCCTGAATCCTCCACTCACCTGAGGCCGCCGCCATCTTCCCGGCCTGCTACTGTGCTGCACTGCAAGGACCCGATCCCAGCTTGCCTGCAGGTAAGGGACTGTCATCCGGCCACATCTGCCTGCCCATCCACCTTCCTGGCCCGATCCGGAGGTCCGCTGGGCCGAAAAAGGGATCAGTGGAGGCCGCGACCCGGTGCGGCCTGGTGCGGCCTACGAAGCACGGGTCTTTCCTAGACCGCCGCCCCGCCGGAAGTGCACCACGGCCGACATCGCCGAGCGCAACAGCGTGGATCGCCTGCCTTCTCACGCCCTGTCATCCCTGCCTAGGCCTGGGGTGCTGTGGCACTGAACTTGCCTAATTTGGAGCGGCTGCGTTGCCCCTGGAGCCCAGCTTCTCCGGTCCTCCGCCACCCTTCTGTCTCAGCCTTGCTGCGCTGGTCCCAGCTTCTCATCCTTATCACCCTGTCCCTACTTCTTTGTCTACTGTGGGGTGGGGGGCGGCCGGTGACCGCTGTCGTTACCTGGTACCTGCAGCGGCACCTGACATAATCCCTCCCGAGACACCTGCTGTGGCCTGGGTCGCCCCTTACCTACCTCCTGGGTGCTCGTCTGAACTCCGTCAAATCTCCTGAGAGTGGGCCCCCCCTGTCGAATTGTCAGATGTCCTCCAAAAAAGGGAACAGGTCCTCGAAAGCCGCAAAGACCAACGTACCACTCCTGCTGCCACCGCCATCTTCCCCACAACCTGATCCCATACTTCTGGGTCAGCTTCGGGCCTTGCTGGCTGGCTTAGAAATGGATCCCATTGAAGCTCCGCCGACAGAGGGGCCAGCCCCACTGGCTAAAGATGGTACAGCAGTGATCCTCGCTGCGATCGAGCAGAGTAGGACCTCGCTTTTGGTGCATATTGACCACCTCGCTGAAGAATGTAACCTCATACGAAACGACCTTGACAAAATGAGGGGTAGAATGGCGGAAACTGAATCCAGAGTGTCGACCACTGAAGATCTTACGGCCTCCCATACCGCCTCCATTACTGAGCTGCAGCGCACAGTGCAGTCCCTCGTCGCAAAGTCAGATGATGCCGAGAACAGGCTGAGGCTCAATAATGTCAGAGTCCTAGGTTTGCCTGAGGGAGAAGAGGGAGACCACCCTGCTATATTTGCGGAGGAGTTCTTTAAAAATCTCCTGGGCCTTACAGATGTTCCCCCTACCTACGTGGTGGAGAGGGCCCACCGGGTGCCCGCGGGCCGAGCCACCCCGGGGAAACCCCCCAGGCCCTTCTTAGTCCGTTTTCTTAACTATCGGGACAGGGACAAGATTCTGTCGGAAGCCCGCCAACATCCCACGCTCAAATATTGTAACTCCTCTGTCCTCCTCTTCCCTGACTTTTCGGCGGACTTGCAGAGAAAGAGGAAAACCTTCAACGATGTCCGCAAACGACTTAGAGATAAGGACATTAAATATGGCATGCTTTACCCAAGCCGCCTACGAGTCCAACATGAGGGGACGGTCCGCTTCTTTGATAACCCAGCGGATGCTGACGACTGGCTGACCAACCTGCGTTGATGAGATCTTCTCACGGTCACCTTTGATGCACAGATCTTCCACTTCCTTGTTCGCTATATCCTATTACACCTTCTTCAACCACCGGAGTTACTTCAAATGTACTTTTACACGAGACCCCCACGAGGCTTTAGATTGCCCTTGTTTTCGCTTTTGGTTTTGTTTTTTGTTTTTCCTCTTAGAGCACGGACTTTATTTTCCGCTGACTTTGAGGATACAGGTTTATGGGATAGATATCCCACGTCCCTCTGCTTCTTGTTCGTACGTGACGGATGCGACACTGTCCGTCGACAGAGTGGATGAACTGCTACAAGAAGTGTAGGGCCCCCAGTGTAAGGGTTAACTAACACTCTTTATAAAAGTTTTTCGTTTGGGTAAAAACTGTTCCCAGACTTTCCCCCCCTGTTAGGAGGTAGGCTGGGTATAGTAGGATAGGCACCGTGCCTGGGAAGTTGATTAGGGATTTAGTCATCCCTTGTTCTTATGGTTTTATATTTCTTATCTGTATGCTTTTGTTTTGAGTTACGCTTAAGTACTGTCAGCATTTTATGCAGTGTGACCGGGATCTTGCTGCCTGTGGGGTGCACCGGTACATGCCCTCTAGAGTATCTCCTTAATTGTTTTTCCCCTTCATCCAATGGCTAGTCAAGTAGTAGATTCCTTCACCGTTCTCTCCTGGAATGTCAGGGGTCTTAACTCCAAATTTAAGCGAGCCCTTTTATTCAAATACTTAAAATCTCACTCCCCCCAGATTATTCTCCTTCAGGAGACTCACCTCACGGGCAGCAAGATTTTGACTCTCAAGAAACCGTGGATACAGCGAGCGATACATGCCACCTATTCTACATACGCCAGAGGTGTATCGGTTCTTGTCCATAAGAATTTCCCCTGTGTAATTGAGGAGATCCGTACTGATCCCCAGGGGAAATTTGTGATAGTGGTGTTCACGCTATGGTCTGTCAGGTATATTGTTCTTAATGTATTGTGACAGCAGGAAGGTAAAGTCACCTGGTTGCATCCAGGGGGGTAGATATATTTCGCCCAGATTCAGGCTTTACGCCGACTTATACAACTAGGTGGAGAGTTGTATAAGCCCAGCTGAGGCTAGTGGGCTCATGGATGACTCATACCTCTAGGGAGAGTGTGGGGCGTCGTGCAGACAGGGAGTTGATGAGACCAGCTGAAGCTTGTCAGCTCATTTAGGCCTCTATAAGAACTCCCAGCTTCATTAGGTGTTTGCTCATGCCTGGAACCAGACCTGTGTGGACTGTCTAGGGAGAGTGAACCCCTGTGCGGTGAGACAAAGCCTGTGTGGCTATTTGCTTGGACATTTAAAACCAGGGACTTAGGGACTAGGACAGCACTAGGCTGATCCCAGTTGTTAGTTAGGAAACCTGTATGTTTACTCAGAGGTCAAGTTGACCAGGATTTATTTTATTTATGTTTCTTTTGCTTTGCTGTGTTTTGTCACTGTAAATAGAAAATAAACCGCACCTTTTTGATTTTGAAAACCACAACCTCCGTTTGCTGGGCCTGTTTTTGTGTGGGGAGCCCATCCCGGGGGTCACACACACCCGCTGCCGAGTTAACCCCCTCACAGTTGGTGGAGAATGCAGGCAGTTTTTTTTTAAGCCAGCATGGAGGAGATACTGAAACAGCTGGCTCTAGCAAATGCCAATCAACAGCAGACAAATGCAGGTTTGCAAAGGAGCCTTGCAGCCCAGCAGCAAGCTCATCAACAGAGCCTTGCAGCCCAGCAGCAAGCTCACCAACAGAGTCTGGAAGCTCAGCAACAAGCCCAGCAGCAATCTGAGGCCCGCTTCATAGACCTGTTACAGAAGCAAGAGCAGAGACTACAACAAATGGAAGTAGTAATGCAGCAACGTCCGCAGACCAGTGAGGAAAGCCGTCCCACTAATACCGCGTCCTTTGGGGTGAGTCGTTTATTGACAAAAATGACTGGAGAGGATGATCCAGAGGTATTTTTGACCACATTTGAAAGGACCGCTGAAAGAGAAAAGTGGCCTGAGGAGCAGTGGGCTGGACTGGTGGCTCCTCTGTTAACTGGTGAATCGCAGAAAGCTTACTATGACCTAGAGCCTAACCAAGCAAAAGACTATGTGATGCTAAAAGCTGAAATTTTGGCAAGGCTGGGTGTCACCCAGGCTGTCCGGGCTCAGCGTGTGCATAACTGGACTTTCCAGCTTGGAAAACCCCCCAGGTCTCAAATGTATGATCTCATTCACCTGAGCAGAAAGTGGCTACAGCCAGAGACTTTGTCCGCACCAAAGATTGTGGAACGTGTTGTAATGGATCGGTTTTTGAGAGCTCTTCCTACTGCCATCCAAAAGTGGGTAAGCCATGGAGACCCAGAGACGGCCGATGGTCTTGTGGATCGTGTGGAGAAATACTTGGCTACAGAGAACCTGACGGCCTCTTCCAGAGACACTCGGACTTTCCACCCTAAGACCAGACCATCCCCAGGGGCGGATAAGAGGATTCCAAGGGGTGAGGGTGGAGAGAGTGAGAGGGTGGGAGCTCTACCCCAAGTTTGGCAAGAACAGCCTGGGAAATCAGCGGCTCAAGAGGCGGCAAGAAGGATCGTTTGCTACCGCTGCCGGCAAGCGGGACATATTGCAGCCAATTGCCCGGTTGTGGAGGAACCCATGCAGTGTGACTTTCTGACGGGCAGACGTCAGTCGCTGTGTGCGACAGTCGCATGCACTGCCATTCGAGGAACTGAGAAACATTTATGCAAAATGTGTGTTAATGGTAGAAATGTTGTGGTATTGCTGGATTCAGGTAGCCTTGTGACCCTGATAAAGGCTGAGTTAGTTAAAACAGAGGTCTTTGGGAATAGCAAGGTAGCTGTTATTTGTGTGCATGGGGACACCCGAGAGTATCCAGTGACTACAGTGTGTTTCGAGACCCCCAAAGGTACCCTCTCTCATCCAGTGGGCTTAGTATCTCAGTTACCGCATGACGCCATTGTGGGAAGGGATTTTCCGAAGTTCTGGGAACTGTGGGATGATCCTGAGCCCCCCACTGGTGCCCCTATGTACCAGGAATGTGATAGCCAGAACTCCCCTGAGAGTGGTGAGGACTCTCCGGAATTTCCCTTATCAGTATTGGCAGGGGAGACTCAAGAAACTGGAGAGGAGCCCACCTCCTCAGACGAAAACCTACCGTCTGTGGAGTTTTCTGATCTTGAGGTTCACAGGGAAAACTTTGCCACAGAACAGTTGAAAGACCCCGCCCTAATAAAGGCACGGGAAAACGTAGTGAAAATAGATGGCGAGTTAGTGAACCCAGATAATACCTGCACTTACCCATACTTCAGCGTAGAGAAGGACCTACTGTATCGGGTGGCAAAAAGGGCAGAAGAAACCGTTGAGCAGCTTGTGGTGCCCAAACCTTACAGGAAGTTGGTGTTGGAGTTGGCCCATGGGCACATTCTTGGAGGTCATCTGGGGACAGAGAAAACCCGAGAGAGGGTATTACAGAGATTCTATTGGCCGGGGGTGATGAAGGACATAGAAAATTATTGTTCCTCCTGCCCTGTGTGTCAGAGGTCGGCCCCGATGCCACATTTCCGTAGCCCGCTGGTCCCTCTACCCATCATTGAGGTCCCGTTTGAGAGGATCGCCATGGATTTGGTAGGGCCTATAATCAAGTCCGCTAGGGGGCACCAGTACATATTAGTTATAATGGACTATGCCACCCGTTATCCAGAAGCGATCCCTCTCCGAAATACCTCGGCCAAAACCATAGCCAAAGAGCTATCTCTTGTGTTTAGCCGGGTGGGTATTTGTAAAGAACTGCTTACGGACCAAGGTACACCCTTTATGTCCCGGGTTATGAAGGAGCTGTGTAAATTGTTCAAAGTGACGCAATTACGTACATCTGTGTATCACCCCCAAACCGATGGGCTGGTTGAAAGATTCAACAAAACCCTAAAACAAATGTTGAAGAAAGTGGTGGATAGAGATGGAAAGGATTGGGACTGTCTACTTCCTTATCTGATGTTTGCTATTAGGGAGGTGCCCCAATCCTCTACGGGATTCTCCCCCTTTGAGTTACTGTATGGGAGACACCCAAGAGGGCTGTTGGATATTGCCAAGGAAACTTGGGAAAGTGAGAGTTCTCCCCACAGGAGTGTGATTGAGCATGTCGCCCTGATGCAAGACCGAATTGCACAGGTAATGCCCATCGTGAAGGAACATTTGGCCCAAGCGCAGTTAGCACAGCAGAGAGTGTACAACCGTGGAGCCAAGACCCGTACCTTTTCCCCGGGGGATAGGATACTGGTACTTGTCCCTACGGTTGAAAGTAAATTCCTTGCCAAATGGCAAGGCCCCTATGAGATAATGGAAAAAGTGAGCGAAGTGAATTACAAGGTCAGACAACCAGGAAGGCGAAAGCCCGAACAGATCTATCACGTTAATCTGTTGAAAGCCTGGAGGGATAGAGAGTCCCTAGTCGCAGACACTTGGTCACCAGCTCAAACTGGTTGCGTGATTCCTGAGGTTGGAATAGCAGCCACCTTGTCACAACCCCAACAACAGGAGGTTAAGGAGTTTGTGCTTCGCAACAAGGAGGTATTCTCTGAGCTGCCGGGACAAACATCTGGGGTAGAGCATGACATCATTACCCCGCCCGGTGAAAGGGTGAAGTTAAAACCCTATCGGATCCCAGAGGCCCGACGGGAGGCAATACGGGAGGAAGTACAGAAAATGCTGAACTTAGGGGTGATAGAGGAGTCCCAAAGTGATTGGTCTAGTCCCATTGTGTTGGTGCGTAAACCGGATGGGAGCTGGCGATTTTGTAACGATTTTCGTCAGTTGAACAAAGTTACAAAATTTGACACCTACCCCATGCCACGTATAGATGAGTTGATCGACCGGCTGGGAACAGCCCGATACATGACGACTCTTGACCTCACAAAAGGGTATTGGCAAATCCCCCTGGCCAAGTCGGCCAAAGAGAAAACCGCATTTGTAACCCCAGACGGGGCGTTCCAATATAAAAGAATGCCGTTCGGGTTACAGAATGCGCCGGCCACATTCCAGCGGAAAATGGACCAGATGCTGAGGCCCCATCGGAAGTATGCTGCGGCTTACCTGGATGACGTAATTGTCCATAGCACAGATTGGGCCTCACATCTGCCAAAAGTGCAAGCAGTCCTGGACTCTGTTCGGGAAGCGGGGTTTACGGCTAACCCCAAGAAGTGTACCATTGGGCAGGAGGAGGCCAAATATCTTGGGTACACCATTGGGAGGGGAGTAATAAAACCCCAACTCAACAAAGTCGAGGCCATCCAGAGTTGGCCACGTCCCAACAGCAAGAAGCAGGTACGAGCCTTTCTGGGAATCGCTGGGTATTATCGGCGATTCATTCCCCACTTTGCTTCTAAGGCTGTGCCCCTAACCAACCTGACGAAGGGGAAAGGGTCGGTCATGATTAAATGGACCCCCGAGGCTGAGGCAGCATTCCAATTCTTGAAACAAGCCTTATGTAGCCAGCCAGTGTTGTACTCACCCGACTTCTCTAAAGACTTTGTCGTACAAAGTG
The DNA here is from genome assembly GCA_029206835.1 of Rana muscosa. NCBI lineage: Eukaryota > Metazoa > Chordata > Amphibia > Anura > Ranidae > Rana > Rana muscosa. Next base: position 83,379,094 of record CM055118.1, read on the forward strand.
ATGCGTCAGATGTGGGGTTAGGAGCAGTATTGTCCCAGGTCTGGAACGGGGAAGAGCACCCAGTCATTTACCTCAGCAGGAAGTTGAAGTCCAATGAGGTAAATTACGCCACCGTTGAAAAGGAGTGTTTAGCGGTGAAGTGGGCTCTAGATTCCCTTCGGTACTACCTGCTAGGTAGGCACTTTGACATGGTTACGGATCACGCTCCGTTAAAGTGGATGGCTCAAAACAAGGAAACAAATAGAAGAGTGAATAGGTGGTTCCTGGCCCTCCAGGAATTCAACTTCACAGTAAAGCATCGCCCTGGCGTTCAAATGGGGAATGTGGATGCTTTGTCTCGAGTACATGAATGCCTGATTGCTGGTGTTCCAACCCCGAGGTTAAAACAAGAGGGGGGGGTATGTGACAGCAGGAAGGTAAAGTCACCTGGTTGCATCCAGGGGGGTAGATATATTTCGCCCAGATTCAGGCTTTACGCCGACTTATACAACTAGGTGGAGAGTTGTATAAGCCCAGCTGAGGCTAGTGGGCTCATGGATGACTCATACCTCTAGGGAGAGTGTGGGGCGTCGTGCAGACAGGGAGTTGATGAGACCAGCTGAAGCTTGTCAGCTCATTTAGGCCTCTATAAGAACTCCCAGCTTCATTAGGTGTTTGCTCATGCCTGGAACCAGACCTGTGTGGACTGTCTAGGGAGAGTGAACCCCTGTGCGGTGAGACAAAGCCTGTGTGGCTATTTGCTTGGACATTTAAAACCAGGGACTTAGGGACTAGGACAGCACTAGGCTGATCCCAGTTGTTAGTTAGGAAACCTGTATGTTTACTCAGAGGTCAAGTTGACCAGGATTTATTTTATTTATGTTTCTTTTGCTTTGCTGTGTTTTGTCACTGTAAATAGAAAATAAACCGCACCTTTTTGATTTTGAAAACCACAACCTCCGTTTGCTGGGCCTGTTTTTGTGTGGGGAGCCCATCCCGGGGGTCACACACACCCGCTGCCGAGTTAACCCCCTCACAGTATACATCCCTCCCCCGTTTTCCTCCGCATTATTATATGAGGTTCTAGAAAAAATTTCACCTTTCTGCCCGGGGAAGGTTCTGGTAATGGGCGACTTTAATGCCATCTTATCACCTGAGCTAGATAGACCTGCCCCGACTAAGAAACAGTGTATGGACCTCTCTGCCTGGGCTCAGGCGGTGGGGCTGGTGGAGATCTGGAGGTGGAGGCACCCTACCACAAGGGCCTATTCATGTTTTTCGGCATCATATAAGACTGCGTCGCGGATAGACCTAGCCTTCTCCAACCCTGCACTGTTAGCGGATGTTCTGGAGACGTCCTATCTGCCTAGCAGTCTGTCCGATCATAATCCCTTAGTGGTGGTGTTTCGCTCCCCGGCTTCCCGGAGCGCTTCGCTCTGGAGGTTGGGCACACAATGGGTCTCTCATCCTGACCTCGCTGGCCAACTGCCGCCCCTGCTGTCTGAGTTCTGGGAAAATAATAAAGACTCCTCTTCTCCCGATATTGTATGGGATGCTTTTAAAGCTTTCACGAGGGGACAGTATATTTCTTCTATTGCTAGCATCAAAAAACAACAATCGGCTGCAGCGCTGGCGCTGCAGAAGGCTGTTGAAGATCACACTGCTAAGTATAGCAATGACCCCACCCCAGTTCACTTTGACCTACTAATGGTGGCTCGGAGGGAACTGCAGTTGCACCTGGCTGAGGTCACGCGACTTGAGTCGTATAGAGGTAAACAGAGGGCCTTTGAACAGGGTGACCGGAATGGCCGCCTACTAGCCATGATGGCACAACACGACCAACCCCTTACACTTGTATCCACCCTGCAGACCCCGGGGGGCGGGACGGTGTCCTCCCCCTCTGATATTCTACAGACGTTTAACTCCTTTTATGGCAAGTTATACTCGTCCGGTCTGTCCTCAGAGTTTCGGCCGGAGGCGCTGAATGGTCTGTTAGACCCGTTGGCGCTTGGCTGGCTCTCGGACCACGAAAGAGAGATTTTGGTCCAACCTTTTGCGGTCTCGGAGGTCGTAAAGGCTATCCGATCCTTCCCCCCCGGCAAGGCGCCGGGGCCGGATGGGCTTCCAATAGACTTTTATAGGGCTCATGTGGAACTTCTAGCACCCCTGCTGGCACAACTGTATACTGTATGCCTGGCAGACGGTAGTCTGCCTGTTTCAATGTATCACGCATACTTGACACTGATATATAAGGCTCCCAAAGACCCCACTTCCTGTGCTTCATATCGTCCTATTGCATTGCTTAATTCTGACTTTAAAATTCTGACTAAGCTTCTGGCCCTTCGGTTATACCCCATGCTACCCTCAGTGATAGACCCAGACCAGACAGGTTTCATGCCCCGTAGGTCCACGGATGTGAATCTCAGAAGACTATTCACCAACATACATGCTCACCACCTCAATAAGGGATCTCGTACTGTGGCCTCTCTGGACGTGGAAAAGGCCTTTGATACGGTCGAGTGGCCCTTCTTGTGGGAAACTTTGCGCAGGATGGTGTTTCCTTTGCAGTTTATCAGGTGGCTCCAGGTGATCTACAAGTGCCCCACTTCCTCGGTGCGCTTGGGGGGTGGACTATCGGCCCCCTTCGGGCTTACCAGGGGAACGAGGCAGGGCTGCCCTCTCTCGCCGGCTTTGTTTGCCCTCGCTATCGAACCGGTGGCGGAGGCACTTCGCACCTCACCGCACATTAGGGGTCTCCGACTCGGGTTGCTGGAGGAGAGGGTGGCCCTGTAAGCCGATGACATGCTACTCTTCCTAAATGATGCCGGCCCGTCCTTGCAGGGAGCGCTAAATATTTTGGACACCTTTGCAGAGGTCACCGGTCTTAGGGTAAATTGGTCTAAATCCCTCCTGTTCCCAATTGATCCAGCGGCTAGGTCCACATCCCCTCCTGATAGCCCCCTCCTGTGGGTAGACTCCTTTACATACTTGGGGGTACATGTCTCTGGTTCAGCCTCAGATTATATATCCTTAAATCTAGCCCCGGTACTGTTGGAGTCCCAGGCGAAGCTCAAATCCTGGAGTAATCTGCCCCTGTCATTATGGGGGCGAGTTAATCTCATAAAAATGAAGATTATTCCCAAACTGACATATCTTTTCCGCCACTCCCCACAATGGGTGCCCAAGTCCTTTTTTTAAAAATTAAACTGCATCTTTTCTTCCTTCTTATGGGGCCCCTCTCCTCCCAGATATAGGTTGACTACTCTAATGAGGCCACGAACGCAGGGTGGCATGGCATTCCCGGACTGTCATAAGTATTACCTCTCCGCGCAGTTGGTGACTGTGGCGTGGTGGCTGCAGCCAGACAGAACGAACTCGTCGACTGTGCTGGAAGCAACAGTGGTCGGTTCGTGGGAAGCTCTTCAATTACTACTTTTTAGGGGCCCTCGTGCCCCGTATCCTCTGACCCCTTCTATGCTTACCACCCTGCGGGCATGGCGGACAGGATTAGCTATTGAGAAATGTAAACAGTCTGAAATCTCCCCCAATGCCCCTATCTGGCTGAACCCTAGTCTATCTCACATCTACAAGATCCCTGACCCTTACGCGTGGACAAAATACGGTATCAAACTTGTGTCTCACATAATATCTCAAAACTCCCTACTCCCCTTCTCGCACCTTTCCTTCCAATACAACTTACCCGACCATTTCCTATTTAGATATCTGCAACTGTCCCACGCATTTACGGCGCAATTTCCACAATCTTCGTGCATTGTGGCCCAGTCAGAACTAGAGAGGACACTTAGATTTAGCTGTGAAGACAAACCCACCTCACATCTTTATTCGTACTTGATCTTTGTGTCTCTTCCACCTCTGGATAAACTCTGGAATAAATGGCAGACTGATATCCCCACATTAGATAGGGATGACTGGGACGACGTGTGGGACCTCCCCTTCAACTCCTTAGTTTCCATGCGAGACAGGTTAGTGCAGTACAAAATAGTTCATAGAGCTTATTTTACCCCACACAGACTGCATAGGATGGACCCGGCCCACTCCTCGGGGTGTTGGAGATGCGGCGCCTCACCAGGCGACTTCTCCCATATCTTCTGGCGGTGTTCAGGGGTCCAACAGTATTGGGAAATGGTGCTGGATCTAATTAACAGAGTTGCTTCAGTCGCTGTGCCTTTGGCAATGGAGGTGTGCCTTTTGGGGCTCATTGAGACCATTGTACCATCCTCTGCCAAACGCACGCTAATTTCCTTGCTGCTCTTTTATGCCCGAAAGAATATTGCTATGCAGTGGAAGAGGCCTACCCCCCCACTTTGGCGCAATGGAAACACTTGGTAAACGGCAGCCTTCCTTTATACAAAGATACCTATGCCAATCGGGGCTGCCCACTGAAATATGACAAGGTCTGGCGCAATTGGTTAGATGAGCCCGAAACAGCCTAGGGAGTTGGGGGTGAACCAGATCATCATGTCAAGGTTTTGCCTTGCTCTTCTACCTCCCTCTTCCTCCGATGACCTCTGATATGTGTTCATTGACTAGTGGGTCTTACCATATTGGGTGCCCTACTTGATCTATTTGGGCGGTGCTGCTGTACCCTTCCATGGCTGTGCATTGTATCGTTGGGTTCACATTGCAATTGTATTCTCATCTGTACATGTTCTTTTTTATGACTGTAGGTGCTTAAGCTGTATGTTTTGTACGTGTTAGAAAATTCAATAAAAACAATTTATATAAAAAAAAAAAAATAGCCTGCGAATGTTTGTTGCAGCTGCTCTTTTTGGAATAAAACCCATTTGATCTTCATGTATCAAACTACTAATGTATTTTGATAACCTATTTGCAAGAACCCTGGCCAAAATCTTAACATCTGAGGTAAGGAGGCATATAGGACGATATGATTCAGGCAACATTGGGTCCTTACCCTGTTTTGGAATCACTATTACTATTGTTTCCTGCATCGATTCTGGAAGTGTTTGTTTTTCATACGCCTCATTTAGTACCTCTAGGAGTTCTGGTAGTAAATTTTTTTCAATTTTTTTATATCTCTCTGTCGGTAGTCCGTCCATCCTTTGTGCTTTATTATTATGAGTTTGTGAAATGGCTAGACTTAATTCTTCCAGAGATATGGGACTATCAAGTGCTTCTCTATCCTCTAATTTAAGTTTTGGAAGAACCAATTTATCCAAAAATTCTTTAACTTGGTTAGTTGGCTTCGACACCTTAGACTCATAGAGTGAGGTGTAGAAGTCAACAAATATCTTCTGAATACTACTTGTATCATACTTCACCTCACCTTCGAGATTTTTAAATGCTGTGACAGTAATTGGGCCTTATTGTGCCTGAGCTATAACTGCCAGCATAGGTCCCACCTGTTCCCCCATCTCATAATGTTTTTGTTTTTGAAAGAATCTACTATTTTCTGCTTTAGTTAAAGCTAAACTTTTATAAATTTCCTGAGCCTCCTGCCATGCCAAACGCTTTTCTTCTATGGGATCCATAATATAATCCTGTTCTGTTTGAGTCACCCTTTTCAATACTTCCTCCTCTCGCCTCCTAGATGAACTCTTAATTTTATGGATTTCTTTAATCATTATTCCACGCATATATGCCTTCATAGTGTCCCAAACTACTAATAAAGATGTCAAGGTTTTATTTTCCTTAAAAAAATTCAATTAACTGTAACTCTATCTTATCTTCCTCCATCAGTAATAATAGCCATTGTGGATTAATTTTCCAAAAAGGAGTAGATGTCTGTCCCTCAGGTTGTATATTCAATATAAGTGGGGAATGGTCTGAGAGGTCCCTAGGACCATATTGGATTGACCAGAGGCAAAAAATTATCATTTGTGGTCAAAAGTATGCAGCGCTTATCAATAACATTAGCATAGTTAAACAAAATAAGCATATGATGAGAAATGTGCTGAGTGATAAAGCATTGATAAAAATAATAAATAAAGAATATGTGAAGTGAAAGAAAGTCCAAAAACTCAATCCGAGTGGAAATCCTTTAAAAAGAACTGAGTCCAAAGTGAAGAAAACGATGTGCTCCAAAACACCTTGAAAAGGGTAGCTTCAACCAGTGAGTGTAATCCTCTAGATAATGCTGACACCCAAAGTGAAGAGAATAAGTTTCTGCTTACCAGAAAGCCATGACTGCAAAATGACAGTCTCGCCTAGCATAGGAAATAAGGTATTCCCACAACCATAAAAACTTCAATACAGCAGGTTTCCACAGTGTACCTTGATCTCAGACATAAAGGGAAAAGCTCATGGTGTAGTATGAAAAACCAGCGGAGTTTATTAAAAGTTAAATTGCACTTACAGAATCCAAAAGCAAGTTCAGCATTGATGCGATGAAGCAAATAGTTACGGCATTCGTCCGTGTCTCTGCCGTAACTATTTGCTTCATCGCATCAATGCTGAACTTGCTTTTGGATTCTGTAAGTGCAATTTAACTTTTAAATTGCCTATGGCCGGCCGGTACTGGGTCCCCAAAGTTCGGGAGATCAGGCGCAAAAAAAAAAAAACAGAGCAAGCAAGTGAGTGTGACAGATGGTCTCGGGAGGGGGGCAATTGCCCTGTTGCCCCCCCCTGGATCCGCCCCTGCCCTGCTCACCAGCAGATCTCCAGCATCACCTCAACTTGTCGCAGCTGGCAACTGGCAACCCCTGCCTCTTTGGGTATAGCACTCCCTGTGCCACCTTCAGGGGGCGCTCTGCACTTAGTCGCAAGGGAAGCCCTCCCAGCACTTCGGTCTCTGGTAAACATTTTCTCCATCCATAATTCTCAATTTAGCTGGGAATAACATTGAATATGTTATTTGTTTTAGTCGCAAACTACGCTTAATGTCTTTAAATTTTGCACGTTTCTTCTGTACTTCCATCGAAAAATCTGGGTAGAAGGAGATTTTATTACACTTATACTCGATATTTCCTTTTTGGCATGCTTTAGAAAGGATTAACTCTCTATCTCTGTAATTTAACATCTTGATAATCACTGTCATAGGATTACTTGAAGAGGGGATCGGGCGACTAGGAATACGACGAGCCCTTTCGATTGTATAAAGTTTCGAAAATCCCTCCATGCCCAATGTATCCATTATCCATTTTAAAAAAAAACGATCATTGATTGACCTCCTTCCTGTTCAGGAAAGCCTAGAATACGAACATTATTACGTCTTTGCCTATTTTCCAACTTGTCTTTGTACTCCTCACCTGGTTGCCGTCACACACGCTTGACACCATCTGAACCAAATAAGTTTATCTTGGTCTCATCAGACCACAGGACATGGTTCCAGTAACCCATGTCCTTAGTCTGCTTGTCTTCAGCAAACTGCAGGCTTTCTTGTGCATCATCTTTAGAAGAGGCTTCCTTCTGGGACAACAGCCATGCAGGTCAATTTAATGAAGTGTGTGGTGTATGGTCTCAGCACTGACAGGCTGACCCCCCACCCCTTTAACCTCTGCAGAAATCCTGGCAGCACTCATACGTCTATTTTCCAAAGACAACCTCTGGAAATGACGCTGAGCACGTGCACTCAATTTCTTTGGTCAACCATGGCGAGGCCTGTTCTGAATGGAACTTGTACTGTTAAACAGCTGTATGGTCTTGGCCACCAGTGGCCAGTATGAGAGAGTGAGTGCGATAACACCAAATTTAACTTACCTGCTCCCCATTCACACCTGAGACCTTGGGCCCTAATTGGGCCCAATTTGGACATTTTCACTTAGGGGTGTACTCACTTATGTACTCTACACTTCTCCAGATGAATGTAGGGCCTAAAGAGGGCCAAGGCGCAGAATCTACAAAAACCTGCATTGTCAACAATGCACTCCACAAGAGGTGAATGAGTTCTCGGTGGAAGGCTCCCAGATTGTGCCTCTCAGATAAAACCTGTCTGGCAACAAATGAGACAAGGTACAGAATTGGGAAATAAGATTAGGTATGGAGCCAAACAGGGAATCCAACAATAAGCAGAAGTTGTGGTGGGCAGCAGGCAGGAATTGTTGTCAGAGGCAAGTCAGGTTGTCAACAGGAATCATAAACTGGATCCGGAGATCAGGAGCAAGATCACAAGCACCTGTAAAGTGAGTCTGAGAAAGAAGGTTTCTGCACAAGTATCTTACTAGTTCTGAGCACTTCTTTATATAGCTATCAGGACAATAATCTTCAGGCGTGACAGGTAATTTCCTATAAAGTAGTAAGAGCTCTTTCAGACAGGCAGTAATGCTTACTGCCCTCTGTAAAGTGATCCGTTGTAGGGTGGGAAGGTTGTTTAGCAACATGTTACACCCCAAATACAGTACAATACAATAATGTTGCTAAAGGTGAAGTTAGCCTTTAAACCCAAAGATCATACATGTTTGTGGAACATTCAAGATCGAAGCCTGTGAAGTAAAGGTGAAAATACAACAGGATTTGGATCTGCGACAGAAGCCATGACAGCTCAATTTTTTTAGATCATCGCATCCTTATTAACCTTGATTGCTTTATTACCAGGCAAACAGCTAAATATGCAGTTAAAAATACACATAACTGCTGTAGTTGCAAACATATTTACAAATCTGTTCAGCTTCTTTTGTGATTTACACACATGCATGGTGAGGCTTGTTTATTCAAAGTGAGATAGATACCCTAATGCAATACAATTTAATGCATTTGAAAAACACACAAAGATTTTCGATTGGGCCCTTTTTGTTATCTTCATACTGTTTCCTTTCTTATTTTTTTGTGCTGATATTTTTGTCAATAGAATTAGGAACTGACAAAAATACTTTAAAAATATGACAAATAATAATCTAAAGGTGGGGACCTTTAGGCTTCATTCACACTTGTGTGACTTGTCATGCGACTTTCAAACTGGCATTTCAGTCCGACTTCGGGGGCGATTTGACAGACATCTGTGTGAGTTCATGCACAGATGTCTATTCAAATCGCCCCGAAGTCACAAGTGCAAGAAATACTTTTGGGCGATGCAAAAAGGGCCCAATGTTTGTTACTTTCAGAAAATACAGTTATTCTTCTTGACTATTCCCCTGACCTAAAGTATCCTCCCTTCCCCTGCCCTAGATACGTACTTACCTGAATCAGGCAGTCACGGCCTCAAAGAATCTTCAAAGCTTCTGGTTAAAATTGTCCTTTCCCCTTGCCACACCTATGGAGTCAATCCCCATAGACTTACATGGGTCTGTTTTCTGTGCCTTTCCTATAGGCCATGTTCATCCAGTTTAGGCAAGTATGCATGTGGGATGCAAGATGAGGAGTTATTTTAGGTTGGGGGGGGGGTAGGCATAAAGATAACTGTACTTATGGTGATCATATACTATACAATCTGATTACCTAATGTTCTTTAGATATCCTATCAACTGTAGTATAAGGGTCTTGCCTGTGTAACACTACCCCCGTAGGACTTGCTGGTTTAATTTTGGGTCTGCCATTACCACACTGTTCACTGTATCCACCATAGGGGTCCCATTGGAGAGTTGTTAACAGATGTCCGCACCAACACTTAGTCTCTTTTTCCAATGCTTTTATTAACAAACGTCAGATAGAGGGATGGAGGGTTAGGGGAGATTCAGGGACCTTGTTTTGCGGATCACTGGTACTTCTTTGATCCATAGGACAAACCGCTCCACAACTGGATCTAGCAACCACCGGATAGGCTTCTCTCACTGACCTAGCAGCCGGTGCGGTGCTCGGTCATAGTCTCTGCCACAGACTTAATGAATATAACTTGAGTAAGCATCTATCTTTGATGTGAAACGCGTCAACTATCCACCCCTGCATGTCAGTTTTCTGTTTTTGTCTGTTTTTGGACTTTTGAATCCATGGATTAACTTTGGATTTTAATTTTGGAATTTTGAAAATAAATCGTTTATACAGAGTGCGGCAGTCCAGGGCTCTTTTCTTTCCCATGAGAGAGCTTTCTTGTCGAGAAAACCGTTCGTGTGTATGGTTTTTCGGCGAGAAAACTGCCGTGAATCTCGACGAGAAAAATATAGAACCTGCTCTCTTTTTTCTCGTCCGGATTCTCGATTTTCTCGTCGTGTTTCTCGTCGGCCTGTTTTGCGACGAGAAAAACGTTTGTGTGTATGCTTTTACGAGTCTTCCAAAAGCGTGCATGCTCAGAATCAAGTATGAGACGGGAGCGCTTCTTCTGGTAAAACAAGCCTTCGTAATGGAGATAGCACATTCGTCCTGCTGTAAATTATTGCATCGTTTAAATGTTGCGCATTGAAATCTTCTTTAGAATGTTCCAATAATGAAAACTAAAGAACTTTTTTTGCTGCTGATATTCACACAGAGTTCTAACTAACTATTTTAAACCTTTTTCATGCTGATCTCATGAATATTTAGCTGTATTATATCGAGCAAGATCTCCTTAATAATTATCTTATTTTAATTTTTAATTCAGCTCTTCATTTTAAATGCGTCTTAATTTTATAGTGATCTCCATGTTTTTTTGTTTGATTTTTGTTGTGTCAAGTTTATCCCTTATTTATTTTGTTTTGAATTTTTTGACCTTCAAGGACATTTTTTTGTGTTATCTGTCTCTTTTATTTTATTTGTTAAAATGTATCTGCCTACTCCAAAATTACATTTATAATTATTATAAAAACACATATTCAAGTATTAACTGTCAAAATAAAAACCATTTATTCTAGTCTATAACAAAATAAATAGAAGGCAGCGCTGGAGAACCTGCTGCCATTTGTGCATCCATGGGACCCCAGAGCACACATCAACCCTGTGTGGCCCATAAAATTGTGAGCTTGAGAAGCACAACAGTTGTGAGCACAATCTGATGCTGGACTCCCAGAGGTCAGGAACAGCAGCAGGTGATATACATGTCCCAAGTCTGTGGTACTACAACAGGCTGCCTTCTGTCAGACTACAATGAAGCAAGGCCATCACTTCCTGGTCTTCTTGGCAGCCTTCCCTGCAGCCTTCCCTGAAGCCTTCCTTCTGCGTGTGGCTGGAGGCTGTGCCACTGGAGGTGTACTCGTGTCAGGAGGAGGAGAGGGAGGTGGAGGAGAAGAACAAGGTGGAGGAGGAGGAGGAGGAGGTTGAGGTTGGAATAGCTGGACGACCTCACATATGGCCGTATTGGGGGTAATTCTCTCCATCACCCCCTTGTTCAGCAAGGTGATGAGCAGGGGCTCGCATAGGAGGCGTTGCTCCATGCTCATCACCTTAAACTTGGCCTCAACTAGGCCGGCAATGGCCTCTTCAGGGGATGTGGGCTCCTGGAGGGTGGCATGTGCCTCTCTAATAAGGGCCATTGCTGCCTCACTTGTGGTCCTGTCCCTCCTGGATCTTTTAGGAAGGCGGATGGGAGGCACCTGCGATCTGGTCCTGCTACTTGGCCCAGCCACCTCCTGTGTGCCACTGGGCCCAGCCACCTCCTGTGTGCCACTGGGCCCTGCCACCTCATGGCTCACAGTGGGCTCTGCCTCCTCCTGGCTCACAGTGGGCCCTGCCTCCTCCTGCCTGACACTTTCCAGACCCTCCTCCTGGCTGATGTCATCCTGTGTAGGAAAAAGGGACATAGTTTTAGTTTCTGGTTCATCACTTTCACACAAATTATAGCTCATGACTGTTGCAAATTGAATGTAAATCAATAGAAAAGACTATTATTATTATGACCCCAAACAGATTTCATTCTTCTGGCCCAAATTTGGGCCCACTACTGTCTATTGATATTGAGATCACTTTTTGTTCCCAATTTTGGGGGGGATTCACATATTATCTTATTTATCGTGCATTCATTTTCTCACAATACATTTTATGGGATTCTGAAAATACTATACCTGGCTCCAGATGTCCAAATCAGGTTCTTCCAGGATGGCTGCCTCTTCTTGCTCCAGAGAAGGCTCAGGTTGGCTGCAGGGAAGTCTGGGGGGAAGACTGGACAGTGATGGCCTTGCCTCAAGCTGGTTGTTCAGAAAGGACATCCTGCTGTAGTACCACAAATTCGGGACATATACATCATCTGCTGCTGCTCCTGACCTCTGAGAAGCCAGGACCTTAAAGCGCTCAGTCCTGTATGTGCCTCTCAAGCTCCCAATTTTATTGTCCACCTGTTTTGTGGTTGCTGTGGGTACCTTGGTCTGCACAAATGGGAGCAGGGTCTCCAGCGCTGCTTTCCTTACACCTTTCTTCCTGTGAATGGGGTTTTTTGTCTCCCACAGAGCGGGCAGCTCCCTTACCCGGTCTATAAATTCAGCCAGGAATTCCCGGTCGCTGATAAAAGCATTCATTTTGTTTCTGCAAGCCAAAAAATAAAACAAAAAAAAACAATGTCAGTCACACAGTCTAATCTCCTATAAATCTGATTCCCCATATATATCCTACAACAAGCTCTAGCCATTATAGGCCACCGATTTCACAAGGTTTAAAAATCACATACCTTCGTTATCATGTCCGTCACTTTTCCTCCTCCGTATTATTGTCACATGTGTGCTTGCTTTATATACACCACGCATGCGTGAAACTCCGCACACGTCGCTCCGCACACGTCGCCCGCCCATGACGTTCAAAGTATTAACTTTTCCCCGCCCCTTCTCTTTCGGCGCGCAGACAGATATGGCGGAGTCACGGCAGGTGTCTGCTAATTCCTCAAATAACGAGGAGGAGACCAGCAGCATAGACCGTGAAACGTCACGATCAGGGAGGAGATTCAAGGCATCTAATATGTCTTACGCGGAGATGGGGGAGATGGTGGACATATTGCTAAAGTCGGATTATGACGCAAAGCATGGCCTGTATACCCACCCTAATCTAAGGAAGTCCAAAATAATGAAGAAAGTAGTGAAAAGTCTGAAGAAGAATTTCAGGGTGAAACGATCAAAGGAGCAGCTCAGAAAGAGGGGGTCTGACCTCAAACTGAGGGAGCCGGAGCAGTTAAGGAGCATTAAGAGAATGCTAGAAAAAAGTAAGTAGTTGTCATGTGTTCCTATTATTGTATTTCAGAACTTGCATGTTGCTCCATGTTGTTGCATTTGACAATTGTAACTTACAAAATGTCAGTGTTAGGACTTGTTTTTGCCCAGTAATCGTTCGTTACAGACACATCGTTCGCCCACTATATACGATGTTTTCGTTCCAAAAATTTACAGAGATGCCTGTTTTTATTGCATAAATGTTATTACATTGTTGGCTAGATGATGTGTTTTGAAAGAGAATGAAATGCAAACTTTAATCAGTGTAAAGGAGAGGACACTCAGCAGCTGTTTATACATCTGGACTCTGTAGCACTATAGTGTGAGCCACCAGAACCACCTTTTTAGGGTGCCCCACACAGGTGCATCAGTGCATTTTTGGGGTGCCTCCATGTGTAAAAATTGTCAGCCAAAGGTGAATAGTCAAGAATCTTTATTTTTAAAAGAATGTCTTCATCTTGAAATTCCTCCCAAACAGACACTTGTACCCCACTTCCAAGCAATGTATCATGTTCATTTATTTATTCACAAATATCTGTGTGCTAAGTATACATTTTCTTTGATTCTCATAGGGGAGAGAAGACTGGGAGGAGAACACTCCAGGGAGCACAGGAACCCCACACCTTCTAAACAACCCCAACCTCAACAAGACCCACAACCTGAGGATGTTGAGGAAGTTGAAGAGGTGGAGGAAGGAGAAGTGCAGGAAGGAGAAGTGGATGACATGGTGGAACTGGTCACCACAACAGGTCAGTATCTGTCACCACAGCTTCAGGTAAGAGATGTAGGCCTGCAAAATTAAAATACCTTTTGTATTTTTTTCTAGGGGATGAAAATGTTGGGGTGAAAGAAAGTACGTGTTTCTCTGCTGACAGTGCCCTACGAATCATACAGCAAGTGATGGAATGTAGTACAGAACTGGACAGAATTAAGCAAAGAATTAATGTGATGGATCAAACCTTTAAAAACATCCTAGATGTTTTGGGGCGAATTCAATAAGGCACAAAACACCCCATTTTTTGTTTAATATCGTTTTCCCCCCTTTTTTCAGCTTTTGGACAATCAACCAAGCCAAAATTTGAAGATGCACACAGTGTGTCAACATGTGCCATCTGCCATCAGGGGATATCTATGAACGGATTTTGGGGGTGCAACCCCTTCCTCACATGTCAAGTAGGTGAACTGAAGAAGGGGTTGCACCCCCAAAACACGTCCATTGATCACCCCTGATGGCAGATAGCACATGTTGACTATAGGGATCAGTCAAAAATCCCTTCTTAAAAAGACTCTAAATTGTGTGCACCTTCAAATTTTGGCTTGGTCAGGGGTGCCAATACCCCATATTCTGACGGTCAGATAGAGACATTTTTCAAATAATTGAATGTGTCATATTGCCGATAGGTATACAATGTTGTAGTTTGTTGGATGCTACTGATGTTTTTGTATTTTCTTACCAAAAAAAAGGCCTGTTTCTGGGCAGGCAAAAAAAATTAAAAGAGTGTTCTATTTACCATGTGTGTGAATGTGCACAGAGTAAAATGTTTGAACAACCACAAAGTGTAGCTTCTTTTTCTAATACGCTATAACCTTATTTGTGATTTTTTTTGGTGTTACTAGTGAAATGGTTGGTATTTACTAAAGGAAAATACACTTGGCACTACAAATGCACTAAGACAAACTAGGAGACTGCAAAAAAATGATACAAAATACAGATTAAACCAGAGATTTATTTGTTACTTCATCAAGAAATATTCAGACATGGCCTGGCATAGGAATTGCGCCCCTACCCGTGAAATATTCAAGATATTTCTGGCGAAGCTCACGGGCATTTTGGGGGGGCAAGCCAGGACGGCCAGATTCAAGGCCCGGCAGGGTATTGCCAGTTTGAAGTCCTGCCTCAGGAACAATTGAGGCAATATAATTTGGGGATTTCCTTAGAAGAAAATGATGTAGCACACAGCAACAGAAAACAACGTAGTTAATTTTGTACTCCGCCAAGTGAATTGGAGTCATGAAAAGGCAGAACCGGCTGGCCATTATCCCGAAGGCATTCTCAACGACTCTTCGGGCCCTGGTCAGCCGGTAGTTGAACACCCTCTTCTCCGGGGTGAGGGTCCTTAGGGGAAATGGCCTCATGAGGTGCGGTCCCAGTCCGAAGGCTTCATCAGCCAAAAACACAAAGGGGAGTCCTTCAACATTCCCTGCATCCGGTGGCAATGCAAGGTCATCACTCTGGAGACGGAGGGCAAACTCCGTCTGGCTGAAGGATCCCCCATCGGACATCCAGTCATTCTTCCCCACATCCACATAGAGGAATTCATACTGTGCTGACACCACCGCCATCAGCACAATGCTATGAAACCCCTTGTAGTTGAAAAAGTAGGACCCAGAATGGGGTGGCGGCACGATGCGGACGTGCTTCCCGTCAATGGCTCCACCGCAGTTGGGGAAGTCCCACCGCATGCCAAACTCCGATGCCACAGTCTGCCATTCCTGTGGCGTGGAAGGAAGCTGTGGAGTCAAACAAGAAAAAATAAGAAAAAATTAATACTTTTGCACATAACATTGCAAGCAGATTATACAAAAATACATTCTAGACCAACATCATTCTAAAAATCAGTTTAATGTGTTTTTCAAAAATCAAAATGAAGGCTCAAGTATCATATTCATCACCCCCTCTGATGGTCCATTCCAAAAATATTTGGGGGGGGGGCTAGATGAGTTTGGGAATGCTCAAAAATAAGGAGACCGAACATTTCTCTCCAAATTTTAGGGGGTGATTAGGGGGGGGGGGTAAAGCACTACAATGGAGCTGAAGAAATACATTGGGAAGTGACTTGGCTAGGTGTGTTTGGGCACAGGATAGCATGGCAGTGGCGGTGCGTCCATAGTGGGTGCTGGAGCGCTGCCCCCTCTCTCTCCTGCGCCCATCACACAGAACAATACATAGGTTCATGCCTTGCATGAACCTATGTATTGTCGATGCCGCTCCCCACTATTCAGGTGGATGGCCCCCTGTTGTGCGGCGGACATCTGAATAACAGCATCTTTTTTTTTAAGGGAAGTGCCTATCAGAGCCAACGACTCTGATAGGCTTGCCGATTACAGCCTGAGGGCTGTAATTGGCTTCCTAAAAGATAAGCAGGGGACGCAGGGGGGTTGCGTTCCTTGGTTAAACACTGACAGGCTCCTCTGCCAATCATGTTCACCGAGTCTGTTTACCGGTAACCTGATTCGCTGATGCAACATCGAGGGCGGGAGAAGACATCGAGGAGAGAAGAAGGACGGTGCAGACCAGAGGAAGGTAAGTGCAGGGCTGGGGGGGGGGGGGGAACTGGCTGCATTTGAAGGGACAAACTGGTGGTGTTAAATAGGCACAGTCACGGAAATGTTTTTTTTTTATTTGTAAAATTTGGGGGTGGACCCCCAAAAATTTGGAACACCAGCCGCCAATGATGGAGAGGTTAGTGAAGGGAAATATGCATGGAGGAAAAAAAATGGGCATTTAAAAGCTTCCAGCATGCATGAGGACAAAGGGGACATTCTCAGCATATTACAATCATGGTAATTAGTGAAGGATAAAAGAAATACAATACATTATCATACATGAAATACATAAAATGTGATGTAAAAGGAGAAAACTTACCCTCATATAGTCCTCCTGCAGGACTTGGATAATGGCAGAACAGAGAACAGGTGTCTGGAATTATGACGCCCAGAGCCTGGGGGGATATGCCTGTCGTGAACTTCAAGTCCTGCAGACTTCTCCCTGTCGCCAGGTAACGTAACGTGGCGATGAGCCTCTGCTCAGCACTGATGGCTTCCCGCATAACGGTGTCCTGGCTGGTAATATAGTGGGACATAGTGATGAAAATTCTGTGTAATACTGCGCTGGAAAGAAGTATGAAAAAAAGCTGCCAACACTGCTAGTAGAAAAAAGCTGGTGGTAATTGGAAATAAAAGTGTAGCGCTATCTAAATAAAATAGGTATAAAATATGAGTAAATACACCAAACTCTAAATATAATAATAAAGTGATGAACACGTGTATCACCCAAAAATAACGTGCTAAGTGGCTCCAATGTTAGAGTACTCAAACAATATTAATATAATAGAAATGATTAACACAAAATTAATGTCCAATCAAATAAAGTCCATAAAAAGAATATGAAAGTGATAAAGTTCAATCCAAAGAAAACGTGTTGAATCTAAGCGTGAACTTGCAATCCAAAGTCTTCAGTATGTGAAAATGGAGTAAAGACCACCACCAAGGTGAGTTGAGGGAGGCTTACCAGAAGTTTTAGATTTGGAGAGGCATACACCGACCAAATCAAACAAGGCTTAAGGGTGTGAAACCCAAAAATGATTCAATACAGATGTGATGTGAAAACCGCCACCAGGGATAAGTTGAGGAGGCTTACCAGAAGTCTCGGATTTGAAGAGACATACACCACCCAAATCTGAGATTGCTTTAAGGGTTAATGGAACCCAATACGGATGGTCTTGAGTTGAGGGGTAGTCTGGAGTCAAAGGGATTTAACCACTTCAATCAAACAGGACATCTAATCGCACAAAACACCAATTCATGTAGGGACTCGGTATCCAAAATGCATACGTGTAGAGATAGCATAATTCCGTTTGGAAAGGATTTAATATAAAAAGCATACAATGTAACACTCACATTTAAGATGGTCTTAAAAGCATGGATGCAGGTACGAGAGCGATGTCCATATACTGTACATCGCTCTCGTACATGCATCCATGCTTTTAAGACCATCTTAAATGTGAGTGTTACATTGTATGCTTTTTATATTAAATCCTTTCCAAACGGAATTATGCTATGTGAGTTTTTCTATCTCTACACGTATGCATTTTGGATACCGAGTCCCTACATGAATTGGTGTTTTGTGCGATTGGATGTCCTGTTTGATTGAAGTGGTTAAATCCCTTTGACTCCAGACTACCCCTCAACTCAAGACCATTCGTATTGGGTTCCATTAACCCTTAAAGCAATCTCAGATTTGGGTGGCGTATGCCTCTTCAAATCCGAGACTTCTGGTAAGCCTCCTCAACTTATCCCTGGTTTCGGTTTTCACATCACATCTGTATTGAATCATTTTTGGGTTTCACACCCTTAAGCCTTGTTTGATTTGGGCGGCGTATGCCTCTCCAAATCTAAAACTTCTGGTAAGCCTCCCTCAACTCACCTTGGTGGTGGTCTTTACTCCATTTTCACATACTAAAGACTTTGGATTGCAAGTTCACGCTTAGATTCAACACGTTTTCTTTGGATTGAACTTTATCACTTTCATATTCTTTTTATGGACTTTATTTGATTGGACATTAATTTTGTGTTAATCATTTCTATTATATTAATATTGTTTGAGTACTCTAACATTGGAGCCACTTAGCACGTTATTTTTGGGTGATACACGTGTTCATCACTTTATTATTATATTTAGAGTTTGGTGTATTTACTCATATTTTATACCTATTTTATTTAGATAGCGCTACACTTTTATTTTCAATATAGGGGGACATCAAAGCCAACAGATGCTGAAAAACGGGGTCAGACATCCGCAGAAAATTCCTGTAGTCCTCAGGATTATTCTCCACGATCTCCCGCAGCAGAGGCATATGGCAGAATTGGTCCCGCTGGAGCAACCAATTCTTGGTCCATGAACTCCTCCTCACCCCGTTCATGGACTCGTCTTGGTCCAAAACAAGCAGACCAACACCAAGCGCACGCACAGCACGAACTCGACGACGAGAACGTACCCGCGACATGGCTAGGAAACGGTCGTCTGATCAGAACGTACTAAACAGAACGCACTTTAGAACAGCAAGACCTAAGAAGAACGAACTGAAATTCAGAAACGAACGGGCAAGAACGCACTGTAAAACAGATACGACCTGCCTGCACACCCTGAAAGACAATATACAAACCCACAAGCACAAACTGAACCGCAGAAAACGAACTGAAAGCACGAAGACTGAAAAGCGCGAATCGTATCTTCCCAAACTTTTACTTCACACGCGTAAACACGAGATCAGCAAAAGCAGCCCAAGGGGTGGCGCCATTGAAATCGATCTTCCCCTTTATACTGCCGTCGTACGTGCTGGACGTGACCGCGCAGAACAACGACGAGATTTGGAATTGACTGTGTGTATGCAATGAAAGCTTGACAAGAATCTCGTCAAGCTTGACAAGAATCTCGTCGAGAAAAACGTGTTTTTAACGACGAGAAACTCGGTCGTGTGTACGAGGCTATAGTCTCAAACAAATCATCATCTCCGGAGATATCTGACAGAGAGTCTAACTCAGAGTCCCCTAACTCCTCCGCCGGCATATATTTACAGACAGTACCCACATGTACATTTTCCCCAGATCTCTCATCCGTTCCTATCGTGGATTTCTCAGGGATGATTCCTCTCTCTGGATCCGATTCGGGTAGTCTTTGGGGTAGGCCTCGACCACGGCCGCAGGAGGCTTTCACATATCCCACCTTCCTCTGGACAGGTACAGCGGAGGTAACAGCAGTAACGATGTCCGCTGATGACTCTTTGATGGCAGTAACAGCGCCATCTCCCTCAGGAACAGTCACTGTAGCAGACACGGTAAGTGCAGGTCTAGCCGCAGAAGCAAAGGTAGCAGCCTCTTCTGTAGCAATGCCCATGGCCCAGTTCACTCGGTAAGCATGGGGCGGCATGGTGGGTTGCTCTACGGTGAACAAGTACTCCCCGCAGTGTAGGCACCGAACAAATGGACGGGGGTGTACGACCAGTCCTTCACACCTGTTGTATAGCATACACAATGCTTCGACATCTCCTATTGTGTACAGTAGGAAACGCCCATGCGGTTTCAGATGAATGCCAGTATCCGTCAGCAATATTCCAGGCAGCACGGCACTTGTAGCGGTACCCACAGGAAACATCCTGGGCCCCATAGCAGACTGCATCAACGGCATTGAAGACATGGCTGCACAATCAGATAGTGTTGGACACACACACGGTGTCTCACGCAGCAAGCAGGTGGGAACTCCTCCCACTCGCTTCTCTAGTCATGTAGCTCCCGGGCTTTCTGGCTTTCTTGGCTCCACCCACGTGGCTAAGAAGTGATCTGCAAATTAACACCCTTTTTCCAGAAAAATAACACAGTCCAGAGCCCTCTTCAGCATAGGCTCCCGGTGAACAGCTTACTTGAGTTGCGACCGGTAACGGCAAATCCCGGACCCGAGCCCCCACATGTAGCACTACCCCCGTAGGAGCTGCTGGTTTAACTTTGGGTCTGCCGTTACCTCACTGTTGACCGTATCCACCATAGGGGTCCCATTGGAGAGTTGTTCACAGATGTCGGCACCAACACTTATGCCGCGTACACACGATCATTATTCACGGCGGTTAAAAAACCGCCGTGAATAATGTAATTTAAAACGGGGGAACAGCTTGTTCCCCACACACGGTCATTTTTCACGTCATTTTTTCTCTTGACGAGAAAAACGACCGTCTGTGGGCTCCGCGGCAGTGTTTCCCTATGGGAAACACTGCCGCGGAAAACATGTCGAAAAAAACGACGAGAAAAATTAGAACATGTTCTAATTTTTCTCGTCGTTTTTAATGCCGTTTTTCTCGTTGAAAAAAACGACAGAAAGCCCACAGACGATCGTTTTTCTCGTTGAATGGGAAAAATGTCGTTTTTCTCGACGAGAAAAACGGCCGTGTGTACGCGGCATGAGTCTCTTTTTCCAATGCTTTTGTTAACAAACAGCTCCACAGGTCCACAGCTTTTATTGACAAACAGCTCCACAACTGGATCTAGCAACCACCGGATAGGCCTCTCTCACTGACCTAGCAGCCGGTGCGGTGCTCGGTCATAGTCTCTACCACAGACTTAATGAATATAACTTGAGTCGTTGTACAATCCTCTGCCACAGGATTGTATAAGTCAAAGTACAATCTCACAGTACCAGTATCTTTCAGCCATCCGGCGATACTGTGAGGTTGATTTGGCTGGGATGTGTCCTCCAATTGAGTCTCCAATTGCTCGGCTTCTCCCCGCGGGCAAGACAGCTCAGGACCACCCCTGGACCAGTAGAACCCAGAAACTCCTGGGCCTACTTTCAGTAACGAGGCCTTAGGCCAGCAGGCCCTGAGGCAGAAGAACTGCTACGACACACCTTAGGCCAGGAGGGCCATCAGGTCAGAGAGATGGCGAAAACGGTGTCCGTCTCTTAAGTACCCTCTCCCAGAATGCACAGCGGATGAACCACTCCCACTGGGCTGTTTCTGGATAAAGAGGCACTCAATGCATCCAGCCTGCTGTATTTCCAACACTGGCCGGGGGTGACAGCGACACCCACGGCCAAGTGGAAAATGTACAACACAGCTGAACTGGAACAGAAACCAGCAATTTAACATAATACTCTGAGCTAAACTAGAGCTCAGATAAACCTAAATTTACATATAGCGCCTACTCAATAGGAGCAGGGCGCTACACCTGATTTAATGCAAACCAAATCGATTGTTAGGTTTGTTGTTATATTTCATAGTATTGGTAAATTTAAAAAAGAGATTGTACAGGGATTGTAAAATCAGATTGTATAGTGCATGGCCAGCCTTATGCCTGGTACACACAATGAGATTATCGAACGAATGATCATCGGTTTGTTTGTTTTTTTGCATGCTAATCGCATATCAAAAATGAAGAGTTTACTAAAGTTACCAAAATTCTCGTACGACAGAATAAAAAAGTGATGTAATGTGTTGTAGTGTATTTGTATTACATTTTCGGACGACAACTGTACTGATTAAAGAAAAATTGTACGATCTAGTATCGTACTAATTTTTATTTTGTGCATGTCCGATTGGATAATATCAGATGAACTGTCATGATCAGCTCTCGAAAGCTGTGTACTAACGATCAGATTATCGTACAATTGCTTAGAAAGCAGTATTTTTCATCCAATTTTCTGATTGTGTGTACTGGGCTTTACTCTCAGGTCTGCTTTACACCAGCCCCCATGATAAAACGCAGCATTTTACCATGCAGGCAGCTGTCAGTGTAGTACCAGCTGGGAGCCAGTGTGATGTACGTTTCAGCACATCGCACTGCTCCCTTTTTTTTGCATTTGATGTGCCACATAGTACGTGTGCAAAACGATATTGCGCTGTGTTTTTAAAATAAATAAATAAATAAAATGACACAGATTATCTGTGACAGACAGCAGCACTCACAAAAATATACACCTCATATCCAAAAAAACTAAATCAACGTGTAACGCTGTCAAACATAACCTTATTTGAATAAAGTGCATAAAGTCCATCTATTATATGAAAATAAAAATGAAAAAAAGGGAAAAAATAATAGTCCAAATATCCCAACTAAACATCCATAGAGTAAACTGAGGAGTGTGTTGATCCAATAGTCATTCGGTGAAGACACCCGATGCCCCCCACAGGACAGATAGGGCAAATATATCTGCTTACCATGTATTAAGACCTCCCAAGGTCTATATGTGCATCAGTGAGCTTTCACCCCTCACTACGGGTATAACCGCATCAGCTATCCAGCCTGCTTGGTTGGATTCCACAGGTGTATCCCCCACAGCTATCAACAATCAAGGGAACCACAGAGTCTGGTCACACAGTGCATATAGAAGAGGAAGATTAACTCATTGCAGAACATTCTTTAAAAGCACACAGGAGTTTATTAAAGGTTCTATCTACAGCAAAAACGATAAAATAGGCTCAAATTGAAACACTTGTTTGTACAGCACCCTCCACAGGTGCTCAGACCACACCGCTGCTCACGACCTAGCCTGACGTACGTTTCGTCCAATGAGACCCTTACTGCCTCACAGAAGTCCCATTGGATGAAATGTAAGCAGATATATTTGCCCTATCTTTCCTGTGGGGAGCACCGGGTGTCTTCACCGATTGAATATTGGATCAACACACTCTTCAGTTCACTCTATGGATGTTTAGTTGGGATATTTGGACAATTATTTTCCCCCTTTTTTTCATTTTTATTTTCATATAATAGATCAGGGATATGCAATTAGCAGACCTCCAGCTGTTGCAGAACTACAATCAGAGGCTCTGATGAAGTCATGTGATATGACGACACGCGTCAGGACGTAGCACAGACACACCACCAGCTGAACCGAGAGGAGACGAGCTCGCCGCTCGTAGGATATTGTACCCACTTTTCATTTCCCAAATGTGAGTGTTTTACCTGCTTTTAATAAACGCCACTCAGTGGTCATCGATCTACACCATAGATTTTTTCTTTTATCTTGTTCAAACTCTGTGACTGCCGCCGCTGCCATCTGAGGATCGCACTGAGTGCATTACATATACCCATCCATCTCCCTATTGTCACGAGCGCGGTGCTCGTTTGGATTGAGGTCCACGCTCACTACATACTAAGTGAGTGTGTGAATGCACCTATTTGCGATTCAGTCTGCTGCATTCACAGAGTTGCGCTATTGATGTCCCTTTCTTCTGTGTTTTTTTCACATGCATCCCCATGAGCGATATGGGAGTTCAAACTCTGTGACTGCCGCCGCCGCCGCCATCTGAGGATCGCACTGAGTGCATCACACATACCAATCCATTTCCCTATTGGCACGAGTGCGGTGCTCGTTTGGATTGAGGTCCACGCTCACTATATATCAAGTGAGTGTGTGAATACACCGATTTGCGATTCAGCCTGCTGCATTCACAGAGTTGCGCTATTGATGTCCCTTTCTTCTGTGTTTTTTTCCACATGCATCCCAATGGGCGATATGAAAATTGAGTTCTAAAGATTGTATCATAAGGACGATACATAATTCCCCACCACAGAGATCTGCTTCATACTGCCCCCTCCCAGCAGGGAGGTAAGCTGTGTTTGATCACTGGGTGGATGCCATATCAAGACTCTCAAGCACATCCTTGGTGATGGGACTTTCTGTATATATGACTGTATTCACATATAATATTCATTTATAATACAATTTTTTCTGCAACATTTGGAAGCTCTATTAGGAGCCTCTACCAGGATCAGGAATCCTCCTTCCTCACTTGTTTACTCACTTATGTCTTTAGTACTTTTATGTTGTTCATAGACATTGTTTTGTCTGATTATTGCATTTACCTTAGTGATTCACGTTCGCTTTAAGGTTGTATATCATCAGTCACGTTTGCGCATCACAGGATTGCCCAGACACTTGTTCCTACTAGATTTTGCAATCAGTGGCCCTTTGCACATTATTATTTTATACATATCTGTGTCACTGGGCATATTGTACACCTACCACATAGTTGGTCTTATAGCAACCAGTAGCTGTTTATTTATTTATTTTACGCTCATTTGTGTCACTGTGCACATTGCACATTATTACTACCTAGCTGGTTTCCAGCCAGCGATTATTTAATACACCCCCCTTTTTCCTCCCTCCCCTCACATTCCCATTCTCCCGCCTCCTTTCTCCGCCCCCCCCCCCCTCCCCTCCCTCTTATTCACTTTATTTTATTCACTACAGCGCAGCCACCATCACGATTTTTATTGTTTCACTGCCGATTTGGACCAGACCTCTCGGTGACTGCAGTATCCATCCCCCCTTTCTCATCTTTTTTACCACCTCACATAAGTCCCACCATTTAGCTAGCGCGAGGGTTCTCTTGTTTATATATTCCATAATACTAATATAGTTATTCTTCAAATGATATGTGGCCAAGTCCCGGACCTCTCCAGGCCTAATGGTGACCTCCAGAGTTAGGGACAGCTGACATCCTTCTGTGTAGAGTGGGTTACCAGGCATTGTGGGTGCAATATAAGGTAGATTAATGGGCGTCAGACTTCTTGAATGCAAAGATATTTATTGTCTCTTAAACAGAACTGTGGGAGAGAGGGTTAGGGCCAGGACACCCTTTAGCAGTTGCAATGTTAATTTAGCAGACTCCAAGATTCTATAGGTAGATAGCCCTGCAGGGAAAGGCATCCAGCAAGACACCACATCTGCATGAGTAGGACTGCTGTCTCCTATGGCAACAATCTTGAAACAGTTTCTAACAAAGGTTGTAATGAACTTATTCACTTTGTCTAAAATCTCCTATTGTAAATCTTCACTTAACTGAGCTCCCAGTCTTTCACTAGACTTGCTGATCCACTGCCACTGGATCCCCTGAGCTCTTCCAATCTTCTCATTCAGTATCTCCCTCAAGCGTCACCGCCGCGTCCCTACTGGGTCCCTAGCTTGGCACTCACAGATACTCCTCAAGTGTCACCCCACTACCCTGCTTGGTCCCTGGTTTGGCACACAATATTGCTCTGCAAGCGTCACCTCCACTGGATGGGTCCCTGGCTTGACATCTGCTGAAGTTTTCCAATTCTTCACTGTCCCCGTTTGGGGGGAATACTGCTCTGGCACTTGCTTCAGCTACTCACAGTGGTCCTAGGTAACAAGGTGGATGGACCCTTAGTGGTGACAGCTTCCCCTCTACCTCTGACCACTTCAGGTTCTCCGGCCGGCTGAACAGTCACTTATGGTTGGACTGCAAGCCGCAGTCCCAACCCTACGCTGCTCTCTTGCTTCTGGATAGACCCTCAGACAGCCTAGCAGCCAGATGTCCCCAGGATAGGCCTCAGGCTCTGGCCTAGCAGCCCGTTGCAGCACAACACACGTCCACCCAGACAGCCATCCAGGTGGCACAGTACCCCAATCACCTGACCTCTCCCAAATAAATAGGCTGTCCCAGCAGGCCAAGGGACATAAGAAAATCCCTGCCAATTGGCTGAGACACCCCATTCATTCCTAATCTGTCCTTGCAATGCCCTTGTCTTATCTAATGCCACCAGCAGGGATGAGCCGAACACCCCCCTGTTCGGTTCGCACCAGAACCTGCGAACAGACAAAATGTTCGTGTGAACTTTAGAACCCTATTAAATACAATGGACTCGAACGTTCGAAATCTAAAGTTCTAATTATAAAGGCTAATATGCAAGTTATTGTCCTAAAAAGTGTTTGGGGACCTGGGTCCTGCCCCAGGGGACATGTATCAATGCAAAAAAAAGTTTTAAAAACGGCCGTTTTTTCGGGAGCAGTGATTTTAATAATGCTTAAAATAAAAAAATAAAAGTGAAATATTCCTTTAAATTTCGTACCTGGGGGGTGTGTATGATATGCATGTAAAGTGGCGCATGTTTCCCGTGCTTAGAACTGTCCCTGCAAAAAAAATCATTTTTGAAAGAAAAAAAGGCATTTAAAACTCACTCGCGGCTATTAATGAATTGTCGGCTTTTATCAATACATTCAAAAGTCATTGATAAAAAAAAAAAAAAAAGCGTGAGGGTTCCCCAGAATTCAATTACCAGGCCCTTCAGGTCTGGAATGGATATTAAGGGGAACCCTGCCGCAAATTTTAAAAAAAATTGACGTGGGGTTCCCCCAAATATCCATTCCAGGCCCTTGAGATCTGGCATGGATTTTAAGGGGAACTCCACCCCAAATTTAAAAAAAAATGGCGTGGAGTCCCCCTAAAAATCCATACCAGACCCCTTATCCGAGCACGCAACCTGGCCGGCCGCAGGGGAAAAGGGGGGGACGAGAGAGCGGCCCCCCCTCCTGAACCGTACCAGGCCACATGCCCTCAACATGGGGAGGATGTCCCCATGTTGATGGGGACAAGGGCCTCATCCCCACAACCCTTGCCCGGTGGTTGTGGGGGTCTGCGGGCGGCAGGCTTATCGGAATCTGGAAGACCCCTTTAACAAAGGGGACCCCCAGATCCCGCCCCCCCTATGTGAATTGGTAAGGGGTACATTGTACCCCTACCATTTCACGAAGAAAGCGTAAAAAAATGTTTAAAAAAAACACACAAACACCTTGAAAAAGTCCTTTATTTAAAAAACAAAACATTCCAGCGGTGAAATCCAGTGTCCCGCGGCGATCCCGATGTCCAGCGCTGTCCTTCATTGGTTGTGCCTGAGCGGACCTGATGGGGAACTCCCTCTCAGTGTTTTAAATGTATAGACCCGCCCCTTCTAAAGTTCCCCATCAGGTCCGCTCAGCGGACCAGATGCGGAACATGAGAAGGGGCGGGTCTATACATGTATTACCAAAGTGAGAGCAGTTCCCCATCAGGTCCGCCCCCTCGGTATGTCGGACCCGCCTACGTCATTGGCTTGAGCGGGGAATTTCCTTCACTATGTAAATTTAAATTACACAGTGAAGGAAGTTCCCCGCTCAAGCCAATGACGTAGGCGGGTCCGACATACCGAGGGGGCGGACCTGATGGGGAACTGCTCTCACTTTGGTAATACATGTATAGACCCGCCCCTTCTCATGTTCCGCATCTGGTCCGCTGAGCGGACCTGATGGGGAACTTTAGAAGGGGCGGGTCTATACATTTAAAATACTGAGAGGGAGTTCCCCATCAGGTCCGCTCAGGCACAACCAATGAACGACAGCGCTGGACATCGGGATCGCTGCGGGACACTGGATTTCACCGCTGGAATGTTTTTTTATTTTTTTATTTTTTTTTTAAATAAAGGACTTTTTCAAGGTGTTTGTGTGTTTTTTTAAACATTTTTTTACGCTTTATTCGTGAAATGGTAGGGGTACAATGTACCCCTTACCAATTCACATAGGGGGGGGGGGGGCGGGATCTGGGGGTTCCCTTTGTTAAAGGGGTCTTCCAGATTCCGATAAGCCCCCCGCCCGCAGACCCCCACAACCACCGGGCAAGGGTTGTGGGGATGAGGCCCTTGTCCCCATCAACATGGGGACATCCTCCCCATGTTGAGGGCATGTGGCCTGTTACGGTTCAGGAGGGAGGGGGGGCCGATCTCTTGTCCTCCCCTTTTCCCCTGCGGCCGGCCAGGTTGCGTGCTCGGATAAGGGGTCTGGTATGGATTTTTAGGGGGACTCCACGCCATTTTTTTTTAAATTTGGGGTGGAGTTCCCCTTAAAATCCATGCCAGATCTGAAGGGCCTGAAATGGATATTTGGGGGAACCCCACGTCAATTTTTTTTGTAATTTGCGGCGGGGTTCCCCTTAATATCCATTCCAGACCTGAAGGGCCTGGTAATTGAATTCTGGGGAACCCCCACGCTTTTTTTTTTTTTTTTTTTATCAATGACTTTTGTATGTATTGCCGGGAGCCGACAATTCATTAATAGCCGCGAGTCAGTTTTAAATGCCTTTTTTTCTTTCAAAAATGACATTTTTTGCAGGGACAATTCTAAGCACGGGAAACATGCGCCACTTTACATGCATATCATACACACCCCCCAGGTACGAAATTTAAAGGAATATTTCACTTTTATTTTTTCATTTTAAGCATTATTAAAATCACTGCTCCCGAAAAAACGGCCGTTTTTAAAACTTCTTTTTGCATTGATACATGTCCCCTGGGGCAGGACCCGGGTCCCCAAACACTTTTTAGGACAATAACTTGCATATAAGCCTTTATAATTAGCACTTTAGATTTCTCCCATAGATTTTTCGAATTTGCCGTGAACACCCCAATTTGTTCGCTGTTCGGCGAACGGGTGAACAGGCAATGTTCGAGTCGAACATGAGTTCGACTCGAACTCGAAGCTCATCCCTAGCCACCAGATACCCGGCCATCTAGTGGCAGAAGAAAGAAGTGCAGCGATTCCAGAATTAGGGCAAAATCAATTGACCTCCTATCAATTGGCCAAGGCAACTATCACTTGGCAAATACATTTACTAAAAACCCTGCCTAAACATCAGGGTGCTGCAAATACATTAGTGAAACCAAAAATACAACTGACACTTTTAACAGCCAGGCTGCCAAATGACAGGTCAGTTGGCAGATCTAGGTATGCAGAACCGGGGTACTGTATGCAACGGGCAACATTTCTACTCTAGGCCCAGAAAATATCATAACCAAAAAGAAAATGGAAAACACTTATTTATACTCAGTTTTATTGAAAATTGTAATCTTACTTTTAGGTTCCTTTCACACTGCGCTTTTTCCACAATAAAATGCAGCTTAAAGCGCCCCAAAAACACAGTGAAATATTTCCCTTTAAATCTTATGGAACTCTTTACATTAGTGTGCTGTGGATGCAGTGTGTTTTTAAAATTCCTGCATGCTGTATCTTGGGTGCCTTGTTTCAAAAGCGAACCAAAAACATACCTCATATTGAAATGAATGGGAAACCCCTTTAAAAATGTACTGCGGTTGCATTTTTTGTGCCTTTTTTTAGTCACATTTCCATGTTTCACAGGTGCACCAAAAATCAATTAAATATTTTTTAAACGCGATATGTGGTTTTCTAAAAATCATACCGTGATTTTAAGCGCCCCAATTCTCATATTGTGAAAACTGTAACTACTTTAAATCCAACTTAAGTTCTTTTTAATTCTTATGCAAATGTGACCTTATGATGAACATAGAAACAGCCTTGTGAAATCTACAATGAAATGTGGACTATTTTTGTTGTTTCCTGCAAGCAATTGCTAATTAGTAGTCATCTGTATGTTGATGGCTGGATGTATGAATGGGTGTTTTATGTCTGTGACATGATAACGTAATCATCCTTTAATCTGTATGGTGGAGTGGAGGTATCATTATCTTTTAACTTTTATATGGTGGATTATTAATAATTAATAATACATTTTTGATTTAACCAATATTGTTTCTCCTTGATGAATCCTTTTTGGGCTACCGTATATACTCGAGTATAAGCCGACTCGAGTATAAGCCGAGGTACCTAATGTTGCCCAAAAAAACTGGGAAACCTTACTGACTCGAGTATAAGCCGATGCCCCACTGTTCCCTAGCTCGCTGTTCCCTATTTTACATTGTAAATATTACCTGTAAAGAAGTTGCGGCTGCGGCGTCCATCGTTCAAATTCCGCGGCGTCCATCGTTCAAATTCCGCGGTCTCTTCCTGTTCCTTCCTTGATAGGCGAGTCTCAGCAGACACTCTCCGCCTATCACGATCATTCTCTCATCTTTAGTTTTCCCAGCAGACACTGTGTTGGGTGTTCCGCCAATCACAGACGTCTGCTGGGAAAACTGAGGATGAGAGAACGTTCGTGATAGGCGGAGAGTGTCTGCTGAGACTCGCCTATCAAGGAAGGAACAGGAAGAGACCGCGGAATTTGAACGATGGACGCCGCGGAATTTGAACGATGGACGCCGCAGCCGCAACTTCTTTACAGGTAATATTTACAATGTAAAAATTTCTATGACTCGAGTATAAGCCGAGGGGGGGACTTTCAGCCCCAAAAAAAGGGCTGAAAATCTCGGCTTATACTCGAGTATATACGGTAATTACCCTTAATTTTTTATATAGAAACAGCCTGAAAAGATTTCAGTTTTCACAAACTTGTTTAAATTCAGTTATGCCCTATACACACGATTGGAATTTTCGATGAAAAAAGTCAGATGGACTTGTTTCATCGGAAATTCCGATCATGTGTGGGCCCCATCGGACTTTTTTCCATCCGTGTAAAAAAATAGAACTTGTTTTAAATTTTTCCGATGGAAAAAAAAACGATAGGAAATTCCGATCATCTGTGTGGAACTCCATCGGAGAAAAATCCACGCATGCTCAGACTAAATTAGGAGACGGGAGCGCTTTATTCTGGTAAAACTAGCATTCGTAATGGAGATAGCACATTCGTCATGCTGCAAATTAATGCATCGTTAAATGTAGCGCATTCTTTTCTTCTTTCTAATGCTAGAACAAATTTTATTTTTCGCTGCGGATATTCACACCGAGTTCTGACAAACGTATTTCTTTGTTTCTTGTGATCTCATGAATCTTCGTATTTTATTTTAAAGCCAGGTCAAAATATCTTAGTATTTATTTTAAGCGCGAATCGGCTAACACCAAACATTTACTAACACGCGGTAACACAAAATCAGCAAAAGCAGCCCAAAGGGTGGCGCCGTTGGATTTGAACTTCCCCTTTATAGTGACGTCGTACTTGCTGTACGTCACAGAGTTTTGGACGGTCGGAATTTGGTCTGATGGTGTGTATGCAAGACAGATTTGAACGGAATTGCGAAGAAAAATTCCATCAGATTTTAGCCCATCGGAATTCCGATCGTGTGTACAGGGCATTAGATGTTCGTCCATAAGCATTAATATTCTCTACTGGAAAAATGTGCAAAAATATTGATGACGGGCATCAGCTTTTTCTTGTGTGTTTTATTATATTAATATCTTTTTATTCTGAGACGCCCGTGGATGCCAGATATACTGTATATAATGTGAGGCACTGGCTGGCAGGGTTGTGGATGGTGTTTTTTTACCTACACATGGTGAGTAAGGGCACCAGTATTTTTATCTGTTATGGAGAAAAAATACTTTTTGTTTTCTCAGATTTGAATACGTTTTGGTTTGAGCACTGGAACCTGGAGACTTTGTAGAGTTTCGGGTGGGTAAAGCCTCCAGTGTTGGGTACATATTTGATTAAAATCAGCAAAATATAAATACAATCACAAAGCATGTCATTTAACATGTGTAAGAACAGAATAATAGGTTAAACAAATGGATCCAGAAAGTTGACAAAACCATCATCAAACTTGGCATGAAAGGATAGTAGTTTATTAACAACATAGTAAAAGTTAAACACATGTTGTACCATTATAACTCTATTGGTTTCATATTTTTTGAGTCCATGTTTTATCTCGGTTCACAATAGCTGACTCCAAAGTTGCACGATTTTCAGTGCAACTTTGGAGACCAACTTTGATATGACTTTGATGTGACTTTAGGACTTTTACTCTGTGTGGCACTGAAGCTGTATCAAAGTCAGATCAAAGTAGTGCAGGAACCTTTTCTGAAGCTGCAGCGACTTCAGTAGTGTCAATTGGAACTGCTCTCATAGAGATACATGGCAATTTACATGTTCGGCAACTTTGGGTCTCACACAAGTCGGATCCTAAAGCCCTGTACACACGATCGGTTTTACCGATGATAACCGTCCGATGTTTTTTTTTCATCGGACAAACCGATCGTGTATGGGACCCATCGGTCTTTTTTCCATCGGTTTTAAAAAATAGAACATGTTTTAAAATTGTCCGATGGATCAAAAACCGATAGAAAACACTGATCGTCTATGGGCAAGTCCATCGGTTAAAAAACCCACGCATGCTCAGATTGAATTAGGAGACGGGAGCGCTCGTTCTGGTAAAACTAGCGTTCCTAATGGAGAGAGCACATTCGGCATTCTGCAAGTTATTGCCTTGTTTAATGCAGCGCATTGTTTTTTGCTTTAGAATGGCGTTTAAAATGTTGTTTTTGATGCTGATCTTTATCACGAGTTCTGACAAACTTATGTCTTTCTTTTTTCTTGTGATCTTCTCAATAATTATGATTTATTCTTAAAGGCAGACCTCACAAATTTTTAAAAAGTTTTAGAATCCTTTTTTTTTTTTTGGTTTATTTTTTGCTTTTGTTTTGGGTGTCAATTTCTCACAACAACATATGTTTCTTTTATTTTTCCCTCATGGAGGTTGGTGTCCCTTGTTATTAATTCCACATTGTATTTAGGAAATGTTATTGCTACTCCCAAAAAAAACACATCAGGCAAGTATTTTGGCTGAAATTAAATCTCCATTTATTCTGGCAAAATATAAAATAAAAAACGAGGGGCAACAATTCAAAAATTTGCGGAAAATATGAAGTCATTGGACCCCAAAGGCAGACATGAGTATGATGAACAATAAGATAAACAACATAATGAGATCAGGAGCAGCAGCCGAAGACATACATCATCCCAAGCTGTGGTACTCCATCAAACTGCAACTTCTGGAAGAGCAGCTTGAAGCCAGGGAATCACCTCCTGCTCTTCCCTGTACACTTCCCTCCACGCTTCCCTGCAGTGTTCCCTCCACGCCTCTCTGCAGCGTTCCCTCCACGGCCCCATCCATGCACCCTTGCAGGCCGGGCCACTGTGGGTGGTAATGTGGCAGGAGGAGGAGGAGAAGGAGGAGAAGGATTGGCCTGATGTGAGAGATGGGTGGCCTCAGTCAGCTGTCCCCTCCCCCCTATGTGTATGGCTGTATAGATAATGTTCTCGCAGAGGGCACGTTGTCCCGCCTCTATTTGGACTAATTTGTCCGCCAGGTAGGTACTAAAGCCCTCCACAGGGTTGAGGGGGGCCCTCATGATGGCAGCAGCGTCACGGATCATTTTGAGTGACTCCTCCTCCACCTGTGTCATCCTACGATTTTTTTTAGGTCTTATGTGGAGGGGAGTCACTTGTGACACTGTGCTGCCACTAGGCCTGGGGACCTGCTGCATGCCACTTGGCCCTGCCTCCTCCTAGCTGACACTCACCCCTGCCTCCTCCTGCCTGCCACATTCCTGAGCCTCTTCCTCCTGGCTGGCCTCATCCTGTGTAGAAAAAAGGCACATAGTTAGATATTTTGGGGAATCAATCACACACAATTTTGATCTCATGACTGGTGCAATCTGCTATTTTGAAAACTAGCAAAGAGTTTTATTCTGTCCCCGTTCTTTTTAAATACTTTAACAATCATTTATGTGCCCTTTTTTTTATTTTATTTTTTTGGGGGGGGGGGGTGTTATCATTTTGGGAGAATAAATCAAGTTCATCACAATAGTACTTTGAGGCCAATAATTATGTTCTAAAATACTATACCTGGCTGAAGATGCGAAGATCCGGCTCTTCAAGCACAGGTGGCTCCTCTTCCACCTCTGCAGGGGTGGAGGGAAGGGTGGAAGGAACGCTGGAGGGAAGGGTGGAAGGAACGCTGGAGGGAAGGGTGGAAGGAAGGGTTGAGGGAAGGCTGGAAATTGATTCCCTGGCCTCAATCTGGTCTTCCAGAAATTGCAGGTGCTTGTAGTACCACAGCTTGGGCTGTACTACATCGTCTGCTGCTGCTCCTGATCTCATGGAAGCGCGGTATTCAGTGTATTTTTTTTATATGCATTCCGCATATTGTTTATCTTATTGTTCATCATACTGTAGTCTGCCTCTGGGACCCAATTTTTGAATGGTTGCCCGACGTACACCACTCTTGTGGTAATCTGGATGTTTAAGTTCCCAGAGGTTGCGGAGTTCTTTATATTTTTCAATAAAAACCAACATGATATCCGGCTCGCGGAGTTTATGCATTGCCGACTGTCTGCAAGTTCAAAACACATAAAAAAACATGAGAGGTCAGATTCCATTCTCCTCAACTTATCCCAATATTGGCCTTTACAATCATGAACCATTATAGGCCATTGCAGGCCCAAGTTCCCTTCTTACCTTATTATAGTTGTGGTCTTTTCTGGACTTCCGCTCGTTCTTACTCCGCGCAACCCTAATAACTTTGTTACTATTTTATACCCTGCGCATGCGTGTAACTCCGCCCGCGTCGCCCGCCCATGACGGTCTTTTCCTGCATTTCCCCGCCCCTTCACGTTCGGCGCACAGTGGGATACGACGACATGTCGGTGACACAGGTGGCTTCTTTATTAGAACGCACCGACGAGGAAAGCCCGGAGGCGGGAACGTCCAGATCCAGGAATAAAAGATACAAGGCGACTAATATGTCATTTGCTGAGATGGCGGAGATGGTGGACATCCTGCGGAGGAAAGATTACGATGGGAAGCATGGGCCATACGGCACCACTAATCTCAGGAAGTCGCAAATAATGGACAAAGTGGCGAGGACTCTCTATCAGAAATATGGGGTCAGGAGATCCAAGGAGCAGCTCCGTAAAAGGTGGTCTGACCTGAAGCTGAGGGAGCCGGAGCAGTATAGGAAGCTTAAAAAAAAGCATTGAAAAAAGTAAGCTTTTCTTTTTACTATGTTCTTTCATATTGTAATATGTATTCTTGCATGCTCCATGTGCTTGGCTTGACTGGTTTCACATTTGCAAATGGCAACTTTTATGTTAAGTTGAGGGACCACTTATTTGGTAATGTTTCGTAGTAACCACTTGATCGTCTTCCCCAAAACATGTTTGGCACATATCCACGTAAACCACATGTGGTCATGCCTCATTTTAATAAAACAACGTTTCTACACATATTTGGCTAGATGATGTGTTGTAACTAAAGTAGAATGTGAATGAAAGGCTAAACTGGATTCTGGGTAAAGAAGATGACACTCAAGCAGTTGGTTACAGAGCTTTTTGCTCAGGAGCAATATACTATAGTGTGGGCCACATGCCCAAATTTATAAGGAAGTCACAAACAGGTGCTCCAGTGGATACCTTGGTGGTTCTCCAAGTGTGTTTTTTAGGCCCCTAAAAAAAAGCATGCAGCTTAGTAGAGTTCTCAAGATCTCATGTGTTCATCTTGGAACTCTGGCCCAAATATCAATTGCACCCCACTTCAATCAATGTATACAATTTATGCCCTCAAATCTCTGTGTGCTAAAGGATACCTTTTTTTTTCCATTCCCATAGGGAAGAGGAGACTGGGAGGACACCAATCTGAGGAGACGAGGAAGCACAGACCACATAAACACCCCCAAGATCCCAAAGCACCCCAAGATCAGCATGTTGAGGAAGCGGAGGTGGAGGAAGGAGAGGTGGAGGAAGGAGAGTTGGAGCTTATCACCACAACAGGTCAGTGTCTGTCACCACAACTTCCAGGTAAATACAGATGTAGGCCTGCATATTTCAATTTATCTTTTATTTTTTAGGGGATGAACGTGGTGGTGTGTCAGGAACTCCAAATCCTCCATTCTCGAGTGCTAGTGCCCAAATAATTATTCAAGAAATAATGGAATGTTGTAGCGAAATGGACTATATGAGAAATAGAATTAATGTGATTGGTGATTGAGCAAAAATATAAAAACATTATAGATATTTTGGGGCGAATAGTCTGACACCCCCCCCCCCCCCCCTGTTTTTGTGTTTTTTTTTGCCCTTAAAATTTTGCACTGGTATTCCCACCAGCCCAAATGTGAAGCCCCCATGATGGCAGATAGCACATGTTTACCTTAGCCATGGGATCATGTGGCAAATCCCCAGTTCAGACACAAAAATAAAGTGGGTTCTTCACATTTGGGATGGATCAGGGGTGACATCACCCCATCTCCTGTTTCTCCTTTTCACGTTGAATTTTTATATTTCCTTTTTTGGACAAATGTTTACTATTTTGACCCATGCATGTTTCTGCAAAACAAGCCTCCAAATAAAACCATAATTTTTAGGGAGGTAAAACTTTCTACATTGTATTTCTATAAAACGTTTAAAAAAATGTGGTGCACAGAGTAAAAAGTTTCTGGGACACTCAAAAAGGTGTGGCTTGTTCTTTCTATGCTCAATAGCAGTTCTGAAAAAGCTAAATCAATGCTTTTTATAGTGACAATTGTGGCT
The DNA here is from genome assembly GCA_029206835.1 of Rana muscosa. NCBI lineage: Eukaryota > Metazoa > Chordata > Amphibia > Anura > Ranidae > Rana > Rana muscosa. The sequence continues at coordinate 83,415,340 of CM055118.1, forward strand.
ATTTACTAAGGACAAATACACTTGGCACTACAAGAACATGGGAGACACATCAACCCAAAAAACAAGAATGACAAAACAAGGTTTTTTTAAATATATTAATATTTTATTTAAAAAATCAAAAGGTTAGATCTGGTCTGGCATTGCGATGGCCCCCCTACCCATGAAGTACTCAACGTATTTCTCACGTACTTCACGGGCACTTTGGGGGGCCAAGCCAGTACGGCAGTGTCCAGGCCAGTCATAATGGACATCTCGGATGGACCGGCCTCAGGCCCAACTGTTGAGACATATGTTGGCGAAAAATGACGGAGAAAATTGTGCAAGATGCAGCAACAGAAAACAATGTGGTTCAGCTTGTATTCCGCCATATGTATTGCTGTCTGAAACAGGCGGAACCGGCTAGCCATTATCCCAAAGGCATTCTCCACAACTCTCCGGGCTCTGGCCAGCCGGTAATTAAAAACCCTTCTCTCCGGGGTGAGAGTGCGTTGGGGAAACGGCCGCATCAGGTGTGGTCCCAGTCCAAAGGCTTCATCCGTGATGAACACAAACGGTAGTCCTTCCACATTGTCTGCATCTGGAGGCAGTGCAAGACCCCCAGAGTGCAGACTGTGAGCAAACTCCGTCTGGGCGAATACTCCGCCATCGGACATGCGGCCGTTCTTCCCCACGTCCACATACAAAAACTCATACCGTGCCGACACCACCGCCATTAACACAATACTATTAAAACCTTTATAGTTAAAATAGAATGACCCCGAACGGGGTGGCGGCACTATGTGGACGTGCTTGCCATCAATTGCCCCTCCACAGTTGGGGAAGTCCCACCGCTGGGCAAATTGATCAGCCACAGTCTGCCATTCCTGTGGTGTGCAAGGAAACTGTGGAGTCAAACAAAAAGAAGACATTAGTACGTTTTCAGTTTACAGTGCAAACAGATTACACAAAGACATTGTTGACCAACATCAGGCTAACATTATTATTTAAGGGAGTATTTCATGGCCAAAAAAGAAGGCCCACTTAGCAGGTGTCTCACCCCCGCTGAGGGGACATTAGAAAATATTCTAGGGGGGGGTTTGAGGTGATTTGGGGGGCACAAAATAAAGGCTCTACCACTCTGCTGAGCTTTAAGGAGAAAGAAAACATTTGAACACATTTTAGGGGGGGGGGGTGCAAAACTACGATGGCACTGACCCAAAAAAAACAGGTGTAAAAAACTAGGCTAGCTGTGTTTGGGCCCAGGATAGCATGCTGGAAAGGTTAGTGAAGGGAAATAGGCATGTAGGCCACAAAAAAGGGCATTAGAGGAAAAAACATGCATGGGTAAAATGGGGACATTCCCAGGATATTACAAACAGGCAAATTTGGGAAGGAGGAAAGAAATAAAAAAACATTAGCAAACAATCCAAACATATAATGTGATGTTAAAGGAGCAAACTTATCTTCATATAGTCCTTCTGCAGGACCTGAATAATGGCAGAACATGTTTCAGGGATTATGATCCCGAGAGCCTGGGGGGAGATGCCTGTTGTGAACTTGAGGTCCTGCAAGCTTCTCCCAGTCGCCGGGTATCTCAAAGTGGCAATAAGCCTCTGCTCGGCAGTGATCGCCTGGCGCATCACAGTGTCCTGCCTCGTGATATAGGGGGACAGCAAATCCAACAGACGGTGAAAAACGGGGTCCGTCATCCTGAGATAATTCCTGAAATCATCAGGATTATTCTCATGGATTTGCCGCAGCAGAGACATATGAGAGAATTGGTCACGCTGGAGCAACCAATTATTGGTCAATGAACTCCTCCTCACCCTGTTCACGGACTTAACTCGGGTTACAGTGTTAACCGCAACACCAAGTCCATAGCCAGCACGAGCTCCAGAACGAGAACGCACTTCAAACATGGTCTTAAACCAGTCGCCTGGTCAGAACGAACTCAAACAGAACGCACCGTGGAACAGCAAGGCCTGAGAAGAACGACCTGAAAAACAGTAAACGAATGGCCAAGAAGGCACTGCAAAGCAGTAACGACCTGACTACACGCACTGAAGAACAAATACGAACCCACAAGCACAAACTGAACACCAGGAAACGATCTGAAAAGCACGGAGACTGAAAAGCGCGAATCGGCTCTCACCAAACTTTTACTTACACGTGGTAACACAAAATCAGCAAAAGCAGCCCAAGGGGTGGCGCCATTAGATTTGAACTTCCCTTTTATAGCGCCGTCGTACGTGTTGTACGTCCCGTCGTTTTGTTGCCGTCGGTTTTTTGACTGATGGTGTGTGGCCAAGACTGATGGAAGACAGTCTCATCGGAAATTCGATGGAAAAAAATATCGGATTAGAAACCATAGGATATCCGATCGTGTGTACAGGGCTTAAGTTGCAGGATCGTAAACCGGGTGTCATGGTTATGCAGTAATGTTTGTCTATCAGCTTACCCCTTCTCCATGTGTTTTACCTTAGAGGCCAGCCACTTTCACCTGGCTGCTTAAATAATCTCTCCTCCAAGCATGGCTCCACCCAGGCCCTATCAGGGAACACTATATTAACCTGTGCACTGCAAGCCAGCCGTGCTGATCAACGTTGTTTGTTAAGCTATTATGTGTTTGGATTCCTGCTTGCCGTGTGCTACGTCTGTCTCTGTTTTACCGATCTTGGCTTGTTCTCGACTATCCCTGTCTGCTTGTGACCTTGACCTTTGGCGTGTCCTTCTTTACCCTTGTCTGCTAGTCGCCCCAACGTTTGGCTTATCCCCTCACTATCTCTTGTATCCTGAGCTGCTGCTTCCCCTCTATCCTCTATAGCCTACTGTGAGCATGAGCTGGGAGACTCAGTTGCAGCCCAGTCCATCCTCACCACTAGAGGCTCTGGTGAACACCTGTTGGATCTTAGACTCCGCGCCCTGGGGAATCTTAGGCTCTAGCTCCCTGTGGGATGCCTGTTAGTGCTCCAGTGGACCTGCCTTCCTTAATCACCCAGAGTTCCATCCGCAGCAGTCAGCCATAGGATTCGCTACCTTAGCGGTGTACTCCTGGCCCCAACGGTGTGCATCTGTCACCTGGTTTCATGTGACCTGACAGTTTGATCAGCCATGGACCCGGCTGACGTGTCGCTTTCCATAGATGATCCATTACATGGCATAGTCCGCAGACTTGAGACCCAGGAATCAAATCAGACTCAGGTGATGCGATTCCTCCAGGATCTGGCTTCCCGCTTCGAGCAGCTTCAGGTCTCCTTGGGAACCCCGAGTCAGCAACCTCAAGCACAATCAGCGACTGCACCTATTCCAGAAGCAGTCGCAGCCACACATTCACTACAACTGCCAGCTCTGTCCCGTTTCTCTGGGGACTCCAAGGCCTGCAGGGGGTTCCTCAGCCAATGCACTATTCATTTTGAGCTCCAGCCTCCAAACTTTCTGTCTGATCGGGCAAAGGTAGAGTATATCATCTCCCTCCTCTCCGGTGAAGCTTTAGCCTGGGCAGCCCTTCTGTGGGAACTGAATGATCCTGTGGTTTCTAGCCTGTCTGACTTCTTGAAACTTTTTTGGAATATCTTCGAAGAACCGGCTCATGTCTCTTCAGCAGCCAGCGCCCTTTTACGTCTTCGCCAAGAGTCTTCTTCTGTGGGACAGTATGCTCTTCATTTTCTCATACTGACGGCTGAGTTGAGTTGGAACAAGGAGGCCTTAGTCGCAACCTTTTTGCATGGCCTTTCTGATAGAGTGAAGGATGAGTTAGCAGGAAGAACCATCCCCACTGATCTGGACAAAGTTATCTCCTTGTGTAACCAGATCGATATTCGTTTTCAGGAAAGGACCCTAGAAAAGCGACACCGGCACTCCTTGGTCTTTAGTCAGCCTGAGCTCCCCTCTCTTCGACACGTGGAGCATCTCCTGCCAGCCGAGGAACCCATGCAGCTGGGTCGGACTAGGCTATCCCCCGAGGAACGTGCTAAGCACAGAACTCTGGGCCTGTGTCTCTACTGTGGGGGCAAAGGTCATTTTCGTGACACTTGCCTTCTTCGCCCGGAAAAACGCTTGGGTCCAATACATCTGGAAGGTGGAGTATTGGACCCAGAAATATCACCTTCTCATCTTCTTCTTTCTGTGTTCCTTTATGTTGGTGCTTCTTCTCATTCGATCTCAGCATATCTGGATTCCGGAGTCGCTGGCAATTTCATGGACTGGGAAATCGCATCGTCCATGAGACTTACCCTTTTGCCCCTCACCACGCCATTGGTGGTCTTGGCGATTGATGGCACTGTTCTTCCAGGGGGTCCTATCCGCTTCCAGACCCTCCCTGTTAAGATGTCGCTAGGGGCACTCCACCAGGAGTGGATATCCTTCCCTTTCTTACCTAAGGCCTCAACTCCTATCATTTTGGGTCTTCCTTGGTTACGACTCCATTCTCCACATGTTGACTGGACTACTGGACAGATCCTGGCTTGGGGTTCCTCATCCTGCCTACCCAAGGTTGTCCCAAAAGAGAAACTTCCTGTTGCCGCCATCCCAATATCTTTTGCTCTTCCTACAGCACAGCATATAGTGATTTCTGGAATATGTCCTGCAATAGTCGGGCTGATGCACTCTCTAGGTCATGTGGCACTCTGGATGAGGAGCCCACCTGTGAACCTGAGCCGATCCTTTATTCCAGTTTGCATAACCATTTACCTTTGTCTGTCTCTAAACACCCTTGGATGCACAGCCAGGCTAGCTTGTCTGCAAGTTCTGCAGTCAATACACCTTGCGATGCGATTCAGGTAGTCGCTACACCTGACCATGCTATTCATTCGGCCTCTGAACTAGTTATGCCAGTCCAGCCCATGCCCAGTGAACCTCCTACCTTTTCTTATTCAGGACCTTCTGTAACTTCGCCTCACCCTAATACTGTTACGTCCATTCAAACCTGTCTAAGGGGTTCAATCCATCCTCATCCAGCTTGACTCCAGTGACATGTCACCTTCTAACCGACCTGACCTCAGGGTTCCACTGACATCTGCCCAGTCTTATGGTCCTGTGCTAGATGCCCAGTTCATCTTTAAGGGTCTGGGGGACCCTCCTCAGATTCCTGTTGATCCTCTCATGCGCTTGCTTATTCCTAAAAAGCCTTTGGTCCTCAATAAATCCTCTCGTCCTCTCCCTACCTCGGTTCCGGTCTCTGAGGATAATTTAAAGTACGAGGTTAGACAAGTTCTGGATTCTCGGCTCTACAGAGGCATTCTTCAGTACCTTGTGCATTGGAGAGGGTTTGGCCCTGAGGAGGCGTCTTGAATCGCTGCATCTGAGGTCGTTGCACCTCTTCTGTTGAGGAGGTTTCATCTGAGATTTCCTTATAAGCCTGGGCCCAGGCATGGAGGGGGAGGGGGAGCGCCGATAAGAGGGGGGGTACTGTCATGGTTATGTAGTAATATTTGTCTCTCAGCTTACCCCTTCTCTATGTGTTCACCTTAGAAGCCAGCCACTCTCACCCGGCTGCTTAAATAATCCCTCCTCCAAGCATGGCTCCACCCAGGTCCTATCAGGGAACACTATATTAACCTGTGCACTGCAAGCCAGCTGTGCTGATCAACGTTGTTTGTTAAGCTATTGTGTGTTTGGATTCCTGCTTGCCGTGTGCTACGTCTATCTCTGTTTTACCGATCTTGGCTTGTTCTCGAATATCCCTGTCTGCTTGTGATCTTGACCTTTGGCGTGTCCTTGTTTATCCTTGTCTGCTAGTCGCCCCGACGTTTGGCTTATCCCCTCACTATCTCTTGTATCCTGAGCTGCTGCTTCCCCTCTATCCTCTATAGCAGGGGTCTCAAACTGGTGGTCCTCCAGCTGTTGCAAAACTACAAGTCCCATCATGCCTCTGCCTGTGGGAGTCATGCTTGTAACTGTCAGCCTTGCAATGCCTCATGGGACTTGTAGTTTCACAACAGCTGGAGGGCCGCCAGTTTGAGACCCCTGCTCTATAGCCTACTGTGAGCATGAGCTGGGGGACTGTGGGGTCCGCGACCTGGATCCAGTTGCAGCCCAGTCCATCATCACCACTAGAGGCTCTGGTGAACACCTGCTGGATCTTAGACTCCGCGCCCTGGGGAATCTTAGATTCTACCTATCTGTGAGATCCCTGTTAGTGCTCCAGTGGACCTTCCTTCCTTAATCACCCAGAGTTCCATCCGCAGCAGTCAGCCATAGGGTTCACTACCTTAGCGGTGCACTCCTGACACCAACAGTGTGCATCTGTCACCTGGTTTCGGGTGACCTGACACCGGGCCTAAAGCCTTGTACACACTAGTAGTTTTTCTTCCTTCAACCCAGCGGACTGAATGAGAAAAACTGAGGAGCTCAGGAGGAGCCACTGTATTAACAATCTGATGTTAGTACAGTGATCCCCCCAGCTCAGCTATTGTATTCTAACAGGTTGACTGCCACCTGCCAGAACCCATTATTTAGTGCTCCAAGACATTGGCTGAGAGCGCTGATCGGGTGCTGATCTGCAGACTATTTTTTTATAAACTTAAATTTTATTGATTTTCAACATTTTCCAACAGAGAAATAAGAGAGAGAAAAAAAAAAGGAGCAAAAAGACATAAAATATTGCAGAAAGCAAGTACAGTAGGTGCCGCCGATATTGTATATCTATCGCGCTCCCATCGCCGAGATTCTCGGCGACAGGAGTGCCGAGATCTCGGCAACAGGGTGGCGACACGTGTCGCGCTCGCTGCAATAGCGAGGAGACGCGACACTGTATTGAGCGGGGATCCGATGTGGATTCCGGCCAATAGCAGGCACTGTGTTTGGTATGAATCCTGAGCGGGAACTCCACGCCAATTTTTTAAGAAAAAAACGGCATGGGTTCCCCCTCCAGGAGCATACCAGGCCTTTGGGTCTGGTCTGGATTTAAAGGGGAACCCTACGCCGAAAAAACGGCGTAGGGGTCCCCCTCAAGATACAAACCAGACCCTTATCCGAGCAAGCAACCTGGCAGGCCGCAGGAGAAGAGGGGGGACGAGAGAGCGCCCCCCCCCCCTCCTGAACCGTACCAGGCCACATGCCCTCAACATGGGGGGTTTGGTGCTCTGGGGCAGGGGGGCGACCTGCGGCCCCCCCACCCCAGAGCACCCTGCCCCCATGTTGATGAGGACAGGACCTCTTCCCGACAACCCTGGCCGTTGGTGTTGGGGTCTGCGGGCGGGGGGCTTATCGGAATCCGGGAGCCCCCTTTAATAAGGGGGCCCCCAGATCCCGGCCCCCCACCCTATGTGAATGAGTATGGGGTACATCGTACCCCTAACCATTCACCTGGTGGAAAAAAATTGCAATAAAAACACAACACAGTTTTTAAAAGTATTTTATTGCACAGCTCCGGGGGTCTTCTTCCGACTTCGGGGGTCTCCGGTGTCGTCGCCGCGCTCTCCGGTTCTTTCTTCTGCCGGGCCACCGCTATCTTCTTCCAACTCTTTTGCTAGCGGGGCCCGGTCTTCTCCGTCGCCTTCTCCCCTCTTCTTCTCTCCGGTTCTTTCCTTCTTCCGCCGGGCCTCCGCTAACTTCTTTTAGCTCTTTTGCTAGCGGAGGCCCGGTCTTCTCCGTCGCCTTCTTCTTCTCCCGCTCTCCGGTTCTTCTCCCGCTCTCCGGGTTCTTTCTTCTGCCGGGCCACCGCTATCTTCTTCCAACTCTTTTGCTAGCGGGGCCCGGTCTTCTCCATCGTCTTCTCCCCTCTTCTTCTCTCCGGTTCTTTCCTTCTTCCGCCGGGCCTCCGCTAACTTATTTTAGCTCTTTTGCTAGCGGAGGCCAGGTCTTCTCCGTCGCCTTCTTCTTCTCCCGCTCTCCGGTTCTTCTCCCGCTCTCCGGGTTCTTTCTTCTGCCGGGCCACCGCTATCTTCTTCCAACTCTTTTGCTAGCGGGGCCCGGTCTTCTCCATCGCCTTCTCCCCTCTTCTTCTCTCCGGTTCTTTCCTTCTTCCGCCGGGCCTCCACTAACTTCTTTTAGCTCTTTTACTAGCGGAGGCCCGGTCTTCTCCGTCGCCTTCTTCTTCTACCGCTCTCCGTTTCTTCTCCCGCTCTCCGGTTCTTTCTTCCGCCGGGCCTCCGCTAACTTCTTTTAGCTCTTTTGCTAGCGGAGGCCCGGTCTTCTCCGTCGTCTCGTCCGGCTCTCCGTTGTCCTTCTGCCGGCCCCTCCACTAACTTCTTGGTAGCTCTTTTGCTAGTGGAGGGGCCGGTCTTCCCGTCGTCGCCGTCGGCGTCTTCTTCCCTCTTCTCCTCCTCGATGTTGACCCGTCGCTTCCTCTCGCAGTAATGCTAAATCTTCGGTCCGCAGAGATTAATATAGGCTTCTCATGACGTCACAGTCACATGTTCCCATGACGTCACAGTCACATGATCCGGGGCCATGTGCCCCGCAGCATGTGACTGTGACGTCATGAGAAGCCTATATTAATCTCTGCGGACCGAAGATTTAGCATTACTGCGAGAGGAAGCGACGAGTCAACATCGATGAGGAGAAGAGGGAAGAAGACGCTGACGGCGACGACGGGAAGACCGGCCCCTCCACTAGCAAAAGAGCTATCAAGAAGTTAGTGAAGGGGCCGGCAGAACGACAACGGAGAGCCGGACGAGACGACGGAGAAGACCGGGCCTCCGCTAGCAAAAGAGCTAAAAGAACATAGCGGTGGCCCGGCAGAAGAAAGAACCGGAGAGCGCGGCGACGACACCGGAGACCCCCGAAGTCGGAAGAAGACCCCCGGAGCTGTGCAATAAAATACTTTTAAAAACTGTGTTGTGTTTTTATTGCAATTTTTTTCCACCAGGTGAATGGGTAGGGGGCTCCCGGATTCCGATAAGCCCCCCGCCCGCAGACCCCGACAACCAATGGCCAGGGTTGTCGGGAAGAAGCCCTGTCCTCATCAACATGGGGGCAGGGTGCTTTGGGGTTGGGGGGCCGCAGGTCGCCCCCCTGCCCCAGAGCACCAAACCCCCCATGTTGAGGGCATGTGGCCTGGTACGGTTCAGGAGGGAGGGGGGGCGCTCTCTCGTCCCCCCCTCTTCCCCTGCGGCCTGCCAGGTTGCGTGCTCGGATAAGGGTCTGGTTTGGATCTTGAGGGGAACCCCCACGCCGTTTTTTCGGCGTAGAGTTCCCCTTTAAATCCAGACCAGACCCAAGGGCCTGGTATGCTCCTGGAGGGGGAACCTACGCCGTTTTTTTCTTTAAAAATTGGCGTGGAGTTCCCGCTCAGGATTCATACCAAACGCAGTGCCTGGTATTAGCGGGAATCCCCGTCTATCGGCAATGTGTGTCGCTCATCGTGAAAGGAACATTTTTTCCTTTCCCGATGACGAGACAGCTCGGCGCTGGCTCTCGCGACGGAGCTCATAGGGTGTCAATCCTGCCGCTAGAAGCGGCGAGATTGACACAATATCGGCGGCACCTACTGTACCTGGCAGGACATACAATAATTCCGGCTATAAAACTTGAGTGAAATATGCAGGACAAATAACCAAGGATAGTATAGAGCAAGATCCAATCGGTTAAGTGTAATGTAAAGTTTCTGTGTCACAACAAAGTCCAGACCACCAGAGTGCGCGTTAGTGAATAAAAGAAGAAGGGAGATATAGTGAAGAGGTTAGAAAAGGCGAGAAAATGAGAGAGAGCGGAAATAGAGAGTAGTGAGGGGGAAAAGAAAGGAGAGGACAGCCACCCGCCCCAGAACCTCCCCGCTGCCCGGGGACCCCAACCACGTGACGCCCCCCCAGATTGGGGGTTCATCAGGCGATCGGGGCCTCCAGCACATCCCACAGTTCCCATACCCGGTTGTGAGTTTCGAGAGAATTATTTAGGGAAGCTGTCAGATACTCCATCCTTTTGACGTCCCTGATTCTGGAGTGTAGTTCAAACAGAGAAGGGGGTTCCCTCCTTTTCCATTTCAGAGCTACCAAACATCGTGCGGCCGTTAGCACCTGAGCCAAGAGTTTTTTAGAAAATTTAGAAAAAGAGGGAGGTGGGAGGCCCAAGAGGAAAAGTTTAGGGCTAAATGGCACCCAGGAACCAAAGATGGAATAGAGTAGGGAGTGCACTGTCTGCCAGTAGGGAACGATCAGAGAACAGGTCCAATAGATATGATATAGCGTCCCCACTTCGTTACAACAGCGCCAACAGCGGTGATCAGCAGAAGGGTATATGGAGTGGAGCAGGTCTGGGGTTTGGTACCAGTGGTCTAAAATTTTGTATTGGTTTTCTTTTTAGAGCGTACAGATAGAGCTCTTAGAGGCCTGGGACCATATAAGCTGCCATGCCTTTAGGGGTATATCCTCACCCAAGGCCTGCTCCCACTTGCGCATGTAGGCATGCCGGGGTCCGGTTGGCGACATATCCATGATCAGGAGCTGGTAGGTGCGCGAGATCATACCTTTAGGGGACGAGCCTTCTAAGCAGATTTTCTCAAACTCGGTTAGAGGGGAGAATTGGAGGTTCGTTACTAGAGATTGTGCATAATGACGGATTTGTAGGTAGCTAAAAAAAGCCTGTCCGGGTAAGTCAAAGGCATCATTCAAATCCTGAAAGGACCGCAAGGTTCTGGTTCTGGTATCCACCAATTGATCATAGCGAAATAAGGCCCTAGTCATCCAGAAGTGGGACATCTGTGAGGTCAAGCTGTCCGGGACATTAGGCGTAAACAAGAATGAGGTGACCAGGGAGGCAGTGGAGGTGAGAGGGTATTGCAATTTAGCGCGTCGCCATAGCGTTCGCAATAGTGCCATTGGACCTAGCAGTTGTGACGGACTGAGTGGTACGTCAGTACTCCACAGCATGGAGTTTGGATGGGTGGGGGCCAACCACAACTTCTCGATTTGTGTCCATCGATTATAGGCATGGAGAGTACACCAAGAGGCTACAGGGCGCAGCTGGGCGGCTAAGTAATATTTGGTGACGTTGGGGAACCCAAGGCCACCTTGGCCACGGGGGGCATATAGGATTGGTCTAGCGATCCGGTGTCTCTTATAATTGCAGAAAAAATTTATCAAATCGACCTGAAGGGCTCGAAAGTGCGCGGCTGGAATAGGGATGGGGAGTGTCTCAAAAAGGTAAAGAAGCTTAAGTAGGACCGCCATCTTGATGGTCGCCAAGCGACCAAATAGGGACAACTTTAGAGTTTTCCATTTGACCAGGGAGGCCCTAATGGAAGTGTACAGTTGGGGAAAGTTAGCCTTATAAAGAGTGTCATAGGAGGGCGTGAGGTAGACGCCGAGGTACTTTAAGGTAGACGTCTTCCATGTATAATTGAAGGATTGGGAGAGGGCGGACAGTGTCTGATGTGGTATATTGAGGGGGAGGGCTTCCGTCTTAAAATTATTAATTTTATAACCGGAGAGAGCGCTATAGCGGTCTAACTCTACGTGTAGATTCGGGAGGGAGACATGAGGTTGTGTAAGAGTGAGCAGGACATCGTCCGCAAATAGAGAAATCTTAAAGTCCCTAATGCGTACTGGGATGCCGTGGATGTTTGGATTCTGCCTGATATGTGCTGCTAGGGGCTCAATACATATGGCATAAAGGAGAGGTGACAATGGGCAGCCCTGTTGGGTCCCGTTGGTAATAGGGAAGGTGGGAGAGGAGGCAAACTGGGTCCTAACTAGTGCCGAGGGGGACGAGTATAGATGAGCTATAGCTTGTAGGAAAGGGCCCTTTATACCGACACGACGGAGAGTCGCAAACAGAAAAGGCCAGCCCAGCCTATCAAAGGCCTTTTCGGCATCTAGGCTGAGAAGCAGTGCCTCAGTCCTATTCCTGTTTGCTACCTCAACAAGGTCGATAACTCGCCTGGTGTTGTCCTCTGCCTGGTGGAGGGGGATAAACCCAACTTGATCCTTGTGGATGAGCGACGGCATGAAGTTGTTTAACCTATTCACTAATAGTTTGGTAACATTTTTTAGGTCTGTATTAAGGAGCACAATCGGCCTGTAATTAGAACACAGGGCATGGTCCTTTCCCAGTTTGGGGATCAACGTAAGAAAGGAAGTCTGCATGTCTCTTGGGATAGATGTGTTGGTCATGAAGGCGTTAAACAGAGGGATGATGTGGGGGAGAAGAAGTGGCAGAAAGGTCTTGTAGTAAAGGTATGATAGGCCATCAGGCCCAGGGGCTTTGTTGTTCGGGAGAGATTTAATCGTGTCAGTTACTTCCTTCTCAGTAATAGAGCACACCACAGCACATCAAACCTGCAAAATGGATTCAGGGCGAACTTCAGGGTTGGCTCTGCGGTGCCAATAATGTCTTCAGGGAGTCTGAGGTAGAGTAGTCGATCCATAGGAGCCACAGGGTATTAAATTTGTCATAAGTGTAATTATCTAGGGCCAGCATCTCCTCCATGCGCATGATGTCATTGACCACAGAGACCCATAAGGACGGGGGGGGGGGGGTAGTAGTAGTCTTCCAGAATTGGGGGATAAGCTGCCTGGCAGCCGACAGGAAGAAGCGTAGTAAGGTGCGTTTCTGAGAAGCTATGGAGCCAGGGAGCATGGACAATAAAGCTATTTCTGGGGAGGGCGTCAGGGGCCGATCGTATAGACTGATGTATATGGCAAAGACCTGAGACCAAAGGGGCTGAATGGCCTAACACTCCCACCATATATGGAGGTAGCTCCTGTCCGCCGAGCCGCACCTCCAACACGAGGGAGGTACAGACGGGAACATTTTATGGAGAGATTGTGTCACGTACCTGGTAGTAGAGCCCAACGTGCAGGGAGCGGCCTCTCGTAAACCTTTGGCTCAAGAACCCCTGGTAGAGCAGACAGGAGCTCGAGAGTGCAAAGGGGCACAAGTGCCTGGCAGGTAAGCTGGTGTAGAGGGCTGGATGCAGCAGCAGGGAGGTGTACTGTAGTCCAAAGCAGAATGCAGGCAGCAGGCTGAGAACTGTAGACAGTAGCACGGCACTCATGGATCAGGAGATTGGCAGGTGAGGACAGGCCGGGTCAAACACAGGCAGAAAGATCAGGTGCAGAAGCAGAATCCAGAGAATAGTCAAAGTCCAGGCCGGGTCAGTTCATCAGGCGGGCAGCAATTAGGTTTGAAGGAGAAGCAGGAGCGAAGTCAGGATAAGCCAGGATCAAAGACAGGCAGCAAGCAGGAGTAGTCAAGGGAGAGCCGGATCAGGTAACAAGTCAGTAATCAGAGTCACAGGTAGCAGGGGTCTCAGGAATGCTGTAGACCGGACAGCAAGGCAGCAAGGTGTCTGATCTCTTTAAATAGCCTATTTTGGCGCCAAGTGCTGTCACAGCGCGTGTGTGCGTGCTCCCGCGCGTGTCGTTCATGCTATTGCGCACGCGCATGTGCCGAATGGCTCTTCCGCGCACAGGCATTCTTCTGACACTGCTGTTGCTAGGCAGATTACTAAAACGCCTTTCCTGACATTGCCCCCCCCCCCCCCCAACGGGCAGCCTCCGGATGCCCAACTGGGCCATCTTACTTGGGTGAGATCTTTTAAAGGCCAGTATCAGTCTTTCAGCATGGATATTAGTCTCTGGTTCCCAAGAGTTCTCCTCCGGGCCGTAACCTTTCCACTTCACCAGGTACTGAACCTGGTTACGTCTTTTCCTGCATTCCAGGATGGACTCCACCTCGAATTCCTCCTCACCATTGATAAGCACTGTTTCAGGAGGACCGTTATTCCGGTTAGTAAAGGGGTCCGTGTCTGTTGGTTTGAGAAAAGCCACATGGAAGACTGGGTGTATTCGGAAAGACTCTGGTAGTTTTAATTCATAGGCCACCTCTTTGATCTTCCTAGTCACTTGAAAGGGACCCACAAACTTAGGGCCGAATTTCTTAGATGGGCATGCCAATTTCAAATTCAAGGTGGACAGCCAAACTTGATCCCCGGTGCTAGGTTGAACTCCCCTCTCCTCCTCCTGTCAAACACCTCCTTGTTGTATTCCTGGGTTTTCGCCATTGTCTCCTGAAGTAGTTTATTATTGGTAGTAAAGAAGTCCAAGGTTTCTTGAGCAGCTGGTACTGTACACTCCGGGATGTTGTTAGACAGAAACAAAGGATGGAAGCAATAATTCGCAAAAAACGGGGACTGCTTAGTAGCGGAGTGAACAGAGTTATTGTAAGCGAACTCGGCAAGAGGTAATAGAGAAGCCCAATCATCCTGGGAGAAGCTTGAAAAACAGCACAGATATTGCTTGAGCGGTTGGTTTGTGCGCTCAGTCTGACCGTTGGTCTGAGGGTGATACGCAGAGGAGAAGGAGAGGTCAATTTTCAGGGATCCACATAGTGCTCTCCAGAATCTTGACGTAAACTGTACCCCTCGATCAGATACGATGTTTGCAGGTATGCCGTGGAGCCTTACTATCTCTTTAATGAATATTTTTGCAGTCTCTGAGGCAGAGGGTGTACCCATCATAGGCAGAAAGTGAGCCATCTTAGAGAGTCTATCTACCACCACGAAGATGGTGGTGTAATCTTCTGAAGGAGGTAGCTCGACGATAAAATCCATGGAGATCATCCTCCATGGTTTCTCTGGAACAGGTAGTGGCTTCAACAGCCCCCAAGCTCTGGTCTTGCTGCCTTTGTTTTGAATGCAGGTGGTGCAAGACTCCACATAACTTCTGCAGTCTTGAAGTAGCTGTGGCCACCAGAATGTACGCTGGAGGAGCTCGGAAGTCTTGTGTACGCCAAAGTGGCTGGCCAATTCGTGATCATGACAGGACTTAAAGCGGAGGTTCCGCGGTCCCTCGTTTTTTTTTTTCTAGGTGCATGTAATGGGGTTACAGATAACATGTTAGTACTCACTTGTCCTGCGATTAGAGATGTCCCCCGTCTATTTCCGTTCTAAATAATAACTTTTATAAATAGATCTTGTTCTTTGCCATTTTGCTTGTGGGCACTGTGAAGCCCACAAGCAGAGACTTCCGGGATGCGGTGAATGCATCCCAGCATTCACCGCTGTATCATCAGTGTTGACGGTGACCTGCCGAGAATTGCCCCTCAGCAGATTCTGCCAGCTCTGTTCTGCGCATGCGCAACACTTTAGCAGATTTCGCCCGCTCTGACCTGCGCATGCACAACACTTGCGTGTCCGTTCACGGCAGATCTCCGAAAATAGCCGAATGGATTATAACCCATATTCGGCGCATGCGCTTTGAGCACAATATTGTGCCACACGCTCCCGATGCTCGCTCCACTCAGCAAGGGGGGCGGGTGTATTACTATTGTAATGAGCGGATGCATGTTTAAATAAAGGAATTGATGGACAGAGAGGGCGGGTAGTTCAATGTGGATGGCCGATTTGAATACTTGTCAGAGAATTGTTAAAAAAAAAAGACATAAGATTTTTTTTAACAATTCTCTGACAAGTATTCAAATCGGCCATCCACATTGAACTACCCGCCCTCTCTGTCCATCAATTCCTTTATTTAAACATGCATCCGCTCATTATAATAGCAATACACCCGCCCCCTTGCTGAGTGGAGCGAGCATCGGGAGCGTGCGGCAACGACTGTCACAATACCCTGTTGATTGCGCAGTCGCAGTCTACAGCTCTTAATGTTCGGCAATTTTCGGAGCTAGAGCGCTGCGCCTGCGCAGTCCAGGGCTGGCAGAATCCGCAACGGCTCCCAGGAGACATTGCGAGCACCTCCCAGAAATCAACGGGGCTCCGAGGAAAGAAAGATACGCCCACTCCCGCGGGAGGAATACCCGGAAGTCCACATTAAAACGACTGATTCACGGTAAGTACAACCACAAGAAAAAAAATCAATAGGAATATGTATATGTATCTGCTAGCAAGATCACTATAAGATAATGTCAGTATTTAGGGTGAACCTCCGCTTTAAGAACTGCTACCCGAAGCTGCTGAGGCACGAAGATTTTAGCCTTGTTCCATAATAGATCATCCCTTAACTGTAGGGCAAGGTCTGATGGCTGAGGAGTTTCTAAAGAAGCCTGCTTAATTTGGGACAAAAGGTCTCCCTGCAGCATGAGGAAGTTTCCTGGGGCTAGAATGGTGCCTGGAGATGAGAGGACTTCAGGTTCACTAAACATCCGGGAAAGTGCGTCCGGTTTGGTGTTTTTTGACCCAGGCCTGTAAGTGATATGGAACGAGAACCGGGTAAAAAAAAGTGCCCACCTGGCCTGGCGTGGTTTCAATCTTTTGGCAACTTTCAAATATTCCAAATTCTTATGGTCTGTGTAGACCAGGATAGGATGTGCTGCTCCCTCCATGAGGTAACGCCACTCCTCGAGTGCAGCTTTAATCGCTAAAGGTTCTCTGTCCCCGACGTCGTAATTCCTCTCAGCTTCCGATAATTTGCGAGAGAAGAACGCAACTGGGTGCAATAGAGCTTTGGGCCCCTGTCTCTGAGAAAGCACTGCTCCAACTGCTACCTCAGAGGCATCCACCTCCAGGATGAAGGGCAAGGCCGGATCGGGGTGTTTCAGGACAGAAGCTGAAATGAACAGGTCCTTTAGGGTGGTGAAAGTGGCTTGAGCTTCAGGAGACCAGTGGAACCGGGTGCCTTGTCTAGTCAGACTTGTGATGGGGGAAATGATGGTGGAAAATCCCTTTATAAATTTCCGATAAAAATCTGCGAACCCCACAAAACGCTGAATCTCTTTCTTATCAGTGGGGGCCGGCCAGTCCAGAATGACAGTGACTTTCTGAGGGTCCATCTTAATACCTTCCACTAAAATAATCAATCCCAGGAACTGGATACTTTGTCGTTCAAACTCGCACTTTTCAGGTTAGTACTTTTCTGACATGTTCCCGATGATTAGGCAGAGAAGAGGAAAAGATCAGGATATCATCTAAATAGATTATGACAAACAAGTCAAGATAGTCTCTGAAGATATCATTTACGAAATGTTGAAATGTGGCAGGGGCGTTGCAAAGGCCGAAGGGCATGACCAAATATTCAAAGTGCCCGAATATGGTGCGGAACACGGTCTTCCATTCATCGCCACTTCGAATGCGGACTAGGTTATAGGCCCAACTTGGTGAATATAACTGCAGTTCCGAGTCTTTGGAACAGTTTGGGTACCAGAGGAAGGGGGTACCTGTTCTTAATCGTGATTTTATTTAGATCTCTGTAATATATGCAGGGACGTAGAGAGTGATCTTTCTTCTCCACAAAGAATATTCCAGCTCCTGCGGGAGAGGTGGAAGGGCGTATGAATCCCTTCTCCAGGTTATCGTCTAGATAAGTCTTTAGAGTTCCCAGCTCCAATTCGGTCAAGGGAAAGATTCTCCCAAAAGGAATCTCTGCCCCAGGGAGAAGTTCGATTGGGCAGTCGTAGGGCCTATGTGGTGGTAAAGTCTCTGCGCCCTTCTTACTGAAAATGTCTAAGAAGCTGTGGTAGACATCTGGGACAAGCTGACGGTTCTCAACATCTGTTTCCAGGCACAGTAAAGGAGATGGGATATCAGTAGTTTCCTGTAGACAGTGTTGGCGGCAGTAGGAAGAAAGGAAACAGATTTTCCTAGAGTTCCAGTCAATTTGCGGGTTATGAGCCCTCAGCCAAGGCATGCCCAGAATGATGGGAAATAAGGGGATTCAATAATGTCCAAGCAGAGTAGTTTCCGATGGTCGTTGGCAATAGTGGTGTTCAGGGGAACCGTTTCTTGTGTGACAGGGCCAGATCTAATAGCCGATCCATCGGCTAAATGGACAGAAAGTTCCTTGGATCTGGGTCGTAGGGGAACTTGGTATTTGATGGCGAAGGATAAGTCCATAAAGCCGCTGCAAGCACCGGAGTCAATAATGGCGGGAGCCTGAATATTCCCTCCTGGAAGCTGTAGAGAAATGGAGATAGCCAGGTGAGTGGTATTGTTAAGCAAGGCAGGTGAAATAGTAGAGGAGATGGTAGAGCACTTACGGAGCTTTGCGGGGCAAGTCCTCACATAATGTCCCGGTTCCCCGCAGTAGAGGCAAAGGTTATTGACCCGTCGGCGTTGACGCTTCTCAGGAGTAAGTGAGGGGCGGAGCAGGCCCAGTTGCATTGGTTCAGACGTATCAATGGAGGTGTGCACAGGAGTAGGAGGAGCAGGGTGAGGAGAGCTGGGCACACGTGGTAACATCCACACCTGGCGGGAAGGCCCCGATGTTCGCTCAGCCCTTCGTTCTCTTAACCGTCTGTCTATTTGGATAGACTGGAGGATTAGAGCGTCAAGTGTTGCCGGTATGCCAACCTGGGCCAGTTCATCTTTTAGGGGTTCGGAGAGACCCATGCGGAACTGGTGACGCAGGGCAGCGTCATTCCAGTTTGTATCGGAACTCCAACGCCTAAATTCCGACACATAGTCCTCTGCTGCCCTACGACCCTGTTGCAGTGAACATAGTGCTACTTCTGCGGTGGCTGCTAGTTGCAGATCCTCGTAGAGGAGGTTCATTGTTTGGAAGAAGGTACTCAGGAGGTTGAGACAGACGTTCTTGTGTTCCAAGAGGCGGTGGGCCCATGTCTGAGGTTCGCCTAATAATAGAGCAATAACAAAGCCCACCTTGGTGGATTCAAGAGAGAAGGTCCTGGGCTGTAAAGTGAAAAAAAGTTCACAGGCGTTGCGGAAAGCTCTGTACTTGCTGTGGTCCCCGGAAAATCTTTCTGGAGTGGGGACCCTGGGCTCAGGCGGCAACATTACAACCGTAGGTGCAGGAGAAGTTCCAGATGCTACAGGAGCCGTGGTGGACAGGGTCTGGACATGCTCCTCCAGACGGATGTAGCCTTCCTGCAGGTTTCTGACGGTCGTAGTAAGTCCATCCAGGTGACGGCATAAGTCCTCCATGGGAGAGGCTCCCTGCGTGGGCTCGGACATGGCTGTCCGGTACTGTCACGTACCTGGTAGTAGAGCCCAACGTGCAGGGAGCAGCCTCTCGTAAACCTCTGGCTCAAGAACCCCTGGTAGAGCAGACGGGCGCTCGAGAGTGCAAAGGGGCACAAGTACCTGGCAGGTAAGCTGGTGTAGAGGGCTGGATGCAGCAGCAGGGTGGTGTACTGTAGTCCAAAGCAGAATGCAGGCAACAGGCTGAGAACTGTAGACAGTAGCACGGCACACGTGGATCAGTAGATTGGCAGGTGAGGACAGGTTAGGTCAAACACAGGCAGGCAGATCATGTGCAGAAGCAGAATCCAGAGAATAGTCAAAGTCTAGGCCGGGTCAGTTCATCAGGCGGGCAGCAATCACGCTCTTGCGCACGCGCATGCGCTGAACGGCTCTTCCGCACATGGGCATTCTTTTGACACTGCTGTTGCTAGGCAGATTACTAAAACGCCTTTCCTGACAGATTGAGGGTCTCTGTACCACTGGGAGAGGAGTTTAAAGTTTTTCTCCTGGGAATAACAGGAGATTGAGGATTTGTGCGTAAACTGGTACGACTTTTGCCAATCCACCAGGTGGAGTTCCTTTCCCAGATCCGTGGACCACTTCCTGGTGTAAGAGGGAGGTTGATCATGTATCAGTGAATGTTGTAGCGTGTACAAGGTGGAGAGCAAATGTCTCAATGTTTCTGAGAGAGAGCACAGCTGTTCGTATCCCGTCAGTGATCTGTGAATTTGGAATGATGAGAAAAGGTCAGAACAAAAGGAGGATATGCGGAGGGCCATGAGCCAGTTGCCTCGGTCACTGGGCACTACGGGAGCGCCTGAGGTGGGGTCTACAAATAAACTTACTATGGGCCATGTGAGGCGGGAGCATGGCCCCACTGAATGTGAGCCGAAGCCTTGTGGTAAGGCAGGGTGGTCAAATAGAGATGTGAGTGGTGAAGGATCTGTGGACAACAATGAGAGCAGTCTCCTCTTGTACCACAGCTGAAGGGCAGCGATTGTCAACGGAGAGGTATCAGAGAGTAAATGTAGGTGTTGCCCGTATCCCAAGAGTAAGGACCGGAGGTCAGGGGCAGACAGGTCCTGTTCCACCATAGTAGATGCTTTGGGGAAGGGGCGAGGAAACCACTCCAATACCCTGGACAACAGTGCCACTCTGTGGTATAGCTCAAAGTCGGGGAGGCCCACCCCTCCCCGGATTTTGGGGTATGTGAGTAGCGTGTGATGGATGCGCGACATGCCTTGGTGCCAAATGAAACGTATGGACATGGAGCGCAGGGAAGTAAAGAAACGTTTAGCGACAGAGATAGGAACAGTTTGGAACAAATAAAGCAATTTAGGGAGGGTGTCCATCTTCAACGTATTGATACAACCAAACCAGGGTATTGGGGAGAAGTTCCAGGCGTCCAGTTCCTTCCGAAGCTGGTTCAATAAAGGAAGATAATTGAGAGCATAAAGCTGCGATAGATTGGAGGGAATCGATATGCCCAGATAGGAGATGCCCTTGGGGCTCCACTGAAAGGGGAAGTTAGCCTGTACTCGAGTGAGGGCCATTCTCGGAAGGGATATTTTAAGGGCCTCAGTTTTTGACATATTCAGTTTAAAGTTACTAAATTCTCCAAACCTGCAGAATTCACTCATTAGGGAAGAAAGGGACGTGTGTGGTTGTTGGACATAGACCAGCAGGTCGTCCGCGTAGAGTGAGAGTTTATGTTCGGCGGAGGGCGTCTGGATCCCCAATTATTGCGTTTTGTCTAATGGCCTGGGCCAGGTGTTCCATCACCAGAACAAAAAGAAGGGGCGATAGGGGGCAGCCCTGGCGCGTACCATTAGATATCTGAAAGGATGCGGAGGAAGAGCCATTGACCAGGACCAGGCGCCACGAGAACGTTCTACGCGAGGTCGGGGGGTGAGCTAGGCTAAGGTGAGCGGGGGCATGGTCAGACCAAAGTATGTTGCCTAGGGATGCCTTAAGCGGGGTGTCAAGTAGGGATTGGGATATTACGAAATAATCAATGTGACTGTAAGAATTGTGGGCCACGGAATAACAGCTGTAGTCTTTCTCAAAAGAGTGCTGTACTCTCCAGACATCCACCACCAATTGTGCGGAATGTAGGAGCGATTTTATGTGTGTGAGAGCGGTGTGAAATATGGAGGACTTACCAGAGGAAGTGTCCACGGCTGGAGAGAGGGCCACATTGAAGTCACCACCTAGAATGAAACAGGGACCGCCAAAGGAAAGTAACTTGTTCAAAACCACGGACAGGAAGCCCCCTTGGTCTTGGTTCGGTCCATACACGTTAGCCACTGTAAAAACAGAAGAGTTCAATTTCAATTTAAGAAACAAGTACTGGCCTAGGGGATCAACAAGAGAGTCTAAGACTTTGGGGTGGAAAGATTCGTGAAAAGCTATGGATACTCCCTTGGACTTCGTGCTGTGATACCATTGATGCTAATGGGGCTTATTAAGGGTCGGGATAGCCGAGCCCTGAAAATGAGTCTCCTGCAGCAGCAGAATTTTAGTTCTGGCCTTGTGAAATTGGTATAGGACCTGACTGTGCTTCTCTGGAGTATTGAAGCCCCTGCAGTTAAAGGAAGATAGGGTTATGTGGTCAAGCGGTGTCAGGGAAATAGCCGGGTCATTGGCATTCCTGCCAGTATCCATCATGGCCGCGCCAGACTCACACCTATGCGCATGCGCGCACGCAGATGCGCCATACGGACGACGTGTACAGACGCAAACAGACGGTGTGGGCGCACCCCCGGCCTATTTAAAACCGTTACTGGCACATACAAGTTGCTGGATTATCTTCAGCTTCTACTGTGTTCCTGTGCCCTGTATCTCCTGCCTGTCTGATCTCCTGTGTACCAAACCCGGCTTGCCTGACCTGTTCCTGCTGACTTCCTGGCGTGATCCCCTGGCGTGTACCTGGCTTCTTCTGTTTCTCCCTGCACCTGACCCCGGCCTGGCTAACGGACATCGCTTACTTAGTCTTCTGTGCTAAGACCCAGCTCTGCTGTGACCTCGGACTGTCTTGCTGTGTTTGACCCCCTGGCCTGGCTCCTGACTCTGCTATCTGGACATTCCACTGGTCCTTACCCTTGGACCTCTCTAGCACGCCTGCTTCCCTGCAGTCTGCCCATCCTACCAAGTTCCTGGCAACCAGCACTACCTACCAGGCAACCCGTGCTTCTGTGGGCACACCCCCTGTGTCATCTTCAGGGCTGTGCTGCGCTCGGCTGCAAGGGGAGCCCTCCCAGCATCTCGGCCTCCTACCAAGAATGTGACAGTATAATCCAGCCATGACAGAGGCCGACGGAGGTGTCTCCCAGATGGAAATCGTAATGCAACACGTCACAGCCCTGGCTCAGGTCATCCAGAAGCTCCAGGAGGGATACCTTCAACTAGAGGATCGCTTGCAGCACCTGCCACAGTCATCCACCTCCACAGGTCAAGGTCCGCCTTCAGCCAGTCCTCCTAAAGTTGCCCCTACTGTGGTTACATCTCCTCCAGAACCACGAGTCCCAGTACCAGAACATTTCCGTGGAGATCGAGAGAAGTTACGGTCCTTTAGGAACGCCTGCAACTTGTATTTTTCCTTGCAGCCACAGACATTTTCCTTTGAAGTGGTGAAAGTGGGATTCATCATTTCCCTGTTAAGTGGCGAACCTCAGACCTGGGCCCATGGCCTATTGGAGCAACAGAGCCCAACCCTTACCTCTGTGGACCAGTTCTTTGAAGCCATGGCCCGGTTGTACGATGACCCCCTACGAACTACCACGGCTGAAGCTACTCTGCATGCTCTCCGGCAGGGTCAGCGCCCTGCAGAGGATTATATGGTAGAATTCCGTACATGGTCCACAGACTCTGGATGAAATAAAGCAGCCTTGAGATATCAGTATCGGATGGGGTTGTCTGAATCTCTTAAAGATGAACTGGCCAGGGTAGAGACCCCCCCTACATTGGAGGGTCTCATCCAGCTGACCATTCAGCTCGACAGACGCTTGCGGGAACGTCAGTCTGAACGGGCCCGAACCTTCATGCCTACCCAGACACTACCTAAAGTGCTGTGTTCATCAGTTCCCGTACAGCTTGGCATGGTCCGTCCAGCACTGACTACCGAGGAAAGACTTCATAGTCGACAGGCGAATCTCTGCTTCTATTGTGGGGGTACAGGACATTTCATAAACAATTGCTCCATAAGGCCTAGGAAGCCAACCCCCCACACTCCAGTTAACTTGCAGGTAGCCAATTCTTCTTCGGCTCATATTGCCCTTCCTGTCACATTAAGGTTGGCAGGAGAAGAAATTCACCTCCAGGCAATACTGGATTCTGGGGCCTGTAGTTGCTTCTTGGATCTGGCTTTAGCAAAAAGACTCGCTATTCCTCTTTATCCCAAGAAGCAGAAACTGACCGTCCATCTGGCCGACGGCTCAATGCCGAGTTCTGGGCATGTCACAAAGAAACAGTGCCTATCCTTACCTCTACCAACTCAGGTCATCAGGAATTCTTTCTATTTGACGTCTTAAGCTCCCCCATTTTCCCGGTCATCTTGGGAATTCCATGACTACAGGCGCACAATCCTCAGATTGATTGGCCCAGGAAAGAAGTACTCTTCACATCCTCCTACTCCCGGCAACATTGTCTTGCTCCCGTACCCAAGGACTTCTCCAGTTGCCTGACTGTATTACCCACGTCCAAAGTGGACCCGAACATACCGGCAGCCTACCAGGAATTCCTGTACGTCTTCGACAAGAAGAAAGCAGATACGCTACCTCCACATCGTCCATCGAGTTACTGCCAGGGGCTGAAATTCCCTTCGGTCGTATATTCCCTCTTTCTGAGACTGAGCTTGAGACTTTAAGGGAATATGTCGATGAGAACCTCAAAAAAGGGTTTATCCGCCCATCCTCCTCTCCTGCCGGTGCTGGCATTTTCTTCGTTGAGAAGAAGGATAAGACTTTGAGACCATGTGTAGATTACAGGGAATTAAACAAAATTACCCTTAAGAATTGCTATCCGCTTCCCCTCATTCCCGAACTCTTCCAGAGGTTCCGTACAGCTCACGACTTTAGCAAGCTAGACCTACATGGAGCCTACAACCTCGTCCGCATCCGGGCGGGGGACGAGTGGAAAACAGCCTTTAGAACAAGATTCGGACATTTCGAATATTTAGTAATCCCATTCGGATTGTGTAACGCCCCAGCGACATTCCAGCATTTTATAAATGATATTTTCCGAGAACATCTGGATCACTTTGTTTGTCGTCTACCTTGACGACATTCTTATATTTTCTGCCACCCTGGAACTCCATAGAACGCATGTCAAGAAAGAGTTGTGCATCCTCAGAACACACGGGTTATATGTCAAGGCCGAGAAATGTGATTTTGAAAAGGTGTCAATCCAATTTCTGGGGCTCATCATCACCACAGGTGGGATAGCTATGGATCCACAAAAAGTGAAGGCTATTCTGGAATGGCCGGTTCCGTCTGACAAGAAGGGCGTACAGAGATTCATCGGCTTTGCGAATTTCTACAGAAGATTCATAAATAATTTCTCCACCATTGTAGCACCGATTACCCAGATAACCCGCCAACATACCAAATTCCAGTGGTCCACAGCAGCACAAACCGCCTTTGACCAACTTAAGGCCTTCTTTACCTCGGCACTAATCCTACTGCATCCTGATCCCGCCATGCCCTATGTCTTGGAGGTTGATGCTTCGGAAGTAGCCACAGGGGTGGTATTATCCCAACGTCAGGGCCCCAAAGCATTATTGTACCCCGTGGCTTTCTCTTCACGGAAGATGAGTCCTCCAGAGAAAAATTACGATGTGGGGGATCGAGAACTCTTAGCCATTAAAACTGCTCTAGAGGAATGGAGATATCTCCTGGAAGGTGCCACTCATCCCATCTTAATTTTTACGGACCACAAGAACCTGGAGTACCTTCGCACAGCCAAGCGATTAAGACCCCGACAGGCTCGGTGGGCTCTGTTCTTTTCAAGGTTCAATTTTCATATTACCTTCCGCCCAGGCTCTAAAAACTGAAAAGCCGATGCCCTGTCCCGAATGTTCCCAGACACTCCTGAAGAGATCTCGCCCAGTACAATTCTGTCCTCACAGAACTTTCTCTTGATTCAGCCTGATTTAAGGACTTCAATTGAGCAGGCTTCCTCCCAATGCACTGAAGCAGAAGTCTCTTCCTTAAGAAGTCAGGAGGGCCTTCTATGGCATCAGAACAAAATTTTTGTCCCACTGCAAGCCAGGCTACAAGTGTTAAAGACCTTCCATGACCATCAGCTGGCTGGCCACTTTGGGGTCCGTAAGACGACCGAACTTGTTCAATGGTCCTTATGGTGGCCTACTTTGAGGTCTGACTGTAAAAAATACGTCAATTCCTGTACAACCTGCCAGAGGAGCAAGGGGTCCAACACCAGATCGTGGGGCCTACTAAGACCACTGCCAGTCCCGGAGCAACCTTGGAAATAAATTTCTATGGACTTTATAGTGGATTTGCCCCCCTCAGAGGAATTTACAACCATCCTGGTCGTTGTGGACCGATTGTCCAAGATGGCACATTTTCTACCAATGATGGGCACACCTTCCGCCATGGACACAGCAAAGATCTTTATAAAGGAAATCGTCAGATTACATGGCATACCAGACAATATCATATCTGATAGAGGTGTACAATTCACCTCCAGGTTCTGGAGAGACCTCTGCAAATCACTTTCAATCAAGGTGTGTTTATCCTCAGCCTACCACCCTCAGAGTAACGGTCAAACTGAAAGGACCAATCAAACTTTAGAGCAATATCTGGGATGCCTCTGTTCTTTCTCTCAAGATGATTGGATTCCATTGTTACCTTGTGCAGAATTTGCATACAACAACTCCGTGCACGCTACTACCAACCAATCACCCTTCTGGGCAAATTACGGCTTTCATCCTTCATTCTTACCTAACGTCATTCCAGAATCATCGGTACCGGCAGTTCAGGACAGAGTAAATTTCATCCAGACAAACTACCAAATGCTCCAGAACACAATGAGGAAAGCTCAGGAAGTATACAAGGAACAATATGATAAAAAGAAAAGAGAAAACCCTACCTTCAAGTTAGGGGACAAAGTATGGCTGTCATCTGTAAATCTCAAATTATCATGTCCATCCCGGAAATTGGGACCCAAGTTCCTGGGTCCTTTTGAAATCAAACGTGTAATCAATCCTGTAGCATTTGAACTTGCCTTACCAGAGTCTTTTAAGATCCACCCGGTATTTTACGTTTCTCTTCTTAAACCTGTGATTTCTAGTCCTTTTCCAGGGAGAGAAGAAGTGCCCCCGCCTCCGGTCCAGGTTGGTGATGGAACTGAATTTGAAGTGGAGTCCATTCTTGACTGTCGTCGGAGAGGTAGGACAATTCAGTTCTTAATTAAATGGAAGGGGCATTCTCCTGAAGAAAATTCTTGGGAGCCTGCAAACCATGTGCACGCTCCTAGACTTCTGCAGAGGTTCCAAGCCTGTTACTCCGAAAGATGGGCCCGGTTCGGCATCCGGACGTTGCTTCTTGGGGGGGGGGCACTGTCAGGGAAATAGCCGGGTCATTGGCATTCCTGCCAGTATCCATCATGGCCGCGCCAGACTCACACCTATGCGCATGCGCGCACGCAGATGCGCCATATGGACGACGCGTACAGATGCAAACAGACGGTGTGGGCGCACCCCCCGGCCTATTTAAAACCGTCACTGGCACATACAAGTTGCTGGATTATCTTCAGCTTCTACTGTGTTCCTGTGCCCTGTATCTCCTGCCTGTCTGAACTCCTGTGTACCAAACCCGGCTTGCCTGACCTGTTCCTGCTGACTTCCTGGCGTGATCCCATGGCGTGTACCTGGCTTCTTCTGTTTCTCCCTGCACCTGACCCCGGCCTGGCTAACGGACATCGCTTACTTAGTCTTCTGTGCTAAGACCCAGCTCTGCTGTGACCTCGGACTGTCTTGCTGTGTTTGACCCCCTGGCCTGGCTCCTGACTCTGCTATCTGGACATTCCACTGGTCCTTACCCTTGGACCTCTCTAGCACGCCTGCTTCCCTGCAGTCTGCCCCTCCTACCAAGTTCCTGGCAACCAGCACTACCTACCAGGCAACCCGTGCTTCTGTGGGCACCACACCCCCTGTGTCATCTTCAGGGCTGTGCTGCGCTCGGCCACAAGGGGAGCCCTCCCAGCATCTCGGCCTCCTACCAAGAATGTGACAAGCGGCACCATTACAGTATCGAGAGGGGGAGACATCAGATCTAATCTGTATCAACATCAGGGTCTGCCCGGTCCAGAAGAAAATAGAAAGGGAGGAACAGAGTGTGGGGGGGGAGGGGAACAGAGGGGGGGGAAAGAATAAGAGCAGGAAGAATAGATGAGTATCAGCTCCGAAAAGAGGGAGAGTGTAGAGACAGTGCCGTGGGAGATGGGAACCAACAGGAGAAACAGAGAGGGAAGGAGAAGCAATAGGCTACTAGGTGGCAGCATTGAGTCATGGCTGGAAAGGGAACCTCCATTGATATTTAATATTCCGCTCTTGGAGGAGAGATGGGAGTGGTTTAAGAGTGCGCCTCATGGCCAGTGTTTGGCGCGAGAGGTCTGGGAGCAGCATAACAGGGGTGTCATTTAGCCGAATGGAGTCCTGTGTACTGGCAACTCTCATAATCTCTTCCTTAACCTTGTAAAAGTGCACTCTGCAAAGCGTGTCACGGGTAAAGGAGGAGTGAGGGTTTCTCTGACCCAAGGTCCTGTGTACTCTGTCCAGTTCAATAGGGGCATCCTTAGGCTGCTGGAGAAGTTGGTTAAAGATGGCGGTTACTGCTCCGGCCAGGTCCTTGTGTTCTACCTTTTCCGGAATACCGCGGATCCTGATATTATTCCTGCAATTTCGGTTCTCGATATCGTCTTGGTGATACATGAGTTGCTGTATCATGACGGTGTGGAAATTAAGGGTCTCTTCATGGGATTGCAGCATGGTACAAATGCCGTCCGTGGTATTTTCCACATCCTCCATACGGGTCTCCATATCCTTCTTGAGCTCATTAATCTCCTTTCTATATGTCTGCTCCATAGTGCTCAAAGTAATTTTTAGTGGGCAGGGATCGCAAGTAAGCATGCATGGATCGCATCTGTGACTCCATATCCCACCCGGCCCCGGAACACAGGGATGCCTGTGAAAGGTGGTGGGGGCTATGGGGGCTACAGGAGGGAGGCTCAAGGTCTGTGAGGGAGGCTGAGCGGCCCCTACCTTCATGGCGTCTGCCGGTTCAGAGCGGGCCAGGGACGGAGGCGCCGCCGGCATCTTGGATCTCTCCTGGTTCAGGAAGGCCGCAGAAGCACGGGTCACAAACCGGCCCAGATCTCCTTGTGTGCGGTCTCCAACAGGCTTAGAATGATCCTTGGGTTTGCCCTTACCCATCAAAGTGTTTTGGGAGCTGTGTATGCGGTGATGGATGAGTTATGACCCCGTAAAGACCAGCGGGACCAGGGAGCTGCCGCGATATGCGTCTTACAGCTCCATGCGCTAAGCCACGCCCCCTAAAGTGCAATATTTAAAGGGTTTTACACTATTGGCATCCACTCTTTAGCTGCATGTTATCAATTTAATTGTTTGAGACAAGAGGACTATCGGCACGTGCCTGGGCTGATACAGTGACTTCCATAGTTTCCCTTGACTGGATACCAATTGAGGATTAGATCCATGTTTTACATTAAACCTTCTTTGACCTCCTGTAATAGAAGGTCTACGCTCTCTGGTAAGAGCACATCAATCATTGGTGTTAGTTTATTCACAAAGGTGGACTCTGGGATCTTGGATTTTCAGAAAATGTATTACCTTCGTTTCACAGATTTTGGGACTATCTACTAGTGTCAAGCAATTGACTCAGACCTAAGGGCCTGGTATGCTCCTGGAGGGGAACCCATACTGTTTTTTTATTTAAAATTTGGCGTGGAGTTCCCCCTCAAGATCCCTGTTCAGAATGCAACACATGTGCGAATCAGATGCGTGCCCATAGAACATAATGGGCCTGAATTCGCACCTGAGCCGCACTGCAATGCCTAGAGAACGCACACATTTTTTCAGCAATGCACAGTGCGAATGCATCGCACATATGTGAACCAGCCTCATTGAAATCAATGTATTTTATAATGTTATGCGAATTGGATGCAGTGTAAGCCACAACCAATTCGCATAGGTGTGAACCCGGCCTAAAAGATACAAGCATTTGTTTTATTGCTTTGCTGAAGGGGAGAAAAAATCTGCTTGTACTCCTGGTTGCCCCTGTCTCGTGCATGTTTACCATTGCCAGAAATTACTCATCAGAAGTGCGTTACGCTCAGAATGCAGGGATCAGGAGTGCTTGCTGCCTAGTGTCCTCAATTGCTTAGGACAAAGGCGTCTTTTACCTTCTGGCATGTTCAGTTGCTAGGATGCAGGTGGCAGTTGCTGCATAGTGTCCTCCATTGGTTAGGACACAGGTGGCTTTTGCATTCTAGCATGCTCAGATGCTAAGATGCAGGGGGCGATTGCTACCTAGTGTCCTCCATTGCTTTGGAAACAGATGACTTTTACTTTCTACCAGGCTTAGTTGCTAGGATGCAGGCAGCGATTGCCACCTAGCAACCTCCATTGTTTAGTACACAGGCGGCTTTTGCAATTTAGCATGCTCAGTTGCTAGATGCAGGTGGCGGTTGCCGTCTTGCTACCTACATTGCTTAGGACAGAGGTGGCTTTTGTCTTCTAGCATGCTCAGTTGCTAGGATGCAGGGGGCAGTTGCTGCCTAGCATCCTCCATTGCTTAGGACACAGGTGGCTTTTGCCTATTAGCATGCTCAGTAGCTAGGATTCAGGTTGCTGCCTAGCATCCTCCATTGTTTAGGACACAAGCGGCTATTGCCTTCTAGCATGCTTAGTTGCTAGGATGCAGGTGGTGATTGCTGTCTTGCATCCTCCATTGCTTAGGACAGAGGTGGCTTTTGCCTTCTAGCATGCTTTGCTAGGATGCAGGCGGCAATTGCAGCCTAGTATCCTCCATTGCTTAGGACAGAAGCGGCTTTTGCCTTCTAGCATGCTTAGTTGCTAGGATGCAGGTGGCGATTGCATAGTTGCCGACATAGCAAAAAAAAAATCGGGGACACTTTTTTTGCATGTAGGCGGAGCCTTGTTATAATTAGGGGGCGGGTCATTTGTTTGTAGGCGTGTCACAGCCTAACAGGAAAATGTGTCGCGCGAAGAGCGCCAAAAAATGGGTGTGGTTTACGCGCAATAGTGGGCATGGTTAGAGTCCGAGGGAAAGGAAAGGAGTCGAATCCTACACCACAATAGAAATATGTGTATTCCAGAAAGTTTAACAAAATCGGCAGATAAAGATACTCCAAAACACCTGTTGTTGGCGCCTTTAATCATCCCGGCACCATGGTTGTTATGGTGTCAGGATGATTGAAGCGCATTATTTCTATTATTACATTGTAATATAAATGAAATCATTCAACTCACCATAATGCCGAATCAGTGGAAGCGTGTCACCTGCCACGTCGCCTGCCACCAGATGCCTCCCCAGCAGTCCGTCCTTGCATCAGGTGCCTCCGCAGCAGAGTCCGTCCTTGCATCAGGTGCCTCCCCTGCACAGTCCGTCTTTGCATCAGGTGCCTCCCCAGCAGTCCATCCTTACATCAGGTGCACCTGGAAGCAGAGCCCCTCCTTACAGAACTGTGTCCCTGGCAGCGGTGCCCTCCTTTCCATCTGGTGTCACCGGCAGCGGAGCCCTCCTTACAGATCTGTGTCCCCCAGCAACGGAGCCCTCCTTACTTCAGTGTCCCCAGCAGCTGGCAGCAGCGGAGCCCTCCTTTACATCTGGTGTTCCCGGCAGTGGAGCCCTCCTTTACATCTGGTGTCCCCAGTAGGGTGACCACATTTCCAAACTACCATTCAGGGACACCCTCCCTTCCCAAAAATCAGCTTGTGCTGTAACGAATCACAGCACAGTGATTGGACACAAGAGGCGGGATTTATGATTTCTCCAATCACAAGCAGGGGGCGGGGATTGTGCTCCTCCAGGCATTCAAGGCAAGGACAAGTACTGTCAGTGAGTAAAGCGGTGATGGCCTTTTTTGGGGGCATCAGAATTAGTGATCAGCCGAACACCCCCGGGTTCGGTTCGCACCAGAACCCGCGAACGGACCGAAAGTTCGTACGAACATTAGAACCCTATTAAATACAATGGATGCGAACGTTCGAATTCTAAAGTGCTAATTATAACAACTATTATGCATGTTATTGTCCTAAAAAGGGTTTGGGAACCCGGGTTGTGCACCAGGGGACATGTATCAATGCAAAAAGAAGTTTTAAAAACGGTCGTTTTTCGGGAGCAGTCATTTTAATGATGCACAAAGTGAAAAAAAAAAAGTCAAATATTCCTTTAAATATCGTACCTGGGGGGTGTCTAAAGTATGCCTGTGAAGTGCCACGTGTTTCCCGTGTTTAGAACTGTCCCTGCACAAAATGACACTACTAAAGGAAAAAAAAGCCATTTAAAACTGCTTGCGGCTTTAATGTAATGTCTGGTCCCGGTAATATGGATGAAAATCTTTAAGAAAAATGGCATAGCTACCCCATGACCCCCCCCCCACCCCAGCCCATTACCAGCCCCTTTGGGTCTTGTATGGATATTAAGGGGAACCCCGCACATAAAATAAAAAAGGCCCTATATACTCTGAACAGCCGTATACAGGCGGTGCATACAAGACAGGGACTGTAGGTTTGTTCTTATGTAGAATCTGTTTGTAATTTTGAACAGGTACATTGTTTAAGTGTAGCTCCAGCCCAAAAATCTATTTTTAAACTTTTTGGAAAACATAGGTAAGGGTTATCACCCCTGTAACATTTGTTTTGCTGTCTGTGCCCCTGTTCAGAACATTTCACCTCACTTTCCGTCCCAATGACAACTGTTTTTGAAATGTGGTGTTTTTCTTGAAACAAGGATTGCTGATAAAGCATCAGTACAGAGGAGACACCTTTCTCCCATATTAATTCTTACAGGAGAGAATTTTCCTTCCAAGGGGTAGATTTCCTCTCACTTCCTGTTGTCTTCTTGCGTTTGCAAGTAGGAGTCGTTTGTAAGTTGGATGTTTGAAAGTAGGGACCTGCCGTATATACTCTGCAGAAATAGGCCCCTTAGTTGTTGGTGTTGGCACAACACTGTAAGCACTCACAGTTACTCTTGGTTGGTGCTGGAACGCCCTGCTGTCAACTATTATATCAGGAATTGTAATTACATATAATTGTTGAACAGTGGTAGTAAAAATTGGGCCTTTGATGGTGGTGCTGGTGCCACAACACTGTAAGCCCTGACAGTTACTCTTGGTGGGTGCAGCAATGGGCCCTGCTGTGAATTATTAGATCAAGAATTGTAATTGCATGCCCCTGTTGAACAGGGGCTGAAAAAATGGGCCTTTCGTGGTGGTGGTGGTGGTGGCTTTGCCACAACACTGTAAGCCCTCAGAGTTACTCTTGGTGGGTGCAGGAATGGGCCCTGCTGTGAATTATTAGATCAAGAATTGTAATTACATGCCCCTTTTGAACAGGGGCTGAAAAATTGGGCCTTTCGTGGTGGTGGTGGTGGTGGCGTTGCCACAACATTGTAAGCCCTCAGAGTTACTCTTGGTGGGTGCAGCAATGGGCCCTGCTGTGAATTATTAGATCAAGAATTGTAATTACATGCCCCTGTTGAACAGGGGCTGAAAAATTGGGCCTTAGGCACTGGTGGCACAACACTACAACCCCTCACAGATACTGTACTTGGAGCACAGCAATGAGCCCTGTTGCAAAGTATTGCTTCAAAAATTGTAATGACACGCCCCTGTTAAACAGGGGCTGAAAAATTGGGCCTTAGGCACTGGTGCCACAACACTCCAACCCCTCACAGATACTGTACTTGGAGCACAGCAATGAGCCCTATGGCAAATTATTGCTAAAAAAATTGTAATTACACGCCCCTGTAAAACAGGGGCTGAAAAATTGGGCCTTAGCCACTGGTGGCGGCACCCATAAACAAAAATGATCTTCCAAGCTATCATCATCAATCGTATCATTGAGGACTCGGAGGAGGAGGATAGCCAGTCAACATAACAGCACAGACACTCAGCATCAGCATCAGTCTTGAAGGGATGTGACATGTTAAAATCAATTAGTCTGTTATATCAGCATCAGGTGTGTGGTAGCTGGTGGTGATCCAAGACTGGTTCATCTTGATGAAAGTCAGTCGATCAACCGAGTCAGTGGACAGGCGCACCCTGTGATCCGTGACAAATCCTCCAGCAGCACTGAATGTGCGTTCCGAAAGAACGCTGGATGCAGGACAGGCCAGTAGCTCAATTGCATACTGTGCAAGCTCTGCCCAGTGATCCATCCTCAAGACCCAGTAAGCCAGAGGATTTTCGGTGGGGAAGGTGTCCAAGTCTGACCTTGCCCCTAGATATTCCTGCACCATGTTTATCAGACGCTGGCGATGGTTGCTGGAACCGATCATACTTTGGGGCTGCGGACTAAAGAATTGTCTGAACGCATCGGTCAGACGGCCACCTTCCCCACCGCTCCTTCTTTGACTGCCCGAAGCCTCAGCAACTCGTTGTCCAGGACCAGGAGTTTGTAACCTCCCAGTCTCTGGGAACGCGTTGCACAGACCTTTCTGCAAGGCCTCCCGGAGTTGTCTCATCCTCTGCTCCCTCTGCGACGGTAACATAAGGTCCGCAACCTTACCCTTGTACCGTGGATCAAGGAGAGTGGCCAGCCAGTAATGGTCCCTCTCCTTGATCCGAAGAATACGAGGATCCTTCCGCAGACTTTGCAGGATCAGGGAGGCCATGCAGCGTAGGTTTGCTGAGGCATTCGCTCCGGAGTCCTCTGGGTCACTAAGGACGACATGATCCGCAGCCACCTCCTCCCAGCCACGTACAAGTCCACTGGTTTCTTGGGACTGTAAATCATCCCTAAAAGACTGCTGCTGATGATGCTGAGTGCCAGCCTCCACCTCCATGCTGACACAATCCTCCTCCTCCTCCTCCTCCTCCTGTGCGATGGGTGGGACAGAAGGAACACTGTCTGGGTAAAGGGGGCCTTGAGAGGCAAGGAAGTCCTCCTCTTCCTGCCTCTGTTCTGCCTCAAGTGCCCTGTCCATTATTCCACGCAGCGTGTGCTCCAACAGGTGGACAAGAGGTACAGTGTCACTGATGCATGCACTGTCACTGCTCACCATCCTCGTGGCCTCCTCAAATGGTGCCAGGACAGTGCATGCATCCCTGATCATGCCCCACTGGCGTGGAGAAAAAAAACCAAGCTCCCCTGACCCTGTCCTGGTGCCGTAGTCGCACAGGTACTCATTGATGGCCCTCTGCTGCGTGTGCAGCCGCTGCAGCATGGCCAACGTTGAGTTCCACCTGGTGGGCATGTCACATATAAGGCGGTTCTTGGGCAGGTTCAACTCCTTTTGCAGCTCAGCCAGGCGAGCACTGGCATTATAAGATCTGCGGAAATGCACACAGACTTTCCTGGCCTGCCTCAGGACATCCTGTAAGCCCGGGTACCTGCCCAAGAACCGCTGCACCACCAGGTTAAGGACGTGAGCCACACAGGGCACATGGGTCAATTGTCCCTGTCGGAGGGCGGAGAGGAGGTTGGTGCCATTGTCGCAAACCACCATTCCTGGCTTAAGCTGGCGTGGCGTCAACCACCTCTCGGCCTGGCCCTGCAGAGCAGACAGGACCTCTGCCCCAGTGTGGCTTCTGTCCCCCAAACACACCAGCGCAAGCACGGCATGGCATCTTTTTGCCTGCGTACTTGCGTAGCCCCTTGAACGGCTACGGAGCACCGCTGGTTCAGAGGACAAACCACAGGAAGAGGCCATGGAGGAAGAAGAAGAGGAGGGGGTGGAGGAGAGAGGTGTGTCACAACCAGTAGTAGCATTTTGGAGGCGTGGCGGTGGAACAACCTCCAACACTACTGCACCTTGTCCTGCATCCTTCCCAGCTGCCAAAAGAGTGACCCAATGGGCCATGAAAGAAAGGTAACGTCCCTGTCCATGCCTGCTGGACCATGAGTCAGCGGTAATATGCACCTTACCGCTGACCGCCCTGTCCAGCAAGGCCAAGACATTGCCTTCCACATGCCGGTAGAGAGCCGGAATAGCCTTCCGTGAGAAAAAGTGGCGTTTGGGAACCTGCCACTGAGGAACCGCACATTGCACAAACTCACGGAAGGGGGCCGAGTCTACCAACTGAAAAGGCAGCAGTTGAAGCGCTAGCAATTTAGCCAAGCTAGCATTCAACCGCTGGGCATGTGGATGGCTGGGAGTGAACTTCTTTCGACGGTCCAGCAGCTGGGGCAGGGAAATTTGCCTGCTAGAATCGGACGTCGGTGTACTGCTAGCAGAGTGGCCGCAAGTACTTGGCTGTGACACACCTAATTCTACACCTTCATTCCTCTCAGTGCATGTTTCAGAGAGGACTGAAGTTATAGTGGGGTTGGAGATCCCAGCTGATGCGGTGCAAGGAGAGGTCCGCTTTGTTCTTTGGTGTGGGTCTTTGAGGTAGGCTTGCCAACGAGCTGCATGGCAGGTCAACATATGTCTGGTCAGGCATGTGGTACCCAAGCGGCTGATGTTTTGGCCACGCGATATACGCTTGAGACATATGTTGCAAACAGCAGCTGTGCGATCTGATGCACTAGCCTCAAAAAAGGCCCACACCAAAGAACTTTTTGAATGACGGGCAGAGGCAGCGCCCTGCACAGGCGGAGCTCTGCGGTGTGATTCCGTCGGTGTACTGCCCTTACGCTGGCCACCAAAGGGCATCCTGCCTCGTTGGAGATGTGCCTCCTCCTCATCCTCCTCCTCCTCCTCTCTCCTATTAGGCACCCACGTGGAGTCAGTGACCTCATCATCCCCTCCCTCCTCATCACTGGAGCCAATCTGGCAGTATGCTGCAGCTGCTGGAACATGACTGCCAGATTGGTGTCCTTCTTGAGCATCCCCTCTGTCTGCTCTCACGCTACTGCCTTCCTGTAGCTGGGTTTCATCATCAGACCCTTCGAAACGCTGGGCATCCTCCTGGAGCATGTACCCAACACTGTGCTCAAACAGTTCGGGGGACTCCTCAGGAGGAGGACATGGTGGGTCTAGGGAAGGAGTGACTGATGATGAGTCTGACATTGATACCAGGGAAGAGGACGCTTTGGCAGCTGCTTTGCCAGTACCCTGAGCCTGGGTGAGAGAGGATGAGGAGGAGGAGGAGGGCTTGGTCATCCACTCTACCAAGTCTTCGGCATGATGTGGCTCAACATGTCCAGCTGCCGAAAAGAAGGACAAGCGTGTCCCATGGCCATGTGCTGATGACAATGCACCGCGTCCACGACCAGCACTGTTGTCCCCAGACACAGAGCCTGCTTGCCCTCTTTTATTGGCTCCTGACTGTCTGCCTCTCCTTGTTTGCCTTCCAGACATTCTAATAGATGGCCTGCAGGGAGATGGGAAAAAAGCAATAAGGGCTACCTTCAGGTGTCCTTCTCTGTCCCTTTACTTAAGGATTTCTAAATATGGTTGAGGATGATTGCTTTTGCACAGAATAGCACAACGACAATTTCCCTGACTGTCCAAAAAACAAGGATTTCAAAGATGGTTGATGAGGAATGCTTTAGCACACTATAGCACAAGGAGAATTTCCCTCACTGTCCTTCCCTGTCCCTAGAAACAAGGATTCGTACAGTAAAACACACTGACACTCTCCCTACCTATAGTTTTCTGTCCCTAGAAAAAATGTTTTTTTAAAGCACACTATAGCACAAGGAGAATTTCCCTCACTGTCCTTCCCTGTCCCTAGAAACAAGGATTCGTACAGTAAAACACACTGACACTCTCCCTACCTATAGTTTTCTGTCCCTAGAAAAAATGTTTTTTTAAAGCACACTATAGCACAAGGAGAATTTCCCTCACTGTCCTTCCCTGTCCCTAGAAACAAGGATTCGTACAGTAAAACACACTGACACTCTCCCTACCTATAGTTTTCTGTCCCTAGAAAAAATGTTTTTTTAAAGCACACTATAGCACAAGGAGAATTTCCCTCACTGTCCTTCCCTGTCCCTAGAAACAAGGATTCGTACAGTAAAACACACTGACACTCTCCCTACCTATAGTTTTCTGTCCCTAGAAAAAATGTTTTTTTAAAGCACACTATAGCACAAGGAGAATTTCCCTCACTGTCCTTCCCTGTCCCTAGAAACAAGGATTCGTACAGTAAAACACACTGACACTCTCCCTACCTATAGTTTTCTGTCCCTAGAAAAAATGTTTTTTTAAAGCACACTATAGCACAAGGAGAATTTCCCTCACTGTCCTTCCCTGTCCCTAGAAACAAGGATTCGTACAGTAAAACACACTGACACTCTCCCTACCTATAGTTTTCTGTCCCTAGAAAAAATGTTTTTTTAAAGCACACTATAGCACAAGGAGAATTTCCCTCACTGTCCTTCCCTGTCCCTAGAAACAAGGATTCGTACAGTAAAACACACTGACACTCTCCCTACCTATAGTTTTCTGTCCCTAGAAAAAATGTTTTTTTAAAGCACACTATAGCACAAGGAGAATTTCCCTCACTGTCCTTCCCTGTCCCTAGAAACAAGGATTCGTACAGTAAAACACACTGACACTCTCCCTACCTATAGTTTTCTGTCCCTAGAAAAAATGTTTTTTTAAAGCACACTATAGCACAAGGAGAATTTCCCTCACTGTCCTTCCCTGTCCCTAGAAACAAGGATTCGTACAGTAAAACACACTGACACTCTCCCTACCTATAGTTTTCTGTCCCTAGAAAAAATGTTTTTTTAAAGCACACTATAGCACAAGGAGAATTTCCCTCACTGTCCTTCCCTGTCCCTAGAAACAAGGATTCGTACAGTAAAACACACTGACACTCTCCCTACCTATAGTTTTCTGTCCCTAGAAAAAAAGTTTTTTTAAAGCACACTATAGCACAAGGAGAATTTCCCTCACTGTCCTTCCCTGTCCCTAGAAACAAGGATTCGTACAGTAAAACACACTGACACTCTCCCTACCTATAGTTTTCTGTCCCTAGAAAAAATGTTTTTTTAAAGCACACTATAGCACAAGGAGAATTTCCCTCACTGTCCTTCCCTGTCCCTAGAAACAAGGATTCGTACAGTAAAACACACTGACACTCTCCCTACCTATAGTTTTCTGTCCCTAGAAAAAATGTTTTTTTAAAGCACACTATAGCACAAGGAGAATTTCCCTCACTGTCCTTCCCTGTCCCTAGAAACAAGGATTCGTACAGTAAAACACACTGACACTCTCCCTACCTATAGTTTTCTGTCCCTAGAAAAAATGTTTTTTTAAAGCACACTATAGCACAAGGAGAATTTCCCTCACTGTCCTTCCCTGTCCCTAGAAACAAGGATTCGTACAGTAAAACACACTGACACTCTCCCTACCTATAGTTTTCTGTCCCTAGAAAAAATGTTTTTTTAAAGCACACTATAGCACAAGGAGAATTTCCCTCACTGTCCTTCCCTGTCCCTAGAAACAAGGATTCGTACAGTAAAACACACTGACACTCTCCCTACCTATAGTTTTCTGTCCCTAGAAAAAATGTTTTTTTAAAGCACACTATAGCACAAGGAGAATTTCCCTCACTGTCCTTCCCTGTCCCTAGAAACAAGGATTCGTACAGTAAAACACACTGACACTCTCCCTACCTATAGTTTTCTGTCCCTAGAAAAAATGTTTTTTTAAAGCACACTATAGCACAAGGAGAATTTCCCTCACTGTCCTTCCCTGTCCCTAGAAACAAGGATTCGTACAGTAAAACACACTGACACTCTCCCTACCTATAGTTTTCTGTCCCTAGAAAAAATGTTTTTTTAAAGCACACTATAGCACAAGGAGAATTTCCCTCACTGTCCTTCCCTGTCCCTAGAAACAAGGATTCGTACAGTAAAACACACTGACACTCTCCCTACCTATAGTTTTCTGTCCCTAGAAAAAATGTTTTTTTAAAGCACACTATAGCACAAGGAGAATTTCCCTCACTGTCCTTCCCTGTCCCTAGAAACAAGGATTCGTACAGTAAAACACACTGACACTCTCCCTACCTATAGTTTTCTGTCCCTAGAAAAAATGTTTTTTTAAAGCACACTATAGCACAAGGAGAATTTCCCTCACTGTCCTTCCCTGTCCCTAGAAACAAGGATTCGTACAGTAAAACACACTGACACTCTCCCTACCTATAGTTTTCTGTCCCTAGAAAAAATGTTTTTTTAAAGCACACTATAGCACAAGGAGAATTTCCCTCACTGTCCTTCCCTGTCCCTAGAAACAAGGATTCGTACAGTAAAACACACTGACACTCTCCCTACCTATAGTTTTCTGTCCCTAGAAAAAATGTTTTTTTAAAGCACACTATAGCACAAGGAGAATTTCCCTCACTGTCCTTCCCTGTCCCTAGAAACAAGGATTCGTACAGTAAAACACACTGACACTCTCCCTACCTATAGTTTTCTGTCCCTAGAAAAAATGTTTTTTTAAAGCACACTATAGCACAAGGAGAATTTCCCTCACTGTCCTTCCCTGTCCCTAGAAACAAGGATTCATACAGTAAAACACACTGACACTCTCCCTACCTATAGTTTTCTGTCCCTAGAAAAAATGTTTTTTTAAAGCACACTATAGCACAAGGAGAATTTCCCTCACTGTCCTTCCCTGTCCCTAGAAACAAGGATTCGTACAGTAAAACACACTGACACTCTCCCTACCTATAGTTTTCTGTCCCTAGAAAAAATGTTTTTTTAAAGCACACTATAGCACAAGGAGAATTTCCCTCACTGTCCTTCCCTGTTCCTAGAAACAAGGATTCGTACAGTAAAACACACTGACACTCTCCCTACCTATAGTTTTCTGTCCCTAGAAAAAATGTTTTTTTAAAGCACACTATAGCACAAGGAGAATTTCCCTCACTGTCCTTCCCTGTCCCTAGAAACAAGGATTCGTACAGTAAAACACACTGACACTCTCCCTACCTATAGTTTTCTGTCCCTAGAAAAAATGTTTTTTTAAAGCACACTATAGCACAAGGAGAATTTCCCTCACTGTCCTTCCCTGTCCCTAGAAACAAGGATT
Organism: Rana muscosa; assembly: GCA_029206835.1. Taxonomy (NCBI): domain Eukaryota; kingdom Metazoa; phylum Chordata; class Amphibia; order Anura; family Ranidae; genus Rana; species Rana muscosa. The sequence continues at coordinate 83,455,345 of CM055118.1, forward strand.
CGTACAGTAAAACACACTGACACTCTCCCTACCTATAGTTTTCTGTCCCTAGAAAAAATGTTTTTTTAAAGCACACTATAGCACAAGGAGAATTTCCCTCACTGTCCTTCCCTGTCCCTAGAAACAAGGATTCGTACAGTAAAACACACTGACACTCTCCCTACCTATAGTTTTCTGTCCCTAGAAAAAATGTTTTTTTAAAGCACACTATAGCACAAGGAGAATTTCCCTCACTGTCCTTCCCTGTCCCTAGAAACAAGGATTCGTACAGTAAAACACACTGACACTCTCCCTACCCATAGTTTTCTGTCCCTAGAAAAAATGTTTTTTTAAAGCACACTATAGCACAAGGAGAATTTCCCTCACTGTCCTTCCCTGTCCCTAGAAACAAGGATTCGTACAGTAAAACACACTGACACTCTCCCTACCTATAGTTTTCTGTCCCTAGAAAAAATGTTTTTTTAAAGCACACTATAGCACAAGGAGAATTTCCCTCACTGTCCTTCCCTGTCCCTAGAAACAAGGATTCGTACAGTAAAACACACTGACACTCTCCCTACCTATAGTTTTCTGTCCCTAGAAAAAATGTTTTTTTAAAGCACACTATAGCACAAGGAGAATTTCCCTCACTGTCCTTCCCTGTCCCTAGAAACAAGGATTCGTACAGTAAAACACACTGACACTCTCCCTACCTATAGTTTTCTGTCCCTAGAAAAAATGTTTTTTTAAAGCACACTATAGCACAAGGAGAATTTCCCTCACTGTCCTTCCCTGTCCCTAGAAACAAGGATTCGTACAGTAAAACACACTGACACTCTCCCTACCTATAGTTTTCTGTCCCTAGAAAAAATGTTTTTTTAAAGCACACTATAGCACAAGGAGAATTTCCCTCACTGTCCTTCCCTGTCCCTAGAAACAAGGATTCGTACAGTAAAACACACTGACACTCTCCCTACCTATAGTTTTCTGTCCCTAGAAAAAATGTTTTTTTAAAGCACACTATAGCACAAGGAGAATTTCCCTCACTGTCCTTCCCTGTCCCTAGAAACAAGGATTCGTACAGTAAAACACACTGACACTCTCCCTACCTATAGTTTTCTGTCCCTAGAAAAAATGTTTTTTTAAAGCACACTATAGCACAAGGAGAATTTCCCTCACTGTCCTTCCCTGTCCCTAGAAACAAGGATTCGTACAGTAAAACACACTGACACTCTCCCTACCTATAGTTTTCTGTCCCTAGAAAAAATGTTTTTTTAAAGCACACTATAGCACAAGGAGAATTTCCCTCACTGTCCTTCCCTGTCCCTAGAAACAAGGATTCGTACAGTAAAACACACTGACACTCTCCCTACCTATAGTTTTCTGTCCCTAGAAAAAATGTTTTTTTAAAGCACACTATAGCACAAGGAGAATTTCCCTCACTGTCCTTCCCTGTCCCTAGAAACAAGGATTCGTACAGTAAAACACACTGACACTCTCCCTACCTATAGTTTTCTGTCCCTAGAAAAAATGTTTTTTTAAAGCACACTATAGCACAAGGAGAATTTCCCTCACTGTCCTTCCCTGTCCCTAGAAACAAGGATTCGTACAGTAAAACACACTGACACTCTCCCTACCTATAGTTTTCTGTCCCTAGAAAAAATGTTTTTTTAAAGCACACTATAGCACAAGGAGAATTTCCCTCACTGTCCTTCCCTGTCCCTAGAAACAAGGATTCGTACAGTAAAACACACTGACACTCTCCCTACCTATAGTTTTCTGTCCCTAGAAAAAATGTTTTTTTAAAGCACACTATAGCACAAGGAGAATTTCCCTCACTTTCCTTCCCTGTCCCTAGAAACAAGGATTCGTACAGTAAAACACACTGACACTCTCCCTACCTATAGTTTTCTGTCCCTAGAAAAAATGTTTTTTTAAAGCACACTATAGCACAAGGAGAATTTCCCTCACTGTCCTTCCCTGTCCCTAGAAACAAGGATTCGTACAGTAAAACACACTGACACTCTCCCTACCTATCCTTCTCTTTCCCTAAACTAAAGGAATCCAGGTTAAGCAAGAAAAAATAAATGTCACTGTCCCTGCCTATGCTTCTCTTTCCCTGCTCCGGAACACACTACACTAGGCCGCCGTGCTGGCGGCCTTTTATAGTGTGGGGCGTGTACTAAACACCCTCAGCAATAATTGGCCACAGGCATCCTGCCTGTGGCCAATCATTGCTCTCCTCGCTGCCGGCGCTGTGATTGGCCAAGCATGCGGGGTCACAGTGCATGCTTGGCCAATCACAGCGCCTGGATGACACTGCGATGGCGTAGTGCATTGTGGGCCGTTCGCGTCACTCGAATTAGGCGCGAATGGCCCAAATCGTTCGATCTTCGTCGAACGATCGAACAGCCGATGTTCGAGTCGAACGTATGTTCGACTCGAACACCGAGCTCATCCCTAATCAGAATGGCCCGGGGGGTGGCTGTGTCAGTTTAATTTCGGGACACTATATTGTAGAGGTGCGCATCTTCACTGGCCTCACAATTCGATTCGATTACGATTATCAGGTCAACGATTCGATTCGATTCCGCGATGCATCACGATGCATCACCATTACAGCGTAAGTGCGCATGGTTTTCATCAAAAAAATTCAAGCAGTCAGGAGATCTCCATTTTTTTAATTATATCTGTTCTTTTTAAAAAAAGACAACACTCCCGCATGTAGCAAAGTCTAAACAAAGCAGACAACAACTTGTACATAGTACAGGAGATGGTCGGTGACTGCGGACATGCTACAGGAGATGGTCGGTGACTGCGGACATGCTACAGGAGATGGTCGGTGACTGCGGACATGCTACAGGAGATGGTCAGTGACTGCGGACATGCTACAGGAGATGGTCAGAGAGACTGCGGACATGCTACAGGAGATGGTCAGAGAGACTGCGGACATGCTACAAGAGATGGTCAGAGAGACTGCGGACATGCTACAGGAGATGGTCAGAGAGACTGCGGACATGCTACAGGAGATGGTCGGTGACTGCGGACATGCTACAGGAGATGGTCAGTGACTGCGGACATGCTACAGGAGATAGTCAGTGACTGCGGACATGCTACAGGAGATGGTCGGTGACTGCGGACATGCTACAGGAGATGGTCGGTGACTGCGGACATGCTACAGGAGATGGTCAGTGACTGCGGACATGCTACAGGAGATGGTCAGAGAGACTGCGGACATGCTACAGGAGATGGTCAGAGAGACTGCGGACATGCTACAAGAGATGGTCAGAGAGACTGCGGACATGCTACAGGAGATGGTCAGAGAGACTGCGGACATGCTACAGGAGATGGTCGGTGACTGCGGACATGCTACAGGAGATGGTCAGTGACTGCGGACATGCTACAGGAGATGGTCAGTGACTGAGGACATGCTACAGGAGATGGTCGGTGACTGCGGACATGCTACAGGAGATGGTCAGTGACTGCGGACATGCTACAGGAGATGGTCAGTGACTGCGGACATGCTACAGGAGATGGTCAGAGACTGCGGACATGCTACAGGAGATGGTCAGTGACTGCGGACATGCTACAGGAGATGGTCAGTGACTGCGGACATGCTACAGGAGATGGTCGGTGACTGCGGACATGCTACAGGAGATGGTCAGTGACTGCGGACATGCTACAGGAGATGGTCAGTGACTGCGGACATGCTACAGGAGATGGTCGGTGACTGCGGACATGCTACAGGAGATGGTCAGTGACTGCGGACATGCTACAGGAGATAGTCGTTGACTGCGGACATGCTACAGGAGATGGTTGGTGACTGCGGACATGCTACAGGAGATGGTTGGTGACTGCGGACATGCTACAGAAGATCAGTAGGTAAGTATAATATCCGTTTTAAAAAAACAATACAAAAATAAAAACAAAAAAATAATAATACTGGCACTTTAATGAACTTTTTTCACACTTCTTTACCCTATTCTAATCCCTAACCTAATTCCTAATTCCAAACTAACCTTTTCTGCAGTAGTGAGAAGAACTTTCCTGTTGTGCCGAGAATGGTTCCCATCGCCGGATTCTGTTCCCCTGGCTCTCGGGTCCTATCGGAACTCCGCCCCCCCACTCCCAGCCCTGTACATTGCCGCTCCCTCCTCCTACGAATGCTAATGCTCCTAATACCGCCCCGCCCGCCTCTCCAGCCCTCTGCTCATTAGCATTCGTTAAACAGTAGCCGAGGGCTGGAGAGGCGGGGCGGGGCGGTATTAGGAGCATTAGCATTCGTAGGAGGAGGGAGCGGCAATGTACAGGGCTGGGGGGGTGGAGTTCCGATAGTAGCCGAGAGCCAGGGGAACAGAATCCGGCGGGGGAACAGTGAGTGTATATGACGCGCTCATGTGGCTGCCCTCTCTCCTCTCTGCTTTCACGTCTCTCCTGGCGTACATGAGCGCGTCATAGGAAAAAAATAACAAATGAGGAAACGGCTCTCCCGGGAATGAAGGGGCGGGGCTAGACATCGGGGATAATCGATTAATAGGTTTCCCTGCATCGGTGCCGCATCGGGGACGCCCGAATCGCAATACACCGATGCAACGATTAAATTCCGCACCCCTACTGTATTGTCCTGGAATGAATGTGCCCGGGACAGACCTGCAAAATGTGGGACTGTCCCAGGCAATCCGGGACACGTGGTCACCCTAGTCCCCAGCAGCGGAGCCCTCCTTTACATCTGGTGTCCACGGCAGCGGAGCCCTCCTTTACATCTGGTGTCCCCGGCAGTGGAGCCCTCCTTTACATCTGATGTCCTCCAGCAGCAGAGCCCTCCTTACAGATCTGTGTCACCCAGCAATGGAGCCCTCCTTACTTCAGTGTCCCCAGCAGCTGGCAGCAGCGGAACCCTCCTTTAATCTAGTGTCCCCAGCAGCGGAGCCCTCCTTTACATCTGGTGTCCCCGGCAGCAGAGCCCTCCTTTACATCTGGTGTCCCCCAGCAGCGGAGCCCTCCTTACAGATCTGTGTCCCCTAGCAGCGGCAGCCACTGGGCAGGAGTAGAGAGCGACACGAGAGCAGCAGAGTTCAGGGGGATATCTATGCTGAGTGTGCCATATTTACACAGCATTTCACTGGCCCCGGGGAACAGATGCTCTCACCTCCCTTCTCCGTGTGTGTGCTGGAGGCAGAGGCAACTCCACAGTCCATGTGACCTTCACACGCAGATCTGATTGGGAGTACAGTTCCCGGCTTTCTCGTGTGTGAACACAGTGTTCAGTGGAGAGGGGAGAAGCCGATTGGCTTCTCCTCCCCTCGCCACTGAACACAAGGGGAAATAATCCTTGTGTCTGCGGCGGAGGCCATCTTTTTGTAGACCGCCGGCCGTTTTCCCCAAACATTCCCGATTTTCCCTGTGGGACAAAGGCAAAATCCCGGGAAAATAAGCGAGACAAAATAAATCCGGGACAAAGGTCAGAAATCCATGATTGTCCCTGGAAAAACGGGACTGTTGGCAACTATGCAATTGCTGCCTAGCATCCTCCATTGCTTAGGACAGAGGCGGCTTTTGCCTACTAGCATGCTTAGTTGCTAGGATGCAGGCAGCTTTTGTTTTCTAGCATGCTGTTGCTAGGATGCAGGCACTTATTGCTGCTACTGATAAAAGCACTGCGTTTTTAAAGACGCTTTTGCTTACATTTTATATAGGGATCTATATGGATACCAGGATGGGCTGTTTTCAGTTCTTTTGCTGTTGTCCTACCTGGAAAAATAGTCACCATTACAAAGTACATAGAAGCAGCACCTAAAAAACACTGCTGGAAAAAACTTTTATGGGTAAAATGTGTTAATATTGGTCATTCCTTCACCTAGATTGCTATGATAGGATTCAGAAATCTTTATAGCTGAGGTAAAACAGCATATTGTAAGAAGAGTAGTTGTAGTCATTGTTTTCTCCCTGTGTTATTACGTTTCTCTGTTTAGAAGCCACAGTGCTGACAGTCTGTGTAGAGGAGGAGGCTGGGCAGAAGGCGGGAAATGAAAGCAGGAAGTGCTCTGCTCTCCTCACAGTTCTCTCCTCATCGTACAGAATGGTTCAGGAGTTTCATGTTCTATGCTGTTTCTCCTGTCACACCTTCCAGGTGCACCAGGTACCTGAATGCTTCTTGTCCCCAGTGTTTATTGGTATCTGTTTCTTGTTACCAACTCCTCCATTCCTCTACAGGTGAAGAAGAGCAAGAAATGGGTTTGTAAACTCTGTGGAGAAAAACAGTCCCTGATAAAGGTAAGTGATTTCCTGTGCTATGTGTTCTGATTCTGTGTATGGACTTTCTGAGCTTGTTCAATGACTGTGGTCTGTACAAGTCTATGGGTCTGCCTTGGGCATGACTGACTTTAATCAGTATACTATCTAAAATGTTAATGTATGTTCGGCTTCTTTCAGTAATGCTTACCACCCTATGAAAAGTGAGCTGCAATGGATCACTTTTCTGGGGGTGGTATAGCAGTGGCTGGCAGGCGTTTAGGAGTTACTACTGCCACCTGTGTTTTTTTTTTTTTTTTTTTTTTTTTGAATAGCAAATTTATAATGCGGGACCATACCGAATCTGTGTGCCAAGCGTTTGGCTTGTGGTTGCGGTGTAACCTCATTGATTTCAATTGGCGAGTTTGACAGGCAGTGCCGTCTATCGAACTCTGCAACTATAGTCAGTGCCTTTTCACACACAAACATGCATTAACCACTTCAACTCCAGAAGATTTAACCCCCCTTCATGACCAGGTAATTTTTTTTGTGATATGGCACTGCGTTACTTTCACCCCCTTCCTGCCCAGCTTTCAGCGCGGTCACACTTTCAATGATAATTGCGCGGTCATGCTACACTGTAACCATGTGAAATTGTTATAATTTTGAAATTGTTATAATTTTCTTCACACAAATAGAGCTTTCTTTTGGTGGTATTCACTGCTGTGTTTTTTTATTTTTTAAATAATAATAAAAATAAAAAAAAGACCAATATTTTTTTTTTTTTTTCTTTTCTTGGTTTCTGTCAGAATTTTTTTTTCCTTCACTGATGTGCGCTGATGAGGGGGCACTGATAGGCTGCACTGATAGGCGCCACTGATGGGTAGCAATGGTAGACAGCACTGACTGGCATCACTAATGGGCACTGATTGTTGGCACTTGTAACGCTTTTTTGTAATCAGGGCACTGATGATCAGTGCCCTGATTACAGGTCTTGATGTCCCCTGCGAGGAGATGCTGATCGGCTCTCCTCGCCACACACTCTCAGTGTGAGGCGATGAGAGCAGATTACCAGCATTTCCATGTTTACATGTGACCGGCTGTGATTGGACACAGCCGATCATATGGTTAAAGAGCAACGTGTCAACACGAGGGGGGCTCTTCTGGGACGACATCATATGACGTCGTCCCACAACGAGAGCCGCACCGCCCCTCCGTCATTTGACGGTGGACGGGGGGGGCAAGTGGTTAACTGACAATTGCGTGGTCATGCGACGCTGTGCCCAAATAAAATAAATGAACTTTTTTCTCCACAAATAGAGCTTTCTTTTTGTTGTATTTGATCACCTCCTGTGGTTTTTATTTTTTGCACTATAAACAAAAAAAGACTAACAATTTTGAAAAAAAAAAAAACTATATTTTTTAACTTTCTGCTATAAAACATATCCAGTAAAAAAAAAAAAAATTTCATCAGTTAAGGCCAAAATTTATTCTACTACATATTTTTGGTAAAAAAAAATCCCAAGAAGGGCCCTTTCACACGGACGTGTCCGTGTGCGGGCTCCGCTTTCCCCAGCGGGGATCGCTCCGTTGATCCCCCACTGAGCAGGCAGATGACAGGTCTGTCTCTGCACACTGTGCCTGGACCGACCTGTCAGAGCGCCGCTCTCCCCTAATGGGGGATCAAATGACGACGGACCGTAGAGTCTGTTGTCATCCGATCCGCCAGACGGATGGGAAAATAGGGTTTTCCTCCATCACACTTTGGCGGATCGGAGCGGGTCGGATGTCAGCGGACATGTCACCGCTGACATCCGTGGCTCCATAGAGGTGCACGTAGCGTCCCTTCAGGTCCGCCTAAAAAACTGACAGGCGGACCTGAACGGTCCGTCCATGTGAAAGGGGCCTAAGTGTATATTGATTGGTTTGCGCAAAAGTAAAAGGGTCTAAAAAACTATGGGATATATTTATGGAATTTTTATTTATTTTTTACTAGTAATGGCGGCGATCAGCGACTTATAGCTGGACTATGATATTGCGGCAGATAAATCGGACATCTGACACTTTTGACACATTTTTGGGAACCAGTGATCGGTGCTAAAAATATGCACAGTCACTGTACTAATGACACTGGCAGGGAAGGGGTTAACATCTAGGGCGATTAAGGGGTTAAATGTGTGGCCAACATGTGTTACTGCGTACTGTGTGTGCTGTTTTTACTTCCTGCTCCTGTCAAGAGAGCCCCGTGTTTTGTTTACCTTCCCAGGGCTCTCTTGGGTAAAGTCCGGAGCCGATCGTTCGGTGATGGCGACCAATCAGTGGCTGAAAGCTGCTGATTGGTTGGTGCTGCAGTCAATCAAAGCGCAGCCGGGACGATCTATCTACACCAGCGCGCGGATCACGTGCTAGGTACGTGATCCGGCGCAGAGCGGCTGCCCTGCCGCAGTATAAAAAAATAAAGACTGCCCCCCCCTCTGCTAAACAGGAGATGGTAGACTTAGGACCTGGCACATCACATGACCAGAGATTCAGATAAGTATTTTTAGCATTTAACTTGGGATTTTTTTTTAAATGAACCTAGCTGATTACTTAAAGGGGTTGCAAACCCTCAAGGTTTTTCACCTTAATGCATTCTATGCATTAAGGTGAAAAACCTTCTGTAGTGCAGCAGCTCACCCAGAGCCCCCCTTTTACTTACCTGAACCCGATCTTTCCAGTGACGAGAATGAACAAAGCAGCTCCAGCCGCTGTCTCGGGTCCTCATTGGATAGATTGTTAGCAGCAGGAGCCATTGACGTGGGAGCCGGGGGGGGGTCTTGCTGTCTGTGTTAATGGACGCAGCAGCAAGACTCGGGAGCGCGCCCACACGAGTACTCCCCGTGGAATGCGGCTCTTCGTGGGGGCACTTGAGAAGAAGAGGAGGAGCCAGGAGCGCCGCTGGGGGACCCAAGAAGAGGAGGATTGGTGCAGCAAAACCCTTGCACAGAGGAGGTAAGTATGACATATTTGTAATCTATATATAAAAAAAAAAACTTTTAGAACTCCTTTAAGGCCCCCAATAGGCTACTTGAATTTTGTCCAATTCCCACTGAATTAGCTGATCTTCAAGCCATTGGTAGCTCTGCAAGCACTGCCTGGCGTGGAGTGTCTCATGCCCTCCCTGGCTACCACCAGCTAGAGAACAAAGATCTTGTTTAACCACTTGTCCCCCGCCCACTGTCAATAGACGGCGGGCGGAGGATACTCTCGTTCTGGGAGGACGTCATATGACGTCCTCCCTTTAAAACAAGCTAGGAGGCGCGCGCCCGCCGCGTTCACAAGGCCCCAGGGCGCGTGCCCGGCGGCCGCGATTGCCGCCGGGCACCCGCGATTGCCTGGGAAACGAGCAGGAAAGTGGATCTGTGTGTAAACACAGAGATCCACGTCCTGTGAGGGAGAGGGGACCGATGGTGTGTCCCTTGTACATAGGGACAACCATCGGTCACCTCCCCCCAGTCAGTCCCCTCCCCCCACAGTAAGAACACTTTGAGGGAACATATTTAACCCCTTCCCGCCCCCTAGTGGTTAACGCCTTCCCTGCCAGTCACATTTATACAGTAATCAATGCATTTTTATAGCAGGGATCGCTGTATAAACGTGAATGGTCCCAAAAATGTGTCAAAAGTGTCCGATGTGTCCGCCGCAATATCGCAGTCACAATAAAAATCGCAGATCGCCGCCATTACTAATAAAAAAATAAAAATGCTATAAATCTATCCCCTATTTTGTAGACGCTATAACTTTTGCGCAAACCAATCAATACGCGCTTATTGCGATTTTTTTTTTTTTTTTTTTTTTTTTTCCACCAAAAATATGTAGAAGAATACGTATCGGCCTAAACTTAGGAAAATTGTATTTAAAAAAAAAAATGGGTATTTATTATAGCAAAAAGTAAAAAATAGTGTTTTTTTTCCAAACTGGACGCTCTTCTTTTGTTTATAGCGCAAAAAATAAAAACCGCAGAGGTAATCAAATACCACCAAAAGAAAGCTCTATTTGTGGGAAAAAAAGGACGCACATTTCGTTTGGGAGCCACGTTGCACGACCGCGCAATTGTCTTTCAAAGTGTGACAGCGCTGAAAGCTGAAAAATGGCTTGGGCAGGAAGGGGGTTTTCGTGCACAGTAGAGAAGTGGATAATAAACAGTACAGGGAACAATGTGCAGTAAACAATTGCAGTCAGTCAGAATTCACTTCAGTGAAGCCAGGCCAGCAGGATATTGATTGTGATTGACATCTCTGGATACTGCACTGTGCACTAATCCTTTTGCTGCATATGTTGCTTTATCAAAAAAAAAAAAAAATTTTATAAAACGGATGATGTAAAGAAACGGCTTCATTTAGTGTGTGAACATCACAATACCTGATGCTCTCTTGATTAAACTTTCTAATGTCTCCTATTAATGTATATTTACATATCTGCTGCCTTTTCTACTTGTCTGACAGGTTTTTGGACAAGGCTCTGCTGCAGATTGCAGACATCATGTCCAAAAGTTGAATCTCCTTCAGGGTGAAGTGGAGAAAACCGCTAATACCACCACTGGGTAAGTTTGATACATGTTACCCTCTATTTTGGGGCATGTTTTTAACCACTTCAATACTGCCCATTGTGAAATGACGTCCACAGGAGGGATATCCCATCCTGGGTGGACGTCCTGGGCTTCCCGCCTGTCTAGGGGCGGGCGGCATCGCTCGGGACCCGGTGCACGTGCCCAGCGGCCGCGATGTCTGCCGGGCACCCGTGATTGCCCGTGATCACGGCAGGACCGTGGATCTGTGTGTGTAAACACACAGATCCACGTCCTGTCAGAGGTGAGGAGACCGATGTGTGTTCCCAGTACAGAGGAACACAGATTGGTCCCCTACAGTTAGAATCACTCCCTAGGGCAGTGTTTCTCAACTCCAGTCCGCAAGGCACCCCAACAGGTCATGTTTCCAGGATTTCCCTCAGATGAAACAGCTGTGGGAATTACTAAAGCAGTTAAACTGATCAAATAACCTGTGCAAAACAATGGAGAACCTGAAAACATGACCTGTTGGGGCGCCTTGAGGACTGGAGTTGAGAAACACTGCCCTAGGGAACATATTTAACCCCTTGATCGCCCCCTAGTGTTAACCCATTCTCTGCCAGTCACATTTACACCTTAATCGGTGCAGTTTTATAGCACTAATCGCTGTATAAATGTGAATGGTCCCAAAAATGTGTCAAAAGTGTCCGATATGTCCGTCGCAATGTCACGGTCACAATAAAAATCGCAGATCGCCACCATTACTAGTAATAAAGAAATAAATAAAAATGGAATAAATCTATCCCCTATTTTGTAGACGCTATAATTTTTGCACAAACCAATCAATATACGCTTATTGCCATTTTTGGTAAAAAAAAAAAAAAAAAATATGTAGAAGAATACACTTTGGCCTAAACTGAGGAAATAAATTGTTTTTTTAAAACAAAAATTGTGATATTTATTAAATCAAAAAATGTTTTTTTTTTTTTTTTTTTTTTTATTGTTGCTCTTTTGTTTATAGCGCAGAAAATAAAAACCGCAGAGGTGATCAAATACCACCAAACGAAAGCTCTATTTGTGGGGGAAAAAAGGACGTCAATTTTGTTTGGGAGCCACGTCGCACGACCGCACAATTGTCATTCAAAATGCGACCAGGCCACTTTTTGCAATTCGGCACTGCGTCGCTTTAACTAACAATTGCGCAGTTGTGCGACGTGGCTCTCAAACAAAATTTACGTCCTTTTTTTCCCACAAATAGAGCAAAATATAAAAATCGCAGAGGTGATCAAATACCACCAAAAGAAATTTTGAAAAAAATGCAATATATTTAACTTTTTGCTATAATAAATATCCCAAAAAAAATATATAAAAAAAAATATATATATTTTTTTTTTGGAGGGGCATGCTGGGAGCTCACTGTGACAGACATGTCCTGCTGAGGCTCCCCTTTTCTCGGGACTTCACGGCCAGCATACACACCCGAATGGAAGGGTAATTATTTCAAAAGCTTACCCTGGTCTTCCTCAGTGCCCTGGGAACGTTTTAAGATGGTTAAAGGAGCTGTCCGGTGAAAAAATAAGGTGAAACCCCTCAGAGATAATTCATCTAGAGGCCTCAGTAAAATGGAACAGGCTAAATCACCTCACACATTCTCACCTCATGCTGCCAGGCAGCAGCAGCAGTTACCTCATGAACTATATGATACAGACTGTGAGGACAGCGCCATCTGCCAGCCACAACAGACAGGCTCTTTACACCCAAATGTTTTAATTCAAATAGAAAAAATGCTACAGAAGGCATTCAAGCAGACCTCCGACCATATTACTGAGAAATTAACAAAAGAAATCCGTGACTTAGGTCAGCGCATGGCTGAATTAGAAAACAGAGTGGATGACATAGAAACTAATGTAATGAAACTGAATTGGACACACTTAAAGATGAAAATTTCTCGCTGCAAACTCGTTTAGAAGATTTTGAAAATCGCGCACGTCGTTCAAACCTCCGCATTAGAGGTATACCGGAGTCTATTATTGATCTACAATCGACAATTACTGCCCTATTTCAAGAGTTATCACCGTCAATTCCAATTGAGAGACTGGAAATAGACAGAATACATAGAGCATTAGCACCACGCAAATCTGAAGGTCCCCCCCGCGACATAATTGCGAAATTCCATTTCTTTCGCGCCAAAGAGCAGCTCATGGTCGCTGCAAGGAACAAAGAATCCCTCATCTTCCAAGGCCACCCATATCAGATCTTTGCTGACCTTTCCCCAATAACAGTCGCTAAACGGCACTCGATGAAACCCTTATTACAAAACCTACAACAACATCAGATCCCATACCAATGGGGGTTCCCTTTTTCACTTCGCTTCACATATCAAGGCACCAAGTACTCATGCAAAACCCCTGATGAACTACAGAACACCCTACAAAAACTTCATCTCTGCAAAAGTCCTTCAGCTGGCCCTTGCCGACGAACAGCATCCAGTTCTCCGCAAAATGTATCCAAAATCAAAAAGGACAGAACCAGACAAAGCCCATCGAAGAGGGGTCGATTCAACTCTCCAAACCAAGTTACTCCAGACTCAATGGACTGAATGCATTTTGCATATCAAATTGAAATTCACTCAATATTTTTGATCTTTCATCCACTTTTTGGATGCTAAACACTTAATGTCATTTAACCATCCTGAATTTACTTCCCTTCAGCAGGTTATGGTCTAATTTTTATATATTATTTTTTTTTTTTAAATTTTTTTTTTTTTTTTTTTTTTTTTAATACTTTGTTTTCTCTTATCATCCATGGACCGACACGGCGTCTCTTACACTTTACACGTGGGTATATGTCCCTGCTTGCAGGAGAAGACCTAGGCAGAATGTTAAATGTTAAAACATTCCAGAACAAACCAGAGCTGAACAGCCCCGCCCAGGGGGGCGGTCCCTCCGGACATTACCCTCACACCTGCAGCTAGCAGGCCTCAGTTTTTTTCTGCCTAGCAGAAGGAGAAGACGTGGCTCTCTCAGGAGCCAGTCTCCTGGAAGATTTTACTTTTAATTTTTATTCCTTTGGGAATTTTATTATTTTATTTTTGAGACCTTCAATCAACTGTCGGCTGGGCAACAGGTTGGGTACACTAGTATCCTCGTAGTCTTCCCTGTCCGACCATCGAGCGTGCTGATCCTCGCCTTGTGTGCGTGAGACTCAGTTCACGACATACCCCATGGCTCCAGGGGTGGCCGGGTTGCTTTCATGCTCCCGCGGTCCTCTCAAGATCGAACAGTACCTACTGTATCTTTCGCGGTGGACCGGGCCGACAGCTACGCAGTACGCCAGTCTGTGATAGGCCTGTCTGAAACAAGCCAGTGAGTCCCTCTATTGGCACTGGGGGTGTTCTCCAAGGTGCTTGCGGGACGGGTAAGTAGTCTCTCCTGCTGCAAGGTGAGTACATGCTGGCTGTGTTTCTGTGTGTGGGGGGTTCTCCCTGTCTCCCCCCTGTATGCTGCTCTCTGCACCCTGTTGTGCTGTGTGGGGATGCTTGGGGGGTCACTCTGCCTTGGGGGGGCCGCTCCATGACTGTTATTTTTATTGGGAAGTGTTCTGGGGGACTGGCTGTGGTGTTTTCTGTGCGCCATTGGCGCAGTGTTTTATTTTTAAAAAATGCGCCATTGGCGGCCATTTTGGCTGAGGCTTAATACATAAACTGGTGCCCGGCGGCCATTTTCTTGTAGCCGCGGCACTTGCACTTTCGTTTTCGGCCTCTAGCAGCGCTGCTGTACGGCGCGGAATACACACATCCCCACAGATTCTTCACCTCAGGCTGCACCAGCGCGACTCATGCAGCGCTACAGCACGACTCATACAGCGCGGCTCATACGGCGCGGCTCATACAGCGGTCCCTAGGGGTGGTGAGTACTCCAGGTATCCCCTCCTCAGCCCCAGCACGGCCTGTGGGTGGGCTGTATTATTCACTATAATGGTGAATAAGGTCTCAGAGGGTGGCAATATTGGAGTCTGGTTCACCTGTTTTCTTCACATTGTTAGAGACAACTGACAGTGCTTCTGCACCTGCGGTCCTTAGGGACCAGTTGTCGGCATTCCTGGAATCATTTATCTGACCAGGAGAAAGCAGTGTGTGAGCGCAAGGGAGCAAAAAAGCCCCTATCCCCACCTTTTTTCCACAAAAAAAAAAAGGGGGTAATGCGCTGATTCAGATATGGGCCTAGCCACTACCGCTCAGGACCCTAGCTCTGAATATATATTTGATGGTTTTGAACAGGACATTCCTTGCAAGGAAAACTCCAGTTCTGTGTCAGTAAATGACAGGGTGCTTGTTTTGTGAACTCATTGATGCAGTGAGGGACACTCGCAAGCTAAATGCTGCGGATGCAGAACCTCAGGCGGACGGTCTCCTCTGGTTCCTTGGGGCCGGGCCTTCTAAAAAGTGTTTTTTTTCAATATGTACCTTTCTTTGACCAGCTCACTGACAAGGTCTGGGGAAAAAGCCGCAGAAGTCTTTTATGGTCCCGCGGCGTTTGTCTATCAGATACCCCTTTTGAGGATGCCCTACTAAAAATGTGGGCTTCTCCCCCAGTGGTCGACCCTCCAGTCGCCCGGTTGAACAAGGCCACCATTCTCCCGGTGGAGGGGACTCCTGCATTTAAGGACCCCACTCACAGGAGGTCAGAAGTGGTGAGTAGAGCCATGTTTGCCTTGTTGGGGTCCGCCCTACGGCTTGTGGTAGCGGCGACCCTTGTGTCTCCAACACTTGCGGGATGGGCAACTGTACAGGAGCATGATCTTCCTCCAGACACTATTGCTCTGGCCCACAAATGGTGCAGGGCCTGGTTTATGTGGCGACACCACGTTTGACGCGGCCCCTTATAACTCAGGGTATTGCGTGGTCTGATCTGGTTGAAATGCTGGTCTGCTGACCTAGCTTCTAAAAAGCCTTGGAAGGGTTTACCATTAAAAGGTGGTAGGTTTTTTCGGTGCTGCGCTGGATGACATCATCAAGGATGTCACGGGAGGTAAAAGCACTGTTCTTCCTCAGGCTGGCAAGGAGGCCGCTATAAGCAGGGTCCTTCCTTTCCAGAAAAAAGGGGATATTTTCGTCAGTCAACGGGGAGGCCCCCCCAGACTGACAGCGGTACGGCTGGTGGACACGAGCGCCCCTGAGTGCGTATGCCGAACAAGCCGGCTCCCTAGCCCGCCTCCGCGTGAAGTCTTGCCCCCTCCCAACTCTGGGGTAGGTGGGACAACTTTGCAGGTCCACGGATCAATGGACCTCCCGGATCTCCTACTGGTGGGTGTGCGAGGTGATCCCCTCAGGTTACAGGATAGGTTCCGTTCCTAATACCAGACAGATTCTTCCCTCGAATCTTCCTCTCCTTCCTGCCCGTCGGGTGGCCCTATGGGGCCTATTCAGGTTTGAGGTCCGGAGTGATTGTGCCGGTTCCGTCACAGGAGAGGTTTCAGGGATTCTACTGGCCTATCTTGGACCTCCAGGTCCTGAATGCCTTCGTGAAGGTGCAAAAGTTCCGCATGGAATCCATTCGCACGGTGGTCAGTGCACTCTGTCAAGGGGATTTTCTGGCGAACTTGGAATTCAAGGACGCCTACTTGTATGTTCCGATCTGCGCTTGCGATCGACGAAGTCCACTATTAATTTGTGGCTCTTCCTTTCGGCCTAGCCCCGGCGCCGAGGGTGTTCACTAAGGTGCTTGTGCCGGTTCTAGCTTGCTGAGACAGCAAGGCATTGCTGTCGTGGGCTATCTGGACGATCTTCTTCTCAGAGCAGGAAATGGCTCAGTATTAAAAGACAGTGTGACTATCGTCAGTCAGACCCTCAGGGACTTCGGGTGGCTCCTAAACATTCAGGAGTCAGTCCGGGTCCCGACTCGAGATTTGGAGTATCTCGGTCTGATTCTGGACTCCTTGGAGGCAAAAGGTATTCCTACCTCCGGGGAAGCTACTGACACTTCAGTCTGCAGTACGGATGCTGACATCCCAAAAAATGGTCGTCAATACGTTTTTGCATGGGAATCCTGGGACTCATGGTGACCTCTTTCGAGGCCATTCCGTATGCCCAATCGCACACCAGGGCATTGCAGAAGGAGATCTTGTTCCCTTGGGACAAATCCCCGTTGTCTTTGGATTTTCCGATCCAGGTGAGCCACCTGGTCAGGACGTCCCTGACATGGAGTTTGGGTCCCCGGCTCTTCGGTCCGGGAAGTCGTTCCTTCCCGTCCAATGGACGGTGTTCACTACAGACGCCAGCCTGAAGGGCTGGGGTGTAATCTGGGGAGTCCTGTTGGCCCAAGGGCTTGGACTCCGGACGAAGCCCGTTTGCCGATTAATGTTCTGGAAATACGGGCCATCAGACTGTGCCTTTCCTCGTGGTCTGAGAGATTGCAGGATCGTTCCATTAGGATCCTGTCGGACAAGTCACGGTGGTGGCGTATGTCGACCACCTCGAAGCTCAGCTGAGGCTTCCGAGGTCCCCCCGTACCCTGAAGTGGGCTAAAGGAAGCGTGCCGGCTCTGTCCGCCAGTTCTATGCCCGGAATGTAAACGGCTGACTATTGAGTTGCCAGACGTTGGACCGGGGAGAGTGGTCCTTGCACCCGGAGGTATTTCAACTCCTTTGCCACACAAACGGTGGGGCATGCCGGAGGTGGACCCGATGGCTTCTCGACTCAATTGTAAGTTGTCGATTTGTGGCCAGATCCAGGGATCCTTGGGCGGATGCATCAGAGGCGTCAGTGGCCCATGGGGTCATGATCACCTGATACACGTTTATCCTCCGCTGCAGTTGCTTCCTCGCCTGCTGCGCAGGGTGGCGACCGAGGGAATTCCGGTGATCCCCGGTGATCCTCATTGCTCCGGTTCGACCTCGGCTTCACTGGTACGCCGATCTGGTACGTCTCGTTGAGGCCGTTCCCTGATGGTTGCCAATAGGGAGGACTTTCTGTCTCAGTCATATATTTCATCCTGCCTTTACAGTCTCGGGCCTTAACGGCATGGCTGTTATAAGCCAGGTGTTGAGAGACCGAGGCTCTCGGACTCGGTCATTTCGTCCATATGAAGGACACGGAAGTCTTCCTCCAGAACTATCTCTGTACCTGGAATAGCTTACATCGCCATGTGCGAAGAGCTGGACTGACATCCTCGGACGTATTCCGTCCTTAGAATCCTGCGTTTCCTACAGCATGGCGTGGCCCAAAGGCTCGCTTTGAGTATCATTTAGGGTCAGTTTCGGCCTTGGCCGTCTTCTTTCGGTGACCACTAGCGGGTCATTCCTTGGTTGGCACCCTTGTACAGGGGGTTCGCCATGGGCTCCCTCCTGTCGTGTCTCCTTTCCCCCCGTGGGATCGGAATTGGTACTCTCGGTTCTCCAGGAACCTCCTTTTGAGAATATCAGGGATATTCCCCTGTTCGCTTTGTCTCAGTGGGTGGCTCTTTTTAGTGGCAATCACTTCTGTTAGACGAGTATCTGAATTGGCGACCTTGTACTGCAAGTCGCCATATTTAGTCATCCATAAGGATAATCGGTGTTGCATCCGCGACTTTCTCTTTTGTCAAGGGTGATCTTGACCTTTCACCTAAAATGAGGACATTGTCCTCCCGTCCTAGTGTCCTCGCCCGTCGCATCCCAGAGTGCGCCCGGCACACTTTGAATGTGGTACGTGCCTTGAAGGTGTGCCTGTCTGCTGCTTCTATTCGGAAGTCTACTCTCTGTTTGACTGTCTCTGGTCAGATACAGGGTCAAGCGGCTTCGTCTGCCACCTTTTTCTAGGTGGATCGGACAAAACGGTTATCAAGCCTATACTCTCATGGGGCGGGCGCCTCCCTTCCCGGTTACGGCGCATTCCACCAGGGCAATTGGTGCTTCCTGGGTTTTCCGACATCAAGCGTCGGTTGCACAAGTGTGCAAGGCGGCGACCTGGTCGTCTGTTCATACCTTTTCTATGTTTTATAGGGTTGATGAGGCTGCATCTCCGGATGCTTCCTTCGGCCGCAAGGTGTTGCAGGCCGCTGTTTAAAGTGGCAACTCCTCCGTTGGGGAGCTCTGCCTTGTTTGGAGTGAAGTTTTTTTGGTTTTTCCATTTATACTGCTCCCATCCCTCTTGACACTGCTTTGGGACATCCCACGTGTAAAGTGTAAGACGCCGTGTCGGTCCATGGATGATAAGAGAAAATGGGATTTTTGTACTCGCCGTAAAATCCATTTCTCTGACATCCATGGACCGACAAGGCACCCACCCTTCCTTTAAGTTTGTGCTGCTTTGTTACGAACTGAGGCCTGCTAGCTGCAGGTGTGAGGGTAATGTCCGGAGGGACCGCCCCCCTGGGCGGGGCTGTTCAGCTCTGGTTTGTTCTGGAATGTTTTAACATTCTGCCTAGGTCTTCTCCTGCAAGCAGGGACATATACCCACGTGTAAAGTGTAAGAGACGCCGTGTCGGTCCATGGATGTCAGAGAAATGGATTTTACGGTGAGTACAAAAATCCCATTTTTTTTTTTTTTATTTAAATTTTTTTTTTTCCAATTTTTATCCCCTTTTTGGTCTAGGATAATTGACGTTTTAAATTATCCCCCAAAAAATTATATTCTCATAACACCCTTCCCTCCTCATCCTATCCTATCCTCACCTCACCCCCCTCTATCCCCTCTATCCCTTCTACTTCCCACATTTTACCCCCTCCTACCCGCCCCTTTCCCCTAATCCTTTCCTACCCACAACAAGGGTTCTATATTATTTTTGTACAAAATTGTTTACTGAATAGAAGTAAATATTACTAATATATTAGTAATAATTGATATTTTATTTATTTTTCATCCTAATTAATAAGGACATTACTGCCTCTCCTACAACTGCCAACCCAGAGGTAACCTGTATAATTCAACAAAATTTATAATCTAACACTCTCCCCGTGAAACCATAAAACACAATTGTTAGATTAAAATTTTACATCTACTAATGTTGAACATATAATATTTTCTTATATTTGATTCATTTTTGCTTACTTCCGCCCAGTTTGGGTGTCATAATATATTTTTCTTCTCTAGATATATTTTTGGTCGTGAGGGACCCGAGAAACTGTCACTGCTCCCTCCATTTTTCTGTCTTTGGACTCTCCCCACACCTTTTTGTGTGAGGAGCCTCCCTGGTCAGACTCTGTGCCTCCGAGCTTGCACTTTTGCATGCTCGGAACGCCAACGTTTTACCTTCTTGCATTCTAAACGTTTTTTGTTAATTATTTGTTTAATAATGACTCTCATTTTCTCTTTCTTTCTCAACATTCTGTCTCCACTCTCCCTTTTTCTTTTTGCTCCTCCCCGGGGTAAGTATGGATTTTCAATTGTTTTTAGATATGTCTTATAATATTTTCTATAAAATTTCATGATGGCTCCTTTAAATATTCTTACCTTAAATGTTCCACAAAAACGCACCAAAGTTTTTAGATCATTATCTTCTTCAAAGGCACATATAATTTGCCTCCAAGAAACCTATTTCACTGAGACCTCGACACCTAAATATTTTGGTACAGCTTATCCCCAAGTTTTTACTGCTTCAGCTAAAACTAAACGAAGGGGAGTGCTAATTGCATTTCATAGAGCTACACCCTTCTCTCTTCTGACAGAAACCAAAGACCCAGAAGGTCGCCATCTCATTATTACAGGGCATCTATGTGATACGCTAATCACAGTAGTATCCTATTATGCTCCTAATAAAAATCCGACAGCATTCCTCTCCCATTTGTTCCAGGTAATAGAGACTCATAAAATGGGCACACTTTTGATCTGTGGAGATTCAAACCAAGTTCTATACCCTTATTTAGATAAGTCCCCAATTCCTATCACTTCCAATTCTCAATCTCGTAGGTTCCAAAGACTTCTACAGCAACATTCCTTGCTAGATACCTGGCGAGAAATCAATCCCACGAAACGTCAATATTCCTTCTATTCCCATCCACATAAGTCTTTCTTTTTCCCGTATCGACCATATACTAATCTCTATTAGTATGTCCCCGGAAATGCTCACATCATCTGTAATACCCTTTACATGGACTGATCATTGTGCAATACTTTCTACTTTCACTTCCCTCATACCCAAACATCAAGACCCCACATGGTATATAAATGATTCAACCCTATCCCATCCATCACACTCTACTGACTTAGGCCATAAAAGACTATCTGAAAAATAATAAAACCCCTGATATTTCTCCATTAACATTATGGGAGGCACACAAACCCGTCCTTCGAGGAATCTGCTTATGCCAAGCATCATATCTTAAAAAAGAAGCTACAACTAATATTAGAAACAAAATTTAACACTTGCCACGCAAATTTTCAAGCGAATCCTACCCCTGTGACAAAAAATCAACTAGATGAAGCTAGCCTAAATCTTGATCTTTTCCTATCTGAATCCGCAGATAAAACCATACGCAAATCCAAGCATAAATTTTATATTAAAGCTAACAAGCCTGGCACTCTTCTCGCTCGAGCACTTAAAAAATTAAACAACCCATACAAACCGATTCGATTAAAATTGCCTCATAATACTTACACCAGTAATCCAGAAAAAATCCTACAAACCTTCCACAAACACCTTACATCTTTATACAACAATCAGGGATTTTTTGACCGATCCGCTGCAGAATTATTTTTTTCACAAACCAAACTTCCAAAGATTCCTTTAACTCAACATGAACATCTTGAAAGTCCCATTACATCTGCAGAGGTTCAATTAGCCATTAAATCCCTTAAACCAAATAAACGCCCGGGTCCTGACAGCTTCTCTGCCCTATATTATAAAAAATTTACTCCTCTTCTTGCACCATTGCTGACAGATGCTTTCAATTCACTTCTGAACAACCAATCCTTTCGTCCTGAAACCTTAACAGCAATAATCACAATGATCCCCAAACCTCATTCAGATGATTCATCTTGTGCTAATTACAGGCCCATATCCCTGCTTAATCTTGATATCAAACTACTAGCGAAAATTCTAGCAACTCGTTTGAACAATATTATTGGTTCATTAATAAATAAAGACCAAGTTGGTTTTATTCCTTTTCGCCAAGCAGCTAACGTACGCAGGGCAACTTTATTAATCCAAGCAGCTAAAACACGGCGAATACCTATGTGTCTTCTGTCGTTGGATATTAAAAAAACATTCGACACCGTATCATGGCCCTATCTACATTTTGTTTACAAAAATGGGGGTTCGGTCCTCACTTTCTTAACTGGGTTTCATCACTATATAATAATCCCAAAGCCTATATTAAATATGCTGGATATAAATCTGGTTGCTTTAACATAAATAGAGGTACACGTCAGGGTTGTCCACTCAACCCCATTTTTATTTGCCCTACTTATTGAACCCCTAGCTCAGGCTATACGATCTGACCCTTCAATCAAAGGGATAGACTTAGCTGGTCATCAGCACAAATTATGTTTGTTTGCTGACGATATACTGATATTTATGTTTTCCCCTCATATTTCTGCTCCCAACCTTATAAGTAAGCTAGATCATTTTGCACAGATATCTGGACTAATTATCAACTCTCAAAAATCTACAGCCTTAAATATCTCCTTACCTCCCCATACTTTACAACAAGCACAAACTTGCCTCCCATTCTCCTGGTCTACATCGCACCTGACCTACCTAGGAATTACTCTTGCTCCCAATTTAACTGAATTCTTCTCAGCTAACTTTCCACCATTACTAAAGCAAATTACCAATCTCCTTAAACAATGGTCTTCTTTACCAATCTCATGGATTGGTAAAATAAACGTAATAAAGATGACTATTTTACCCAAGATACTATATCTATTTCGGGTTTTGCCCATTCCAGTTCCAGCATACTTTCTTAGAAATCTTCAACGCAAAACACTAGCGTTCATCTGGGGCTCTTTAAAACATCGTTTATCTAAACACACACTCTACCTTCCCAAACTTAAAGGTGGACTAGGATTCCCCAATTTCGCCTCTTACTACCATGCAGCTCAAATAGCATGCATCCCCAAATATCACGCAAAATACGAAACCCCACTCTGGGTTGCAATTGAAGCAATTGACTGTGATCCATTTTCTATAACAAATTTAATTTGGTCCAAACCCTCAGATCATAAAAATATAAAAAATAAGATTACCAAACACACAGTTACTATCTGGGATAAATTTAAACTTATCAAAGGACTACAATCTCCTCATGTTCCCCTTCTATCATTTATTAGAAACCCACTATTCTACCCAGCCTGCACATTCCCTAATTCATTTAAAAAATGGATCTCCTCTGACATAACGCAACTCTGTGATTTATCGACATCTACCTCACTTATAACATTTCCTGAACTATGTGATAGGCATCAACTCCCCCAATCAGAACTTTTCCGATATCTGCAGATCAAAAAAAAATTCATGCCATATATACAAAATATGAGTAAGCTCAACGAACTCACACAATTTGAACGTATATGTAAACGCGAACCTCTTATTACTTTGCCTACTGCAGACCCACCATCATACGTGGCAAAATGGGAGAGAGACCTTGGACTTCAGTTGGAACCATCCGATTGGGATAAAATTTGGACCACAACAAAATCATCTTCACAAAATATAATAGCTCTAGAGACAAATTATAAAGTACTTTTGCGCTGGTATTTGGTTCCTGTCAGAATCGCGAAATATATTCCGCAATACTCCCCACTCTGCTTCCGTGGCTGTGGTGAACTAGGATCACACATATTTTGGGATTGTCCCATTACAAAATGTTTTTGGAAAGAGGTTTTTCTTATCCTCTCTACCTTATTCAAAAAAACAATCAAACCTGACCCTTCAATTGCACTACTAAATCTAAAACCGACTTCTATTTCCCACACTCAATTCAAACTCCTTCTACAAATCACTACTGCAGCAAAGCAGACAATCGCCAAAGCGTGGAAAACCCCAACATTAATGATCTCAGAAACATAAACCAGGCCATGACCCACTCAAAAACGGAAGCCATTACCAATGATAATATTGGAAAATTTGAAAAAATCTGGAATCCGTGGGTGACTAATTTTTTTCCCTCCCAACTTTGACATCACATTATTAAGACCTTGGTAATATAACTACTAATAGCTATTTAATATACTAATATTATCAGACCAACATTATAAGATACCCCGGGGACCTTTTCTACCTACTATCTTTATTTATTTTTCTCTTCTTCTTCTTACCCTTCCCTCTCTTCTATCTTCGCTCTTTAGCTCATTTTTTGTTGTTTTTTCTTTCTTAGCATATATTGTTATATGCAAAAATAGTAGCAACATATATATATATTATTTTTATTATTTTTTTTATCAGTATATTTCAGCTTTAGAGCTCCTTTTGAAACAATACAAACCTTATATATTACAATAACATTATATGAGGTCTAGAAATTATGACCCTTCATTTTTTCTTTATAAATCCTTATATTACCTTACATGTTATATATTATTACTAAATCTGGTTTGTAATTACTAAATTCAACACTAAGCATATATTTTAGCAAGTCTCCAGATAATGGTCAACATATGTTAAACTTAAATTACTGTTTTTTTTTTTTTTTCTCCTCTTCTGTTGTTGTTGCCTTCAAAAATCACTGGAGCTTGACATAAATATCTAATTTGTGTTCTCCTTAACTGCTACTATTTATAGTGACTATGTCTAGTGACACTATATGCTTGTAATTTTGAAAATTTAATAAACAAATTTGACAAGAAAAACATTTTTTTTTTTCCCACAGTTTAGTCCGATATGTATTCTTCTACATATTTTTGGTAAAAAAAAATCGCAATAAGCGTTTATTGATTGGTTTGCGCAAAAGTTATAGCTTGTAGACTGTTTTATGGCATTTTTATTAATACATTTTTTTTTTACTAGTTATGGTGGCGATCAGAGATTTTTTTTATCGTGACTGCGAAACATTGGATGCTTTTGAGACCATTGTCATTTTTTACAGCGATCAGTGCTATAAAAAATGCACTGGTTACTGTAAAAATTACACTGGCAGTGAAGGGGTTAACCACTAGGTGGCGCTGCAGGTGTTAAGTCAGTACTAGAGAGTGATTCTTACTGTTAGGGGGCGTGGCTACACGTGACACGTCACTGATGATGATGACCTTTGCCGATCACAGGGAACGGTCATCAGTGACAGTGTCACTAGGCAGAATAGAGGAATGCCTTGTTTACAAGGGCATTCCCCTGTTCTGCCCTTGCCGACCGCAATCGTGGGCCGCCCGGGAACATCGATTTCCCAGGACCCGTGGCCGCAATCGCGAGGCACGCGGCGGGTGCGTGTGCCCGCTGGGGGGCAAATTTAAAGGGTTTTGCCTGTCCATTGAGCTATATCAGACATGGTAAAGAAGAAATGGCAGGATCCAGAAAGAAAACCTTTTTTTTTTTTTTTCGAGATCTCACAAGTGATGCTTCCTGTTTGAAGAAGATACCTCATTAGTTTGAAACAGAGTGCTTAAGTTGGATGCTGAGTACATGGCAATCCACAATTGAGAATTTGAAGCCAGCTATGGCAGTCACATGTGTGGCAAGGAATCTAGAACACTGGTTAAACCAACTTTAAAGCGCATATTCGCATGGGAACCCTCATTCTAGATTCTTTCCCTAAAATTTCAGTAGCATATATAGAGTCAGCAGAATCTATACGCATGACAGCGCGCTCAGCTGCCTCATCCAATTCTGCAAGAACGGCCCTATGGCTGAAAACCTGGCAGGGGGAACACAAAAGTTAGGCTATGCAGAATCTAATTTTCAGGAGATCTCCTCTTCTGGCCAGACTTGGAATCAATTTTGAACCACACAGCAGATAGGAAAATATTTTCCGTTTTTAGAAAACAAGGAAACGCCAAAGCGGTTTTATCGCCTCCAGAGAAATTTGCGGCAAGGCGCCAAGTCCCGGGATGGGGGTTTGGTGGAAGAAAGTCTGGGGGTTGCAGAAAGCAAGAGAAAAATCAGTCCTCTTCCGTACTCCTATGCAGTCCGAGAAGTCACAATGGCTTGCTACTTCCAGTGGGAGGAAGACTACAGGCTTTTCTTCCACAGTGGGGGGAAAAAATAACAACAAGCCTGTATATTCGGAATCTTGTCAACAAGGGGTATGAGATAATTTAAAAATAAAGTTGCGCTAAACCTAAATGCTAAAACATGTATGGGTGCTATATGATAATTATAAAAAAAATCACATATAATACCATGAATGACCTTTAAAATTCAAAGTGATATTGAATAAAAAGGTCAAAATTAATGTTAGTGAATCGATGAATGAAAGTTGAATGGTGAATAAACTCAATAGATTGAATCCATATAAATTAGTTCATGAATGGATGATCTGGGTGTAATGTCAACAAATGATGAAAATCCACCGTGCACAAATCCAGTGAAGTCCAATCCCTTCAGATAGGGACTAAAGCCAAAGTGATCTCCACCACCACATGACAAATTAATCCGCTTACCAGAGCCCCGTGGTCCCCTATAACGGAGGACCCGGAGAAGCTTGTAATGAATCTCAGCTGGGTGACAGTAGCACCATGAATCCACAGCCTCGCTAATCGGCATACTCCATGACGGTAAACCAAATGGCAATTGTGTGGCATGCAAGGAGAACAGATGCTTCGATAGTGTAAGACCTTAGCATTTATTGTTAAAACGTATAAATAAATATTGCACGCACAAAGTGTAGTTGACAAAAACAGCCTTAAGCCTGCTGCGCCGGCCGGACGCAAGCAGGCAGACCCGTCCGTCTGGAGTTCGAGCAGTGATGGGTGGTGACAGCACGCCGCTTGTTCTGCCCTACGCGTTTCGTGATCACGTCATCCAGGGGCTCGGGCGGTGTACTGCGTCACCCACCTCAATAGATATGCAAATAAACCCAAGCCTCGCTTTGAGAACAGGCGCATTCCCATCCGAAGCACCCAAGCCTCGTTCTGGGTCGCTGTCAGTACAATGTCCCACGTCATGGGGATCGCGTATTCCCGCAAGAGTTGGTAAAAGCGTATAACAACAAACTGGGAAACAAACCCAAGCCTCGCTTTGAGAACACGCACAGGCGTACTCCCATCCGAAGCATATATGGACCTGACCCGAGAAAGGAGGCGGAGATGCTTAAACATAAATTGCTAAACAGGAAATAATACCAATGCCCATCCTGGTGTCACCGGCAGCTGAATTGCGCTGTGACTCCTGGTGGACAAAGGATAAATGACACCCACAATGTTGTTTTCTTAAGAGTGGCTCCCACATAAAGGCCCAATGTACTTGCCCACCCAGGACATGATGGAGTCTATCGCACTCACTATGGGACGTCCCGGGGGGGGGGGGGTGTTTGGTTCTTATGTATTTTTGGGAGATAGTAAATCACTGGGGTGCGGGGAGCACTAGGCACCAAAAATGAATCTCTCCTTGTCGTTTTAAGATACCATTACTCAAACCTCGGTCCAAAATAACCTCCAGATCCCTTTTGTATCTGACTACTGGATCTCTATTTAAAAAGGTGTAGAAGTCTCAGTGTCATCCACAATACGGTGCATCTCCTGTAAGTAGTCACACCGGTCCAAAATGACAACCCCCCCCCCCCTCCCCTTTATCAGCAGGTCTGATAATCAAGGATTTATTGGAACAAAGTGACTCTAAACCAGTGGTTCTCAACTCCAGTCCTCAGGGCCCACCAACAGGCCAGGTTTGCAAGATAACTGAAATTCATCACAGGTGATATAATTTGCTGCTCAGGGATTGCAGTATTCTAGTCTGCATCTCACCAAGGTAATACTTAAAATCTGGCCTGTTAGTGGGTCCTGAGGACAGGAGTTGAGAACCACTGCTCTAAACCAATTTCAAGTTCCCTCTGCATTTTGACTTTCCTGACCTTGATGTTTTCTAGGCCTTTGAATACCACATTGCGAAAAACCCTAATGCTAGGTGCAAGTGACCCAGGAGGGTTAAAAAGCGATGCATTGGCCAAATTGGTGTGTTTAAACTCAGAATTGGGCAATTGTTTATCCCTGATGGGGTTTGATAAAAGACGTTTTATGTTAAGTTTTCTTGCATACTTATGGATGTCCATATTTGTTTGGAACTTGCTCAAGCTCCTGGGCGGAGCAAATTTCAAACCTTTTATCTAGAAACTTTTTTTTGGGGGTCTGACAGCACTTTTTGGCTCAGATTGAAGATTCCAGTACCTACACCCTCTTTCTTTTTGGATGACTGGGCCCGCCTCCCCCCTCTGATTCCTCTTTGTTCTATGGGACCAACCCGACCCTGATGGTTTTTGGTTAAACCCCAATTCAGATTGGCCCGATAATCAGGGGGACCCAGGGGATAAATTGGCTCTCGATTGGCCATAACCTTGTTCATAATTCCCAGAGTAGAATGATCGAGTATTCCTGTCTGGATTCCCATAACTATATCTCCCATCATTCGATCTAAAACCACCGGGTGCCTCTGAGTCTGACAGAGGGAAAAAATTATTCTGTGTGGGGATATTGTAACCCTGGTTCCCATTTGCCCCCTGACAGTAAACTGAATTAACCCGATCATAACCTGAATTATAAGGAGGAAGTCCCTGTCTGGGTGGGTGATGATCCCACATGCGTGGAGACGCTCCTTGATAATGCTGGTATTGGCTAGGATTTTTAAGCTTCTTCAACCCTATAGAACAGGGATATGCAATTAGCGGACCTCCAGCTGTTGCCAAACTACAAGTCCCATGAGGCATAGCGAGACTGACAGCAGCAAGCATGACACCCAAAGGCAGAGGCATGATGGGACTTGTAGTTTTGCAACAGCTGGAGGTCCGCTAATTGCATATCCATGCTCTAGAAGGAGTAGCAACCTGGGTAGGGCCATTCTTGGGGACTTTTGGTTTGTTCTTAAATGGCTGTTGTGAGGCAACCTGTCTGGAAGAATGTTGGTACCCCCCCTAACCTGGGATGGTATGGGGTTGGTGGGCAAACCAACCACTCCAGACCCATGGGGTAGGGTATCCATCACGGTCTCGCTTTCATTCTCAATGGCAAGTTTCTTCTGCCATAAAAAGACCAAACCAGACTGATAATCCTCAGTATCTCTAATGTACTTTTCTTCTATCATCCATGGACTGACACGGTGTCTCTTTACACTTTACACGTGGGTTTATGTCCCTGTTTGCAGGAGAAGACCTAGGCAGAATGTGAGATGTTATACATACATTCTAAAAGCCAGAGCTGAACAGCCCCACCCAGGGGGCAGTCCCTCCGGACATAACCCTCCCACTACAGTCAGCAGACTTCAGTTTTTTTTTTTTCTGCCTAGCAGAAGGAGAAGACGTGGCTCTCTCAGGAGTCAGTCTCCTGACCTATTTTTATTCCTTTTGGAATTTTTTTCTTATTTTATTTTTTGAGATCTTCTATCAACTGTCGGCTGGGCAACAGGTTGGGTACAAGATATCCTTGTAGTCTTCCCTGTCCGACCATCGAGCGTGCTGATCCTCGCCTTGTGTGCGTGAGACTCAGTTCACGACATGCCCCACGACTCCAGGGGTGGCCGGTAGGCTTCCAGCTCCGCGGTCCTCTCAAGATTGAACAGTCCGGCTGTATCTTTTGCGGTGGACCGGGCCGACAGCTACTCAGTACCGCACTGTGATAGTTCTGTCAGAAACACACCAGTGGGTCCCTCAGGGGACGGGTAAGTAGTCTCTCCTGGCTGCAGGTGAGTACATGCTGTGTTTCTTGTGTGGGGGATTTCCCTGTCTCCCCCTGTGTTTTTTAATGTCACTCTCTGTTCACTATTGCTGGCGCTGTACTGTGTGGGGTGCCTGGGGGCCATACTGTCCTGGGGGGGGCTCATGCTGCTCTGCATTTCGCTGGGGCTGTTTTTTTTTTTTTTGGATGTGAGGGGCCTGGGCGCCGTTCGGGGCCATGTTTGGTGTGTGTGCTGTTTTTTACATTGGCGGCCATCTTGCCGTGGTCCGCCGGAGCACATTGCGGCAGCCATTTTCTTGTAGCCGCACTTTTTCTAGCACTAGTTTGGCCTCTAGCGCCGCTGGGAACGGCGCAAATCTCCTCACACTCTCTCCTCTCAGCTCACTCACGCTGAGCAGCGCGGCGCAGAGACAGGGCAGCGGAACCGAGCGGTCCTGGTCAGGTTGGTGGGTTCCCTGGGCATCCCCCTACTTCAGTCAGCACAGCCTGTGGGTGGTCTCAGAGAGGGACATTATGGAGTCAGAGTCACCAGCTTCCCCTCACATGCCAGAGGCAGCAGCCAGTGCTCCAGCACCTGCGGTCCCTATGGACCAGTTGTCGGCAGTCCTGGAATCATTTCTGACCAGGATGGAAGCTGTGTGTGAGCACAAGGGAGCAAAAAAGCGCCCTCTCCCCACTTTATCTCCACAAGGGGAGTGCTCTGCTTCAGATATGGGCCTAGCTATTGCTGCTCAGGACCCTAGCTCTGAATATTTGGATGGTTTTGAACAGAACATTCCTTGTGAGGAAGACTCCAGTTCTGAGTCAGTAAATGACAGGGCGCTTGTTAGTGAACTCATTGATGCTGTGAGGGACACTCTCAAGCTAAATGCTGCGACTGCAGAACCTCAGGCGGATACAGTCTCCTTTGGTTCTTTTAAGGCCAGGCCTTCTAAAAAGGTTTTTCCATATGTACCCTTCTTTGACCAGCTCATTGACCAGGTCTGGGAAAAGCCGCAGAAGACTTTCATGGTCCCGCGGCATTTGTCTATTACCCCTTTGAAGACGCCCTGCTTAAAAAGTGGGCTTCTCCCCCGGTGGTCGACCTTCCAGTCGCCCGTTTAAACAAGGCCACCACTCTCCCGATGGAGGGGACTCCTGCGTTTGAGGACCCCACTGACAGGAGGTCAGAAGTGGTGAGCAGAGCCATGTTTGCCTTTTTGGGATCCGCCCTACGGCCTGTGGTAGCGGCGACCCTTGTGTCTTAAAAACTTACAGGTTGGGCAAAAATGTTGCACCTAGCTGTACAGGAGCATAATCTTCCTCCAGACACGGTTGCTCTGGCCCACCAACTGGTTCAGGGCCTGGTTTATGTGTGCGACGCCACGTTGGACGCGGCCCCTTTAATATCCAGGGCCTCTGTCTTGGCGGTGGTATTGCGTCGTCTTATCTGGTTGAAGTGCTGGTCTGCTGACCTAGCCTTAGGAAGCTCCTGACGGATCTACCATTTAAAGGTGGTAGACCTTTCGGTGCTGCTCTGGATGTCATGGGAGGTAAAAGCACTCTTCTTCCTTAGACTAGACTAGCAAGAGTGAGGAGGCCCGCCGCAAACAGGGGCCTTCCTTTCCAGCAAAACTGGGTTTTTTCGTCAGAGTCCACGGGTAGGCCCTCTCAGACTGACGGCAGTGCGGCTGGTGGGCACAAGTGCCCCTGGGTGCGTAAGCCAAACAAGCGGCTCCCAAGCCTGCCTCCGCGTGAAGTCTTGCCTCCGCCCGAATCTGGGGTGGGGGGACGACTTCGCAGGTCACGAATCGGTGGTCCTCCCGAATCTCCGACTGGTGGGTGTGCGAGGTGGTCACCTCAGGATACAGGATAGTATTCCGATCCTGGCCCCCAGACAGGTTCTTTCCCTCAAATCTTCCTCTCCTTCCTACCTGTCGGGCAGCCCTCTTGGGGGCTGTACAGGATTTGATCAGGTCCGGAGTGATTGTGCCGGTTCCGTCACAGGAGAGTTTTCAGGGATTCTACTCAAATCTGTTTGTCGTCCCAAAAATAGGACGTGGTTCGACCTATCCTGGACCTCAAGGCCCTGAATGCCTTCGAGAAGGTGCAGAAATTCCGCATGGAATCCATTGGCACGGTGATCGCTACGCTCCACCAAAGGGATTTTCTTCTGGCGTCCTTGGACTTCAAGGACGCCTACTTGCATGTTCCGATCTGCACAAGTCACCAGAAGTTTCTGCGCTTTGCGATCAGCGAAGTCCACTATCGATTGTGGCTCTTCCTTTCGGCCTAGCCTCGGCACCAAGGGTGTTCACCAAGGTGCTTGCTCCGGTTCTAGCCTTCTGTTACAGCGAGGTATTGCTGTCGTGGGCTATCTGGACGATCTTCTGCTAAGAGCAGAAAGTGGATCAGACTTAGAGGAAAGGTGACTATCGTCAATTAGACCCTCAGGGACTCGGGTGGTTCCTGAACATTCAGGAGTCAGTCCTGGTCCCGACTCAGTGTCTGGAGTATCTAGTTCTGATTCTGGACTCCTTGGAGGCAAAGGTATCCTACCTCTGGAGAAGTTGCTGACACTTCAGTCTGCGGTGCGGGTGCTGACATCCCAAAAATGGTTGTCAATCCATTTTTTTGCATGAGAGTCCCGGGACTCGTGGTGGCCTCCTTCGCAGCCGTTCCGTATGCCCAATCACACACCAGGGCATTGCAGAAGGAGATCTTGTTCACCTGGGACAAATCCCCGTTGTCCTTGGATCTTCAGATCCAGGTGATTCACCTGGTCAGGGCGCCCCTGACATGGTGGTTGAGATCCTCCGGCTCTTCGGTCCGGAAAGTCGTTCCCCTCCCATCCAATGGACGGTACTCACGACGGACACCAGCCTGACGGGCTGGGGAGTCCTGTCGGCTCAGGCCTTGGACTCCGGATGAGCCCGTTTACCAATCACTGTTCTGGAAATACGGGCCATCGGACTGTCTCTCCTCAGGTCGGAGAGAGTACGGGGTCTCTCCATCAGGAGCCAGTCGGACACCGCCACGGCGGTGGCGTATGTAAACCATCAAGGGCGAACTCGGAGCTCAGCTGCGGCTTCCGAGGTAGTCCGTATCCTGAAGTGGGCCGGAAGAAACGTGCCGGCTCTGTAGGCCATTTTACATTCTGGGCATAGACAATGGGCAGGCGGACTATCTGAGTCGCCAGACGTCGGACCAAGAAGAGTGGTCCTTGCATATTTCAACTTCTTGACCTGATGGCCTCTCGACTCAATCACAAGGGTCGAGGTTGTGGCCAGATCCAGGGATCCTTGGGCGATGCCTCGGATGCGTTGGTGGCCCCATAGGGTCCTTATCGCCTGATATAAACTCCGGCGATCCTAATTGTTCCGGATTGGCCTCAGCATCACTGGTACGCTGATCTGGTACGTCTCGTCGCGGACATTCCCTGGTGGTTGCCGATGAGGGGGGACCTTCAGTCTCAAGGTCCTATGTTTCATCCGGCTTACAGTCTCTGGCTTTAACGGCAGGGCTGTTAAAAGCCAGGTGTTGAGGGACCGAGGTCTCTCGGACTCGGTCATTTTGACCATGTTAAGGACACGGAAGTCTTCCTCCAGGCAGATCTATCACCGTGCCTGGAAAGCTTATATCGCCATATGCGAAGCGCTGGACTGGCGTCCTCGGACGTATTCCGTCCCCAGAATCCTGCGTCCTCTGCAGTGTGGAGTGACCCAAAAGCTTGCTTTGAGTACCATCAAGGATCAGATTTCGGCCTTGGCCGTCTTCTTTCAGCGATCTCTAGCGGGTCATTTCTTAGCACCTTGTGTTGGGGGTTCGCCATGTGCTCCCTCCTGTCAAGCCTCCTTTCCCACAGTGGGATCTGAATTTGGTGCTCTCGGTCCTCCAGGAACCTCCTTTTGGGAATATCCAGGATATTCCCCTCTTGTCTTGTCTCAGAAGGTGGCCTTTTAGTGGCAATCACTTCTGTTTGACGGGTGTCTGAGTTGGCGGCTTTGTCCTGCAAGTCGCCATATTTAGTCATCCATAAGGATAAGGCAGGGTTGCATCCGCGACCTTCCTTTTTGCCAAAGGTGGTGTCGACCTTTCACCTACATGAGGGCATTGTCCTCCCGTCTTTGTGTCCTCACCCATCGCATCCCAGAGAGTTTGCGCTGCACATATTAGAGGTGGTACGAGCCTCACGGGTGTACCTGTCTACTACTGCTTCTATTCGGAAGTCCGACTCACTGTTTGTGACTGTCTCTGGTCCATAACAGGGCCAAGCGGTTTCGTCTGCCATCATTTCTAGGGGAATCGGACAAACCGTCATTCAAGCCTATGCTCTCAAAGGGCAGGCGCCTCCCTTTCCGGTTACGGCACATTCCACCAGGGCAATTGGTGCTTCCTGGGTTTTCCGACATCAAGCGTCGGTTGCACACCTTAAGTTTTTTAAAGGTTAATGTGGCTGCATCTTCGGGTTTGCTTCCTTCGGCCGCAGGGTGCTGCAGGCCGCTGTTAAAGTTGTGACTCCTCCGTTGAGGAGCTCTGCCTTCTTGGAGTGAAGTGTTTGGTTTTTCCATTTATACTGCTCCCATCCCTCTTGACACTGCTTTGGGACATCCCACGTGTAAAGTGTAAAGAGACACCGTGTCAGTCCATTAATGATAAGAGAAAATAGGATTTTTTGTACTCACCGTAAAATCCTTTTCTCTGACATCCATGGACTGACACGGCACCCACCCTTCCTTTTAAGTTTGTACTGCTTTGTTACGAACTGAAGTCTGCTGACTGTAGTGGGAGGGTTATGTCCGGAGGGACCGCCCCCTGGGTGGGGCTGTTCAGCTCTGGCTTTTAGAATGTATGTATAACATCTCACATTCTAAACCCACGTGTAAAGTGTAAAGAGACACCGTGTCAGTCCATGGATGTCAGAGAGAGGATTTTTTGTACTCACCGTAAAATCCTTATTTTTCTTCTTGTCGAATAATTTAAGTTAATTTTAATTGAATTGTTAATGGATGTTTTTTCTGATACCACATTTGGATGGGCTATTCGTGGGTCTTTTTTGGAATGAATCCTTGCGGTTGTTCCATGTTTACCCCCCCGATTTGGCCTATCTGATTTATGTTGGGTTCTGGAGTTTTTCCCTCATTGGGCCTTTATGTGGGAGCCACTCTTAAGAAAACAACATTGTGGGTGTCATTTATCCTTTGTCCACCAATTCAGCTGC
Organism: Rana muscosa; assembly: GCA_029206835.1. Classification (NCBI taxonomy): domain Eukaryota; kingdom Metazoa; phylum Chordata; class Amphibia; order Anura; family Ranidae; genus Rana; species Rana muscosa. The sequence goes on from CM055118.1 coordinate 83,490,031, forward strand.
CGGTGACAGCAGGATGGGCATTGGTAGTATTTCCTGTTTAGCAATTCATGTTTAAGCATCTCCACCTCCTTCCTCGGGTCAGGTCCATATGATCTTGCCCCTTGGGAGATGCTTTGTTTTATTTGCTTCTTTCTTTCTTTAAATTTTTATACATAAGGGATGGGTTTACAATCAGCCAGTAATACCAAGCTTGTGTGTATTGTTTCCCAGTTTGTTGTTGTTTGCCTTTACCAACTCCCGCGGGAATACGTGATCCCCATAACGAGGGACATTGTACTGATGGCGACCCAGAACGAGGCTTGGGTGCTTCGGATGGGAATGCGCCATGTGCGTTTTCTCAAAGCGAGTCTTGGGTTTATTTGTTTATCTATTTAGGGGGGTGACGCAGTATGCTGCCCGTGCTCCTGGACACAACGTGACCTATCATGAAACGCATAGGGCGGAACGAGCAGTGTGCTGATGTCACCACCCATCACTGCTCGAACTCAAGACAGACGGATCTGCCTGCTTGCGTCTGGCCGGCGCAGCAGGCTTAAGGCTGTTTTTGTCAACTACACTACACTACACTACATGAACTTTTATATGGATTCAATCTATTGAGTTTATTCACCATTCAACTTTCATTCATCGATTCACTTACATCAATTTTGACCTTTTTTTTTTCTATTTATTCATTTTATTCAATATCACTTAGAATTTTAAGGTCATTCATGGTATTTTATGTGTGTTTTTTTTTTTTTTTTTTTTTTTTTTTTTTTTTTTATAATTATCATAAAGCACCCATACACATGTTTTAGTATTTAGGTTTAGCGCAACTTTATTTTTCTATTTCACTTGTCCACTGGTTTTGATGTTTACAGAAAAGTTGCTGCTTCCATTTGAGCTCCAGGCATTTCTTGTGGTTGCACCAGATTGCTTCTTTCTTAGCACTGTTTCAGTTTTTATTTTTTCTGTATGAGATAATTTGCAGAGGCTCCACCAAGAAGGTACAGTACTTTGTTATGGATATCCCAAGAAATCCAGTAAAAACTCTTGCAATGAAGAACCTGGTTCAGGATCTGATATTTCAAAGAGTGGTTGTACACTGCAGGAGAAGAACAGATGGGGTTTTATTTGCATATATTTCTAGTGGGGAAAACCTTCAGGAAAATTCCGCTTAATCGATCTCTTCAGTCAGAAATCTGCAGTTTCCAGACTGTTACATGGCATCGATCGATTCAAGGGACACCTATTTCCACATCCCGATCAGAGAGTGCTCCCAAAGGTTTTTGAGATCAGGGCAACAGGTCCAGCGCCTGCATTTCAGGGCACTATCATTCGGCTGTCATCCTCGCCCCGCATTTTCACAAAAGTGATGGTGGATGCCTTAGCGCCCTTTAAGGCTAAGAGGCGTCACGGTAATCCCTTACCTAGACGCTCTTTTGTTTCTTAAAAAGAAACATGGGACAAATGCCTCCATCCCTAATTAATTGAGAAAAGGGGGGATGTGGGACTTTATATGAATCATGCAGCCAAGGAGATAACATGACAGGGTCTGTCTGGTGGGTAGTACATAATTGATAAGAACCAAGTTTGGGCAGCACTGACTCTTCAGGGAAATCAGCAGGTGTCAATCAGGTTTCTGATGTCAGCTCTCGGCAAACGAACAGCCTGCATCCTAGTGGTCCAGTGGGCAAGAATACACTTCAGGCCCCTGCAACAATTCATCCTGAGAGGGAGTGGTCAAGGCTACAAGCGGCAAATTCCTCAAACTGGACAGAACTAAAAGCGGTTGCCTAAGACCTCTTTCACACTTGGGCGGTTTGCAGGCCCTATTGCGCTAAAAATAGCGCCTGAAACAGCGACTACTATTTCTCCGGGGTGAAAGCCTGAGGGCTTTCACCCTGGATTGGTGCGCTAGCAGGACCACTCCAAAAGTCCTGCTAGCTGCATTTTTGGAGCGGTGTGTTTACCGCTCCTCCACCGCTCCTGCCCATTGAAAACAATGGGACACTGCGGCTATACATTAATATATTAACCCTTTTTCGCCCGCTAGCGGGGGGTAAAACCGCACCGCTAGCGGCCGAATACCACTGCAATTCCGACGGTAAAGCACCGCTAAAAATAGCGGTGCTTTACTGCCACCGCACCTCCCGCCCCAGTGTGAAAGGGGCTTTAGCGCTGTAAGCTTTCCCTCAGAACCTCCTGGGTCCATCATGTTTAAGTCTGCACAGACAACACCACACCTGTAGAAGATATAAACGGGCAAGGCAACACAAGAAGCACAAGTCTTCAAAAACTGGCAGAGGAAATTCTGAGTTGTGAAGAAATCAATTTGGCATCCTTGTCAGCAGTCCATCTCAAGGGTTCGCTGAACCTAGTAGCCGATTTCCTGAGCAGGCACCAAGTGAGAGAGGGTGAATGGTGCTTGAGGCTGTGTTCACACTAGCTGTGGCTGCTGCTCACAGCAGGGGGTCTGGTGCGTGTCTGTTCACTGTTTACGGTGCGAATAAGATCTACATTTTTGACTGACTTGGCACCTGAAACGGACCAGAAGACACAGGTCCCTTCTGCAAGACCGTGGCTGGCCCGGAGGTGTGTGAACCGGCTACCTTTTTAAAATTTACAAATTTCTTTATCGTACACCACGGGACACAGAGCCAGTCATTACATAATGGGTTAAGGGTCACCAGCGGTGATTGGACACTGGCACAACCAATTGAAGACAGTTCCCCTCCATATAACCCCTCCCATTAGGGAAGTACCTCCAGGTTTTTTCGCCAGTGTCTAAAGGTGTTGGACGCGATTAGGATGTACTAAAGGAAAGCTCTGCCAAGGAGACCCTCTCGGGGTAAAAAGAGCTATGCTTTCGGGACCATACAAGACTCCTAAGATTTTACGCCAAAACTGGATGGGATCCGGGCCTCATGCATGAGGTGTCACCTGTAATGTCTCTCTTCGCAGGACTGGGCTCTAGGGTCCAGCACTTTCGCTATACTACGCTAAAAGTCCTGGTAAGAGTCCTTTACAAGGCCCAGGGGAGAGGTCTCCTTTAAGTAGGAACCCATATCCCTGAAGGTTGGCACACAAAACCCGCCGTGAGGGGTGAAGATTGGTTCTGTCTGATTTCAGCAGAAAAATCTGCGGCGGGGATAAAGTAAGAGGAAAGGAGTCCTAAACATAATCTTAAGGACCTTTCCTAAATGTTGAGTAAGTGTCTTCTCTTTTGCCGCCACTGGGGGGAGTAGAGAGCGGAGTTTGTACTCACCATGCTCCATACAGTGTCAGTTCCCTTGGACAAGCACACTGCATACCTCCGCTGCAGAGCTCTGCCTGATAGACGGCCGCCTCTCCCTCTCAGTCGGATTCCAGGTTTGCTCAGTTAGCGCTGTTAAAGCAGGCAGCAGACTTTACTGGCTGTGAGAGAAGCTTCCCTCACCCTAGCACCGCCGCCATTTGCCCTAGGTCGCGCGCGCTTTATCGGCAGCAAGGGGGAGGAGCGGGGTTGCCAGCGGGCATGCAGGCGCGGGCACGTCTTTGACCGGCGCTAATTCACAGGAAGTCTTAAAAGGAACCTCACATGCCGGCTGCTCTCTTCTTGATAGGACACAGCATCATTACGTGGGCATGTAAGACTCTATGTGGTTGGCTGAGCACTCCCAAAAGAGACATATACTCTATGCATGAAACTGTGTGTTTAAGTTGCATACTTTATGTAGATTGCTAAACTAGCACTGTAGTACATGAGTTGTGGTACCTCGGCTTTGCTTAGTAGTATGCCTTCCCGGGGAAGAAATTCAGAGAAAAAAGACAAAAAAGCATCGCCGCCTGAGACAGGAGGCTCTAGCCATGCCTGCTTGGTACCTTCCTCTCTGGTATTATCTGACGCACCTATACAGGATGAGACATTGCCGCTATCAGGAGTAGCAGCCTCTCCTGTGTTGCCTGGGCCTGCATATGTCACTGAGGACACTTTGGCAGCAGCCCTAAACAATTTAGAAGGGAGAATTGCTACGTTAATCGCAAAGTCCTCACAAAAGGACAAAAAGCAACGCAGATCTCCTTTCAGAAAAATCTGAGGATGATGATGATAAGGTAACACCTGCAGGGGATAAGGATGAGGAGTCGGATGGATCACGGATATCCGATGAACTCTGCTTCCCAGATTGTGAGATTACAGGTGCAATGTTATGCAATGTTTCTTGTATAAACACTTGACAAGTCAGGCTTTTATTTAAAGATCCTTCTGAAAAGAAATTGGAATCTTTACTAAAATCTTCATTCCTTTTGGCTGGTTCAGTTGTCCAACCTGCTGTAGCAGCAGTTGGTATGTGTCGGGTCCTCAAGGAACAGGTAAAACGGCCTGAAGGATCTGCCGCCAGATCAAGTCAAATTTTGGGAGAATTTACCTAAAGCCTTATGTTTTACAGTGGATGCCATTAGAGATTCTGTTCAGCAAGCATCTCGCCTCACACTCCAGCTGGTGCATATGCGCAGAATTCTTTGGCTAATGCATTGGTCAGCAGAAGCTCCATGCAAAAAGCTTTTGGACAGTTTCCCCTTCCAAGGCGAACTCCTCTTTGAGGATGATCTGGAAAAGTATATCCAAGAGATATCGAGCGGTAAAACCACTCTTTTACCAGAGAAGAGGAAGAACAAGCGGCGTTTTTTTAAACGTTCTCTTTCTCTGCCTCCAGCCATTGGCGACAGCATTTTCAGCCAGCCACAAAGGCTAAGAAAAATCTGGCTCAGAAGAACAAGAAGCCGTGGGATTCAAGAGCTAATAAGCAAAACCCCAAAGAGGCCCCCCGCTCGGCCGAGTGGGGGGGACCGCTTCGTCAGTTTTCAGCGGCATGGCAGACAGAAATCCAGGACAAGTGGGTAGTATCCACAGTATTCCTAGGGTACAAACTGGAATTTCGAGAGATCCCATCTTATCCGTTCCGAAGCTCAAGGCTCTCCAAAGATCCACTAAAAAGAGGATCCTTCTTCAAAGGATTGGATCACTTGCTGTCTCAAGGGGTGATCACAGAAGTACCCCTAAAAGAGCAAGGTTCAGGTTTTTATTCAAACCTCTTTGTGATTCCAAAACCAAATGGAGAAGTCAGACCCATCCTGGATCTAAGATCTCTAAATCAGTTTCTGAACTTTCGCCATTTTCGAATGGAAACTATTCGATCCGTGGTCGCCACCTAACAAGGCGGAGAATTTATGGCGTCTATAGACATCAAGGACGCATATTTACATGTGCCTATCCATCCCGCTCACCAAAAATTCCTAAGGTTTGCGGTAGAACATCGCCACTTCCAGTTAGTGGCTCTGCCCTTTTGGTGTGGCTACCGCGCCCAGAGTGTTTACAAAGGTGCTAGCCCCTCTGTTGGCAAATCTGAGGACACAGGGCATAGCGGTAACAGCCTATCTAGATGATTTACTTGTGATAGATCAGTCCGTGGCAGGATTAGATCACGCTGTGCTCACTACAGTAAAGTACCTGGAGCATTTAGGATGGATCGTAAACCTACATAAGTCCTCTCTGCAAGTCCAAAGAATGGTAGAGTATTTGGGCATGATCATAGACGCAGCCCAAAGCAGGTTATTCCTGCCAGAGCCAAAGATCAAGTCTCTAAAGGACCTAATCCACAAGGTCAAGGCAAAGAAGGGGCCATCTATTCGCCTTTTGCATGAGGCTATTAGGGAAGATGGTGGCCTCCTTCGAGGCTGTCCCTTATGCCCAATTTCATTCGAGACTACTTCAAGGCAATATCTTAGCCGCCTGGAACAGGAAGATCCAAGCTCTGGATTTACTCATGCGCCTGTCTCCACAAGTGCGCCAAAGCTTCAGTTGGTGGTTAAAAACCAAGAACTTGCGGAAAGGAAGATCCTTTCTCCCAGTCACCTGGAAGGTGGTGTCTACGGATGCCAGCCTATTGAGCTGGGGAGCAGTGTTAGAAGAAGGGAACCTGGGCTAAGACCGAAGAGAGCCTGCCCATCAACATACTGGAGATTCGGGCTGTATATCTAGCCCTCAGAACCTGGACACACAGGTTACAGTGCCACCCTGTTCAGATTCAATCCGACAATGCTACTACAGTAGCTTACATCATTCACCAAGGAGGCACCCGCAGTCAGGGTGCTCAGGAGGTGAATCGGATTTTGGCATGGGCAGATCATGTTCCTTGTCTCTCTGCAATCTTCATTCCAGGGGTAGAAAACTGGCAAGCGGACTATCTGAGTCACCAGCAGCTGTCACCAGGAGAGTGGTCTCTACACCCTGATGTCTTTCAGGCCATATGTCAGAAATGGGGGACCCCGGATGTAGACCTGCTAGCTTCCAGGTTCAACAGGAGGTTGGACAAATTTTGTATCCAGGACGAGAGATCCTCTGGCCTACGGATCGGATGCTCTAATTCCCTGGAATCCGTTCTCACTGATCTATGCATTTCCTCCGATCCCTCTCTTACCAAGGCTACTTTGCAGGATCAAGAAGGGAGGGAATTCCAGTAATCCTAGTGGCCCCAAATTGGACCAGAAGGCCCTGGTACGCCGAGATCATAAAGATGGGGGTAGGAAGACCTTGTAAGCTTCCGCTTCGTCACGACCTGCTGTCGCAGGGTCCAGTGTTCCATCCTTCCTTACAAAAGCAAAATTTGACGGTCTGACAAATGAGGGATCTCGGGTCCAGTTCTTTCTACACACATTAATGCTAGAAAGCCATATAATATACAAAAAATGTAGCGCTGTGCATAAAAAATGACATAAATATATGACACCCAAGTGTGGTGCTCAAAGTGAATGAGTCTTCAAAAGTCTATATAAATGAATCCAGAATACAGTGAAAATATGAAAACCGTGTTGAAAGAGTCTCTGATGACAATTCAAAGGTGAATGATAGTAAAGCTTCCGAAATAAATGGTGACTGTCAAAAAACCAAGTGACTGTGACGTGACCACCATCACAAGGAGGGGAGGCTTACCGAATTAAGTGGACCCAATAAACGTAAGTCTATAGGGTCAACTGAGGCTTGATATGTGTATATATATCCGTGGGTGTAGGGTCCCAGCTGGCGTTGCACACGTATATATCCAAGATCCAGGATCAAATTAAAACACCAAATCTCCAAGCCCAATTGGATGGTTGGATGACTCACAATGGGACCATAGTAAAGGAAAGAAGGAGAGGGCACATAGCGTAATACAGTAAACAAAATTTATTAAATGTAGGTAGATACACTTGCATTCGATCTGTAGAAAAAGCGCTTTGCAAATACAAGTGTATCTACCTACATTTAATACATTTTGTTTACTGTATTACGCTATGTGCCCTCTTCTCTTTCCTTTACTATGGTCCCATTGTGAGTCATCCAACCATCCAATTGGGCTTGGAGATTTGGTGTTTTAATTTGATCCTGGATATATACGTGTGCAATGCCAGCTGGGACCCTACACCCACGGATATATATACATATCAAGCCTCAGTTGACCCTATAGACTTGCGTTTATTGGGTCCACTTAATTCGGTAAGCCTCCCCTCCTTGTGGTGGTGGTCACGTCACAGTCACTTGTTTTTTTGACAGTCGCCATTTATTTCGGAAGCTTTACTATCATTCACCTTTGAATTGTCATCGGAGACTCTTTCAACACGGTTTTCATATTTTCACTGTATTCTGGATTCATTTATATAGACTTTTGAAGACTCATTCACTTTGAGCACCACACTTGGGTGTCATGTTTATGTCATTTTTTTATGCACAGCGCTACATTTTTTTGTATATTGTTTGTTTTTGCTTTTCTTCACAGGCATTGTAGCTGCTTATATGTGGTAGTAGCGTGAATATTGTTTGTATATAATGCTAGAAAGCCAGCCTCCTGGCTTATCTACTAGAGTCTGGAAGGCATATGTTTCCTGGTGTGAAACCAGAAGATGGAATCCTCAGAAGTATGACATAGGTAGGATTCTCGCCTTTTGCCAGTTAGGGCCAATTTCAAATCCACTCCTATCAGTTATTTTTTTCAAAGACCGCTGGCATCTCATTCCCTAGTTCGGGCTTTCATTCAGGGGGTGCTATGGATCAATCTGCCAGTCAAGTCTCCCTTGTGCCCATGGGATTTGAATTTGGTATTGTCAGCATTGCAAAAGCAACCTTTTGAACCTAGTCACCATATTCCTTTGATCCTTTTGAGCAGGAAATTGGCCTTTTTGATTGCTATCTCTTCTGCTAGGAGAGTATCAGAATTAGCAGCTCTTTCTTGTAAAGAGCCTTATTTAATTTGTCACAAAGACAAAATTATTCTATGACTCCATCCCACCTTTTTACCAAAGGTGGTGTCGGCGTTTAATTTGAATCAAGATATTCTGCCTTTTTTTTTTTTTTTTTTCCTGATCCGCGGACAGCGGGGGAAAAGTTATTGCACTCTCTAGATGTAGTGAGAGCAGTTAAAGTGTATCTGCAAGCAACCGTTTAGATACGTAAAACGGATGTTTCATTTATTTTGCCAGATGGTCCCAAGAAGGGACAAGCGGCATCAAAATCCACCATTTCTAGATGGATTCGACAAGTAATTGTTCAAGCTTATGGTTTAAAGAACAGGATTCCTGACCTTTTTCTTTTAAGGCACACTCTACCAGGGCGACAAGTGCTTCATGGGCAGTGCATCACCAGGCTTCGATTGCTCAGATCTGTAAAGCTGCAACTTGATCTTCAGTCCATACATTTTCCAAATTCTATCAAGTAGATGTGAAAGGACATGAGGATGCCGCCTTTGGGCGTAGTGTGCTGCAGGCAGCAGTATAGGGCTTGTTGTCCGTAAGCGGCCTGCTTGATCTATGTCTCCCACCCTTCATTGAGCATTGCTCTGGGACGTCCCATTATGTAATGACTGTCTCTGTGTCCCGTGGTGTACTCCAAGAAAAGTATTTTACAGGTAAGCTGTTATAAAAATCCTGTTCTTTTGTTATTTATTAACTCAATACAGGTTAATCTTTTATATTTAGCATGAATTTTCTAAAATTTGCTGTGTTTATATCTGCTAAAAATGATTTTAGAAATTTTTTCGGGAATATGTTGTTTGATAAACATTTGCGCAAGTATGGTGGAGCCTTAAAAATCAGTAGCACCTTATTTTTATTCTACTGGTCCTATGCTTTCATGCTTTTTTTTTTTTTTTTTTTTTAACCAACTGTGAAAGCTGTAAGGGAACAATGAAAACCTTCTGATTTTTTTGAGAAATGTGGTTATTTACATTTTTGCGTACGTTTTTTAGTTTTCACCATTTTGCAAAAAGGCGTAAATTAAAAAATGTAAAATATTTTGTTAACTCAATACAGGTTAAGCTTTTTATATTTAGTAGGAATTTTGTAAAATGTACTGTTTTTTTTTTTTTTTATTATCTGCTAATAATGACTTTAGTATATTTTTTAACGAAAATATTGTTCTAATAAACATTTTGCTCAAATATCATTGTGCCCTAAAAATCAGTAGCACCTTATTTGTATTCTACTGGTCATGTGCTTTTAGAAATAATATGGTTTAGGGGGTCTTTAACAAATTCTAAAAGCTGTAAAGGAAAAATAATAAAGCAATGGAAAAATTTGCAAAAAATGGCCTGGCCACCTGAGTGTAAAAATGGAGCACAGGGCCTGGCAGCGAAAGGGTTAAATCGATCCGGCATTTCTCCCAAAGGTAGTGTTGGTTTATCACTGCTCTCAAGACATTGTTTTGCCAACTAGGGAAGAAAGCCACTAAAGGATCCATTGCTAGGTGGCTAAGAATGGCAAGTTAATCCGCTTGCTGATTTCGTTCCACAGCTAGGTATTCATGCTCATTCCACTAGAGCTCAGGCAGCCACATGGGCAGAGAAGGCCAGGGCCACCCCGGAACAAATTTGTAAAGCGGTGACGTGGTCAAATATATCCATTTTCGTATGCCATTACAGCTGTGGTCCCACCCTGAATTGGTACGTTTTTTCGTTTTTATCCTTTCATGTGCTAAAAGACGTTTTGTGAAAATTCTAGTTACGCTTGTTTTCTAACTTGTTTTCTAGTAGTCTTTCAGGACAGCAATAATTGCCCACCCTGATATTGTTTATGCTGTTGTGCTTATGTTTTTCAGATGTGTCAGAGGTACTCTTCGACAACTGAGGACTGTGGGGAGAGAGGCCTCTAATTTAAAGTCTGTTTGTGTGTGTGTGTGTTTGTTTCCTGCATGAGGAGGAGCTAAATTCTCTCATGTCCTGTCCTGAAAGACTACTAGAAAACAAATTGCAAAACAAGCCTAATTTGATTTTTTTTTTCTGTTAAAGTATTTAGAGCATCATGGTAATTATCACTTTCCACATACTGATCACCCTGCTGTGTTTTTTACAGTAGCAAATAGGAAGCTGCTCTTATCTCCTTACTCTTGCCTATCCCTAGCATAGGTTTGGAATATTTGGAAATGGATATTTATCTAGAACTGAATGCAGGAGTACTGTATGCTAAGGACCTATGCACGTCGGTCAGTTTTTGGTCTATGTTTAGCCATGTAAACCAAAACTAAAAAAAAATCTCCTTTCACCCATAGTTTCACAATGTACACACGTAATTATTTTAAGCCTTCTGATAGAAATGGCTATATCCCGTTGGATAGCTGCCATCACAAAAGTTGGCTTTGCAATATTCTTAGGGGACAGTTTATTTAACTGTACCTCTAGTACTGATTTTTTAGCACAATCTAATATTTTAGCTGACAGATTCCAACAAAAGGGTTATAACAAAGATATATTATTCAGAATGAAATAGCAAGAGTGGGTTCTTTTCACAGGACCGACCTTATTTCTGATTCCAATAAGAAAAAAAGAAGCAAAGTATGAATTTAAAATCATTTTTGGATTTTAACATCCAACATAAACTGTTTGAAAAATTAGTGGGAAAACATTGGGAGGTACTAAGAAAAGACAAGGTTCTGGGAGCTGTCCTTCCTCCGCGCCCTCTATTCATATATAAAAGGGCACCCACTCTAAGGGATGTTATTGCCCCAGGGGCAATTGACCCACCTGTTTTCAAAATGAGCAGAATTTTCTCATTCCTCACAGGCTTTTATGCCTGCGGGCGCTGTCAAGCGTGTAAACAGTGTAAATTCAATACTAAAAAAACGCAAGGAGTTTACTTCTTTTTCTACAAAAAAATCTTATGCGATTAAGAACCTCATCACGTGCGGTACTGTTGGTGTGGTCTATATGCTGGAATGCAATTGTGGGTTCTAGTATATAGGCCGGATTGGGGAACATGTGAATAATATCAAGAGGGGCCTTCGAACCCACAGTGTCTCCAGACACTTTCGGCAATGCCATAATAGGGATCCTAGATGCTTGAAATTCTCGGATCGAAAGGGTGGATTGACATTGGAGGGGTGGAAATTATATCCGTCATATTAGCCAACAAGAATCTTATTGGATCGTAGAGGCTAAGGTTCTGACACCTGATGGGTCAAATATTGATTTTAACCCTAACTATTTGATTTTCGGATAAATAAATTCCCCCTTTTTTATTACGAATATGAATTATCTGGTAGATCAGTTTTATTTAATTTGTATTATTGATTTTAGATATTTTTGATTTAATATAATTGTATCTTATCTTTGAGGTTTTATATACAAATTTTTACATTGGTTTTTATTATGTATTTAATGTATTTAAAAGTTTTCGAAGGAAAGCATCGGTTGAATTATTTTTGGCATGTATTATTACGTTTAATTGAGATATTATGTAGGCGTAATATTAGTAGCCACATGATGGCGATATTTCAATCCTACAGATTTTTTTGGATATCACTACCAGTTTATCTTTTATCTTTATTTTTCTATGTAGAAATTCACAGTAAATTTAAGATTATTTATTGAACATAGTGTAGGCAAGATTGATATCTTAACGACCGCTCACTGTATATATACGTCGGCAGAATGGCACCGACAGTTACACTCACGTAGAGTGTACGTGATTGCCTTTGTATAGTTGGGGGGTCCAATCGGACCCCCCTTCTGTACAGTGAGCGGTGGCTAAGTGTCCGGGAGCGTTCCGGGATGAGGGGGCAGCCATTCGTTTCTGGCCACCCCCTCGCGATCGCTCCCGGCGAATGGAAATGCCCCCTCTGTCTGTGTCAGACAGAGGGAGCAGGAGGAAGTGATGTCATCTCTGGTGCGGCGCTCACATATACCGAGCGCCGTACAAGAGAAGACATCAGGTCAGTGCACACAACACTACACTGACACCAGGACACATAGGGACATAAATCGCCCCCCCCAGATCACCCCCTAGATCACCCCCCCAGCCCCCAGTCACAGTGTCACTGATTGCAGTGACCATTTATTTAGTGATCACTGCAATCAGTGACATTTGTGACTGTAAAAGTGTCACCAAAGTTTTTAGTCTTAGGTCCAGTGTAGCCCCCTAACCCCCCCAATAAAGGTTTAACCCCCTGATCACCCCCCAGATAACCCTTTCACCGCCTATCACCACTGTCGCTTAGCGATCATTTTTCTGATCGCTGTCTTAGCGTCAGTGATGCCGATCGGCAGCCAGTAATTTTTTTTAGGTTCGCCGCAGGTTTTTATAGCGTCAGGTACCCCAATATATTATCTAATAAAGGTTTAACCCCCTTGATCGCCCCCCAGGTAACCCTTTCACCCCCTATCACCACTGTCACTAAGCGATCGTTTTTCTAAACGCTGTCTTAGTGTCTGTGATGCAGATCGGTAGCCGGTAATTTTTTTTAGGTTCGCCGCATGTTTTTATAGCGTCAGGTACCCCAATATATTATCTAATAAAGGTTTAACCCCCTGATTGCCCCTAGTTAACCCTTTCACCAGTGATCACCATATAAGTGTTACGGGTGACGCTGGTTAGTTAGTTTGCTTTTTATAGTGTCAGGGCACCCGCCGTGTATATAACCCAATAAAGGTTTAACCCCCTGATCGCCCGGCGGGTGATATCAATTAGGTTTTAGCGTCAGAGAGGGTCTGAGTCACACCCCAGGCAGCGTCAGGTTAGTGCCAGTAACGCTAACACCCACGCGTGAAGCATACACCCCCCTTAGTGGTATAGTATCTGAACAGATCAATATCTGATCAGATCTATACTAGCGTCCCCAGCAGTTTAGGGTTCCCAAAAACGCAGTGTTAGCGGGATCAGCCTAGATACCTGCTGGCACCTGCGTTTTGCCCCTCCGTCCAGCCCAGGCCACCCAAGTGCAGTATCGATCGATCACTGTCACTTACAAAACAAAAACACACATAACTGCAGCGTTCGCAGAGACAGGCCTGATCCCTGCGACTCCAGTGCTGTAGGAGGTGATTTCACCACCACAGTTAAAAAAAAAAAGCAAATATGCCGAAGCATTGGGGCAGCAGGGGCGGAGGAGCGATTTTGCTCCTAATGCCGCGTACATACGGTCGAAATTCCGACGGAGGCTTGCCCGTGGAAAAGTCCGACCATGTGTGTGCGGCATAACTTTTTTGCGGGAGGATGCCCCCATGCTTCGGCATATATAAATGGTGCGTGTATGCCCATCATTGGAAGTGGGTGGATGAAGGGCGGTATTCTAATGGTGGGCATACCCACCGATCAATCTCTTTTTTTCGTTCAGCCAACTGGCTGCATGAAATAAAAAGATTACAATACATGTCCAACAAGGACCAGCAACGTACTGGTATGTTGCTGGACTTTGAATGTTTATACCAGAATGATGCCTGCGGGTTTAGGTATCATCTTGGTATCATTCTTTTCAGCCTGTGGCCGGCTTTCATGTAAAAGCAATCCTAGCGGCTAATTAGCCTCTGGACTGCTTTTACAAGCAGTGGGAGGGAATGCCCCCCCCCCCCGGATATAAAAAGCGCCATTGGGAAATTGGGAAAGCATTTTATCACACCAATCTTGGTGTGGTCAGATGCTTTGAGGGCAGATGAAAAATCTAGGGTCTAGAAGACTCCAGTTTTTTCTAAAAAAGAGTACCTGTCACTACCTATTGCTATCATAGGGGATATTTACATTCCCTGAGATAACATTAAAAATGATAAAAAAAAAAAATACTTGGAAGGAACAATTTAAAAATAAAATAAAAAAGCAAAATTAATAATAAAAAAAAAAAAAATAAAAAAAAAAAAAGCACCCCTGTCCTGCCCTGCTCTTGCCCAATGGCGAACACAAGCGTCGGTCTGGCGTCATATGTAAACAGCAATTGCACCATGCATGTGAGGTATCACCGCGAAGGTCAGATCGAGGGCAATCATTTTAGCAGTAGACCTCCTCTGTAAATCTACTGGGGTAACCTGTAAAGGATTTTAAAAATGTATGTAGTTTGTCGCCAATGCGCGTTTGTGCGAAATTTTAAAGCATGTCGTGTTTGGTATCTATGTACTCGGCCTAAGATCATCTTTTTTATTTCATCAAACATTTGGGCAATATAGTGTGTTTTAGTGCATTAAAATTAAAAAAAGTGTATTTTTTAACCCAAAAAATGCGTTTGAAAAATCGCTGCGCAAATACTGTGTAGAAAAAAAAATGCAACACCCACCATTTTAATCTGTAGGGCCTTTGCTTTAAAAATATATATAATGTTTGGGGGTTCAACATAATTTTCTTGCAAAAAAAAAAAATGTTTTCATGTAAACAAAAAGTGTCAAAAAGGGCTTTGTCTTCAAGTGGTTAGAAGAGTGGATGTAAGCTTCCTAATGTTGTGTATAAAATGCCAGAACAGTTCAAACCCCCCCCCCCCCAATGACCCCATTTTGGAAAGTAGACACCCCAAGCTATATACTGAGGCATGTCGAGTCCATGGAATATTTTATATGTTGACACAAGTTGCGGAAAAACAACACATTTTTTTTTATTTCTTTTTTTTTTTTTTTGCACAAAGTTGTCACTAAATGATATATTGCTCAAACATGCCATGGGCATATGTGGAATTACACCCCAAAATCCATTCTGTTGCTTCTCCTGAGTACGGGGATACCACATGTGTGAGACTTTTTGGGAGCCTAGCCACGTACGGGACCCCGAAAACCGAGCACCGCCTTCAGGCTTTCTAAGGGTGTAAATTTTTGATTTCACTTCTCACTGCCTATCACAGTTTCGGAGGCCATGGAATGCCCAGATGGCACAACCCCCCCCCCCCCCCCCCAAATGACCCCATTTTGGAAAGTAGAGACCCCAAGCTATTTGCTGAGAGGTATTGTGAGTATTTTGCAGATCTCGCTTTTTGTCACAAAGTTTTGAAAATTGAAAAAAAATAGAATATATATATATATATTTTCTTTCTTCATTTTCAAAAACAAATGAGAGCTGTAAAATACTCGCCATTCCTCTCAGCAAATAGCTTGGGGAGTCTATATTCCAAAATGGGGTCATTTGGGGGGGTTTTGTGCGATTTTGGCATTTTATGGCCTTCGAAACTGTGATAGGTAGTGAGGAGTGAAATCAAAAATTTGCGCCCTTAGAAATCCTGAAGGCGGTGCTTGGTTTCCGGGGTCCCGTACGCGGCTAGGCTCCCAAAAAGTCCCACACATGTGGTATCCCTGTACTCAGGAGAAGCAGCAAAATGTATTTTGGGGTGAAATTCCACATATAACCATGGCATGTGTGAGCAATATATCATTTAGTGACAACTTTTTGTAATTTTTTTTTTTTTTTGTCATTATTCAATCACTTGGGACAAAAAAATAAAAAAATCAATGGGCTCAACATGCCTCTCAGCAATTTCCTTGGGGTGTCTACTTTCCAAAATGGGGTCATTTGGGGGGGTTTTGTACTGCCCTGTCATTTTAGCACCTCAAGAAATGAGATAGGCAGTCATAAATTTTAAAGCTGTGTAAATTTCAGAAAATGTACCCTAGTTTGTAAACTCTATAACTTTTGCGCAAACCAATAAATATACGCTTATTGACATTTTTTTTACTAAAAACATGTGGCTGAATACATTTTGGCCTAAATGTATGACTAAAATTGAGTTTATTCGATTTTTCTTATAACAAAAAGTAGAAAATATCATTTTTTTTTTTTCAAAATTTTCGGTCTTTTTCCGTTTTTATATCGCAAAAAATAAAAATCGCAGAGGCAATCAAATACCATTAAAAGAAAGCTCTATTTGTGGGAAGAAAAGGACACAAATTTCGTTTGGGTACAACATTGCATGTCCGCACAATTTACAGTTAAAGCAGCGCAGTGCAAAATTCTGAATTCACCTCTGGTCCTTTAGCTACCAAATGGTCCGGGGCTTAAGTGGTTAATCATTTCCTCACCGGCTGATAAGCTGTGAAGTTTTGCCGTTCGGCTTGGCATCTGCTGTTGCTATGACGGCGGTGCATTTCATTAGGCTAACGAGTGACGTCTCAGCCTTGCCCCGCTGTGTCTGGCTTCGGCCGTTGCCATAGCGACGGTTCTTTATTAATAGACTAACGGGTGACGCCGTAGCTCCGCCCCGCTGAGGAAGTTCGGAGGAACGTAACGCGTACGGGGGAGGAGCTGCGTATGACGTCACCCGCTGCTGTCCTTCGGAAGTGAAACCTACCTATGTCGGCAATACACGCTGTATCTAATCGGTTTTAATGTGAGTAGTTTGTGTGTGAACACATTAAATAAATTTTATACTGTTAAGCAGTGAGCACTTAGATCCTTTCTTTTATCATATATGATCTGGGGCCCTTGCTGAGAATTAAGGAGACATGAAGGAAGTATATGGTCCGTGGTAACCTGTTGAGTTCTGCTTGCATGACCACCTGTTCGCTCAGGGGTCTATGCAGTAAGGTGAGAGTTATTAGTAAGACCAGAGGTGGAGGGATTGTCACCCATTGTGGATTTATCAGCACTGGTGAAAGACTTTGCGGAACTTGTTGTTCACTGTCTCTCTGGACTGTTACTTAATTCACATCACTTTCTGAGATTTACTATTCTGTCAATATTTTGGACTGATTGAATTGCGCTGCATTTCTATTTTGTTTTAATATTTGCCATTTGAATTACGTGAAAATTCTCTAGTGTTCGGCTTGCATAAGGGGGGTTTTGTTTATATTTTTTGGGCTGATTGCACCTTCTGCTTTTTATACACAAAGTTTATACTGACCTTTTTAAGTGTACAGTGTCAATAGACCCTTTGGGCCACTGTCACTGCTCAGGGCCTACATGTAAATAGCAATAATGTGTAGCCAGTAGCTCTGCTGCTAATTACCCTGACATAAGAAAGTGGCCACTGAGTTATCACTAGGGGCTTTAAATGTAGCATATACATGTGCATGGGCTACTGGGCAAAATGTTAATGAAAACACTGTATCAAACAATTGGATATATTAAGTTCCACTAAGTACTGAAAATGCTTGCCCTGTCTGCTGAGACAAATTTCTACTCTTTACTTTGTTTACCCTGGCAATATTACCAATTTTTGCAGGCCAAACTGGCATAATGAAGTCTGTGAAAATGATTATGACAGCACACAAAGTTCTGGATCGTCACAGGTACCTGACACTTTTACTGTGTTCATTCTTAAGGCTTAAGATATAATTGATAAAAACGGCATTTTAAAGTAGTGATTTTTCTACCTTGTCTTTTTGCTGAGATAGCATGGTTGACTGCGTGACCATGTAAGTGGTTGGTTGACTGTAATTTTGACTCTCTAGCTTCATTACTCTAAAGCAAGGGTATACATGAATCGAAATTCAGCCAGTTAAGAATGAATCTGACGAATTTTGATGTGCGTTCCCCTCTGTTCAACAGAAACCTGGAGTAACAACCGGCTTCTGTTGATTGGTCCTGCTGGAAAACCACAGCGCTATTTGCGCTAATCAGTGTATTTTATAGGCGGGGGTCCCTGCTGTCGGAATACAATGGCGCAGCAGGGGAAATGCATCCATACAAGCGAGTCCCAGAGTTTTTTTCTGCTATACCTTACTTAACAAGTAACCATAGTTCTGCCTTGCCTGCATACATATTCTAGGTCAGTTACAAGTATTGCAACCAGGGTGACGGCATAATAATTGGGCCAGTAGTATTTTTAGGAAGTCCGCAAGGATACCAGAAAAAAAGCATTGTTGGGTTTACTTTTTCACGCTGTATTTTAAAATGTGTTTGTTTTTTTTTTTGTTTTTTTTTGCTCTGTTTTCATTGGAAAGATTTATTATTCCTTCCTGTCCTGATGGGTAGTGAAGGGTGTTACAATAACAAGGAAACAGACAGCAGTAAAAGCTAGACAGAGGCTTAAAACTTTTCTTGCTCCAAAAATAAAATAAAAAAAAGCTTTTGGTTAGTCAGGCTTTCACCATTGATTGGTGCTTTGCATGGAGTTATTTATTTTTTTAGTATTTTTTTTCTCTGTACACGTGTTTACATTTATTTATATATGTAATACATTTTTTTTTTTTTTTTTTTTTTTATTTCATCCAGTTTTGTTTATGGCTTTCTAAATGTTGTAAATATTGTTTTCTTGTATTATAACAATATTGTATTCTTGTATATTTTATTAATGTTTTTTTTTTTAAGAACTCTAGTTCAAAATGTTTGTATAAAATCTGCTGGGTAATGACTTGACTTGTAATTGTAATGAGGCTTATGCCATCTCTTAATTCATTGGCTGTTCTTTACAATGTTTAAAATGTTATTCATGGCAGGAAGTATAGTTTTTTTCAATACTT
Source organism: Rana muscosa (assembly GCA_029206835.1). Taxonomy (NCBI): domain Eukaryota; kingdom Metazoa; phylum Chordata; class Amphibia; order Anura; family Ranidae; genus Rana; species Rana muscosa. The sequence continues at coordinate 83,508,660 of CM055118.1, forward strand.
CTCGAACTCCGACTGGAGCCTTGCAGCTCCCCTACACGCAAGCTGCACTGCCATTTATCCGCCCCTTTTTTTTCTCTTGTCTATTCACAGAACACTGAGGGGATTTTACTAAAACTGGAGCAGAATGAATCTGGAGCAGCTGGGTATGGGAACCAATCCAACTTTTAATTTCAGATTGCTCAGTTTTTAGGTTAAAAAATGAAAGCTACAAAGTGATTGGTTGCTGTGCACAGCTGCTCCAGTCTTAGTAAATTCCCCTCTTTGTATTTTGTAAATGGGTTCAGAGAATACAAGGTGTTCTGTAAAAGTGCAAGAGGAGAAGGGGGAGAGCAAACGATGCAACTTGTGTGTAGAAGAGCTGCAAGGCTCTTGTCGGAGCATCGAAAAACAGCAAAAGCCAGCATGAAAAGCAGCATAAGGCTGCATTCTTCACACAGCAGTTCAGTGACAGTAGATTCTTGCCGGCGGTTGTAAATGCTGTCTGCACACACTGTGTGTGAACAGTTGCAGCTGTCAGATTTGTACTCTGCATCTCAATGGTCGGCGCTGTTGCATGCAACTGCTTATGTGAGCGGTTACATACGAGTAAAAATTCTTACTGACACTGCTCACAAACCGTGCTTGCAGGGTCGGCATTTTTGTGAAGTTTTGGTCACAGCTTTCAGCCAGTTGATTTGCGGCCATAGCACAGAGTGTTGCTGCATCCGGGGGTGGCTAAATGCCACCTCTGAATGCAGCAAATTATCCTGTGTAAATGTAGCCTAAATTGTAAAGAACAGCCAGCAATGTAGAAGGTGGCATACACCTCATTACAGTTAACAATTTGATACCAAGCAGATAAAAAAAAACAAGCAAACCTTTTTCTTCTTTTTTTTTTTTTTTTTTTTTCTTTTTTTTGTTCCTGGAACGCTTCATTAAGACACAGATTATAGCCATTTTAGTGGGTCAATGTGTTTTTACTGATGAATTGTTGCAGCCACATATTGGGGCCCCCGTAAGCTGCTGGAGTAAATATTTGGAGGAAGACCGTGAAAATTCATGTGTAAAGCAGGAAGAGGATGAGGACAACGGTCTGATTTACACTGACCGGGAACACTTTTACACTCGGCAGGATATTACATCAGAAGCAAGGTAAAAACACCTTTACTTTTACAGTTATGATGATATATTAAGTTTGTAGAAAGGGGGGGGGATTCCGGCGCTCCTAGCGATGTAATGCCTTTAAAATGAATGTAATAGTGGCTCTAATGGCACTTCTAAGTCAATCTGTATATTAAAAAACAAGAGGAGGCAGCCATCCTCAGAGGGTGTCCATGTCCTCTGTCAGCAAGAAGTGTAAAAAAGAAGGGGGTGGAGGCGCCAACTAAATAAATCCTACTGTAATCATTAATGTAAGTATTGTGTGTGTGTGTGTGTGTGTGTGTGTGTGTGTATATATACTTACAGGTTCACTTGAAAATTATATCCATCGAGGATGGGGGTGTTCTGAGGTCTGTTGGTGCCGCTCTGCTGGCTCTGGCAAAGTTCCCCTCGGCCGTGAGGTGTAGGAGATGTCGATTTTCGTTTGCACAGGCTTCTCTGCGGTGTCACATGACAGGAAGCTCCATGCTAACCAGTCTGGAACGTGGAAGTGATGTCATACAGCAGGGCAGTCCTCCAAACATAGAGTGGGACGTTTCACAGGCTACGCGCTCAAAGCTCACAGCTCCTTCTACTGGCCTCTAGAACACCCCCATCCTCAATGGATATAATTTTCAAGTGAACCTGTAAGTGTGTATATATACTATACTTGCATTAATGATTACAGTAGGATTTATTTAGTTGGCGCCTCCACCCCTTCTTTTTTACATATGATGATATATTAAGAAGCCAGAAATTTTAGGCAATTTTTTTTTTTTTTTTTATATTCTTTATGAATTTCAAGTCCTACAGGAACAATTCAATCCAATAGACGTCACAATAAAGCATGGCATGGTCAGGCACATCAACGTACCTGTACGTGCCTGCCTTCCCGCGGGTGGGGGGGGTCTGATCGGACCCCCCCTCGGTACATGCGGCGGTCTGTTTAGCTGGAGGAGCGATATGGGATGAGGGGGCGGCCATTGGTTTCTGGCCACCCCCTCACGATCGCTCCCGGCGAATGAGATGCTTCCCCTGCCTGTGTAATGTAAACCCAGGCAGGAGGAAGTGATATCATCTCTCCTTGCGGCAGTCTTTTCGTCCGGCGCGAGGAGAGAAGACATCTCATAGTAAGTTGCTCCAACAGACCACTAACACCAGTACACATAGGCACACTTTCACCCCCAGATTACCCCCAGTCACAGTGTCACCGTTTGCAGTGGTAATTTTTTTACTGATCACTGCAATCAGTGTCATTTGTGACAGTAAAAAGTATGAGGGATATTAGTGTTGGGTCCCTTTTTTAGGTCCAGGGTAGCCCCCTAACCCCCCCCCCCCTAATAAAGGTTTAACCCCTTGATCGCCCCCCAGGTAACCCTTTCGCCAGTGTCACTAAGCGATAATTTTTCTGATTGCTGTAGTAGTGTCGCTAGGTAGCCAGTTTTTTTAGGTTCGCCGCCAGGTTTTTATAGCGTCTGGTACCCCCATATACAACCTAATAAAGGTTTTAACACCCTGATTGCCCCCTAGAGTTAACCCTTTCACCAGTGATCACCGTATAAGTGTTGCGGGTGACGCTGGTTTGTTAGTTTGCTTTTTATAGCATCGGGGCACCCGCTGTATATAACCCAAAAAAGGTTTAACCCCCTGATCGCCCGGCGGGTGATATCAATTAGGTTTTAGCGTCAGGGTCTGCATTGCCCCAAGTTAGTGCCAGTAACGCTAACACCCACGCGTGAAGCATACACCTCCCTTAGTGGTATCTGATCTATACTAGCGTCCCCAGCATTTTAGGGTTCCCAAAAATGCAGTGTTGGTGGGATCAGCCCAGATACCTGCTAGCACCTGTGTTTAGCCCCTCCGCCCAGCCCACCGAAGTGCAGGATCAATCGATCACTGTCACTTACAAAACACAACACACATAACTGCAGCGTTCGCAGAGACAGGCCTGATCCCTGCGATCGCTAACAGTTTTTTTTGGTAGCGTTTTATACGTTTGCTGACAGTCACGTGCTTTTTTACCTGTGAATCCTTACTAGTGTACCACTAAATTTATTGCCCAAAATGGCAAATCGAGGGTACACTAGTAAAGAGGCCTACGAGTTTCTGAGCATGACTGATGGTGAAGAGGAGGTCACGCATCTGTCAGATTCAGGCTCGGAATACAATCCCGTAGAAGACAGCGGCTCCATGACAGATGGCTCTGACGACCAAGGTGAGGTCCCTGCTAAGGTCAGGCGTACCCGACCCCATTCTGCTGTTCTTGAGGAGCAAGAACCGCATGGCTCTCGTATTATGGAGCAGAGAAGTACTAGTGCCGCTATTCCTTTTGGTGAACTGGCAAGCACCAGCAGTCTAGTACACCCTGGACGTACATCCAGCACTGCAGTAACACTTGGTGACCTGGCGAGTCCCATAAGTGCAGTTCAAGCTGGCGAGGTGGCAAGCACAAGTAGTGTCCCGTGCCCATAGTGCCCTTCCTGCAGAATTCGCCAATCCTGATTGGGTCCCCACCACTTCTGCAGCACCCGTACTTTCCCCATTCACTGGCCAACCCGGTATTCAGGTGGAAACAGCTGATTTTACGCCACTTGATTATTATTCGCTGTTTTTCACGGAAGATCTCTAGCTCTATTGTGGACCAGAGTAATTTATATGCTGGTCAATTCATTGCCGCTAATCACCAGTTGCCTTCCTTTGCCATAGATTGGAAACCAATTACGGTTTCCAAATTTAAGACCTTTCTGGGCCTTTCCCTCAACATGGGAACACATAAATTCACGTCATTGCACGCCTATTGGTCCACACGCCTGATTGACCATATGCCCGTGTTCTTTGCCTCCATGTCCAGGAAACGATACGAGCAGATCTTGCGGTTCGTGCACCTCAACTAACTTTGTCGTCCTCGTGGAGACCCTAAATACGATCGGCTCTACAAAATTCGGCCCCTCATAAACCACTTCAACTAATGTTTTGCAGCCTTGTTTACTCCCGATCAAGTTGTCTGCGTTGATGAGTCCCTGATTACATTTTCTGTCCGCTTGTCTTTCAAACTGTACCTTCCCAGCAAGCGTGCCAGGTATGGGGTCAAGCTCTATAAGTTCTGTGACAGGGCAACAGGCTATGTATGGAGGTTTATGAGGGAAAATATAGTCACGTAGAGCCGGAGAACTGCCCAGATTACATAGGGAGCGCTGGCAAGATAGTGTGGAACTTGGTGTCACCCTTATTCGGAAAGGGGTACCACTTGTATGTGGACAATTATTACACAAGCGTGACACTTTTTAGTCACTTATTTGATCATCAAATTGGCGCATGTGGCACCGTGCGACCTAATCGCCGGGGCTTTCCCCAGGGGCTTGTAGATTCTCGTCTTAGGCTGGGGGAGAGAGCCTGCTTGAAGTGTAATAATTTGCTCGCTGTGAAGTGGAGGGATAATGAGAATGTTTTCGTTCTTACCCCCCTTCACGCAGACATGACAGTCCAAATTCGTACGGCGACTGGTGTTGTGGAGAAACCCCTCTGTGTCCACGAATATAACCAAAATATGGGAGGGGTGGACCTCAACGACCAGTTGTTGGCGCCGTACTTAATTGCCCGTAAGGCCAGACGCTGGTACAAAAAAGTGTCTGTTTACTTATTTCAATTGGCTTTGCTGAACGCTCATGTGATAGATAGAGAGATAGATATATCCATCTCTCTATCTATCTATCTCTCTATCTATCTCTATCCGTATTACACACTTTTTTACCCTAAAAATGGAGGGTAAACTGTGCCTGCGTGTTATACGCAGGGGGCTGTGGAAAGTTTTTTTTCCCTGAAACTTCCCTCTTAAAGTTAGGGTGCGTGTTATACGCCGATAAATATGGTATTTTGTGTGTGTGTGTGTGTGTGTGTGTGTGTGTGTGTGTGTGTGTAAAAGAAACTAAATGTCAAAAATTAAATATGATACCAACCATAAGTAATAAACTTAATAACCGCTGCTGCAACTGAAAATGTGGATACACACAATAAACAATACTAGGAACGTGCAGTTGCGCTGCGATGTACCAACGCATTGAGTTAAACAATAAGAAGTGATATCTTATATATAAAACTAGTGAAAAAATGCATGGTGAATTGTGAAAAATAAAAATATTCAGAAATTGTCCAATAAATTACTGGAGTGACGTATGACAGTCTCAATTCCTCAATATAATGTCCACAATGTAATAAGCAATAATATGGGAGATCATGTGAGGAGAGTTCCACGATGACACATAGGCAAGGCTCTCTTGTGCAAGTTAATGATGGTGACTTCACACTCCTAAGCACCCAAGTGAAAAGTGCAGTGATGGTAAAGACAAAGATCCTCCACCTCCAATATCAAATCTGCTTACCAGCTCCTATGGATCTCAATGAAGAGATCACAACCACCTCTGGCTATTTCCCCCGCCTAGGGTCTTTAAATTGCAAACCAGCATACAGGATAAATTCTTCCTCCACACTACGGCACCTCAGTATGACTCCCGGGAGTATGATCCCCATAAAAACATAAAGGCCACCATAGTGAAGTATGTAATGAAGGTTTAATAAAAGAAAAAAAGGGGTACACTTACAAAATCGATGTAATATAAAAGCATATGTTAAAAATCTTTTCAAGCCGGCCGGCTCTAACTATCCGCCCGTCCTTCTGGGATAGCGTTGTATTAGTCGGTGACGTCAGCACGCCGCTCCTCCCTATGCCGTTTCGTCAGAGATGACGTCTTCCAGGGGCACGAGCGGCGTGCTGACTCACCGCTATTTATCTTACATGGTGCAGAAGGAACGCCCAGCTCTGATCTCTGGGAAACCCCTGCACTGATCCGCCATATTTAAACGGGGAAATTTGCCCTTACTACGCCGCTATCACTATATTTATATAGAGAACATGGCTAGCAGTTCACCATAAAATGGTGCAGTCCTAAGAACTGCGATAAAAAGTTAAAAATTATTCAACCTTAATTGCACAAAATGAAAATGTGCCATTGGTGAAGAAAAAAAATTGTGTATTAAATCTAAAACTTTGGATAAGAGGAAAAAACACCTTTTTATAAATGACAACCCATTTGCAACAGCAAATGGGTAATTGAACCACCATTCATCTTAAAGGGCTATGGGTAACTGTTGGAACATAAATAAGTGGAAAGGTAGATATTCCCCATAATAGCACAATATCTGTGACCACATACTGGCTAAGCATACATAAGCTGAAAAACAAAAAATTGTTTATAAAAAATTATTACTTTAATATTGTGTTCACCACAGTGCCCGATCGGGGAAAATCCCAGTGAGACAATGCCGGAACCACAGACCAAGCAAAAATTGGTTGTAAATAAGGACTATATTGGCACGATGGTGCCGACAGACATTGGGAACCACGTCTCACAACCCCATCATGCCGACAGCTAGTATTGGACAGAAAGCCATAATCATAGTTAATATGCTGCATAAATCCAGAAGAAAGCTAAAAAACAGCAACAAACTCCTCTTCACAGACTATCTACTGGCATGAAGTGTGACATGGATTGCATACCATGCACTACTAAAATTGTAGTATCCTCTAGCTCTCGTGACCTAAGACCCCAAGATGAGCTGGTCATAATGACTCTTCGAATGTCCAGCCAGGTAAATGTTTGTATTAACCAACGGTTTACCCAGAATTCAGTGCTGGTTCACATAATTTCTCATTGTACTAAATTGAATTCATATATATGTGAAGTAAAAAGCACTCAATTAACCATTGTCAATGAACGCATTGACATCAGTGTCAATATTAAGGCCATGGGGGCTATAACATCGAATGCGATATATCCAGGCCATTTCAGGCCTGGACAGCTCCCTGACCAATGAGCTTCCCCTCCAATGAGGCTCGAATTTATCGATCCCCAGGAAAAGAGTATTTGCTGGATTGCGATCATGATGGGTATCGTAATGTTTTGAAACAGAATGGTTTTGAAAACCCGTTTTGATGTTAGTGATATGCTCACCTAATCTGACCTGCATAGACCTTTTGGTCCTGCCAATGTATTGGAGTCCGCATGGACACTGTAGCAGATAGACAATACCCGTTGAGCTACAAGTGATTAAAGGCTCAATGCTATGTTCCTTCGAGGTGCTAGTAGAATAAAAGGACTTAGTTTTCTTAAATTTACTCTTATTGAGGGTGCAGACCTGGCACCTATGACACTGGTGATAGCCAGACAGTCCTCTCTGAAAAAAATACACTTTTCTCATTGGGGGTCCACCACATTAGAAGCCACCCTATCTCGGAGGGAAGGTAGTCCCCTAAAGATCACCTGAGGTTTAGGTAGTAAAAATTGACTGATAACTTTGTCATTGCCCAGCAAATGCCAATGTTTTTGAATAATTTTCTTGATTGCATAATGCTGTGTAGAGAAAGAGGTGATAAAAGGTATCCGAGGTCTTTCTTTCTCTACTTTATGGCGATCTTCCAATAATTGGGATCTATCAATATTGGCAACTTCCTCAATTGTAGTCTCTAAAGATTCTAAATTGTAACCCTTTTCACAGAGTCTTGATTTCAATATAGCTGTCTGGGATCTATAATCTTCCAAAGAGGTACAGTTTCGTCTCATCCTAACGAACTGCCCCTTGGGTACAGATCTCAACCAAGGTTCATTGTGACAACTTCCGATGGGAATAAAAGAGTTGCGATCAGTCTGTTTAAAGAAAGACTTAGTAGTCAGAAGACCATTTTCCTTCATGATAGTGAGATCAGGGAAATTAATGGCCTCCTGGCTAGCATTGTGGACAAGTCTAATTCCCCGTTCATTGTCATTGAGAGAAGAGAAAAAGTCATCAAGTTGGTTTTTAGTGCCATCCCTTAGGAGGAGGACGTCATCAATGTACCTAGCCCATAAGACCAGGTGTGGGCTTCTGTCACTAAAGACGACGTCGTCCTCCCATTTAGCCATAAATAGGTTGGCTAAACTGGGGGCGTATTTGGCCCCCATTGCAACACCACGTATTTGTCGATAGTATTGTCTATCAAACCAAAATTAATTATGCCCTCCTGCATACTTAATCTTTTTGAGGCCGAGGTAAACATGACCAAAGGTCCAGATAATATTTCACAGCTGAAATACCCATCTGGTATGGAATATAATGAGAGGACATCAGCTGTCACCATCCACATTTCTTCCTTGGGTTTTACTTGGGACACCAGATTGATCGCATGTCTGGTGTCCTTCAAATAGGTTGGCATTTGCTGGACTAAAGGTTGTAAAAAATGGTCAATGTACTTGCCCACCCGGGACGTTATTGAGTCTATACCACTCACTATAGGTCTGCCCGGGGGGCAAGTCAGACTGTGTATTTTTGGTAGGCAGTACAAGACCGGTGCTCTGGGTATCAAAAACAATTGTTCTTTATCGTCCAGAATGACCAATTCATCCAGGGTATCCCTATACTTGATAACTGGATTCCCAGGTAGTAAAATGTAAGCGTCACGATCATCGACTATTTTATGCATTTCTCTGAGATAATCAATCCTATCGGACGACTATTCCACCTCCTTTGTCAGCAGGACGGATTACTAGCTCCCTATTTTGACAAAGGGAGTCAAGTCCTTTTTCCAGGTGTTGGTCCATCTTGTTATTAGTAAATTTCATTGTTTCAAGATCTCGTAAGACTACATCTCTAAAGACCCTAAGTGACGGGGCCAAGATTCCAGGGGGATTAAATGTAGAAGCATTTCTTAGTCCAGAATGTTGAAATGGCGGTGGAACCAGTCCCCCTTCCCTACTCGCGACACCTACAAAATAACGCTTGATGTTAACTTTACGGACATATTTATGTATATCCATAAAGTTTGAAATTTATTTAATTTCCTAGGAGGTGCAAATTTTAAACCCTTGTTGAGAAGGATTAATTCTGGCTTGGTCAGGGTTTGGGAGCTGAGATTGAAGATGCCATCTTGATTCACATCTTTTGCTTTTTTAAGTTGTGCTCTCCTCCCCCCTCTGGTTCCTCTTTGCTTTCTACTGGCCTTTTTACCCCCTGGCGTATTTATCGGCGTATAACACGCACCCTAACTTTAAGAGGGAAGTTTCAGGAAAAAAACTTTCCACAGCCCCCTGCGTATAACACGCAGGCACAGTTTACCCTCAATTTTTAAGGTAAAAAAGTGAGTGTTATACGCCAATAAATACAGTGTATAGTGTGTGTGTGTGTGTGTGTGTGTGTGTGTGTGTGTGTGTGTGTGTGTGTGTGTGTGTGTGTGTGTGTATGTATCTGCACCTCACCATCCCCAACCAAATGCAGTAAACCGGCTGCATGAGAGGCATTTTCCGTATGTCCTCGAGAGTACCCCTACCCAACGAGCCCCCCAAAGAAGATGTCTTGTCTGTAGCAAGCACGGATGATATAGGCGTGACACCCGTTATTATTGTCCACGCTGTCCTGACAATCCTGGTCTTTGCATTGTTAAATGTTTTGAACGCTACCACACACTAGTGAAGTTTTAGCATAGGGTACAGCATTTCACAGACTAGGACACACTTACACATGGTCTCCCAAGATGTCATCGCATTTCGAGAGACCCGAACTGTTAGTTATAAAAAAAAAAAAAAATGGTTGTCGTTTTTATTGTTCATTCTCTCTCGTTCTGTTTTATCATGCTTGCTTTTCAGGTATGTAATTTTTTTTATACTTTACTGTTAACTGTGTTTTATTGTTAACCATTTTCTTGTTTTCAGCTGCAGCACGAATTTATTTATCTTGACAGCAACAGCGTTTGCTCCCACGATACATAAAGCCTCCAGTGCTGTAGGAGGTGATTTCACCACCACAGTTAAAAAAAAAAAAAGAGCATATATGCCGAAGCATAGGGGCGGAGGAGCGATTTTGCTCCTAATGCTGCGTACATGCGGTCTAAATTCCGACAGAGGCTTGCCCGTGGAAAAGTCTGACCGTGTGTATGCGGCATAACTTTTTTGCGGGAGGATGCCCCCATGCTTCGGCATATATATATTTTAGGCCAGGGTTCGACAAACCCCAGGTCGCAGTTGCGACTAGAATTAGTGACCTGGCGCCTGGGGTGGCACAGCTTGGGTATCCTGTGTCTCCGTGCGCCCCCCCCCCCCCCCAACGCAATCGCGCCGGCCAGTAATTGAGGCTGCGGCTTTGCGGCCTTCTGCAGGCCTATGCTTGGTTTAAGGAATCTGTACTAAGGAGTGATTGACACATATGTAATTAATCAACACACACACGATTTTAAGTGGCAACTCAGAGGCCCAATCTAGCACATTGTCACAAACCCCACAGGGTACTGTGAGAGTCAGGAGTGATTCAAAGTTATCACATATAAGTTGAGGATTACAATATAGTTTGAGACATCAACACGTATTGTACACAGTTCCAATATTAAGGGCACAGTAGCCGTAAATCCATCTTTTAGAAGGCAAGATAACCAGTCCTTTGAACTTAAAGCAGCGCCAATACCCCACACCTTACATTACACACTTCTGCAGGCCTATGCTTCCTTCTGTGATATGGCGCCATCTTGTGGTGGCCTTTGGTAAGACAAGACAACCAGCAATGCTAATGGAGCTTCCCCTGTCTGTTTTCACTGCCATCTCCTTCCCTCTAATTAGAACCCCCAAACATTATATATTTTTTATTCTAACACCCTAGAGAATAAAATGGCGGTCGTTGCAATACTTTCTGTCACACCGTATTTGCGCAGAGGTCTTACAAGCGCACTTTTTGGGGAAAAAATACTTGTCTTATTTTTTAATAAAAAAAAACAAAAAAAAAAACAGTAAAGTTAGCCAAGATGGCACTGTGAGCGGCTGCTTTTACTAAGAGCTCCGCTGTATCCTGCTTCATTACCCGGATCCTGGGCTAACAGGCAGGCCGACTTATCCACCCCTATTGACCGGGGGAGCAAGGCAGTCCTCCCGGCGGCTGCTAGCCCCTTTTTACGGACGAGTCTTTCCTGGCGGCCGTCGGAGCTCCAGAGCGGAGGTACACTGCGGCCCCCTGCACATGAGCTAGGTGCACTGGCGCGAGCTGTGGGCGGCGGAGACAGTGGATGACATACAGGCTGCTGCTGGCTCTATCCATCCTGCATCCCGGCCCACTCGAGCTGCTAGGCCGCGGCCGGGGCCTTTCCTGGCGGTCCCCGGAGCTCTGCACCGGGGCCCCCCCCTCCTATTTCTCCTGTGACTCTCCTGGGGGAAACGCAGTGGGCCCCTTCAAGCTGCCAGCCATACATACGGGACACAGTGCGCGCCCTGAATGAGGCGCCGGAGCTTAGGCAAGGTTCAGCAAAGGGGGCAAAAAAACTAACTTTCCCACCACTACTGGACCCCCCTCCAACGCCCACTGATCTTCCGTTGCGGATCCGTACCACCCGGAGCTCCCTCAAGACCTCGCAGATAGGTCCCATGGACTCGGCGGAGTCCCGACCGCCCTGGCTGGCGGAAGTCATGGCAGCCATTGCCACATGCCAGTCCACGTTGACCACAAAAATAGAGGCCGTCCAGATGGATGTGGACCTTATCCGCCAGGACATGGACAAGCTTAGGACCAGGGTGGCGGAGACCGAGCAGAGAGTTAGCAGCACTGAAGATGTGGTCGCAGAGCAGGGCGCAGCACTCCGCACTCTCCAAACCAAGGTAAAAGCCCTTGAATATAGAACCAAAGATGCCGAAAACAGAAACCGGTGCAACAACCTCCGCATTGTCGGTCTACCCGAGGGAGCAGAGGGGAATGACCCTATAGGCTTCATAGAAGGTATGTTGCGTACCCTCCTCCCTGAGGCTCGCATGTCACCCCAATATGTGGTGGAAAGGGCGCACCGTATTCCACCTAAGCCTGGGCCTCCTGGAACCCCGCCGCGAACCTTCATTCTCCGCCTACTCAACTTCCGGGATAGAGACGAAGTTCTCCGTGCCTCCAGGCTTGTGGGCGACCTAAGATTCCAGAATGACTCAAAAATAGAAAATGACCCGACGCACTCAAGGGAAACAAGGGCATGCTTCCATCCCTGTATAAACGTATAAAGTAGGGGGGGGGGGGAAAGGTGGGACTTTAAATGAAGCATGTCGTTGTGAAATAAAAAGGGTAAGAGAACATTAATTAAAATGTATATTTAATTATATGCCATATACCCCTAGGGGCTGTCCATATTATGAAAAAGCAAAAACATTCATTTGTATACCATAATAAATTATAGGCAATCATACATGATTTACAGGATAATCATGGTATTAAATGTTCAGCTAATATTCAAAGGACATAGTTGAAACAATCAGTATACACATAAATACAGAAGTTACAAGATCAGGACACAAAAGCAAATAAATATAATAAAAATTCATGATTAGAAAGACAAAGGCTGAGCTGAACATCATAGACTAACAACCAAATAATACAGAAAAAAAAAAAAAAAAAAAAACCCCGGGTGAGATGGCTTGTCTGAATCACTTTTAAATCTGCCGCCGGATCTGGACTTAACTCATGGGCTGCTCTGTGAGTAATTCCATCATATGGCCCCCACTGTCAATCTCCCATTGTAATTTTCAATCCCCATTTACCAACTAATTACCTATTTATTTATTTTCCCAATTTTTAGAGTTTATATAATTATACATCATACCCCTGATGATTGGTAGAAGCCAAGAAACGCGTCGGGTTCTCAACTCATGATGTCCAGTCCATTTTTTTTCTGTATTATTTGGTTGTTAGTCTATGATGTTCAGCTCAGCCTTTGTCTTTCTAATCATGAATTTTTATTATATTTATTTGCTTTTGTGTCCTGATCTTGTAACTTCTGTATTTATGTGTATACTGATTGTTTCAACTATGTCCTTTGAATATTAGCTGAACATTTAATACCATGATTATCCTGTAAATCATGTATGATTGCCTATAATTTATTATGGTATACAAATGAATGTTTTTGCTTTTTCATAATATGGACAGCCCCTAGGGGTATATGGCATATAATTAAATATACATTTTAATTAATGTTCTCTTTCCCTTTTTATTTCACAACGACATGCTTCATTTAAAGTCCCACCTTTCCCCCCCCCCCCCTACTTTATAAGATTCCAGAATGTCAAGCTGATGATTTTTCCCGACTACTCAGTGGAAACACAGAAACTCAGGAAATCGTTTGACCAGGTCAAGGCGACTCTGAGGGCGCGCAACATCTGCTACAGTATCCTCTTCCCGGCCCGCCTGAGAGTACAGGACGGGGAGTCGACTCGCTTCTTCACTAATCCCAGGGAGGTGTCTGTCTGGTTGGAGTCGCTGCCGCGGGCCCGTTGATCGGACGCATGGTATGTACTACTTGATACCTCCCTTGTTTTGAATTTGCCTATATCGGTGTAGTCCGCGGACTGGCCCCCTGGACGGAGCGCCCACACCTGTTGCACCTGTTGTGCCCGGCTAGTCCCCTTGGTGTGTGCTGCTCTGATGATGGCGGTTAGCCCCCGCTGATGTGGGAACCCAAGTTGGCAACCCTGACGTGGTCAGGAGAACACTGCGGTCGGCCGCTTTTCCCGTTTTTGTTTGTTTTTACCCCCCCTTGTGGCACTAAGGATCATACCATGTATACTCCCTCACCACTGGATCGACTTTACTGCTGGGACGCGTTCCTGTTTGCTTTTATCCTCTTGAACCCCTGTCCCTTACAGCTTGTTGCACTGCCAGCGAACGTCTTGCACTTAGAGAGTCGCTCAGACTGTTGCTCGGCCTCCCCAGAATATATCTGGGGGGCTGAGTTTGCCTCTTTCACGGAACACCCTTTGCAGCCGGCGAGCTGATACTGTTTGGGATGGATACTCTCCTCAGTTTTAAGGGGTTGGGTTGGGTGGGGTGGGGGGCGGGGATTGTTGCCCTACAGGGGCCATTTTTCTTTTTCTGTTTTTTGTTTTTGTTTTCATTATGTTTTTGCTTTACATTCAAAACGATGATACTTCAGCATTGCTCTGTTTCCAGACGTGTACATCCTGGGTCTGGGGGTCAGGTCCGTGAGCCATGTGGTGTTATCCTATCCCCCCTATTGATCTGATAGTCCATGTCAGCAGGTAATATCTTGTCGTGGAACACCAGGGGGTTGAATTTCCCGACCAAACGCTCCCTTGTGTTCCAATTTATTAAGACTTATAACCCGCATATCTGTGTCCTACAAGAAACGCACATCATGGGGAGTAGAATTCTTTCCCTTAAAAAGCCATGAGTGGGCCACCACTATCATTCTACCTACTCTAGCTTTTCTAGAGGGGCCAGTATACTGGTGCTAAAATCCCTCCCGTTTCAGCTCCTGGACCTGGTTCTTGACCCTAAAGGTAGATGCGTTCTAATTCATGCCGTGATTCACTCGCTGACCTGGACCATAGTGGGTCTATATCTTCCCCCGCCGGCCTCCCTGGTGCTGTTGAACCAAATAACGAGCAAGGTGGCCGAGTTCACCTCCGATAATACTGTGGTTTTTGGGGGATTTTAACTTGGTTCCTGATCCGGATATGGATCGCCTGGTGCCTGGGGGTCGACACTACTCTGGGGTGGCTGACTGGGCTGATACCTATGGGTTGACGGATGTGTGGAGGTGGAAACACCCCCGGGACCGGGCTTACACCTGCCACTCGGCCTCCCACAGGACATTCTCCTGCATCGATCTGGTATATGCGGGCGGACCGGTCCTGCAGAGGGTTACGGATGTACGGATCTTGCCCAGGGGGATCTCGGACCATGCACCATTGCTTTTGGCACTGGATCGCTCTAGGGGCCATGCTGTTCGCCTGTGGAGACTGTCCAGATTTTGGATCTCGGACACCTCTGTGGACGACCAGTTCCGAACTGAACTGACCGGTTACTGGGCAGACAATGAGGGCACGGCGGAGGCCGGGACTGTATGGGATGCCTTTAAGGCCTCCACGAGAGGACACTACCAGACCATTATTGCCAGAGTTCGTAGGGAACGCAGCGCAGACTTGGTGAGGGCTGAAAAGGCGACTACCAGGGCAGAAGAGACCTTTATTAGGACCCGCGATCCCCAACACTATGCCCACCTGCAGCTCTTGACTGGGGAAGTCCTTAGTATCCGTACCTCACTTACCCAAAAAAAGTTACTTGCTCAGTCCCATAGGATTTTTGAACAGGGGGAGAGGTCAGGTAAGATGCTGGCTTGGCTTTCCAGGGAACAGGCGGGAGGGGTCAATGTTTCCCATATCATGGGCCCCACGGGGAAACTGGTAAGCTCTCCCGGGGGTATTAACCAATGCTTTGCTGACTTTTATCGTGCACTTTTATAGCTCAAGGGTGGATTATAGCGATTGGGACCTGGTGAAGTATTTGGGGGACATTGACGTTCCAGTTCTTACGGCGACCTACCGAGAGCGGCTCGATGCCCCTATCGCAGTGAAGGAGATCCAGCGGGCCCTTAAGTCTATGCAATCTGGCAGGACACCCGGGCCTGATGGAATTCCTGTAGAGTTCTACAAACATCATGCAGCTGATCTAGTGGCCAGACTCCATTCCCTATTCACGGTGTCCGCCCAGCAGGGAAAGCTCCCTGTTTCCATGGGTGAGGTGGTCATAGTGGTGATCCCCAAGCCGGGGAAGGACCCTTCCCTGTGTTCCTCGTATCGCCCTATCTCGTTGTTGAACATCGATGCGAAGATTCTGGTCAAGATCTTGGCAACCAGACTGAATTCTATCATTACTGCCCTGGTACATTCGGATCGAACAGGCTTTATGCCGGGTAGGGGAACGGATATCAACATCAGACGCCTCCTCATCCACATTGATAGGGCTGGCGAGGGTTCGACGGGAGTGGTGGCCTCACTTGACGCAGAGAAGGCTTTCGACTCTGTGGAGTGGGGCTACCTCTGGGGGGTGCTCAACAGTTTCGGGTTTGGGCCTGGCTTCCTGAAATGGGTGCGCATGTTATATAGTTTCCCATCTGCTAGAATTCGGACCAATGGCTGCCTATCGGAGGTGTTACCATTGGGTCGTGGCACGAGACAGGGGTGCCCCCTCTCCCCGGGATTGTTTGCCCTGGCTATGGAACCCCTGGCCATCCTGTTGAGAGCTGAGACGAGGGTCCGGGGATTGCAAATAGGCCCGATTTGAAGAAAAGCTGTCTCTGTATGCGGACGATGCCCTGCTATATCTGACAGATGCTTCATCATCCTTGCAGGTGGCTTTTGGTCTGATTGACCACTTTGGGGGCTACTCCGGTATTCGCATCAATTGGGACAAATCGGTCCTATTTCCCCTATGTCTCTCGACCCCGCGTCCCACAACACAAACGCAGCTCAAATGGGTAGATGAGTTTACGTATCTGGGCATCAAGGTTAGCAGCAATAACGGCGACTATGTCGGCAAAAACATACAACCACTCATGACCCAACTGGTGGCCAAGTGCGCAGTGTGGCGGTCCCTCCCTCTGACGCCGGTGGGTAGAGTCAATCTTTTGAAAATGATCTTTCTCCCGAAGTTCCTGTACTTCTTTTGCAATACCCCCTCATATATCCCTAGGTCATTCTTCCGAAGGTTGGACAGTCTGCTGATCTCATTTGTATGGGTTCGGAGACCCCCCCGGGTGGCGAGGAAGGTTTTATATTTGTCTTTGGCGCTCCCGAATTTCTTGCTTTATTACTGGGCGGCAGTCCTGGTTACGGTGAGGTGGTGGTTCTCCCAGCCTAGACAAAATCCGGCGGTCACACTTGAGGCAGCTATTTTGGGCTCTTATGCGGCCTTGAGCAACCTACCGTTTCGTGGCCTCAGAGCCAGTCCCTGTATGACGACCCTCATGCGGACCACAGTTAAGGTCTGGCAGGAGGCTCGACTAATGTACAGGCAACCTAACTTGGTATCCCCACATATGCCCTTGTGGGCTAATCCTATGTTGCCTCACATGAATAGTATCCCAGATCCATCTCTATGGGCAAAAAGGGGAATCGTTACTCTGAAACATATAGTAAAAGCGGGAACACTTATGCCCTTCCAAGAACTCAGGCAGGCGTATCTCCTGCCGGTCTCTTTTCAATTTAGGCACTGGCAGCTGAAACGTGCCTTTTGAGGCCCAATTCCCTGAGCCTATAACTCTGGAGTCGGACTCTATTGAGCGTCTCCTATCCTCCGCTCTTATGGACCGTCCCCTCTCGTCCCTGTACCTATACCTCACGGTACAGTAGGATACCAAGCTTACTAAACCTTGGGATGAATGGAGGGCTGATATTCCGTCCCTGGACGAGGAGTGGAGGGATTGCCTGTCATCTTGTATCCCTGTTATGATAGCCGCAAAGGATAGGTTTTATACAATTTTTAAATTTCTCCACAGAGCCTACTACACCCCGCAGAGATTAGCGTGTATTTACCCGCAGCGAGATCCCAGTTGTCAGAGATGCAGGCAGGAGACGGGTACGTTTTGGCACATGGTCTGGTCGTGTCTGAAACTCCAGCCCTATTAGGAGGATGTGGCTTCCAGACTGACTGACGTGACTTGCTTAACCGTACCGACTGACCCCAAGATCCTGTTGCTAAATCATGGAAGACGTGGATGGGGATAGGTATTGTAAACTCTGCCAGACTTTCTCACTATTTTATGCTAGGCGGGAAATCCTGCTCAAGTGGAAATCTGAGGAACCCCCCACATGTGCCGCCTGGCAACGCTCAGTCGCCTCGGTACTGCCCCAATATAAGTTGACTTATGAGAGTAGACAGTGCCCCGCGAAGTTCGACAAAATTTGGTCTTCATGACAGACTACTCGCTCTGACTTGGAACCCCCCCCCGGGTGTGACTGACTGTTTGTTGGGTGTGGTTTCTCTCTAAGATCTAGGGTCTAATAGACCCCAATTTTTTTTTTTAAAAAGAGTACCTGTCACTACCTATTGCTATCATAGGGGATATTTACATTCCCTGAGATAACAAAATAAATGGAAGGAACAGTTTAAAAATAAAATAAAAATAAATAATAATAAAAAATAAGCACCCCTGTCCCCCCCCTGCTCTTGCGCAAAGGCGAACGCAAGCGTCGGTCTGTCGTCATATGTAAACAGCAATTGCACCATGCATGTGAGGTATCACCGCGAAGGTCAGATCGAGGGTAGTAATTTTAGCAGTAGACCTCCTCTGTAAATCTAATGTGGTAACCTGTAAAGGCTTTTAAAAATGTATGTCGTTTGTGCGCAATTTTAAAGCATGTCGTGTTTGGTATCCATGTACTTGGCCTAAGATCATCTTTTTTATTTCATCAAACATTTGGGCAATATAGTGTGTTTTTAGTGCATTAAAATTTAAAAATATATATATTTTCCCCAAAAAATGCGTTGGGAAAAAAAAATGCAACACCCACCATTTTAATCTGTAGGGCCTTTGCTTTAAAAAAATATATATAATGTTTGGGGGTTCAACGTAATTTTCTTGCAAAAAAAAAAAAAAAATGTTTTCATGTAAACAAAAAGTGGCAGAAAGGGCTTTGTCTTGAAGTGGTTGGAGTGGATGATGTGTGACATAAGCTTCCTAATGTTGTGCATAAAATGCCAGGACAGTTCAAACCCCCCCCCCCCAAATTACCCCGTTTTGGAAAGTAGACACCCCAAGCATGTCGAGTCCATGGAATATTTTATATTTTGACACAAGTTGCGGGAAAAATAATTTTTTTTTTTTGCACAAAGTTGTCACTAAGGCCCCTTTTCACACTGGCACGTTTTTCAGGCGGTTTAGCGCTAATATTAGCGCTGTTATACCGCCTGAAAAATCGTGCCCTGTATTCTTCAATGTGGAAGCCCGAAGGCTTTCACACTGAAGCGGTGCGCTAGCAGGACCGCTCCAAAAGTCCTGCTAGTCGCATCTTTACAGTGGTGAAGGAGCGGTGTTGAAATCAATGGGACACCGCGGCAATAGCTGCGGTTTGCGGGCGGTATTGACCCTTTTTCGGCCGCTAGCGGGGGTTAAATTCACTAGCAGCTGCATACCGCGGTGATAACGACGGTATAGCGGCGCTATACCGCCACCGCACCTGCCCGCCCCAGTGTGAAAGGGGCCTAAATTATATATTTCTCAATTATGCCATGGGCATATGTGGAATTGCACCCCAAAATGCATTCTGTTGCTTCTCCTGAGTACAGGGATACCACATGTGAGAGTTTTTGGGAGCGTAGCCGCGTACGGGACCCCGGAAACCAAGCACCGCCTTCAGGATTTCTAAGGGTGTAAATTTTTGATTTCACTCCTCACTGCCTATCAGTTTCGGAGGCCATGGAATGCCCAGATGGCGCAAACCCCCCCCCCCCCCCAAATGACCGCATTTTGGAAAGTAGACACCCCAAGCTATTTTCTGAGAGGTATGGTAAGTATTTTGCAGATCTCGCTTTTTGTCACAAAGTTTTGAAAATTGAAAAAAGAGAAAAAAAAATGTTTTTCCTTTACTTTCTTTATTTTTAAAAAGAAATGAGAGCTGTAAAAATACTCACCATGCCTCTCAGCAAATAGTATGGGGTGTCTACTTTCCAAAATGGGGTAATTTGGGGGGGGGGGGTTTTGCTATCTTGGCATTTTATGGCCTTCGAAACTGTGATAGGTAGTGAGGAGTGAAATCAAAAATTTGCGCCCTTAGAAATCCTGAAGGCGGTGCTTGGTTTTCGGGGTCCTAAAAAGTCCCACACATGTGGTATCCCTGTACTCAGGAGAAGCAGCAAAATGTATTTTGGGGTGTAATTCCACATATAACCATGGCATGTGTGAGCAATATATCATTAAGGGACAACTTTTTGTAATTTTTATTTATTTTTGTCATTATTCAATCACTTGGGACAAAAAAAAAAATATTCAATGGGCTCAACATGCCTCTCAGCAATTTCCTTGGGGTGTCTACTTTCCAAAATTGGGTCATTTGGGGGGGTTTTGTGCCATCTTGGCATTTTTTGGCCTTTAAAACTGTGATAGGTAGTGAGGAGTGAAATCAAAAATGTATGCCCTTAGAAATCTTGAAGGCGGTGCTTGGTTTTCGGGATCCTGTATGCGGCTAGGCTCCCAAAAAGTCCCACACATGGTATTCCCGTACTCGGGAGAAGCGGCAAAATGTGTTTTGGGGTGCAATTCTACATATAACCATGGCATGTGTGAGCAATATATCATTTAGTGACAATTTTTTGTAATTTTTTTTTTTTTTTTTTCAATATTCAATCACTTGGGACAAAAAAAAATATTCAATGGGCTCAAAATGGCTCTCAGCAATTTCCTTGGGGTATCTACTTTCCAAAATGGGGTCATTTGGGGGGGGGGGGGTTTGTACTGCCCTTCCATTTTGGCACCTCAAGAAATGATATAGGCAGTCATAAATTAAAAGCTGTGTAAATTCCAGAAAATGTACCCTAGTTTGAAGACGCTATAACTTTTGCGCAAACCAATAAATATACGCTTATTGACTTTTTTTTTTTTACTAAAGACATGTGGCTGAATAAATTTTGGCCTAAATGTATGACTAAAATTGAGTTTATTCGATTTTTCTTATAACAAAAAGTAGAAAATATCTTTTTTTTTTTCAAAATTTTCAGTCTTCTTCCGTTTTTATATCGCAAAAAATAAAAATCGCAGAGGCAATCAAATACCATTTAACCACTTAAGCCCCGGACCATTTCGGGCCATTAGGACCAGGCCTGTTTTTGGGATTCGGCACTGCGCTGCTTTAACTGTAAATTGTGCGGACATGCAATGTTGTACCCAAATGAAATTTGCGTCCTTTTCTTCCCACAAATAGAGCTTTCTTTTAATGGTATTTGATTGCCTCTGCGATTTTTATTTTTTGCGATATAAACAGAAAAAGACCGAAAATTTTGAAAAAAAATTATATTTTCTACTTTTTGTTATAAGAAAAATCGAATAAACTCAATTTTAGTCATACATTTAGGCCAAAATGTATTCAGCCACATGTCTTTAGTAAAAAAAAATGTCAATAAGCGTATATTTATTGGTTTGCGCAAAAGTTATAGCGTTTACAAACTAGGGTACATTTTCTGAAATTTACACAGCTTTAAATTTATGACTGCCTATCTCATTTCTTGAGGTGCTAAAATGGCAGGGCAGTACAAAACCCCCCCAAATGACCCCATTTTGGAAAGTAGACACCCGAAGGAAATTGCTGAGAGGCATGTTGAGCCCATTGAATATTTTTTTTTTTTTGTCCCAAGTGATTGAATAATGACAAAAAAAAAAAAAAAATTACAAAAAGTTGTCACTAAATGATATATTGCTCACACATGCCATGGTTATATGTGGAATTGCACCCCAAAATACATTCTGCTGCTTCTCCTGAGTACGGGGATACCACATGTGTGGGACTTTTTAGGAGCCTAGCCACGTACGGGACCCCGGAAACCAAGCACCGCCTTCAGGATTTCTAAGGGCGCAAATTTTTGATTTCACTCCTCACTACCTATCACAGTTTCGAAGGCCATAAAATGCCAAAATAGCACAAAACCCCCCCAAATGACCCCATTTTGGAAAGTAGACACCCCAAGCTATTTGCTGAGAGGCATGTTGAGTCCATGGAATATTTTATATTTTGCCACAGGTTGCGGGAATATGACAAACTTTTTTTTTTTTTGCACAAAGTTGTCACTAAATGATATATTGCTCACACATGCCATGGGCATATGTGAAATTACACCCCAAAATACATTCTGCTGCTTCTCCTGAGTACGGGGATACCACATGTGTGGGACTTTTTGGGAGCCTAGCCGCGTACGGGACCCCAAAAACCAAGCACCGCCTTCAAGGTTTCTAAGGGCATAAATTTTTGATTTCACTCCTCACTACCTATCACAGTTTTGAAGGCCATAAAATGTCAAAATAGCCCAAAACCCCCACAAATGACCCCATTTTGGAAAGTAGACACCCCAAGCTATTTGCTGAGAGGCATGGTGAGTATTTTACAGCTCTCATTTGTTTTTGAAAATTAAGAAAGACGTTTTTTTTTTCTTTTTTTACATTTTCAAAACTTTGTGACAAAAAGCGAGATCTGCAAAATACTCAACATACCACTCAGCAAATAGCTTGGGGTGTCTACTTTCCAAAATGGGGTCATTTGGGGGGGTTTTGTGCCATCTGGGCATTCCATGGCCTCCGAAACTGTGATAGGCAGTGAGGAGTGAAATCAAAAATTTACACCCATAGAAATCCTGAAGGCGGTGCTTGGTTTTTGGGGTCCCGTACGCGACTAGGCTCCCAAAAAGTCCCACACATGTGGTATCCCCGTACTCAGGAGAAGCAACAGAATGTATTTTGGGGTGTAATTCCACATATGCCCATGGCATGTTTGAGCAATATATAATTTAGTGACAACTTTTTGTACATTTTTTTTTTTTTTTTTTTGGTCATTATTCAATCACTTGGGACAAAAAAAAAATATTCAATGGGCTCAACATGCCTCTCAGCAAATAGCTTGAGGTGTCTACTTTACAAAATGGGGTCATTTGGGGGGGGTTTTGAACTGTCCTGGCATTTTATGCACAACATTAGGAAGCTTATGTCACACATCATCCACTCTTCTAACCACTTGAAGACAAAGCCCTTTCTGACACTTTTTGTTTACATGAAAACAAAATTTTTTTTGCAAGAAAATTATGTTGAACCCCCAAACATTATATATTTTTTTAAAGCAAAGGCCCTACAGATTAAAATAGTGGGTGTTGCATTTTTTTTTTCCACACAGTATTTGCGCAGCGATTTTTCAAACACATTTTTTGGGGGAAAAACACACTTTTTTTATTTTTAATGCACTAAAAAACACTATATTGCCCAAATGTTTGATGAAATAAAAAAGATGATCATAGGCCGAGTACATGGATACCAAACACGACATGCTTTAAAATTGCGCACAAACACGCAGCGGCGACAAACTACATTCATTTTTAAAAGCATTTAAAAGCCTTTACAGGTTACCACGTTAGATTTACAGAGGAGGTCTACTGCTAAAATGACTGCCCTCGATCTGACCTTCGCGGTGATACCTCACATGCATGATGCAATTGCTGTTTACATATGACGCTAGACCGACGCTTGCGTTCGCCTTTGTGCAAGAGCAGGGGGGGACAGCGGTGCTTTTTTTTTTTTTTTTTTTTTTTTTTTTTTTTTATTATTTATTTGGCTTTTTTATTTTATTTTTAAACTGTGCCTTCCATATTTTATTTTTTTACCATTTTTATCGTTATCTCAGGGAATGTAAATATCCCCTATGATAGCAATAAGTAGTGACAGGTACTCTTTTTTTGAAAAAAATTGGGGGGTTAGACCCTAGATCTTTCCTCTGCCCTCAAAGCATCTGACCACACCAAGATCGGTGTGATAAAATGCTTTCCCAATTTCCCAATGGCGCTTTTTATATCCGGGGGGGGGGGACATTCCCTCCCACTGCTTGTAAAAGCAGTCTAGAGGCTAATTATCTGCTAGAATTGCTTTTACATGAAAGCCGGCTGCTGGCTGAAAAGAATGATACCAAGATGATACCTAAACCCGCAGGCATCATTCTGGTATAAACATTCAAAGTCCAGCAACATACCAGTACGTTGCTGGTCCTTGTTGGACATGTATTGTAATCTTTTTTTTCATACAGCCTATTGGCTGAACGTAAAAAAGAGATTGATTGGTGGGTATGCCCACCATTAGAATACCTCCCTTCATCCACCCACTTCTAATGATGGGCATATATGCCGAAGCATGGGGGCATCCTCCCGCAAAAAAGTTATGCCGCGTACACACGGTCAAGCCTTCGTCGGAATTTCGACCGTATGTACGCAGCATAAAAGGTTATGCCGCGTACACACGGTCGGACTTTTCCACGGGCAAGCCTCCGTTGGAATTTCGACCGTATATACGCGGCATTAGGAGCAAAATCGCTCCTCCGCCCCTGCTGCCCCCATGCTTCGGCATATATGCTCTTTTTTTTAACTGTGGTGGTGAAATCACCTCCTACAGCGTTGGAGTCACGGCTGTCAAGATAAATAGATCCGCGCTGCAACTGAATGGCGTACCTGCTAAGCAAATGGTGGTTAACATTAAAACAAAGTAACATTACAGTACAACAGTAAGACCTTACCATGCCATACCTGCAAAGCAAATACCAAAACAAAACCTAGTAAAAAATAAAAAAATGTTTTAACGCAACCTGTGCCTAAAATATATATATATGCCGAAGCATGGGGGCATCCTCCCGCAAAAAAGTTATGCCGCGTACACTCGGTCGGAATTTTCCACGGGCAGGCCTCCGTCGGAATTTCGACCGTATGTACGCGGCATTAGGAGCAAAATCGCTCCTCCGCCCCTGCTGCCCCCATGCTTCGGCATATATGCTCTTTTTTTTAACTGTGGTGTCACGGCTTTATGTATCGTGGGAGCAAACGCTGTTGCTGTCAAGATAAATAATTCCGCGCTGCAGGTGAATGGCGCACCTGAAAACAAAAAATTACATACCTGAAAAGCAAGCATGATAAAACATTGCAGAATAGAATACAGTAAAAAAGAGCAGAACAATAGAGAGAAAATAGAGAGAGAGAACAATAAAACGACAACTATTTTTGGTTTTTTTATTTTATATTTTTTTTGTGTTTTGTTTTTTACGTTTTTTTTTTTTTTTCTTTTTTACACTTTTTTTGTAACTTTACAACTGTAATGGTTCGGGTCTCTCAAAATGTAATGGCATCTTGGGAGACCCTGTGTAAGTGTGTCCTTGTCTGTGAAATGCTGTACCCTACGCTAAAACTTCACTTTTGAGTGGTAGCGTTCAAAACATTCACCTTGGACTGGTTGCTATGGACTGGTTGCTATGGACTGGTTGCTATGGACTGGTTGCTATGGACTGGTTGCTATGGACTGGTTGCTATGGATTGGTTGTTATGGACGGTTGCTATGGATTGGTTGCCATGGACTGGTTGCAATGGATGGTTGCTATAGACTGGTTGCTATAGACTGGTTGCTATGGACGGTTGCTATGGACTGGTTGATATGGATCAGGCCTGTCTCTGCGAACGCTGCAGTTATGTGTGTTGTGTTTGGTAAGTGACAGTGACCGATCGATACTGCACTTGGGTGGGCTGGGCTGGGCTGGGCGGAGGGGCTAAACGCAGGCGCTAGCAGATATCTGGGCTGATCCTGCTAACACTGCGTTTTTGGGAACCCTAAACCGCTGGGGATGCTAGTATAGATCTGATCAGATACTTTACCACTAAGGGGGGTGTATGCTTTGCGCGTGGGTGTTAGCGTTACTGGCACTAACCTAACACTGCCTGGGGCGACGCAGACCCTCTCTGGCGCTAAAACCTAATTGATCTCACCCGCCGGGCGATCAGGGGGGTTAAACCTTTATTGGGTTATATACGGCGGGTGCCCTGATGCTATAAAAAGCAAACTAATCAACCAGCGTCACCCGTAACCTTTATATGGTGATCACTGGTGAAAGGGTTAACTAGGGGCAATCAGGGGGTTAAAACCTTTATTAGGTTAAATATGGGGGTACCTGACACTATATAAAAACCTGACGGGTAACCTAAATAACTAAATAACTTACTGGCTAACCAGTGACACCAGTGAAGCTTATACGGCGATCACTGGTGAAAGGGTTAACTCTAGGGGCAATCAGGGGGTTAAAATAATATATGGGGGTACCTGACACTAATAAAAACCTGTGGCGAACCTAAAAAAAAATAACTAATAATCTAAAACACCAGCGACACAAATACAGCGATCGGAAAAACAATCGCTTAGTGACGCTGAAGTTAGGGGGTGAAAGGGTTACCTGGGGGGTGATCAAGGGGTTAAACCTTTATTAGGGGGGGGTTAGGGGGCTACCCTGGACCTAAATGGGCCTAATCCTAACTGCCCTGCAACTTTTTACAATCACAGATGACACTAAATGCAGTGATCAGTAAAATAAATGATCACTGCAATCAGTGACACTGTGATTGGGGGCTTTGGGGTGACCTGGGGGGTGATCTGGGGGTGACTGGGGGGTGATTTGTGTGCCTATGTGTACCTACGTGTCAGTGGACTGTTGGTGCACTAACCTGCTTCTTCTCTGCTCGGCGCCGGGAACGAAAAGACCGCAGCGAGGGAGATGACATCACTTCCTCCAGCCTTGTTTACATCACATGGCGGAGGAAGCATTTTCATTGGCCGGGAGCGATCGCGAGGGGGGGGGCGGAATCGAGCGGCCGCCCCCTCATGCCTGATCGCTCCCGAACACTTAACGGCCGCTCACTGCAGTGAAGGGGGGTCCGGATGGACCCCCCAACTGCACAAAGGCGATCACGTAGATCTACGTGATTCTGCCTGTCCGTGCCATTCTGCCGACGTAAATCGGCGGTGGGCGGTCGTTAAGTGGTTAAAAAAAAAAGCTATTTTTTTGGGAAAGAAAGGACGCAAATTTTGTTTGGGTACAACATTGCATGACCGCGCACTTACCAGTTAAAGCAGCGCAGTGCCAAATTGTAAAAACACCTCTGGTCTTTAACCACTTAGCAACCACCTGCCGACAAATAATGTCGACAAGGTGGTTGCTTAACTCTGGGAGGACGTTATATAACGTCCTCCCAGAATCGCGCTCCCGCGCGCCCCCTGGGGCGCGCACACGGGGAAACTCCGTGACCGCCGGGTCCAGGTGACCCGGCGCATCACGAATCGCGGTAAATCGCCGCTGATAGCGGCCGTTTACCACGTGATCGCTCCGTCAAATGACGGAGCAATCACTTGTAAACAGACCGGCGTCATGTGATGACGCCGGTTCCTCTCTCCCCTCTCTGTACCGATCGGTACAGTGTGAGAGGAGAGGGGAGGGAGCGGATCATATCAGCAGCACTGTGGGCTGGATCTGTGACAATTGCAGTCACAGATCCAGCCATCCATCCATCCCTGCTCAGCCATCCCTGTGCAATACCCTGCCAATACTCTGCAAAATACTCTGCAATGCCCTGCGCAATACTCTGCAATGCCCTGCGCAATACTCTGCAATGCCCTGCGCAATACTCTGCAATACCCTGCGCAATACTCTGCAATAACCACTTCCCGCCCGCCGGCCGTCATATGACGTCCTTGACTTTGTGCCGGGATATCTGAATGATGGGAGCAGCTACAGGCATCATTCAGATATTAGCTTTTTCAGCCGGCGATTCCCTACACCATAACAACAATCATAGCGGCTGTTCCGCTGCTTGATCATTCTTACGGGAGGCGAGAGGGGATGTCCCCCCCCCCCCCCCCCGCCGCCCTCCGATGCTTCTACCGACTCACCGCTACGATCAAAGCCAGGATTGTTTTTTTTTTTTTTTGTTTTTTTTTTCAGGCTTCCCAGCCTAGAGGTGAGATGTGGGGTCTTATTGACCCCATATCTCACTGTAAAGAGGACCTGTCATGCCATATTCCTATTACAAGGGATGTTTACGTTCCTTGTAATAGGTATAAAAGTGATCAAAAAAAATTTGGGGCGGAAAAACATGTCAAACTAAAAAAAAGTAAAATGAACAATAAATTTTTTTTTTTTTTTAAAGCGCCCCTGTCCCCGTGAGCTCTCGTACAGAAGCGAACGCATACGCAAGTCCCGCCCACATATGAAAACGGTTTTCAAACCACACGTGAGGTATCTCTGCGAACGTTGGAGCGAGAGCAATAATTTTGGCCCTAGACCTCCTCTGTAACTCAAAACATGTAACCAGTAAAAATATTTAAAGCGTCGCCTATGGGGGTTTTTAAGTAGCGAAGTTTGGCGCCATTCCACGAGCGTGTGCAATTTTTAAGGGTGTTAGGTATCTATTTACTCAGCGTAACTTCATCTTTCACATTATGCAAAAACATTGGGCTAACTTTACAGTTTTTTTTTTTTTGTTTTTTTTAGCACAAAACATTTTTTTTCCGTAAAAAAAAAAAAAAGCGTTAAAATTGCTGCGCAAATATCGTGTGAGATAAAAAGTTGCAACAACCACCATTATATTCTCTAAGGTCTTTGCTAAAAAAAACATATATAATGTTTTGGGGTTCTATGTAATTTTATAGCAAATAAATGATGATTTTTACATGTAGGAGAGAAATGTCAGAATTGGCCTGGGTGCTCCAGAACGCCTGAAGGTGCTCCCTGCATGTTGGGCCTCTGTATGTGGCCACGCTGTGTAAAAGTCTCACGCATGTGGTATCGCCATACTCAGGAGTAATAGCAGAATGTGTTTTGGGGTGTAATTTGTGGAATGCATATGCTGTGTGTGAGAAATAACCTGCTAATATGACAATTTTGTGGAAAAAAAAAAGAGAAAAAAAAAATCTTGATTTTGCAAAGAATTGTGGGAAAAAATGACAACTTCAAAAAACTCACAATGCCTCTTTCTGAATACCTTGGAATGTCTTCTTTCCAAAAAGGGGTAATTTGGGGGGTATTTGTACTTTTCTGGCATGTTAGGGTCTCAAGAAATGAGATCGGCCGTCAGTACTTCTTCAGGTGTGATCAATTTTCAGATATTGGCACCATAGCTTGTGGACTCTATAACTTTCACAAAGACCAAATAATATGCACCAATTTGTACTTATTTTTACCAAAGATATGTAGCAGTATAAATTTTGGCCAAAATTTATGAAGAAAAAATAGTAATTTGCAAAATTTTATAACGGAAACGAAAAAAAAAATCATTTTTTTACAGAATTTTCAGTCTTTTTTCTCTTATAGCGCAAAAAATAAAAAAACCAAACAGTGATTAAATACCACCAAAAGAAAGCTCTATTTGTGTGAAAAAGGACAAAAAATTCATATGGGTACAGTGTTGTATGACTGAGTAATTGTCATTCAAAATGTGAGAGCACCGAAAGCTGAAAATTGGTCTGGTTATTAAGGGGGTTTAAGTGCCCAGTGGTCAAGTGGTTAAGCTGCATAATGGTCTGGGGCTGAAGTGGTTAAATCCCACACAGGGAAATGTTGCATTAGTCAATATCCGTGGAACAGGATTGTAGATAAAAGAAACAGGTCAGAAACCATACAACCCGGTATGCCCCATGACTGCTACCGGAGGGTCAGCCTCTCTAACTTTGTAATTTATAGATGGAAAGACTGGGGAGAAGGGGTGAAAAACCCCACCTGCGCAGGAAAAGCACAGGGGGGAATTTATTTCTACTCGAATAGAGCTTTAAACATAAGTTTCCATTGGGGGGGTTGTTCAGTTCCTGGACAATTGAATTTGGTAACAAGGAGTTCAATGTATTTATTTTTCTTATTTTTTTGCTTGTTAGGAAACGTAAGAAAATGCCACAGTATACGTGTGATTTTATTGAACAAGATTTCAATAGAGACATACTGAACACTTCCAAAAGGAAAAGGACACACGAGGTATGTGCTCGTATTTTCTGATTATGTCGTCATGAATATTGTGTGCGTTTGTGTACATACATAAACTATATATTGCAATGTACGTATATATGTATGCATTGTGTAATTCCAGCCAAAACTTTTTTGGTTTTTTATATGTGGGAAAGGTCTCGAAATTCTGTAATTTGTATTTTTTTTGTGGGAGGAAATGAAGGGAAGTCTACACATACACACATATGCTTTAATTTTTTGGATGAACAGCTATCATACATAATTTCATGGCTCTGGATCTACAATGGCATGGAAGTCAGAAAACGTTAGCTTTCATTGGAGTACGTGGTATTCTATTTTTATTGTGCTTCTACTTTCAGCAGAAAGAGGCGCAACTTTTTATGAAGGTTTGTTTAGTGTCACTTGCATGTAAAACATAACTGCTAGAAGACTGTATATACTTACCTTTTTGGCCCACTCCTTAAAGTCACTGCTTCCCTGCTCAGCAGATGCAGCAGTAGTTGAATCCACCTGTTGCCCCTGCCACACACTGTGGTTCCTTTTTTCCAGCTTGTATGTCCTGTAGTGACACACGAGCCAGCGAGAGAAACCACAGTGAGCATCGGGGTATTCACATAACTGGACGTGTGTAAATACTTGAGCAGTTAAGTGTTGACTTTTCAAGAAACAAGCCAGAAAGCCAAGTACTGTGTGTGTGCAAGCTTCTTTAGTTGGGTAGGTTTTTAAAGTGGTTGTAAAGCAATATTTTTTTAATTAAAATAAACTTGTTTTACTAACCTGCTCTGTGCAATGGTTTTGCAAAAGGCAGCTCTGATCCTCCCCTTCTGCAGGTTCCCTGTTGGCGCTGTCTGCTTCTCCCCTTCTGTGTCTGCCCAGTAACAAGCCACTTGCTATGGGTGCAGACTCACTCCTGAGCCAGGCTTTGTGTGTCTATTGATAAATCCTGCTCCCTTCTCATAGGATTTGATTGACAGCAGGATCCAATGCTTTCCACTGCTGTCTCTGAGCCTGTGTGTAAGAGAGCAGCAGCACTGGATTAAGAATTGGGGTCAGGTAAGTATTTTGGGGGTGCTGGGGGAGCATGAAAGGCATTTTTTTTTTTTCTTCCACAATTAGTTTTATTAGCAAGAAAACAGAATATGGTTGTACAAACATTAAGTAAAATATTCCATCTGCAAATGGAACCATCGCACTTCAACATACAACGAACATTTTATGCGGTAATACAGCATTAGGTAGCAAAAAGTAAGACAACAGAGAATATTACAAGTTTATTCACGACTAAGCCTATGTATTATTGAAGACCGACCGCATCTCCTTCTAGCAGGGTCAGGTATCTGGATGCCCCACGGGCACCCTGTTCATGAAAGCATAGGCCCCGTAGACCCCTATCTTCCGGTCTAATCGCGGCCAATAAGGTTATAATATACCTGGTGGCTCGGAGGGTAGATGTGGTGCATGGGGTCCCAGCCGGGACCCCGGCAAGTAATAGGTGAGTTGCGGCCGTGTGGTGAAGAACCTATGAGATAGACGAGAAATGTAAGAGGGGAGGGGGGAAAGGCAGTCAGGGTAGAAGGAAGAAGGATGGGATAAGGGGTCTGGGTGTTAGAGGGGGTGGGGAGGAGGGAACAGGGAGGGGGGCCACTCCACCCCTCAGGGCCCCCGGTCCCCCACCGGGGCACCTGTTTTGGGTATTGGGTGGGTTTAGAATCTCAGTGTTGAGAAGAAAAATGGGATTTGAACTGGTCAGTAGTTTTAAAATGAATCCAACATGCCCAGGTTAGTGTAAATTTCTGAATGCGGTCTTGTGCGACCGAGATCAATTCCTCCATCTCCTCTATTCTAACTATCCTAAGTAACCATTCCCTAATGGAGGGAATATTCGTCGAGCGCCAGTGGGCAGGGATGCACAGTCTGGCAGCATTCACCATATGCATGGCTAGCGACCTATGGTAGGTGCGCTTCGCTAAGGTAGAATGATGCAGGAGAAATTGTCCCGGTCCCAAGTTAAGTGTGGTAACCTGCTCTATAGTGGAGTGAACCGTGCTCCAAAAGGAACGGAGCAAGGCACACTCCCACCAGATGTGGATCATGGATCCGTCGCCTATGTTTCATCGCCAGCAAATGTTCGGAATCTGGGGTGCAAATCTGTGTAAGCGGGCTGGGGTTCTATACCATTTTGTAATGATTTTATATCCGTTTTCTTGGATCGCCACATTCAACGAGCCCGTGTGCGCCATAACGTAGACAGACTCCCACTCCTTGTCTGTAAAAGAGATTTGCAAGTCTCTCTCCCAAGACGATCGGACCGCCTGTGTCGCTGAAATACCGGGGCGCTCCAGTAACATAGCATATATAGCGGAGATAAGGTGTCTTTGCGGGGAGTTGCGTGAGCATAGGGCTTCAAAGGGAGTAAGTTGCCTACTCCAAATATCTGTGGGGCCATTAGAGATAAGAAAATGTGACAGCTGTCTATACGACCAAAAAGGGAAGGAATTGGTGCGAGAATCCTCCACCAACTCCTCATACAGTCGCCGTCGGCCTCCGCGGAAGAAGTGACGTGCCTGGATCTCCTCTCGTGGCCATTCCCTGCGTAAGAAGGTTTCGGATTCTCCCGGGGGAAACTCAGGGTTACCCCGCAATGAGGTCAGGGGGCCTGGTCGAGAGGAGATGTGAAAGAGGGCTACCGCCTTCCGAAAGGCCAACAGCGAGGGCATGATCAGAGGATGTAGTTTAATATCCTGGGGGTAAGATCGTGGAACTAGCCACGGAAGTGTGCAAGTCGGTGTTGTTGTAAGCGCGTTTTCCAATGTGACCCAGGCTTTCCCCGCTTTGTGAACATTCCAGTCCACCACTCTAGTCAAGTGACAGGCCAGGTGATACTTTTGGAGGTCCGGTAGACCAATACCTCCAGCCTTCTTGGAGCAGGTCAGGCTCGAATATTTAATACGTGGGGCCAAGCCTTTCCAGAGAAAGATTGTGCATGCTTTCTTATATGACGAGAAGGAGGGAGGAAGGTGTGTAGGGATCGTTTGCATTAGATACAGTAGGCGCGGGAGGACAACCATCTTAATAAGTGCCGCTCGGCCAAACCAGGACACATTCAGGCTAGCCCACTCCTTCAAATCTGCTTGTATTCTGGAGAGTGCGCGAAGGAAATTAAGGCTATACAGATCTGAAAGTTTCTTGGGAATCTGAATACCTAGATATGTGATAGCGTCTTTTTTCCATAGGAATGGAAAGGTGTCTTGGCAGTGGGAAACTTCCTGCGGAGTTAGAGATATGTTCAAGGCGTGGGACTTGGAGAAGTTAATTTTAAGGTACGACAGCTCACCGAAACATTTAATGTCGTTCAAAAGGTTAGGTAAGGATACTCGAGGGGACTGTAGGGTCAACAAAATATCGTCCGCGAACGCCGCGACTTTGTACTCCCTATGTTGTATGGGAATCCCTTTAATGTTGGGATTGGCACGCAATCTATTTAATAACGGTTCAAGAGACAAGACGAAAATCAGTGGAGAGAGTGGGCAGCCCTGGCGCGTCCCATTGCTTATGGAGAAGGCGTCCGACAGGAGACCATTGGCTTTCACCCTTGCCTCTGGGTTGGCATAAAGGGCGTTTATGAGCGTTAACATCCGGGGTAATAGGCCTATGCCCTTCAGAACCCCCTGCATATAGTCCCAAGCCACCCTGTCGAACGCCTTCTCAGCGTCAAGGGAGAGGAGAAAGCCCTGGGTATTTGAAGAGGATAGCCAATGATGTATGTTCAGTGTGCGTATGGTATTATCCCTTGCCTCCCTCCCCGAGATAAAGCCCACTTGGTCGTATGATATAAGTTCGGGTATCAGAGGTACTAGTCTATTGGCTAACATTTTTGCATAGAGCTTGATGTCTACATTGAGGAGGGATATCGGCCTGTAACTGGATACCAATGAGGGGTCCTTATCTGTCTTAGGGATAACAGTTATATGTGCCTCTAAGAGCCTGCCAGGGGACGCGCGAGGGCTTGCAAGTGAGTTAAAGGTTTGAAGCATCTGAGGTGTCAGTTCCTCCCGAAAGCATTTGTAATACACCACTGGGAGGCCATCGGGTCCCGGGCTCTTACCCACAGGCATTTGTTTAATTGCTGCGCTGAGTTCGTCCATGGAGAGCGGGCTCTCCAAAGCTTCGGCCTGCTGAGTGGTAAGAGGTTTGGGGCAATATTCTGTTAAAAATTCTGCTAATTGGGAAGAACGGTTGACCGGGGTCAACGGTCTCACCGTTTCAGGCGATAGGTTATAGAGCCTCCTGTAGAAGTTTTCAAATTGTTTGGCTATGTCTTCATTTTTAGTGTGAAGTACACCCTGTCCGTCTCTAATATGGTGTATCACTGATGTGGTCTTAGCTGCTTGTATCGTCCGTGCCAGTAGTCTCCCACTCTTGTTCCCGTGTTCGTAGAACACTTTCTGACCAAGTACGTATCGTCTCCTAACATGTTTTCCCAGTTCCTCCCTTAGGGCAGAACGAGCTTGTAAAAGGTCCTGTAAGGTGGCTTGCAAGGCCGAGCGTTTATGAGCTAGTTCCAACTTATTGTTACAATAAGGGATTTGATGAGTTCTTGCTGTCTCTTCTTGGCCAACGTTGCCAAAGAAATCAGCTTCCCACGTAGCACACATTTGTGCGCTTCCCAAATTGTGACAGGTGTCACATCTGGGGTGGAGTTTTCTTGAAAGTATAACTTAATTTGTTCTCTAATCTGCCTGAGGTTTTCTGGGTCCTTCAGTAGGGAGGGGTTCAGTCTCCATGATTTTGTCCTTTTGTTTGAATCGGGGAACGTGAGGGTAATTGTTATGGGGTGATGGTCAGAGAGAAACATTGGTTCGATGGTAGCATGAGTAAGGAGGGCTAGATCAGGTTGCGAAAGAAATAAGTAATCTAGTCTGGAGTATTTATTATGGGGGGGAGAGAAGAAGGTGTAATCCCTAACCGTAGGGAACATAGTCCGCCACGTGTCATGGAGTGTTAGATTTTGTAGTTCTTTTTTGATCTGACGCAGGGCACGATACGGGAGATTCGATGCACCTGTGGAGGAGTCAAGAGGCGGGTTCAACGGGACGTTAAAGTCTCCTCCCAGGATTACAATTCCTTCCTGAAAGGATGCCAATTCCATACAGGTAGATCTAAAAAAGGATACTTGGCGTTCATTGGGGCAGTACATATTTGCCAGCGTAATCGGCTTGGCCGCATATGTGCCCTTAATGAATACGTATCTGCCTTTGGGGTCGATCAGTGAATCTGTCATGGTAAAGTCTGCGTGCTTAGAGATAAGTATAGACACACCCTTAGTTTTGGATTCTGGGTTCGTGGAGTGTACTGCCTTTTTGTATACATGGTTCCCCATTCTCGGGATAGCGTCAGATCGAAAATAGGTCTCTTGCAGCAAAAGGAAGTGGGCCTTGTGTTTGGTTAGTGCCGAAAGCACCTGGGCTCTTTTCTCTGGCAGGTTCAGTCCCTTAACATTAAGAGAAAGGCATTTTAAAGAAACCTGTTGCCTGGTCGTTGATTCTTCCTGCATCTTACACGTAAGTGGGGGTCAAGAGGCGTGGGCAAGTGTAAGAGGTATTCGTGGGGGTTTCAGAAAATTGTTGGGAATCCGGCGGAGTACCGAAAGGCCCCCCTTAGGGGAGGGAGCGAGGAGTGACCCCCACCAATATAGGGATAGAAGAGGGGGGGGTGTGATGAGGGATAGGGAAAGAGAAGGGGGGGTAGGGGGTAGGGAAAGGAGTCTAAGAGAAAAGAGGGGGGAGAAGAGATCAAGGGTACAGTATTCCGCTCCCAGAGGGGCAGAGGGGGTATAGATGAGGTATATAGGTCTTGTACGTACGTGGGGTTCTTTGGCCACTAGTACAAGGGTTATACCGGAGGTAGCTGAGAGCACTCCCAGCCACCTGAGGGGGGGGGGGGTTCCGGAAGATCAGCAATTACCCAATAGGGCAGCTGATAGGGGGCAATAAACTAGGACTACAACTCGAGAATACGCAACAAGGAGGACGAAAAAAGTTATAAGCAGAAAAACACCTTTTGCGGGTAACTGTGAACAATGAACTTAGCGGGTCACAACCAGGAATTAGCAGACGTATGTAAGATATATATAATAAAGGCCAAGAGAACCAAATCGGGTGCGAATATAGATCCCAAATGTGTTCAGGCGGGTACTCGTATTCAGTCTGGATTCGCGAATCACAAGCTAGGTAGTTGTGGAATCCTTGCACCCAAGACTAGATGAAATTCAGGGCTGTCTTAAACTACAGCTAACACCTTCTCAATGCCGTCTGCCCGTTGAATGGCAAGAATCAACAGGTAGAATAGTCATCCGTCTGCTAGCCTAAGTTTGCCAGCATCTGGGGAGGCTAGCACCTACACGAGACTTTAGACATCCGCTCCCCCCCCCCCCCCGCCCATGAATAGTATGGCGGAGGGGGAGAAGAGAAGAGCCTCTGGACCACTACTCCGGTCCCCTGCTACATTGGCACAAACCCACCCAGATGAGGAACAACATAAGCAAATGTCACAGAGGGATATTTTAAACTCTAAGTACCCAAACTCTAGTCAATCACTTCATATAAGCTTGTTGGCAGCATACACAAGTTAGAAGACAAAAGACAATATCACCTGAATGTTGTGTATAGCGTGGGCTTAGGGAGGAAAGAATGGGATCCATGGGGAAATAAGAAAGCTAAGTGATCCGCGTGACTTGGAATATCCATGAGGGGTTGCCTGCAAAGGAAGTTCAACATGAAACCATTGGTACCTGGGGTGAGTCGATCAGAGCGTCCTACAAGTCACCAAGGATGAACGTCGGTCAGGACCCTCAAAACAAAGAATACGCAGGTCCAATATCGATTGAGAAGCAGAGCAGATGCTGATATGCTTGTGAGGTAGAGAGGAGCCTCCTGGGGAGAGAAAAAAAAAGAAAAAAAAAAGGGTTGGGGGGAGACGAAAGCGTCTCTCTACCACACTTGTATGATAGCATGGGGAGAGTGAGATTCAATCCTCCTGGCCACTCCTTCGGGGGGTGTCTGCCCTCTCCCGGTCGTGTGAGGGGTGATCCCGTCTTACGTTACGATCGTTCGGTGAAGTGGGATCCAGCCTGCGGCGTCTGGATCGTTGCCGTTGAGCCTTTGGAGAGGAGCTGTGGGAAACCGGTTTCCACGGTTCCGCGGGGAAGTAGAAGGAATACCAGTCGGGCAGCTCGATCGGTGGGATGTCTACCTGCTCACAAAACGTCGGTAGGTCTTCAGGCGTTCTGAGAAGGGCTGTGCGTCCTCTGTAGGTAGCAGATAGACAAAATGGAAACTTCCACCTATATTGTATGTTGCGTGACCGCAAGACGTCCAGCAGGGGGCGAAGTGAGCGTCTATTCTGCAGGGTGATCTGCGATAGATCCTGAAAAAGTTTAATGTCAGCTCCATTGAGCACAATACGTCCCCTGTCTCTGGCTTTCCTGAGGATCTCCTCTTTAAGGGGGTAGTTCACAATGCAGCACACAATGTCTCTGGGGGGCTCGGAGTCCCGGGGTAGGGGTCTTAAGGCACGGTGAAGCCTCTCCATATCAATTGGAGTATCTGCTGGCCGGCCGAGTAGGTCATTAAAAATGGCGCATATAGTCTGCATCAGGGTTGTCTGGTCTACGCTTTCGGGGACCCCCCTCACCCTGATATTGTGTCTACGCCCCCTATTGTCCAAATCTTCCACATGTCTGTGGAGTTCGAACATGTGTGGCAATTGTATGTCATAAGCCTTCTGGACTTGCCTGATTGCAGCTGCTTGCATATGCGACGTGTCCTCCACTTCAGCCATGCGGCGATTGATCCCCAGGAGCTCCGATTTGAGCTCTGATATGGAGGACATCATGGTGGATTTGATGTCCAGTGCCACCTTTTGTAGGTCCCTCTGGAGGTCCAACAGGGTCGGGTTGGGAGCTACGGCGCCGTCGTCGTCTGTCAGCGGTTCCTCCGCATTACTAATTGAGGCCGGGGATGCGGCCTGCGCGTCCGCGTGTTGTCCCTGCGGCCTATTCCGGAACATCTCCGGGATGTTATTGTTTGGCTGGGGCCCGGTATCTTTCAGCGTGCGGGGTGTTGACGAGCTCCTGGTCGATTTCCCCATGTTTGTGGGCTGATGTACCCGTATCTGAGCTTCGTTTTCGTCCTCCTTGTGCGGGAGCTCTTTCCTTAAGCTGCCATCTCGAGTCCCGTCCAGGCCACGCCCCCATGAAAGGCATTTTAACCCAATGCAGAGAATGCATTAAAGTAAGAAACCTTTATGCCTCTAAAACCACTTAAACTATAAGTGACAGGGTGTGTTGATGTCCTTGGCCCTTATATGATATTTGCTGCAGGATGATGAAAGAGAAGTTCTAATGCAGCTCTGTCATTAAAATCTATTTGTATATGTATTCTTTCTTTTATACATTTGGAAACGCTAGCAGCTATGTGGCTTGTAAATGCCTGATCTTTTTCCATGTTTTATTTCAAGGACAGGGCTGGATTCATAAAACAAACAGATGAGCCTTCCTACATCAAAGATGAGAACGTGGGTTCTACAGGAGGTCATGGAAGGATTGTGTCACCTGCAACATATGAGCCTACTTGCTCTGGTTCTAAATGGGAGAGAGATATTTTGGCTGAGGATAAGGTTAAAGAGGACATCTTCAGAACACACAGTCTTCAGAAAAAAGTAACAGATATGGACCCGATTTTAAATCAAATTCAAAATAATCAGAATATTGTGCTGTCCTTGTGGTCGGCTCAGCCCAAAACAACTTATTTTGAAAGTGAATTTCCCAGGACAGAACATGAAAGTAGAATTCTGTCCGATCAGCCATCGGGCTGTGCACCTAAAACTAATGATGCTGCAGGCAAACCTCAGTGTAGTATCTTTCAAACTGATGAAGACTTTGACGAAAACTATTAACACTCCTAACGTTGTAATGTAAGGAGAACCTGTCAACTGCGCACACACAGGCTTAACCA
Source organism: Rana muscosa (assembly GCA_029206835.1). Taxonomy (NCBI): domain Eukaryota; kingdom Metazoa; phylum Chordata; class Amphibia; order Anura; family Ranidae; genus Rana; species Rana muscosa. The sequence goes on from CM055118.1 coordinate 83,547,139, forward strand.
GCCAGTAATAAGTGTTTTTTTTTTTTTTTTTTTCTAGGAAACATCACCATCTGCAATGTATGCTGTAGTCATTCCTGGTTTTTAGTGAATCCTATCATGAATACTCTGTTAAGCTAGAAATGATTCCATATCTTTGCTGACTGTTTAGGTTTTATATACTGTAACCCTTGAATAGGCTTACCAAGCACTAAAAGCATAAAATAGTAACCCACAGCAACCAACCAGGCTTTATTTTACTAGAATCAGGACAAGTACAAGATTAATTCTAAATGGTTGCTTATGGAAACTTTTTGTATATTGTACTGTTCTACTGCCAGTGGTGTGTGTGTGTGTGTGTGTGGTGTATATAGAAATGTGGTGTGTTTGTTTTATTTTTATTTTTATTTATTTTTTTGTCTCCTTTTGCAACATGGTGCTTTCTGTTAAAAGGAAAAATGTTGGAATAAAAGTTTTTTTTGTTGCTCATAAAGAATAGTAAGGTGTTTGGTTTTGATTGCTGAGCTGATTGAAGTGGTAACTGCCTTGTCTATAGCAACAGCTTGTTATATATAAAGCTGGGAGCATTTGCAATTACACAGATAGCTTTAGGTGAAAGTACACAGCAGGGGCTCAGATTTTTTAGAAATGAAATAGAAGAAAAAAAAAAATTATATTCTGCACTAGAAAAATTGTTTTTTTATGATGAACTCCTGGTACACAGGTTTTAGGTTATAAATATCAGTCTGAAGAGCATTATGTGCAGAAAGTGTTTTTAAAAGCTTTGGAAAAAAAAGTGTGAGCACAGCTATGGAAGCTAAAAAGGATTTTTCAGTGAGCAGAAAAATCCTATTTCTTTTTCGTTCATTGATGGACACAGCTTCTCTTCTCTTAAGATTCGTGACTAATCGGGTTTTATAGTGCCACCTACCAGGAGTAGGACACTAGGCAGATAAAAGCTCGGCACCTCCTATGGGCAAGTCCTGTCTGTATAAAGCCCCCAGTTCTTCTGGCTTTTGTTTCAGGAATATGGACCTGTGGTCCCACGGATGCTCTTTTTTTTTTTTTTTTTTTTCTTTCTCTTCGTTTTTTTTCTGTGGATGATATTTTGAGCGACAGGCTGGATATTTGAGATCCTAGTAGTCAACCCAGTCTGGCTATGCCAAGTGCTGGGTCGGCTGTGACAAGCCCTGTCCTGGACCGGGGAGGTCAGCGAGTTTTAAAATTTCAGCGTTTCCCTGGCCGACAGCCCCCCACTGTGGTGGAGAGTCACAGGAGCCTTACCTGCATGCTCCCCTGGATTGTTAAGTAGGTGCCCCCTTGGCTGGACATCCGAAGGAGTGTGGACAATTACAATTTTTTTCAATAAAATTTTTTGGTAAATTCTATCTTTGGTTAAATATTGACAATGATCATGATTTTTCACCCATCCACGGTTTAGAGCCACAGATGCAAATTTTTTGCGCAACTTTTTTCTGTATATAATGTGGGATAGATATCTCCTCATTTCTGTCTTCTCTCCTCTAAAGCTGCTTCCTGTCTGCTCCACAGGAGCAATTGTCACACTACTGGGTGGGCTCAGGCTGCAGTGCTCTGCGCCCCGAGCCTACTCTTTTTTTTAAAGCCAATTAGAGCCTCTGGCTCTATTCGTGGGCTCCAAAAAAAACAAAAAACCCTATCGAAATCCGTGCGTCCGGTGCCCTGCGTGTTGATTAGGGGCTAGGCGTCTGGATTGGGGGGCACCCCTAATGGATGGGCCGTCACTGCTTTGGGATGTCCCGAACAGTCACCGTAAAATCCCTTTCTCTGAGTTCATTGATGGACACAGCTCCCACCCCTCTAATACAATTTATATTTCTGACACTGCTTTTAATACGAACTGGTGGCCTTTGCAGTGAGAGGTTTTTTTTTTTTTTCATACAGAGATGGCTGACCTTAGGAGGTGCCCAACTCTTTTCTGCCTAGTGTCTTACTTTTGGTAGGTGGCGCTATAAAAAAAACCCTGATCATTCATGAATCTGGGGAGAAGAGAAGCTGTATCCATCAATGAACTCGGAGAAAGGGGTTTTACGGTGAGTAATAAGATCCCGTGTGTTTTTTTGTTTTTTTGTTCTTTTTTCTTTCTCATTCTTTGAGAGACACAAGATGTTAACCTTTGGGATGTCAAAAAGCAAATCAACTGAGGGGTGGACAACATGGCAAACAAAATCTACTAGGCCACAGTAAACTTTGGACTAGCTGCAGCTGAATGACCTGCCCAAAGGGCCTTCTGTCCGAATCTGGCAGCAGATGAGGCCTCAACATTCACCTGCTAGAACTTTGAGAATATGTTAACAGCGGACCATGTGGCCTTCTTGAAAATCTGGGAAACTAGCGTAATGCTGACAATTTAAAAAAACTACTTGCAGATCTAGTAGGGTTTGTGAGTGATGGTGGAACAAAAGAAGCTGGTGCACCATGATGGAGACCATCAGGGGTGACAAAACAGAATCCCTCGTCTAAAAGGAGCAATTGCTCAGAGATTATTAGTGTAAATCGCATCCTGACAATGGTGGGAAACTTCCTTTTGAGGGGACAGGAGCCAGACAGGAAGAACAATATCCTGGTTGAAGTGAAAAATAGACGGGCAGTTAACTGGCTGAGGAAGTCCTTCTTTTTTTTTTTTTTTTTGGATGAGGTTGAAAAAAAGACACAGGTCCATCAAGTCCAACCTATGTGTGTCAGTATTACATTGTATATCCCTGTATGTTGCGGTCGTTCAGGTGCTTATCTAATCGTTTTTTGAAACCACCGCCGGTGGAGGGGAATTCCACATCCTTGCCGCTCTTACAGTAAAGAACCCTCTACGCAGTTTAAGGTTAAACCTCTTTTCTTCTAATTTTAATGAGTGCCACATGTCTTATTAAACTCCCTTCCGCAAAAAAGTTTTATCCCAATTGTGGGGTTACCAGTATGGCATTTTGTAAATTGAAATCCTATCCCCTCTCAAGTGTCTTTTTCAGAGAGAATAAGTTCAGTGATCACAACCTTTTCTTCATAACCAATATCCTCCAGACCCTTTATTAGCTTTGTTGCCCTTCTTTTGTACTCGCTCCATTTCCAGTACATCCTTCCTGAGGACTGGGGCCCAAAACTGGACAGCATACACCAGGTGAGGCCGGACCAAAGTCTTGTAGAGTGGAAGAATTATTGCTTTATCCCTGGAGTTATTCCCCTTTTTTAATGCATGCCAATATTCTGCTTGCTTTGTTAGCAGCAGCTTGCTGAGCCTATCATCTACTAGGACCCCCAGGTCTTTTTTTCCATCCTAGATTCCCCCAGAGGTTCCCCCCCCTAGTAAGTAGATTGCTATTATATTTTTGCTACCCAAATGTATTATTTTACTTTTTTTTTTAAACCTCATTTGCCATGTAGTTGCCCACCCCATTAATTTGTTCAGATCTTCTTGCAAGGTTTCCACATCCTGCGGAGAAGTTATTGCCCTGCTTAGCTTGGTGTCATCTGCAAATACAGAGATTGAACTGTTTACCCCATCCTCCAGGTCGTTTATGAACTAATTAAACATGATTGGTCCCAGCACAGAACCCTGGGGGGCCCCACTTCCCACCCCTGACCATTCCGAGTTCTCCCCATTTATCACCACCCTCTGAACTCGACCTTGTAGCCAGTTTTCAATCCATGTACTCACCCTATGGTCCATGTCAATGGACCTTTGTACAGTAAACTTTTATGGGGAACTGTCAAATGCTTTTGCAAATTTTAGATACACCACATCTATGGGCCTTCCTTTATCTAGATGGCAGCTCACCTCCTCATACAAGGTTAATAGATTGGTTTGGCAAGAACGATTCTTCATGAATCCATGCTGACTACTGCTAATGATACAGTTTTTCTTACTAAAATCTTCTTCATAGTCTCTTATCCCCTCCAAGAGCTTGCATACTATTGATGTCAGGCTAACTGGTCTGTAATTCCCAGGGATGTATTTTGGCCCTTTTTTAAATATTGGTGCTACATTGGCTTTTCTCCAATCAGCTGGTACCATTCCAGTCAGTAGACTGTCAGTAAAAATTAGGAACAATGGTCTGGTAATTACTTGACGGAGTTTTCTTAAGTAACCCTCGGGTGTAAGCCATCTAGACCCGGTAAATTAATAATGTTACGTTTCCAAAGTCTATTTCTAATTCTGTCCTGTTAGCCATGAGGGTGCTTTCTGTGATGTGTCACGAGGATAAACACTGCAGTTTTGGTTACTGAAGCCCCCCGATTCCCTCGTGAAGACTGAGGAGAAGAATAAATTCAATACCTTCGCCATCTCCCCATCCTTTGCAACCAGATGTCCTTCCTCATTCTTTATGGGGCCAATATGGTCTGTCCTCCCTTTTTTACTGTTTATATACTTAAAGAATTTCTTGGGATTTTTCTTGCTCTTTTCGGCTATGTGTCTTTCGTGTTCTATCTTAGCCGCCCTAATTGCACCCTTGCATATCTTGTTGCATTCTTTGTAAAGTCTGAATTCTGATGATGATCCCTCAGCCTTGTATTTTTTTTGAAGGCATTCTCCTTTGCTTTTATATGCATTTTTACATTGGAGTTAAGACATCCAGGTCTTTTGTTCGCTCTTTTAAATTTATTTCCCAATGGGAAGTACTAGCTAATGCCCTTTTATTTAATATGCTCTTAAAGCAAACCCATCTCTCCTCCGTGTTCTTTGATTCTAAGATTTTATCCCAATTTATATCTTCTAGCAAGCTTCATAGTTTAGGGAAGTTGGCTCTTTTGAAATTCATTGTCTTTGTGTTCCGCTTGTGTTTCCTATTTGTGTAATCTATACTGAAGCAAATTGACCTGTGATCGCTGTTTCCTAAATTGCCCAGTATTTCCACATCCGTGTTCAGGTCTGTATTGTTGGTAATCAGTAGATGTAGTAACACCTTGTTTCTAGTTGGTGCGTCTACCATCTGATCCATGAAATTGTCCTGCAAGACATTTAGGAACTGGCGAGCCTTAGACGAATGCGTAGTTCCCTCCGACCAGTCTGTCTGGATAATTAAAATCCCCCATTATGATAACACTTCCCATCCTTGCTGCTAATCCAAATTGTGATAGGAGGTCCATATCCCCCTTCTCCCTCAGGTTAGGGGGCCAATAGCATACTGCCAGTATTTTCCCCTTGGCTTCATCCATTTGGAGCTCTACCCATAAGGATTCCACCTCCTCCCTAGCTCCCTTATTGATGTCATCTCTCACATTCACTTGTACATTATTCTTTATATATAGGCATACCCCCTTCCCCTATTCCTGCGATAAAGGGAATACCTTTTGAATGGTTGCCAGCCAATCATGAGAGCTGTTGAACCAGGTCTCTGAAATTCCCACAATCTAAATCCTTCTCATGAAACAGTATCTCTAGTTCACCCAACTTGCCTGCCAGGCTCCTGGCATTGGTGAACATGCCACGTAGTTGGACCGGTCGCATACTGTCCTCTTATTGGGTGTTCTGAGATTGCAAATAGTTGTTACTAGGGTTGTCCCGATACCACTTTTTTAAGACCGAGTACAAGTACCGATACTTCTTTTTTTTTCTTTCAAGTACTCGCCAATACCGATACTTTTTTTTAATCTCATGTGACAGTGGCACATGTCAGTATTTTTTTTTTTTTTTTTTTTTTTTTTTACAATGCTTTTTTTTTGGGGGGGGGGGGGGGGGGGTGGACTGTGTGTGTGTGTGTGTGTGTGTGTGTGTTTTATTTTATTATTTTTTACAATTCATTTTAATTTTATTTTTATTTTATTTTTTTATCAGCCCTGTTGGGGGGCTTTGGTGAGATATCAGGGGTCTTAACAGACCTGACATCTCCCCTTTGAGACAGGGAAAGGGACTAGGGACACAGATTCCCCAGTCCCTTTCTCAGCAGCCTCAACTGCGCTGAAAATTTATGGAGAGAAGACAGTGGCTCCTTTCCATTCATAAACTGAAACATTGTAAACACAGTTCACGATGTTTCAGTTATGTGAATGGACAGAGTAAGTGATCACTGACTCTGTACATTCCAACAAGTAAGGAGCCGGATTTACCGGCTCCTACCTCCGCTCTCCATCCTGACAGATCGAGGGGGTGGAGGAGGAGGAGCACGGAGGGGGGCGGCAGCACGAAGGGGGACACAGAGGGGGGCGGCAGCATGGGGGGGGCCAAGGAGGGGGGACGGCAGCATGGAGGGGGACGGCAGCATGAAGGGGAACGCCGGCATGGAGGAAAATGCTGGTATGGAGGGGGACACGGAGGGAGAGAGCAGCATGGAGGGAGACAGCAGCAAAATGGAGGGGGCTGGAGGAGGATACAGGGACAATCAGCGGTGATCGTGTGTGCAGGAGTTGCAAGCACCGATCACCGCTGATTTTAAAGCAACTGAAAGCCGAGAGAGAGAGACAGCTGTAAAACTTTTTAAATCTATACAGTGGTGATCAGTGCTTGTAACTCCCCCACACATGATCACCGCTGACTGTACAAGTATCGGATCAGGCATCGGGAACATTTGCCCGAGTACAAGTACTCAGGCAAATGCTCGGTATCGGGACAACCCTACTTGTTACTTTTACTTCAGGTTTATGTGCTTTAGTCAACCTACCACCAATGCCCCCAATACTACCATCTGGAATATGTTCATCGCTGATTACTACCTCTGGACCCCCCCCCCCCCCCTGCCTAGTTTAAAAAAAAACTCTAACTGTTGGGCCATCTTCACTCCCAGCAGATCTGCACCCTCTTCATTTAGGTGCAGTCTGTCCCCTCTATAGAACTGGTGACCGACTGAGAAATCAGCCCAGTTCTCCAGGAACCCAAGTCTGTTTGCCAATTGTCTAGGACTAGAGCTTTCAGGCAAATTGATGAATGCGATGACTTCTGGACTTTGGGAGCTTGAAGATGAAAGTGGAAAGTCTGAGGGAAGACTATGCTGGCCATGTTCAACAGCACACTTAGATACTCCACAGGATGAGTTGGTTTCAGCAACAATTTCTGAAGGTTCAGGATCCAACCAAAGGATTGTTACATTTTGCATAATTACAGCCCTATTTTCCAACAGAGCCTGTGGCGGCTCTTTCCTCAGCAAGAGGTTGCCAAGTATCCCACAATGGGGATGCGATGAGAGCATAGCAGTGCTAGCACTTGGGCCAACACCTTGGTGAATGCCCAAAGTGCCGAATGGCAGGGCCACAAACTGGTAGTGCAGGGGACCCAGAACAAAGTGTAGGAAATGCTAATGCACAGAAAATGAGGCCATGAAGATTTGTGTCCCTGAGGTTGACTAAAGCCATTCCTGGCGAAGGTAATCATTAAAGAATTTGATGGTTTCAATGTGGAATTTCTGAGACTGAACGAAAACACTTATTGCTTTGAGATCTATGATGGGGTAGATTCCCCCTTTTTGGTTTGGGAACTGTACACAGGTTGGTGTAAAACCTCTTGGAACTGTTCTGCCACAGGGGCAATGACACCTTGGTTCAGACGATCCGTGAGGGCTCGATGGAGATCTGGTGCATCTTCGTGCAGACTAAAGTTTGTCTGAGGGTTGAGCCTGTCGCATCTGACAAAGCTGGGGAATACTCTGAAGATGGGATAGACTGGGCAATATAATTCCAGGGTACAGTAGTTGGTCACATAAGTAAGCACACTGCAAGCAGTAATGGCGCCATTAGTAAAGTATGAAAAGGGGGCAACTGTTGCATTGGGACTGTTCCCCCTGTGTCTAGAGTCAGATGTGTTGTGACTGTGAGGTAGTTAGGCAAAGTAGTTTTTAGGTATGAAGCAAGGCATCAGGTACTCGTGATCCAAAACAGGTGGTCATAGTAGGTGGGCAGCAGGAAAGGACAAAAGATTGAAATTCTGCATTATATTTTGCAAAGCATTAGCAGCAGTAGGAAGATGCTTCCTTGATTGGTGAATGGTGGGAAAGAGAATACACACACAAACCTCCACCAAGCTGCTAAAATCAGTGCACAGTCCCTCAGCGCTAGGCCCTTTCATAGTAGAAACTGCACATTTTAATTGCACCCATTGGCCTAAGAACAATTATGTAGCTCTCAGTGCCTAGGAATGAGTCTTGAGACAGGGCAAGCACTGATGATGCCATAAATAGAAATGGGTGTCTGCTGCGGTAAAAAACACTAAAAATGTTAATATTACAGACAGAGCACTTCCTTCAGGGAAAGAAACCCCCCCTATGTTATGAAAAAAAGATACCCTATTAGGGGGATCTAGAAAGTTAGGTGCTACTTGGAGCCTCAAAGGGGGGGGGGGCTTTTTTTACCATTAAACCATTCATTACTTGTACTAATAAGCATGTAGTCTATCTGATTAGGTGTCCATGTGGGCTGGAATATATAGGTCAGACGGTCCGTATGCTCCAAGTGCAGCTGAAGGAACACATTGCAAATTTAAAAAATGGCTTACCCAAGCACAGCCTCTCCAAACATTATGATCTTTGTCATAATCGAAACCCCAAGGGAACTTTGTTTCTGGCGGTTGACAAATTTACGGGCAATTGGAGAGGGAGTCTCATGACTAGGGGTGTGTCCAGGCTTGAAACCGAGTGGATCTATAAGGCTAAGACCTATAGTCCATTCGGTTTGAATGTAGTGGGATGTGAATGCATTCATTAGTAATGCATAGGGTTTCCTCATGGTTTCAAATTTTAAGTTTTGTTTATATAAATTTTTGGTGGTGGTACTGTTTTTTTTCCTTTTTTATTATGGGTTGTTTTGCCCTAGAATTACTTTTAAGTAGTGTATTCTTGAATGTCACCTTTTGGAATTTGTATATCTATTATTATACATATACTAATTGTGATGCAATTTACTGTTTTTTACTTGTAATTTGGCTTTGGGCCACAAGATGGTGCTGTCTTCCGGGATATCATTTCTAATTTTTTTCCGTTTTAATTATTATTGTTCCCAAACTGGTTGCTATCCGTATGTCCAAAGAATATAGTACGTTGGTAATCTAACTTTTTAAACTTAAGTTTGCTCACTCGGGCAATTTTGATTATTGAGGCTGAAGTGATGTTCCGGTCGGGGGTTGGTCCGAGTGGTTTTGCTTCTGCTGGCCGCCTCTGATGTGTGGAACGCATTCAATTTCCTGATCTTGACGTCCCGCCTATATAATGCACTTCTATGAACGCTAAGCCATGCCCCTGACTAAGTCAACGTATGACGAAATGCGTAGGGTGGAGCTTGTGGTGCAACGTGGCGAGAGTGTATGCCGGGACGCTGCGGCCATCTTGTTGGCAGTTTAAGCCACTATTCAGTGTCTGTTTTTCATCTAGAGCATGTGAGTGCAATATAGCGTTTTTTTTTACAAATAACTATGAGGTGCATTTACTTCTTCTATTACATAGGCCAAACTTTGTACATGGATTTAACGTTGTGAAAACAGGGATCGAGTGTGGAGAGTTATCCATCCTGCTTCCAGTCTGCTTTATCTGCTGGTGTCCGGTCGTTTATGGCTGATTGAGGTTTTCCTCTTCTATCCAATGTATATTTGACCCCTGTAATAAGGGTCCAAAGAGGAGGGTAAGAGGCAGTGTGTTTGGGTGCCGGTGGTGGTGATCCTCTCATACGCCTTTCTGCTATTATCATTTTTAACCACTTCCTTACTGGGCACTTAAACCCCCTTCGTACCCGGACCAATTTTCAGCTTTCAGCGCTGACGCACTTTGAATGACAATTGCGCGGTCATACAATGCTGTACCCAAATGATATTTTTATCATTTTTTTTCCCCACAAATAGAGCTTTCTTTTGGTGGTATTTGATCACCTCTGCGGTTTTTATTTTTTGCGCTATAAACAAAAAGACAGAAAATTTTGAAAAAAAACACTATTTTTTTACTTTTTGTTATAATAATATCCCAATTTTTTTTTTCTCAGTTTAGGCGGATACGTATTCTTCTATTTATTTTTGGTAAAAAAATTTGCAATAAGCGTATAGTGATTGGTTTGCACAAAAGTTATAGCGCCTACAAAATAGGGGATAGAATTATGACATTTTTATTTATATTTTTTTTTTTTTTTTTTTTTTTTACTAGTAATGGCGACGATCTGCGATTTTTGTCAGGCCTGCGATATTGCGGCGGACACATCGGACACTTTTGACACTATTTTGGGACCATTCACATTTATACAGCGAACAGTGCTATAAAAATGCATGGATTACTGTATAAATGTGACTGGCAGGGAAGGGGTTAACACTAGGGGGCGATCAAAGGGTTAAATATGTTCCCTATTAGTGTTTCTTACTGTGGGGGGGAGGGTACTGACTGGGGGAGGAGACCGATCTGTGTCCCTATGTACAAGGGACACAGCATTGGTCTCCTCTCTCCCTGACAGGACGTGGATCTCTGTGTGTAACACAGAGATCCACGTCCTGCCTCTGTCACAGCCGATCGCATGTACCTGGTGGACATCGCGGCCGCCAGGCACGCGCATCGGCATGACATGATGCGGAGCGCACAGCTGTTCCCTGCGTGCGCCGCCGAGGGCGCGCAGTGGGATGTAAACAGAGAAGGACGTCCTGGGGACGTCCACTCGGCACTTGAGAGCCGCGCTGCAGCCGCCTTTCGGCTATAGCGCGGATCTCAAGTGGTTAATCGATCAGAAGGGTTTTATGGACATTTCTTTAGCGCTACGCCTATTTTATATATACTGACGATGCCATGTCAGCAGCTCTGGACTTGCAAATCACTCCACAGCTAACTTACCTTGTTACCTGGTTGTGCTGTCTAGCAGGGTTTTGTAAATCTCAGGAGTGGATAGAATTACAAATCCCTTGGCATATAAACCAACCTTTTGTATATAATTTCCAACTGTCCATTTAAATGTTTTTGTCTTGAGTTCAGCTTTAAAGCACCCATCAGATCCAGTCTTGGTGTGTTGAATAATATTTATAGGGGTATCGGCTGTGGCATTAACCACTTTTCTACCAAGGCAGTACTTAAAATATGAAATTTTTTTTTTTGCACAAAAATTACAGTAAAACAATTAACACTTGTGACACAATTTGTTTCCATACACGTGTTCACTATCCTGTGTGTTTGCATTGGAGTGTGCACATGGGTAAACTGACATATTATTTTATTTCTAATAGAATTTTTTATTTTTTATTTAAAGTGTTCAGGTGGGAGGAAATTTCCTCTTCAGCCTGTATGCACGCCCACATGTGTGATGTCAATATCATGTGACCTGGCTATTGCTGAAAACAAGTATATGTTCTCTCGAGCATAAAAGACACAACTGATCATGTGCAGGTTGGCTATTGCCTACTGTATGTGTTAGCTGGCCTTCCAAAGCTAGACATTGCAGGAGGGGGAGGATCTGTGCATACAGGATAAAACAGCCTTTCTCTTACCATCCATGGACTGACACGGTGTGTCTTTACACGTGGGTTATGTCCCTGCTTGCAGGAGAAGACCTAGGCAGAATGTGAAATGTTATACATACATTCTAAAAGCCAGAGCTGAACAGCCCCACCCAGGGGGCGGTCCCTCCGGACATAACCCTCCCACTACAGTCAGCAGACTTCAGTTTTTTTCTGCCTAGCAGAAGGAGAAGACGTGGCTCTCTCAGGAGCCAGTCTCCTGACCTATTTTTATTCCTTTTCTGGAATTCTTTTTTATTTTATTTTTGAGAATTTTCTATCAACTGTCGGCTGGGCAACAGGTTGGGTACAAGATATCCTCGTAGTCTTCCCTGTCCGACCATCGAGCGTGCTGATCCTCGCCTTGTGTGCGTGAGACTCAGTTCACGACAGGCCCCATGACTCCAGGGGTGGCCGGGTTTGCTTTCATGTTCCCACGGTCCTCTCAAGACTGAACAGTTCCTGACTGACTGTATCTTTCGCGGTGGACCGGGCCGACAGCTACTCAGTACTGCACTGTGATAGTCCTGTCAGAAACACACCAGTGGGTCCCTCAGGGGACGGGTAAGTAGTCTCTCCTGCCTGCAGGTGAGTACAAAAGGCTGTGTGTTTCTCTGTGGGGGATTTTCCCTGTCTCCCCCTGTATTTCATTGTCACTCTCTGTCACCATTGTTGGTGCTGTGCTGTGTGGGGTGCCTGGGGGTCACACTGTTCTTGGAGGGGCTAATGCTGGTCTGCAGATATGCTTGGGGCCTTTTTTTGTGTGTTTTGGGGCCTGAGCGCCGAGTGGCGCTGTGTGTGTGCTGTTGTTTTCACTTTTGCTGAGTCATGGCGGCCATCTTGCCGCGGATCGCCTCAGTGAAGTGCGGCTGACATTTTCTTGTAGCCCGCTCGCACTTCAGCACTAGTTTCGGCCTCTAGCGCTGCTGTAACAGCGCGAATCTCCTCACAATCTCCTCACAGCTCACCAGCGCTGACACAGCGCGGTACAGACAGCGGAACTGAGCAGTCCCTGGTCCAGTTTGGTGAGTCCCCTGGGCGCCCCCTCCTCAGTCAGCACAGCCTGTGGGTGGACTTTTTATCTGAGGAGTCTCAGAGGGGGGCAATATGGAGTCTCTGTCACCAGCTTCCCCTAAATGTCAGTGGACAACAGGCAGTGCTTCAGCACCTGCGGTCCCTAGGGACCAGTTGTGGGCAGTCCTGGAATCATTTCTGACCAGGATGGGAGCTGTGTGCAAGCGCAAGGGAGCAAAAAAGCGCCCTCTCCCCACTTTACTTCATGAGGGCAGTGCGCTGATTCAGATATGGGCCTAGCCACTACCGCTTAGGACCCTCGTTCTGAATGTATTGGATGGTTTTGAACAGGACATTCCTTATGAGGAAAACTCCAGTTCTGAGTCAGTAAATGACAGGGCGCTTGTTAGTGTACTCATGACTGCGGTGAGGGTCACTCTCAAGTTAAAATGCTGCGGATGCAGAACCTCAGGCGGATACAGTCTCCTTTGGTTCTTTTAAGGCCAGGCCTTCTAAAGAGGTTTTTCCATATGTACTTTCTTTGACCAGCTCATTGATAAGGTCTGGGAAAAGCCTGCAGAAGAATTATTTTTTTATGGTCCTGCGGCGTTTGTCTATCAGATACCCCTTGAAGATGCCCTACTTAAAAAGTGGGCTTCTCCCCCAGGGTCGACCCTCCAGTCACCCGGTTGAACAAGGCCATCACTCTCCCGATGGAGGGGACTCCTGCATTTGAGGACCCCACTGACAGGAGGTCAGAAGTGGTGAGCAGAGCCATGTTTGCCTTGTTGGGATCCGCCCTACGGCCTGTGGTAGCGGCGACCCTTGTGTCTTAAACACTTACAGGTTGGGCAAAAATGTTGCACCTAGCTGTACAGGAGCATAATCTTCCTCCAGACACAGTTGCTTTGGCCCACCAAACTGGTTCAGGGCCTGGTTTATGTGTGCGACGCCACGTTGGACGCGGCCCCTTTAATATCCAGGGCCTCTGTCTCGGCGGTGGTATTGCGTCGTCTTATCTGGTTGCAGTGCTGGTCTGCTGACCTAGCCTTAGGAAGCTCCTGGCGGATCTACCATTTAAAGGTGGTAGACCTTTCGGTGCTGCTCTGGATGACATCGTCATGGATGTCATGGGAGGTAAAAGCACTCTTCTTCCTTAGGCTAGCAAGGGTGAGGAGGCCCGCCGCAAACAGGGGCCTTCCTTTCCAGCAAAACTGGGTTTTTTCGTCAGTCAGAGTCCACGGGTAGGCCCTCTCAGACTGACGGCAGTGCGGCTGGTGGGCACAAGTGCCCCTGGGTGCGTAAGCCGAACAAGCGGCTCCCAAGCCCGCCTCCGCGTGAAGTCTTGCCTCCGCCCGACTCTGGGGTGGGGGGACGACTTTGCAGGTCACGAATCGGTGGTCCTCCCGAATCTCCGACTGGTGGGTGTGCGAGGTGGTCACCTCAGGATACAGGATAGTATTCCGATCCTGGCCCCCAGACAGATTCTTTCCCTCAAATCTTCCTCTCCTTCCTACCTGTCGGGCAGGCCTCTTGGGGGCTGTACAGGATTTGATCAGGTCCGGAGTGATTGTGCCGGTTCCGTCACAGGAGAGTTTTCAGGGATTCTACTCGAATCTGTTTGTCGTCCCAAAAATAGGACATGGTTCGACCTATCCTGGACCTCAAGGCCCTGAATGCCTTCGAGAAGGTGCAGAAATTCCACATGGAATCCATTCGCACGGTGATCGCTACACTCCACCAAAGGGATTTTCTTCTGGCGTCCTTGGACTTCAAGGACGCCTACTTGCATGTTCCGATCTGCGCAAGTCACCAGAAGTTTCTGCGCTTTGCGATCAGCGAAGTCCACTATCGATTGTGGCTCTTCCTTTCGGCCTAGCCTCGGCACCAAGGGTGTGCACCAAGGTGCTTGCTCCGGTTCTAGCCTTCTGTTACAGCGAGGTATTGCTGTCGTGGGCTATCTGGACGATCTTCTGCTAAGAGCAGAAAGTGGATCAGACTTAGAGGAAAGGTGACTATCGTCAATTAGACCCTCAGGGACTCGAGTGGTTCCTGAACATTCAGGAGTCAGTCCTGGTCCCGACTCAGTGTCTGGAGTATCTAGTTCTGATTCTGGACTCCTTGGAGGCAAAGGTATTCTACCTCTGGAGAAGTTGCTGACACTTCAGTCTGCGGTGCGGGTGCTGACATCCCAAAAATGGTTGTCAATCCGTTTTTTGCATGAGAGTCCCGAGACTCGTGGTGGTCTCCTTCGCGGCTGTTCCGTATGCCCAATCACACACCAGGGCATTGCAGAAGGAGATCTTGTCCACCTGGGACAAATCCCCGTTGTCCTTGGATCTTCAGATCCAGGCGATTCACCTGGTCAGGGCGCCCCTGACATGGTGGTTGGGATCCTCGGCTCTTCGGTCCGGAAAGTCGTTCCCTTCCCATCCAATGGACGGTACTCACGACGGACACCAGCCTGACGGGCTGGGGTGGAGTCTGGGGAGTCCTGTCGGCTCAGGCCTTGGACTCCGGACGAGCCCGTTTACCAATCACTGTTCTGGAAATACGGGCCATCGGACTGTGTCTCTCCTCAGGTCGGAGAGAGTACGGGGTCGCTCCATCAGGAGCCAGTCGGACACCGCCACGGCGGTGGCGTATGTAAACCATCAAGGGGGAACTCGGAGCTCAGCTGCGGCTTCTGAGGTAGTCTGTATCCTGAAGTGAGCCGGAAAAAACGTGCCGGCTCTGTAGGCCATTTTACATTCTGGGCATAGACAATGGGCAGGCGGACTATCTGAGTCGCCAATCGCCAGACACCGGACCAAGAAGAGTGGTCCTTAAATATTTCAACTCCTTTACCGACGGTGGGGCACGCCGGATGTGGACCTGATGGCCTCTGGACTCAATCGCAAGGGTCGAGGTTGTGGCCAGATCCAGGGATCCTTGGGCGATGCCTCGGATGCTTTGGTGGCCCCATAGGGTCCTTATCGCCTGATATAAACTCCGGCGATCCTAATTGTTCCGGATTGGCCTCAGCATCACTGGTACGCTGATCTGGTACGTCTCGTCGCGGACGTTCCCTGGCGGTTGCCGATGAGGGAGGACCTTCAGTCTCAAGGTCCTATGTTTCATCCGGCTTACAGTCTCTGGCTTTAACGGCAGGGCTGTTGAAAGACCGAGGTCTCTCGGACTCGGTCATTTTGACCATGTTAAGGACACGGAAGTCTTCCTCCAGGCAGATCTATCACCGTACCTGGAAAGCTTATATCGCCATGTGCGAAGCGCGGGACTGGCGTCCTCGGACGTATTCCGTCCCCAGAATCCTGCGTCCTCTGCAGTGTGGAGTGACCCAAAAGCTTGCTTTGAGTACCATCAAGGATCAGATTTCGGCCTTGGCCGTCTTCTTTCAGCAACCTCTAGCGGGTCATTTTCTTGGTTAGCACCTTGTGTTGGGGGTTCGCCATGTGCGCCCTCCTGTCAAGCCTCCTCTCCCACCGTGGGATCTGAATTTGGTGCTCTCGGTCCTCCAGGAACCTCCTTTTGGGAATATCCGGGATATTCCCCTCTTGTCTTGTCTCAGAAGGTGGCCTTTTTAGTGGCAATCACTTCTGTTTGACGAGTGTCTGAGTTGGCGGCTTTGTCACGCAAGTCGCCATATTTAGTCATCCATAAGGATAAGGCGGTGTTGCATCCGCGACCTTCCTTTTTTGCCAAAGGTGGTGTCAACCTTTCACCTACATGAGGACATTGCCCTCCCATCCTTGTGTCCTCACCCATCGCATCCCAGAGAGTTTGCGCTGCACATATTGGATGTGGTACGAGCCTTACGGGTGTACCTGTCTGCTACTGTTTCTATTCGGAAGTCCGACTCACTGTTTGTGACTGTCTCTGGTCCATAACAGGGCCAAGCGGTTTCGTCTGCCATAGTTTTTAGGGGAATCAGACAAACCGTCATTCAAGCCTATGCTCTCAAAGGGCGGGCGCCTCCCTTTCCGGTTACGGCGCATTCCACCAGGGCAATTGGTGCTTCCTGGGTTTCCCGACATCAAGCGTCGGTTGCACAAGTGTGCAAGGCGGCGACCTGGTCGTCTGTTCATGCCTTTTAAGTTTTATAAGGGTAATGTGGCTGCATCTTCGGATGCTTCCTTCGGCCGCAGGGTGCTGCAGGCCGCTGTTTAAAGTTGCGACTCCTCCGTTGAGGAGCTCTGCCTTATTGGAGTGAAGTTTTGGTGTTTCCATTTATACTGCTCCCATCCCTCTTGACACTGCTTTGGGACATCCCACGTGTAAAGAGACACCGTGTCAGTCCATGGATGGTAAGAGAAAATAGGATTTTTTGTACTCACCGTAAAATCCTTTTCTCTGACATCCATGGACTGACACGGCACCCACCCTTCCTTTTAAGTTTGTACTGCTTTGTTACGAACTGAAGTCTGCTGACTGTAGTGGGAGGGTTATGTCCGGAGGGACCGCCCCCTGGGTGGGGCTGTTCAGCTCTGGCTTTTAGAATGTATGTATAACATTTCACATTCTGCCTAGGTCTTCTCCTGCAAGCAGGGACATAACCCACGTGTAAAGAGACACCGTGTCAGTCCATGGATGTCAGAGAAAAGGATTTTACGGTGAGTACAAAAAATCCTATTTTTTTACACAATGCAGTGGATTAACCCCTTAAGTTGCACAGTGAGTATAAGAAGCATGCTATGCTGCTTATACAGACTGATTTTACTGTTGTGGATTTAGTAACACTTTAACTTTATTGCTGTCACAATGAGGCTCTCTAGCTATCTGTCAATATTTTGAAATCCAGATTTGTTGAAAAGGGTTACGTGTCATTGACCATAGATGAGAAAATTGATAGGGTTTCAAAACTAGATCGAAGTACACTCCTCTCTGTACAACCCAAATGAACTCCGGATGTTAGATTTAAATGGTCATTCACCACTCAGTTCTCTGTACAACATAAACTAGTCAAGGACATTTTCAATCGTCATTGGAAAGTATTTAAGAATGATCCTTTATTAGGTCCCGTACTTCCTGACAAAGCAGGTATCATTTATAGGGGCGCCATGCCCCTTAGGAATAAGATTGCTCCGAATGTGATTAATCCTCCTACCAAACCCACATTTTTTCCTAACTTCAAGGGATTTTACCCTTTTCGTAGATGTAATGTGTGTATTCATATTGTTTGGAAAGGTAGGAAACCAGACAGTTTTACTACTACTACTACTACTACTACTACTACTACTACTACTACCTCCACTATTTACCATATGAAGCAATTTACAACATGTGCCACTCACTATATAGTATACCTCATAACATGTCCCTGCAAGAAGCAGTATGTGGGAAGAACCATTAGAACTTTTTCCATTAGTCAATGAACATATTGCAAGCATAAAGAAGGGCCATACTAATCATAGTGTTCCGAAACACTATATACAATACCATCAGAAGAATCCCTCTGGTACGAGATTTCAAGTGATTGACAGATTTACTCCCCATTGGAGGGGGGAGTCACGTGTCGGGGGAGTTTCCCAATTAGAGATGTTTTGGATATACCAGCTTCGATGTTTTTCCCCTTACGGGTTAAACATTGACTGGGACATTAACGCGTTCATCAATAAATCTTGATATTTGGTTTTGGCCTATGTACATGTGGTCCATTCGATTTTATGTATTTTACATTGACCCTTAATACTGAGTTGCCTTGACATGTGCCCATTTTCACACTTATGCCTGGTATTATGGGATATGTGCTTTTTGTTTTTTTCTTGGTTATGGTTCGTATAGGACCCTTCCCTTGTAAATGACTTGAGATGTTGCCTCTTTTGTATGTACTTATTTTTTATGTATGCATTGGACTGAAGTGTATGTCATTTATGTTAGCCATTCATGTGGTTGGACGTTGTTATTCATTTTTATTTTGTACGCCAAGCCTCCGAATGCTGATTGCTCTGTGCGGGATGTTACCTGCAATTGGATGCATTTGTTGACGACGGTTATAGTTGCATGATATGAAGCATCGGAGGGCGGGTTAACATTACATTGGATGCCAGCTTTACTTCAGCCCCGGAAGACGTACATTGGTCAGCCTGGGTGGTTAAGCTTAAAACGCAAGCTTTGTGTAATGACGTCACCGGGCGCCAATGTGATGATTTTGACGTATGGCTTACCTCTCTCCATAGACACTGGGGTGTCCATTATCACAATGAGAGTCAGCTAGTCACACCTCCGAACGTCGCATGTTGGTGACGCCGGTGGTTAAGCAGTATGGAACGCCCAAGCTGCGTGATGAGTGCTGTAAGCTGACGTGATGACGCGGACGCGCAGTTCACGTCTCACTCGTGGATTGGATTGCCAGGCTGGTGGTAGGCGGATCCCCATGCATCATTGGAATGATTGGCTGAGTACACAGAGCGGTTGTTTCATACTTCAGCTGTTTTGGGTCAGTTATCATTTATTGGTTGCATATAGTGGCGTGGTGCAGGTCAGCAGGTTGATGCCCCAGTTGAAGAGCACTAGCTCGAAACATGTCGAGTACACAGCCTGCATAGCTTTTTACACCACGCTTTACCATTTATTTTATGTGCATATGTTTTTTACATGCATTGTCTCAGTTGTCTGTAATTCAGAAGACTTTTTTTATCCATGATTTCGCTAGTCATCTTCCAGGATGGCACACCTGAGAGATGACTGGTCCACCTGACAGTAAACACAATCAACACATGAGGTTAAAAGGCCCCTCCCTTCTAGAGGTCGACCGATATATCGGCCGGCCGATATATCGGCCGATATTTAGCCTTATTATGTAAAAAGAGGCCGATTGTTTTGGATCTGAGGCAGGGGCGTGCTGGGTGGAAACCCCCCCCCCCCCCCCGGCCGCCAACCGTCTATTCTAAACGGCTGCTATCACGGCCGCTGCCTGCTGACTTTTTTTTCTTCCCCCAATGGAGGAAGTCGGCAGCGGCAGCCGCCGCCGATTGGCTGTTCCCGACCGCGCTGCATTCTGGGGTTTGTAGTCTGGAGGCAGGGCGCGCAGCACGTCAGGGGACGAATGGAGCAGTCTTTGGCCATGCGAGGGGACAGACCGGAGCCGGGAGCGCTCCGCTGTTGGGCGCTGATGAGGTGGCAGTGAATGACAGCTTGGCACTGGTGGGCACTGGTGAGCACTGGTGAGCTGGGCACTGGTGAGCTTGGCACTGGTGAGCTTGGCACTGGTGAGCACTGATGGGCTGCACTGGTGGGCACCGATGAGGTGGCACTGATGGACATTGATAGGCTGCACCCCACCTCTCCACCCTAAATAAAAACCTCCTCTCCACCCTAGATTTTTATGAGATGAAGGAAAAAGAAAAAAATCGGCCTAAAATATCGGCTGCAAAAATCGGCAACATGTATCGGCCGCCCCGATTTCTAATTATCGGCATCGGCCAGAGAAAAAACCCATATCGGTCGACCTCTACTCCCTTCCCCCTGCACCTCAGTTCTTGATTGTGTTTCCCGGCAGCGAAAACGTTTATTTTTGTCAGACCTGAAGTCGGTAGCGGATGGTCTCCCCCCTGAGAGCTGGACGACAAGGCCGGGGAGGGTTGTGGGTCCAGCCAGGGCTCAGTCCCTTCTCAGGGGGTTCCCAATGACCGGTGGTATTCCCCCAGTAAAGAGCCTCCCGGGCACAGGTGCGTTTCCCGGATCTCTTGTGGGTACATGCCTCCCCACCTTTCTTCCACCCAGTCCAGGGTACTTGGGGGGAGGGTGAAGGAACCGGAGGGTCTGCAGGAGTCCAGGCCGCTGGAGGAGGAAGGCTGACATTTTCCAGACAGTGCAGCTCCATACGGAATGCTGAAAACACTCCTAGGCAGGAGTGAGCGTTCGCCGGGTGGAGCAAGATGGCGCCGCTTCTGTTTCCAGGCGACCTCACTTCCGGTTTCCGGTCCACGCCAAAATGGGGGATCCGGACACTAGAGGCCAAAATGGGACTACTTCCGGCAGCGGGATTCCAGAAAAATGGAGCCGATCGGCGTCCTGCCCATAAAAATCCGGTGGAGCCAGGCGGAGGTCCCACAGGCTCCTCTCACCGCCTGGAATCTCACAGCAAAGCTCTTAGGAAGAAGGGACCAGCTGAGACCAGGAATGGAAGGAGAGGAGGACACAGCGGTGGCTGCATCCCAGGAGGGGACCACGAGTGGTGAGTCTTTCCTCTATTTTCACAAGCTGTGGGTTAAGGGGGGTCTTACCCACACCCCTTTGCAGGGAGGGGGTGCAGGAGAGAGTACAGCCTGTTAAAAATTAGTGCTGTCTTGCCTTTTTTTTTTTTTTACTTAGAACCCAGTGGATCTGCTCAAGGGGCCCACAAGGTTAAAAGCAAAAGTACCCCTCCCCCTAGAACAAAGGTGTGGGAATTGCAATGAAAAGCTCCCACAGGATCACGCAAAACCTTTGTTACAGGTGCATACATAAATTGTCGGCTAAGGAAACCTCACAGGTGATGAGGGACTTCCTTTACAGTACAGTCAGAGATGCTGACTACGCTCCAATCCCCTAAGACAGTTATTGCATCTAAGGAAGAGCCTAGCACTAGTGGCAGAGAGGTTCTGTCTTCTAGGGAAGGTACTTCATCTCTGGGGGACACATCTGACAGAGGTCAGAGAACCTTGCAGAGGCCTCCCTCTTCTATTGCTTCAGGAGTAGATGAGCTTGAGGACCCATAGGAGTCAGAGGAGGACTCAGAGGAGAGGGAAGGCTCAGACCCTGAAAGCCAGGACAGTGACAGTCCTAGACTTGGGCATCTTTCCCGTGGAGGACATTGGACAGTTACTCAAGGCAATTTATGCCTCTGAAGATATCCCAGAACCTATAGTGCAGACAACAGCCCGGGATAAGTTGTATAAAGGCTTAGGAAAACCTTAGTCCAGGGTATTCCCAGTGCACCAAACCCTTGAGGAAGTAATTCTGAGGGAATGGAAGGACCCGGAAAGTAAGGGCCTTAAGCTAAAAACCTGGAAGAGAAGGTTTTTATTTGGGGAGGAAGAAGAAGAGACATTTTTCAAGACCCCCAAATTAGATGCAGCCCTTTCTTAGGTCTCTAAGAAATCCAATTTGTCCTTTGAGGACTCGGGTAGCATTAAAGACCAAATGGATAGAAGGGCTGAAACGCTTCTGTGCAGAGCATGGGATGCCAAAGCGGCAGCCATGGCTCCTGCACTAGCATCTGCCTGCGTAGCCAGGCATGTGAATGCCTGGCTAGGTAGGCTCTCTGGCCATGTTTCTAGAGGGGACAATTCCGAGGAGGTTTTAGACTCTCTTGAAATAATTAACAAGGCAGTAGCATATTTGGCAGACGCGACAGTGGAGGTTGTCAGGATCTTAGCCAAGTCAGTGGCCCGCCTAAACTCCGCAAGGAGGGCGGTCGGGGTTAAATCGTGTCAGGGGGACCATATGTCCAGGTCACGGCTCTGCGGGTTACCTTTTGAAGGTTCCCAGCTTTTTGGTCCTGGTCTGGATCAGGTCCTATCGCGCTCTGCAGAGAGAGGAAAAAAGTTCCAGATTAAGGCCAAGAGGAAAAAAGGCAAATCTTTTTTCGTGCCCCTCCTAATCAGGGCCAAGAAGGGCACAAATAGAAGATGGGGGAAGGGAAAGAGCGGACAGAAGGGTGGCCTGCTCTTCTCCGGACCTAAGGACGCCAGCAAGCGGTCAAAGTGACGCCAGCGTCAGGGTGGGGAGACTTTCTCGATTTGGCCCTCAATGGAGAAAGATCTCCGAAAGCCCCTATATCCTGACAGAGGGATATCGTCTGGAGCTTTCCTCTCCTCCCCCTCAAAATTTTACTCTGACCCATCTCCCCAAAGAACCATTGAGAGCAGCAGGGTTGATGGACAATTTGCAGGGATTGGCGGACCAGGAGGTTATCGTCCCCGTTCCACCTGAAGAGCTCTACCAGGGATTTAACTCCCACGTGTTTGTGGTCCAGAAGCCGTCTGGAAAATTTTGCCTGATATTAAATCTCAGGAAGCTGAACAGGTTTCTGATGCACAAGAGCTTTTGGATGGAAAGCATATATACTGTGAGTAAACCTCTATTGAAGGATGCCTTTATGGCCACAGTAGATTTGAGGGACGCGTATCTCCACGTGCCTATTGCCCTGGAACACCAATCCCTGCTGAGGTTCGCAGTCCTAACAAGCAAGGGAATACAACACTGGCAATACCGAGCACTTCCCTTTGGCTTAGCTGCAAGCCCAAGAGTGTTCACAAAGATATTGGCAGAGGTTGCAGCTTACCAGCATTTACAGGGGGTGTCTCTGATACCCTATTTAGACGACGACCTGATCTATGGACAGTCTTTAGAGCAAGTGACAGCAGACGTAAAGACAGTGATCTGCACCTTGGAGAACTTGGGCTGGATAGTAAACAGGGAAAAATCTTCCCTAGTGCCATCCCAGATAAAGACTTTCTTAGGATACTCAGTGGACGCAGGGACTCGGAAGCTTTTTCTCCCAGAGGAAAAAAGGTTAAAGGTAATATCAGTGGTTTCCCCTCTATTGGAACCCAGGGACTGCTATCGCAGACAGATCATGAGGGTCCTTGGCCTAATGACTGCCTGTATTCCAGCGGTACCCTGGGCTCAGCTCCATTCCAGGGAGCTACAGTTTTTCCTTCTATCCTGGGACAAGAAGACAGAGTCTCTGAATGGGAAGGTAGCCATTCCAGCAAGGGTAAGGGCCTCCCTAGATTTGTGGCTGGGTCAGGACCGACTCACGTTGGGTCGTCCCTGGGCCCAGTGGAACCCTATAAAAATTACCACAGACGCAAGCGCCTGGGGTTGGGGTGCTCACTTGGGGGACCTCCAAGCACAGGGATCCTGGACCCCAATCCGAGCAAGAGCCTCCTTCAATTACAGGGAGCTTCTTCCGGTGGGTCAGGCTCTGAAGGCCTTCAAAAGCAGAATTCAGGGACTAGATGTCCAAGTCCTTTCGGACAATGTGACAGCTGTTTCCTATCTAAACCGTCAATGGGGTACAAGATCCAGAAGACTACGAAGTCTGGCCCTGGAGATTCTGGGTTGGGCCTAAGGGGTCCTTCAATCCATATCGGCCTTCCACATAAGAGGGACCATCAATGTGGTAGCGGATTTCCTGAGCCGACAACCCATTCACCAAGGGGAGTGGGAACTAAACCAGGGAGTATTCCTCCAGATAGGTCACAAGTTCGGGTTTCTGGAGATAGACTCTTTCACCCACAGAGGGAACAGAAAGGTGGAGCGGTTTTTCTCTCTCACCAGAGAGGGAGGTTCAGAGGGACTAGATGCTCTAGCTCAGAACTGGGTCTGTCACCTAGCATATGCTTTCCCTCCACTAGCTTTGATTCCTCGGGTTCTACAAAGGCTGGCCAACTCGGAGTGCAAGCTGATTCTGATAGCCCCTTGGTGGCCCAAGAGGACTTGGTTTGCTACTCTGAAGAAATGGTCGTTGGCCCCTCCTTTTCCTCTCCCAACCAGGCAGGATCTTCTTCTGCAAGGGCCAGTCGTTCGCCCCAACCCAGGATTCTTCAAGTTGACGGCATGGCTCTTGAGAGGGAGATTCTCAGAGGCAAAGGATGCTCCAATAAAGTGATTGAGACCCTCCTAGGTAGTTGAAAACCAGTCACTAGGAGGATATACTCAAAGATTTGGAATACTTTTTCTCACTGGTGTCAGGATAGAGAAGTATCTAGTCCTTCGGTACCAGTGATACTAGAATTTTTACAAGCGGGTGGACAAAGGAATAGCCCGAATACCCTGAAGGTGCAGATAGCTGCTCTATCTGTATTTTTGGACCAGAGGCTCACGCTAGAGCCCCTGATTAGGCAGACCATAGGTATGGCTTATGAGCAGTCAGGTTCCCCAGTACCAGGTAACATTAAAGCTCATTCAACAAGATCTTTGGCGGCCTCTTGGGCAGAAAGAGCAGGGGCCTCAATGGAACAGATCTGCCGAGCAGCCACATGGGAGAAGCAGGACACCACCTTAAAGCACTATAGAATGGAACTGCTATCACCTCAGGATCTGACGTTTGGAAGGAGGGTCTTACAAGCGGTGGTCCCACCCTAAGGTAGGCCTTGAACTTCTTGTCCATCCTCTCAGGTGTGCCGTCCTGGAAGATGACTAGAGAAAATTGAGTTACTTACCGGTAACTGCTTTTCTAGGATATCTTCCAGGACGGCAGGCCTACTTCCCACCCGTGGTTTGATGTAAGTACTACGGGTAGAGTTTCCCTCTGGCACCCGGATAGCCTATTACTTTGGTAGAACTGAGGTGCAGGGGGAAGGGAGGGGCCTTTTGTCCTCATGTGGTGTTTGTGTTTCCTGTCAGGTGGACCAGTCATCTCTCAGGTGTGCCGTCCTGGAAGATATCCTAGAAAAGCAGTTACCGGTAAAGAACTGTACATTTTTATGCCAATAAAGGCTTTTTTATACCTTTACCCTGGAATTTTCTACACTATGGGGAGCTATTTTTGTTTTCTTTTATGATATTTCTACCTTGGGGATATCGCATGTCTCGGCCTGTGGAGAATCTGGCTTGTTTCATCCTACACCTCGTTCTTGAGAGTGACAAGATTGGTTTCCAGCAACATCTCGTGACATCCAGAAGTTTTATCATGATATCATCTCTTGGAGGCTCCATGTGTTCCAGTCCATGCTTGGTTGGCACACCGTCGCTGATGCGTGTGCCCTCGTTTTATGGTAAGAGTACCCATTTCTTACCTCTTTCTTTTTGGATGTTGGATTATATACAAGTGCACACTACATGGTTGATGCAGTTCACTCAGCACACACCCAGTACGCCTATCAGTCGTGCAGCAGAGACTTTCATCTCCTATTGTCTTTTCACAAGGATTCCATTTTTTTTGATCACATTGAGGACTTGATGTATATTTGTATTTCTTGACACAGATACCACTATTATTGAGTTCACCCTATGTTGTGTTTATTGGTTCACTTGGATCACACCTTGTGATACCATTCACCAGTCAGTGGTGTCTCATACTGCATTTTTCACAGTTGTGACGCACACAAAATTCTTGGATTGCCAGGCACTGTTTGTATTGTCACTAGCGCCGCATTTTTTTAGTTTTTAAAATTTTTGTGCAATATTATCTTATTGTTAATGCTGGCAGCTTTGTTAATTCACTAGTTAGTGCCATTTTTTTACCATTTTGGTATCTGTCAAAACCCTGGTATAATTTGTTTCTATGGGCCATTCGGCGTCAGCTAAAAGTTATCCCGGCGGCAGATTCACCACAGGATTACTTTTAGAAGCGGCGGGAGAGGTGCCACCCCCTGCCAGTTTCTGGGTTTACCAGTCCCCTCGGTAAACCTGGAAGCGTTTCTATCCAGCTGATGGCTAGGCAGAAAGTCGAGTAAGGGCAAGATGGCCCCCACTCGGCTATATGTCCTTGGAGGACCGAAGCGACCTCTGACGTCCCTTCCCATTCTCAGGCTTAAAGAAACTACTATTATTATTTTTTGTTTAAGTCAAACTGTCAATTTCTTTTTCTTTTGCTTTTAAAGGTAATTGAGAGATCTGTGGTCTTTTTGATCCCAGATCTCTCAATAAAGAGTATCTTTCATGTTTATTTCTATTTACAAGGGATGTTTACATGTCTTGCATTAGGAATAAAAGTGATAAAAAAAGATCAAAAAATAAAGGGACAGTGTAAAAAATAAATAAAAAATGTAAAGCGCTCTATCCCTCTGTGCTCGTGTGCAGAAGCGAACGTTCACGCAAGAGCAATAATTCTAGCACAAGACCTCCTCTGTAACTCTAAACAGGTAACCTATTAAACATTTTAAGCATCTCCTATGGGGATTTTGTAGGTCCATTCCATGAGCGTACACAATTTTAAAGCATGACATGCAAGGTATCTATATACTCTGCGTAACATCATCTTTCACATTGTACAAAAACATTGGGCTAACTTTAGTGTTTTTTTTAACTTCATTAAACTGTATTTCCCCAAAAATTGCTTTTGGAAGACTGCTGTGCAAATACAGTGTGACATAAAATGTTGCATTCTGTAGGGTCTCTGCTAAATTATATATATATATATATATATATATATATAATTTTTGGGGGTTCTAAGTAATTTTCTAGCAAAAAATACTAATTTAAACTTTTAAACAAGTTCCAGAAAATGCCTGGTCAGCAAGTGGTTAACTTCAGAGTCCTGTAAAAGTTATCACTTTTTTACCTAAAAACTGATTGCCAGCTGTAAAAATCCATTTCAATCTCATGGCTGCAGCAGTGAGCTTGCTTTAACCCTTTGAGTTTCAGAACATTTATAAAGTACCTTGGTAGACCAAGGGTTAAAAAAGCCTTTAGCAGCAACAAAGAGAAACACGAATGCTGACACCAGTTAATACACAACCTTTTTCTAGATTAGCCACTCACTAAATAATGGAAAAAGGTAAAGATCCCAGCTCTGGCCTTAAAGTGTGATGGAATGTTACTCTTCCAGGTTGGTCCACAATAGTCCTTAGGTGCACATCCAGCTCGTCACTTAACCACTTAAGGACCGCCGCACGCCGATGTACGTCGACAAAATGGCACGGCTGGGCACATGGGCGTACAGGTACGTCCCCTTTAATATGCACAGTCGCGAGCGCGCCGCCGGCGGCACGCTCGCGACCCAGTCCTCTTCTCTGTGACCGTCCCCGCGGGAACAGCGGACCCGATCGTCGCTGGTGTCCCGCGATTGGGTAATAGAGAGGAAGAACGCGGAGAGGTAAGTGTAAACAAACCTCTCCCCGTGCTTCCTAGTGTGACTGACACTGATCGTCTGTTCCCTGTAATAGGGAACGACGATCAGTGACGTCACACGCCCCCCCCCCCCCCCCCCACAGTAAGAAAAACAAATCAGGGCACACTTAACCCTTACAGTGCCCGCTCCTGGTTAACCCCTTCACTGCCAGTGTAATTTTTACAGTAACCAGTGCATTTTTATAGCACTGGTCGCTGTAAAAATGACAATGGTCCCAAAATGGTGTCAAAAGTGTCCGATGTGTCCGCCATAATGTAGCAGTCACGAAAAAAATCGCTGATCACCGCCATTACTAGTAAAAAAAATAATAATGAATAAAAATGCCATAAAGCTACCCCTTATTTTGTAAACGCTATAACTTTTGCGCAAACCAATCAATAAACGGCGATTGCGTTTTTTTTTTTTTTTCTGTTTGTTTTTTACCAAAAATATGTAGAAGAATACGTATTGGCCTAAACTGAAGAAGAAAACATTATAGCAAAAAGTAAATGATGTTGAATTTTTTTTCAAGATTGTCGCTCTATTTTTGTTTATAGCGCAAAAAATAAAAACAGCAGAGGTGATCAAATACCACCAAAAGAAAGCTCTATTTGTGGGGGAAAAAAGGACCCCAATTTTGTTTGGAAGCCACGTCGCACGACCGCGCAATTCTCAGTTAAAGCGACGCAGTGCTGAATCGCAAAAAGGGGCCTGGTCCTTATGCTGCGTATTGGTCCGGGTCTTAAGTGGTTAAACATACACTATATTACCAAAAGTATTGGGACGCCTGCCTTTACATGCACATTAACTTTAATGGCATCCCAGTCTTAGTCCGTAGGGTTCAATATTGAGTTGGCCCACCCTTTGCAGTCATAACTGCTTCAACTCCTCTGGGAAGGTTGTCCGCGAGGTTTAGGAGTGTGTCTATGGGAATGTTTGACCAGTCAGTCATGTTGGAAGGAGCCATCCCCAAACTATTCCCACAAAAGTGGGAGCATGAAATTGTCCAAAATGTCTTGGTATGCTGACGCCTAAGAGTTCCGTTCACTGAAACTAAGGGAAGCCTTAGCCTTAAGCACAACCCCTGAAAAACAACCCCACACCATAATTCCCCCTCCACCAAATGATTTTTGCCAGTGCACAAAGAAAAAGGTCTATAAAGACATGGATGAGCGAGTTTGGGGTGGAGGAACTTGACTGGCCTGCACAGAGTCCTGACCTCAACCCGATAGAACACCTTTGGGATGAATTAGAGCGGTGACTGTGAGCCAGGCCTTCTCGTCCCACATCAGTGCCTGACCTCACAAATGTGCTTCTGGAAGAATGGTCAAACATTCCCATACAAGACAAAGGGGGATGACACAGCTCCAGGCAGCCTATGAAGCTCCCTCGCAGCTGTACGAATGCAGGTGGCAGCCTGGTCTGCAACCAGAAGAATATGTTGGAGAGAGATTGACGGCACTTTCAGGGATAAAACCACTCCTTTAGTGGAACTTTGTAAAAACAGCAACATGGCACAAATGATGTAACCTTGGTCACCATATACGTTTCGCAGTCCTGTGCTTAATCATTGCAATGATTAAGCACAGGAGTGTGAAACGTGTTTGCTGATCAGGGTTGCATGGTTTGTGTTATGTTGCTGTTTTTATGAATTTCCGATAAAGAAGTGGTTTTATCCCTGGAAGTGCTGTCAATCTCTCTCCTTCTTCCACAAACATTCCTATAGACACACTCCTAAACCTTGTGGACAGCCTTCCCAGAAGAGTTGTGGCTGTTATAGCCGCAAAGGGTGGGCCAATTCAATATTGACCCCTACGGACTAAGGCTGGGATGCCATTAAACTTCATGTGTGTGTAAAGGCAGGCATTCCAATACTATTGGTAATCTAGTGTATCTGGTAAAAAAAAGAAAAAATCCCAATGACTGTATATCGGTTTGGTGAAAGTTATAGTGTTTACAAACTATGGTGTATATACAATGGGTATAGAACAGAATCAACCTGCTTTAAAATAATCGCTTTTTGTTGCTTTGCAGCCTGAAATAAAGACACACAATTTTTGTTTATCCAGCTGTATTTACTCAGTGCAACTTATAACATCCAAGTGAAAGATATAACACCAACATGTCAGAAAAAAAACAGAATCACTTGGAAAAAAGACCACCCCCCCCCCACCTAAAATTACTTAAAACTAGTAAACTCTCCTTTTATAATGACTTCAGTTATTGGGTTTCGATATTTGTTATATCTGTTATGTTGCACCTCTCATTCATTCTTGGCGGACCGTTTATGCTATAAGAGGTGGTTTCCTCCAGTATTTTCAAAACTAGTTGAGGTGTGACTTTCTACATACGTTGTAAACTGCTTAATGCAAAGTTGAAATCTTTGTTATTTGTACTGTAAAACTTTAATAAACACTATTGAAATATAAAACTAGTAAATTCTATCAGGTATAGATATTCACCTTCTTAATGGCACGCAAAGCCATTTAACTTTCAAATGTAATCAACTGTGGTCACTTTAGTTAGCTCAGCATGGAAAGAGCTTTCTTTGAGCATTTCAGTCCCTGGTAATGCAACTAAAGCAATCAACTATGGGTGGCAAAGCACTGTCAAAAGATCTCCGGGATAAAGTTGTGGCCAGCCACATGTCAGGAGATGGATACAAAAAAATTCAAAGGCTTTATCACTGTTTAGAAGCACTTTGAAGTCTATTAAGTGGAAGGTATTTGGAGCAACGCCCTGATCCAGGAAGGGTCTGTGTTGTACAAAACTGGATGAAAGAGCCAGGAGGAAACTGGTTAGAATGGGGGTGTGGCTTGATGGCTGAGCGAGCCGCCGAAAAGATCCACCACTCCGGCTCTAACATATCATTCTCCCTGAATCCTGAGTCCTTGCGAATGGCACCTACTAGTCTCACTTCCATGGTTAAATACGGGCCACCCGTGCCTCCATCCAAGGTGGAGCAGCTCGCTCGTTTCCGATATACATGATGGTAGAGCCCACTTCTACACAAATCCCAAAGAAGCCATGTCATGGCTAAATGATCGTTATGGAGCTTTACCTAGGCGCAGAGGTGACTAAATGTGTTTCTTGAACCTCGTTTGACCCTCCACTACAGATCCTGTGACTTCTACATCTACATACAGAGACTATGGTGTTCGTGTACACTGTTCTTCCTATGCTGCCTAAATACCTCATGACAGTTATTGCTCCCCTTCCTACGGCCTGCTAGGATGTTCTCCTATTGTATCCAGCCTTCTCCGATTTGCTCTCTCCATAATTTTGGGTGCTACACTTATTGGAATGTAAGAGGCCACGGTGTTGGTCTTATCTCCCCATACCCGCAGTGGACCTTTATTCAGGAAAAGGGCTTTTTGTTTTTATAGCTTTTTTTCTGTTGCGAGCCAGGCCGGATTCCACACTACCCCCCACACCAGTTGGTGGCGTGGCCATGGGTTCAGGGATCCAAGGCTCGCTATGTTTGGGATGGCCAAGCAGGGAGGGTGGAATGGGGTTTTCTATGGACTTCCTTCATTTTATTTTTATTTTTTTTATTTTTTTGGCTGGGTTTTTGTTTTTGTTTTTCCATTTTTTTTTTTTTTTTTTTTTTTTTTATGCCCCTTTTTGATTTGATTCTTGACTTTAACTTAGTCTCCTACATTTATACTCATGTGTGATGGACCTGTAGTGTTCTACCTATGTTTTATATACTTGTTATGATAGTTATGCACTGCTTGACTTGTTATGGCGAATACTCATGGAATACTAGAGGTTTAAATTCACCCCAAAAGCGGTTCCTGGTCTTCTCTGTTTTGAAAAAGTATCGCCCCTGTATAATTTGCCTTCAAGAAGTGCACCGTACTGGTTCAAGGGTGAGGGCCCTCAAGTGCCCATGGCTCGCTCAGTCCTACCACGCTACACATATGACCTACTCTAGAGGGTTTCTATTTTGCTGGCTAATTCTCTCTCTGCAGAAATTTTACAAATTAAAACAGATCCATATAGAAGGTTCATTGTGCTTATGCTAAAAATTGCCTTGGTGACACTCTCACTTTGGTGAATGTTTATATCCCCCACCCCATTTTCATAGATGTGCTATCCAAAATGATCACGTATGCTCTTATCTAGACCCCCGGGCCCCCTGCTTTATGTGGGTGACTTGTGTAATGCTGTATTAAACCCGTTGGACCGCTTGGGGGGTGGTGGTAGATTCTTCACCTCATTTACTGATTGGGCACAGGTCTACGGTCTTGCTGAGATATGGCCCTGGAAAAACCCGGATGTCTGCCAATACTCCTGCCACTTGGATTCTTTCCACGCCATGTCTCATATAGACCTGTCGTTTGCTACGGAGGACACTCTCCCCATTGTCTCTGCTGTGTCATACTTGCTTAAGGGTGTATCAGACCATGCTCCCCTGTCTGTGAATCTCCTCCTTCTTCCAGGCTCCAGCCCTACTATTTGGCACTTGAATTCCTACTGGTTGGAGAATGAAGTGGTACAAGGGGAATGCAAAAAGCAGAGTTAGTTTCTTACCGGTAACTCTGTTTCCAGTAGTCTTCCAAGGCAGCCCTTGAGAGATGGAGCTCCTCCTCACAATCAGGAAACACATTGCCATTAATTTTTCCCTCCCTTTAAGAGGCGGTCCCTCAGGTCCCTGGTCAGTCATCCACGAGAACCGAAGGCCGGAATCTGAAATGATATAATACACAACACAACCCCACGAGGTTAGACATTTTAGGGTGGGATCGTGCTGCCTTGGAAGACTACTGGAAACAGAGTTACCGGTAAGAAACTAACTCTGCTTTTCCCCCAGTCGTCTTCCAAGTCAGCCCTTGAGAAGATAACCAAGAACTCACCAAATCTAGGGTGGGACAACGGCTTGGAGGACTTTCCTACCAAAAGCCTGATCCTGGCTGGAAATCAGATCCAGTCTGTAATGCTGAACAAAGGTTGAGAATCTTGACCAGGTTGCAGCCCTGCAGATTTGTTCTGGAGTGGCTCCTGCCCTTTCTACCCATGAGGCTGCTGAAGCCCTTGTTGAATGAGCTTTAAGTTCTTTAGGTGGTGTAATTTCCATGACACTATAGCACTCTAATATGGCTGTCTTGATCCATCTAGCTATTGTCTTTTTGGACGCTTGTTTACCCTTTAGTTGGCCTGCGTATAAGACAAATAGGGCATCTGATGTTCTAAATTCATTAGTGACTTCTAAATATTGAAGTAGACACCTTCTGACATCAAGAAGACTTAGTTCCTGCTCTTTGCTGTTATTGGGTGAACTGCAAAATGAAGGCAAGACTATATCCTGGGATTTGTGAAAAGTTGACGTCACTTTTGGAGTAAATCCCGGATCTGTTTGAAGGACGATTCGATCGTCGTGAATCTTCAAAAAAGGTTCTCTAACGGATAGAGCCTGTATTTCCCCTATCCTACGTGCCGTTGTGATGGCTACTAGGAAAACTGTTTTAAGAGTCAATAATCTTAAAGATGTATCTTGTAGTGGCTCGAAGGGAGGTTTAATGATTCCCCTGAGGACCACTGACAAATCCCAAGTGGGACATTTTTGTATCTTGGGCTTTTTGTATTTTGCCAATGCCCTGCAAAAACTAGAGACCAAAGGGTCCTCTTGTAGTGTCCTTTCTAGATACACCGATGGCGCTGCAATTTGTACTTTCAAAGTACTGAGCGTTAACCCTTTATCAGCTCCCTGTTGTAAAAATTCAAGGATGGTGGGTGTATCAATTTTTAGTCTTTTATTTTCAGTGCACCAACTGTTAAATTTTCTCCAGGTCTTTCTGTAGATGGCTCTGGTGTTTGGTTTCCTAACGCTCAGAAGCGTTGTCACCACCTTATCTGAGAGTCCTTTAGATCTCAAGAGGTCCTCCTCAGTAACCAGGCCGCCCATTTGAAACTCTCTTGTTTTAGGCCTGTCAGGGGTCCCTGACACATCAGGTCTTCCCTGTGAGGTAGAAGCCACGGCTCTGCTGCTGAGAGACTGAGGAGTTGAGAGAACCAGGTTCTCTTGGGCCAGTATGGTGCGATCAGTATCAGTTTCGTCTGTTCCTGTAGAAACTTCTTTACCACCCGCGGTATCAGATGAACCGGAGGGAAGGCATAGCATAGCTTGAAGTTCCAAGGGTTTTGTAGAGCGTCTATCCCAAGAGGCTGATCTTGCTGGGTTAGCGAGAAGAAATGTTTCACCTGAGCATTCTTCCAAGAGGCAAACAGGTCTATGTTTGGCATTCCCCAGCGGGCTGTAATTTCCCTGAACACCTCCGGGTGTAATACCCATTCCTCTTAGGAGATCTCCTGGCGGCTGAGGAAGTCCGCTACTTGGTTGTCTTCCCCTTTTAGATGGACTGCTCCTAGTGATAGCAGATTCCCTTCTGCCCA
Source organism: Rana muscosa (assembly GCA_029206835.1). NCBI lineage: Eukaryota > Metazoa > Chordata > Amphibia > Anura > Ranidae > Rana > Rana muscosa. Next base: position 83,580,699 of record CM055118.1, read on the forward strand.
CCTGCAAATTTGGTTGGAGATGTGGTTTAGGGATGGGCTTCTTGTGCCCCCTTGCTTGTTCACATAAGCCACTGCTGTGGCATTGTCCGAAAGAATCAGAATGTGACGACTTCTGAGTTGGTTTTGGAAAAACTCCATGGCCTTGGCTATCGCCATAAGTTCTCTCCAGTTCGAAGATGCCTTGGCTTCTTCTGGGGACCATCTCCCCTGAGCAGGTTGCCCTGCTAGGTGAGCTCCCCAACCCCAACTGCTTGCGTCTGTGGTCAATTTCTGTGAGGTCGGAAATGACCAAGCCAGACCCTGATTTAGGTTCGTGTGGATCCTCCACCACCACAGCGACCTTTTTACGGATGTCGGGAGTAAAACTGACATGTCCAGATCTTCTCTTTGGTTTTTTAAGAGAAATACTTGAAGTGACCTTAGATGGTATTTTGCCCACTGGACTGCTGGTATCGATGATGTCATCAGACCCAGAACCGACATCAGCTCCCTGATAGATATTGGGAGGTTGTTCTGTATTAAACTCACCCTCTTGATGAGGTTTTGGATTTTCTCCTCCGGTAGGGAAGTCTTCTGTTCTATGGAGTTGAGCAGATATCCCAGGAACCGAATGTTCTGAGTGGGACACAGATTGGACTTTTCTACGTTTAGAATCCAGCCTAGTGACTTTAACCACAGTTGAGCTTCTGTGAGGTCTTTTGTCAGCTGTGCTTTCGAAGGCGCTGCAAATAGTAGATCGTCTAAGTATGGTATTACGGTCATCTTTTTTAACCTTAGAGGGGCCAGAGCTTCTGCTAACACTTTGGTGAATATCCTTGGGGATGAGGATAACCCGAAAGGGAGAGCTCTGCTCTGGAAATGATATTCCTTTCCCTCTATCTCCACTGCTAACCTCAGATATTTCTGCGACTCCTGTCGGATGGGAATGTGGAGATATGCATCTCGGAGATCCATGGTCGCCATGAAGGTTTCTGGTTGTAGAATGTTTTTGACCGAAAATATGGACTCCATGCAAAATTTTTTTGTATTGAATCGCTTGGTTTAACGGTTTTAAGTTTAGTATTAACCGAAACTTCCCGGAAGGTTTTTTGATCACAAAAATGTGAGAGTAAAAACCCCTTCTTTTTTCCTTCTCTGGGACTGGAGTAAGGACCTTCTGGTCCACCATCTCCCCTAGCAACAGTGGAAGAGCCTTGGCTTTCTCTGGAATTCAATTGTCATCCTCCAGAGAGATTTCTAGTAACGAGACTTCCCAGGGATCCAGAGAGTAGCCCCTTGCGATAATGTCCAAAATAAATTGATTGGCTGTCGCCTTCTGCCATTGAGGTAGGAAGGTAGCCAGTCTTCCCCCTACTGGCACTCTGTTGTCATTATTTGGCAGCTTGGTTAGAAGAGCCAAAGAGGACATTACTCTTTGGTTTCCCCTTGTGACCTGTCCAGTTTTTCTTAGGGTACTCTTTCTTTTCTTCTTGGGGACGATCTCTTCGCCCACAAAAAAACCTTTTGTGGAGGTTTTCGTTTTTCAGCCGGAAAGGCTTTCTTCCTGTCCGCTGTTCTTTCCAAGGCCTCGTCCAGGCCGGAACCAAAAAGCAAATCCCCAGTAAATGGGAGATTGCACAGCCTTGTTTTGGATGCCGCATCGCCTGTCCAGGTCTTCATCCAAATCGCACGTCTTGCTGCAACTGCTAGTCCACCTGACCTTGCTGCTAGCTTGACTGATTCTGCGGATGCATCCGCAATATAACCAACTGCTTTGGAGAGAACTGGAAGTGTATTCAGAATCTCCTCCCTAGGCGTACCATTTTTAATATGGTCTTGCAGCTGTGAGAGCCAAAACCCTAAGTTTCTTGCCACGCAAGTGGTGGCTAGGGCTGGCTTCAGACTAGCGACACTTGTCTCCCAAGCTCTTTTTAGGATAATGTCGCCCTTTTTATCCATGCCATCTTTTAGGTGTCCCATGTCTTCAAATGCCAATGAAGAATTTTTTGACACCTTAGAAAGTGGCGCATCCAATTTGGGATTTTTATTCCAAACTTCTTTTGGATCTTCACTAAAAGGAAATCGCTTTTTGTGACTGGCCGCAAAAAAAGGTTTCCTTTCTGGGTCTGCCCATTCGTTTTTCACGGTATCTGACATTACCGGATGAACTGGGAATACTTTGGATTTTTTCTTCCTCAGACCCTGGTACATCAGGTCATGTTTGGAAGGCAGTTCTTTTTCCTGCTCAATTTCCAAAGTTTCGTAAATGGCCCCAAGCAAATCATCCACGTCTTCTAGAGATAACTTGTATTTGGGTCCCTTTCTTTCTTCTCTCCCATCTTCCTGCTCTGGATCTGAGCTATCGGTAGCCATAACACTAGCTGTGCTGCTGCCCGCTCGCTCTTTTACCGACTCGTGCGACCCTGAGGCGACTTCTGATCTGGGTGAGGCCATGGGAGAGGAAACTCCAGTAGAACTGCTGGAGGTTTAACTTCTGCAATAAACTTTTTGAGATCCTTAAAGGTGTTAGCCATATCATCTCTTACGGATCCAAAAATCTTCGCATAAACTGCATCTGACTGTTTTTCAATCAGTTTGTCAATGCATGTTTTGCATAGCGGTTCTGTGTTTTCCAAGAGCATCTTGGTATTACACTTTGCACACCGCTTCTTGGGAGTGGGCTTTGGCTCTTTAGGTGGTTTCACCTGCCAAAAGATAAATACAGGGGGACCCATGGCGGTGAGAAAAAAAATACACACTGCACCAAACAATACTAAAGTGCACACCCAGTGACATTAGTAACCCCCTGGCCCCAGCTTGCTAGTGCACCATCACCACCTAGCTGCTGTCCCAATACAAAGGATACAAAGGTCACCCACTGGTGCCTACCTGCATCCTGCTGGTGCTTTTGCCTTCTGGAGCCTGGGCCGATGGAATCTCATCCTCTTCCAGCATCCTGGCTTGCTGTGGCGTTCGATACTGCTGTCTGCAGCCGCGTCCACGCTACTAGCACCAGCCGACCGTTCCAATTTCCCGCACCTTTAAGGGGATTGGACCAGCTTCCCCGACGCATGCCGATTGCGTCATTCCTACCCGGAAGTGATGCCCCGCGTCTTCCGGGTCAAGCGGCGTTCAGACGTGGGTACACGCCCCCCCGCTGACGCCGCCAAGGGAACGCAGCAATGGCGCCTTTCTCCTCACCTGGGCACAGAGGAAATTCGAACCCGGGACACCTCCTGCCCACAGCCTAAGGAGGGTTGCCCGTGGTCAAAGAACCGTCCTCCACGCCAGTGATGCGGCTCCGGTAAGGTCTACTGACCCCCTGCCGCACAGAGACTCCACACAGTCAGCCCTGCTGACACCCACTGCTGCACCCGCAGACACCTGTCCCGGTCAGCCCATGGGAGATGGAGCCCCCCCCTCAGGTCCTTTTGGCAACATGTCTCCTCCGGACGGAGGAAACACTAAGACTGACCAGGGACCTGAGGGACCGCCTCTTAAAGGGAGGGAAAAATTAATGGCAATGTGTTTCCTGATTGTGAGGAGGAGCTCCATCTCTCAAGGGCTGACTTGGAAGACGACTGGGGGAAAAGGGTATTATTAGCTATTGAAATACAAACTTGGGCATAGTTGACCCACTAACAGAATGGGAGGCCCTTAAGACCATGTTGAGGGGTACTTTTATGTCCATTACTGGTGTTTTACGTAAAAATACTCAACAATGTACAGAAGAATTGGCGACAGCTATGTTGACGGCAGAGTCTACCTATGCCACCAACCCTAGCTTGGATACATGGTTACAGTGTTGCAGAGAGTATGAGCTCCGTTTGTTGGACCTTGCGCAAAAGGGCATGCTACATGCTACCCAAAAATCATTTGAGCATAAGCTGGGCGCTTATTGGCTTACCTAACTAGACCTGAACACTCCCCTATTTCTGGTCCACGCATCTTAACTACACAGGGTCAGATTAGTGACACCCCCAGAGATATTATGGAGACCTTTCTAGACTTCTAAAAGGATCTATATTCCTCTAGAGTGAATTGCACCGAATACCAATTAACTGATAACATAGCCCATATATCTCTTCCCTCCCTATCAGTTGAAGGGTGTGAGGAACTGGAAATACCTCTGTTGAGGAAATCGCTATAGCCCGCTAGATTCCCAGCTGAATGCTATACCCAATTTCAAAATCTCATATGCCCATTTCTTCTACATACTTTATAACAAGGCCTTACAAATGGGAACTCTTCCCCCTACTATGCGGGAGGCTCCGATTATCCTATTACTAAAACCTTGTAAGGACCCTTTTAAATGTCACTCATACTGTCCGATTTCTTATTAATGTGGATGTTAAAATCCTAGCCAAAGTTATGGCCAACCGTCTGAATGCTGTGGTTGCGAAATTGGTCAGGAGCGATCAGGGAGGCTTTATACCTTGTAGGTCTACAAGAATGAATATTCGCAGACTGTTCACAATTTACAGTATCCCCATGACTGTCCCCCTGGATACATGCAAGGCTTTTGACAGTGTAGAATGGCTCTATCTCTTTCAGGAACTGCAGTGATATGGCTTTGGCCCCCCGCATTATAGCATGAATAAGACTCCTTTATACCTCTCCATTTGACCTTTTTATATCCTCTCCACTGGACCTTTATACAAGTTAATTCTAATGTTACTGATACTTTCCCAATCACCAGGGGCACTAGGCAGGGGTGTTCATTGCCACCCCTCCTATTTGCTCTAGCTATGGAGCCTCTTACTGTGTGCATCCATTGTTCCCCTTTAATTAAGGGCCTCCCTATTGCCACCATAGAGGAGCGAGTCTCGGTTTACGCAGATGACACCTTGGTTTACCTGGATGATACACGCGACTCGTTATCCGAAATTACCACCTTTGGCGACTACTCTGGTTTCCGGGTGAACTGGGACATCTTTTTTTTTTTTTTTGCAGGTTTCGAAGTTAACAGTACATAACAGATTCTATTGGGCATACCCAATCTTGATAGCATAGCAAAAAAAAAAAGAATAGAAACAAAAGCACAATAAAAAACACAATAAAAACAACCTATCTAAAATCAAGGCACTCTAAACTATCAAAGTTGGTACGCTCTAACCGCCCAAGCAGGCTGAAACATTAGGATTCTTATTGGCCACTCTCCCTCCCAAACATCCTACAGAGCCAACTCTGGGATTTATGAAAATAAACACTTCCCATATCTTATGTGTCAGGACAGACTTCCTCTAATGAAGTATAAATGTAGTGTTGTACAACAATATATACTGTTAATTACCTATCCAACTGTTAACTAGCCATCCAAAGAATCGGCATTGTAAGCGGATTCCACCCAAATGTTCCATACTTTATGAAATTTTTTGAGACAACCTCTAGATAGATGGGTGGTTTTGTATAATGGCAGGGCTGAATTGACCAGACGTTTCCATAAGTTAATTGATGGTGCGGAAGAAGATTTCCATTGCAAGACGATGGCTTTTCGTGCATAATAAAGTAGTATCCCCAAAAGAGTTCTAACTAGAGGTCGACCGATATGGGTTTTTCTCTGGCCAATGCCGATATTTAGAAATTGGGGCTTCCGATGGCCGATTATATGATGCCGATTTTTGTGGCCAATATTTTAAGCCGATTTAAAAAAAAAAACACACCTCACCCACTCCATTCCTTCCTGCTTACTCCTGTCACTCTAGCACACACTTGATGTCCTCAGTACAGGTGGCACTGGTTTGAAACTGACAGATGGCATTGGCAGGTGGCACTGGTTGGCATTGGCAGGTGGTACTGGTTTGGAACTGACAGATGGCACTGGCAGGTGGCACTGGTTGGCATTGGCAGGTGGTACTGGTTTGGAACTGACAAATGGCACCGATTGGCAGCAGGGGGCACTGGTTTGGAACTGACAGATGGCATTGGCAGGTGGCACTGGTTGGCATTGGCAGGTGGCACTGGTTGGCATTGGCAGGTGGTACTGGTTTGGAACTGACAGATGGCACTGGCAGGTGGCACTGGTTGGCATTGGCAGGTGGTACTGGTTTGGAACTGACAAATGGCACCGATTGGCAGCAGGGGGCACTGGTTTGGAACTGACAGATGGCACTAGTTTGGGACAGATGGCACTGATTGGCAGTGGCACTTGCAATTGGCACTGGTTGGCACTGGTGGGTGACACTGGCTGGCAGTGGTTGGCACTGGCGGGTGTCACTGACACTGGCTGGTGGCACTGATTGGCACTGGCTGGTGGCACCGATTGGCGGTGGCACTGGCTGGTGGCACAGATTGGCTGTAGCACTGCCTGGTGGCCCTGATTGACACTGGCTGGTGGCACTGACAGATGGCACCGATTGGCGGTGGCACTGATTTGGGTGGCACTGGCTGGGGGCACTGATTTGCAGTGGCACTGGCAGGTTTCACACTAAGCCGAGTGTAATGTGTGAAACTGACAGAGGAGAGAGAGAGAGCTGTTAGAATTGAGCTCGATGTGGGGGTGGGTGGGACCCGGCCGGGGTGGGCGGGACCCAGCAGCTAAATTACACCAGCCAATGATTGGGCTGCTTTAAAAAGGGGGCGGGCCACATGCACGTAGCGGCCCGCCCAGATACCATCCCATTGGCTGGTGTAATATATCTGGGTCCCGCCCAGCCCGGCCGGGTCCCGCCCACCCCCGACATCAAGCTGACATCTCTCTCCCTCTCCCTCCCCCCTCTGTTACTTTCAGTTTTTTCACACACACAGCACGGCGCTTGATGCTGCTGAGTGTGGAGAAGGGAGGAGGAAGGGCAGCCAGTGAAAAATATCGGCCGATGCCAATTTATCAAATATCGGTCGACCTCTAGTTCTAACTGCTCGTCTAAGAGCCAGAGGATCTACAAGACCCAGCAACACATATTTCCACCCTCAATGGAATCTGAACCATAGTGACTGTTCGAATGAATGTGGTAACCTCATTCCAAAAGGTCTTAAACAGGGAACAGCTCCAAAAAATATGTATAAATTCTGCCGCAGGCGTGGCACACCTCCAGCAGGAATCTGAAATAGATGGGTATATTCTGTGTAGGCGCATGGGTGTAAAATACACGCTATGCGTAATTTTGAACTGGACCAGTCTGTCCCTGGCCGAGACCAGTTGCGAGAAGGAGCACTCCCATAGCACTTCCCACTCTTCCGTGTCCATTTCAGGAAAGTCCCTCAACCATTTAGCTGTTAGAGCTTCTGGTCCCGTGTGCACATTGGGCAGTAACGTTTTATAAATGCTGGACAAGGACTTGGACATAGATTCATCCCTTAGCAAATCTTCTAGAGTCGAAGTATATAGGGCCACTTGGCAATGCTCAAAATGAGTATTGAAGGCATGCCTAAGTTGCAGAAACCGAAACAGATGTGAGTTATGGAGGTTGTATTTCTGTTTTAGTTCATCAAATGTTTTTAATTGGCCCCCAGAACATATTTGGTCCACATATTTAGTACCTTTGAGTGAACTAAGACAAATCTAACCTCTTTTCTTTTGGATCCAGATGCGCTTTTTGCAGGTTCACTCGTGCTCCAGATTTCAAGTTGTGTCCTCCTTTAGGTATCTGGGGGTTATGGTGCAGCTACCTCTATCTTCCTATATTGCTAATAACCTTTGTCCCCTATTAACTCAGTTACAAGTACAAACCAAGCAATGGATGGATTTACCTCCTGGACCTTATGGGAAAGGCTAATACCCTAAAATGATATATCTGCCTAAGCTATTGTATGTTCTAGCTAATTCCCCTTGTAAAATCCCCAAATCCATCTTTAAGCGCGTATAGATACAATTTGTACAGCATTCCTACTGAATGACTGGCCCCCTAGGGTGGCACTTGAAACGTTAAGGTTGCCGACTCCACTGGCAGGTTTGGCGTTTTTCCTAACATTATGTCTGTATTATCTGGCATCCCAACTGGTCCATATTCATGACTGGCTGCACCCGGTTGCAGCAAACACCTGCACCACCACAGAGGGAGCTGTTGCTTCCTCTCTGGAGACCCTCCATAATATTATATATAGAAGTGGTGTTCCGGCACGTCTGTTAGGTACCTCACTTTCCTTGTTTCGGTCAATCGCCTCAAAAATTTCCAAAGACTTGTGGTCGACCTCCTCAAATAACCCTTTGTGGTTCAATCCTAACCTGCAAGAATTGCACTCCCTCCCTGACCCACAACGCTGGTACTCTAGAGGGGTTAAACACCTATGTCACTTGTATGACACACAGGGTTTTAAGTCTTTTCATCAATTACGCATTGACTTTGACTTACCACGCTCCTACACAGCTTCAGGCATGGGCCCCCTGGAGCAGAGGAGAACTGGGGGGTGCTGCCGCCACAAATTGAGAAGCGGGGGGGCTGCCGCGAATTGAGAAGCGGGGGGTGCTGCCGCCGCAAATGTTGTGGTCGGGGGGGGGATTTGGGTGCTGACGAACAAAAAAACCTCCAAAAGAACAAAAAAAAGGGTGGGTTGCCATCCGGGGCCCTGGGGACCTCTGGGCCCCTTACAAAAAGTAAGAAAGGAAAAAAAGGAATATAAAAAAAAAATTATATAATAATTTTATTTAAAAAAAGGGGGGTTGCCATCCGGGCCCTATACAGGTGTACTGCCTGTACCCCCCTGATGGCGGCCCTGCTCCTACCTGTTCTATTATTACCAACTTCGACATGCTGTTCAGTTTGTCTCTCTAGACAATCCTATAACTATACCTCCACTGGAGAAGTTGCTACGCAACCCAGACCCCACTAAATCCACATACTACGCTGCCCTCACGACTTACTGTAACCCTAGATTCCGGATGGCCCAGACAAAATGGACTTCCATGGACATCCCTCTCACGGACAATGACTGGTCGGATTGGTCTATATGACAAGTGTTATACCCCTCCCTATGGGTGATCTGGTACCGTTTGGACTGGATCTGGTTGTGAGGTTGCAGTGCATTTTAGGATAATTCCCCCTGTGAATAAATTCCTATACTCAGCATAGAGGTAGGAGTTATTTTATATTGGGGTTAACCTGTTCTGTTTGTGATTTACAGTCATGCATGTATAATACCTACAATGTTAAACTTGTTAAAATTTTTGTATGGATTATTAATAATTTTCTGTTTCTCTTTCATATACACCTAAAGCTGATTGAATAATGTTCCTCTATACCTAATAAATGAGTCCTTATGTCCTTTCCTGAAGAAGCCGTTACAGCGAAACATGTTGAAATAAATGGACGTGATGCAAATATGTATGTGATTACAGCAATTCATTGCTAACAATAGGATGCTTGTGTACACCTATGGATATGATTATACTTTTATTCATTACTTTTATGACATTGTTTCCTAATAAATATTTTGTATACTTTTTACATCAATCTTGAGTGAATTTCTATATGGTGCACCTTTAAAGTCCTATATCTCCAACAAAATTGCTTTATAGTTTCTAGAGATGTTGGTGCCATATTTATTATAATAAATTTTGTGCTAATCTCTGCCCACATCTTTGACCATATTTTCCAGGGTGGATAACACACTCGCGATACATCCCCTCGTGGTCAGATATCAGCATACAAAACAATATAATTTTCTTTTTTCTTTTTCAAATATAATAAACTGTATAGAAATTTCCTTTTAATGTTATTTCTACTAAAACGTGTATATTTTCTGTTTTTGTTTTCTTGCATGGTAGTTTATCCAAGGCAGTAGTTGGGCTTGGTCTCGGTATCCACACATCTGGGATTTTATCTCCCAATTTTTCCATTCTTGAGAATCTCCCTTTGGGTGAGTGGCGGGTGACATGACGGATTATTGTGGTCAGGCGTGGGAGGGCTTTGTTTCAGAGGTTAAACAAGTACGTTCCAAAGATGAAATCCCTGAAGTAGACGTAGACAATTATTTTCTTGGTCTCCAGCGGTTGGTGGAGAGAAAGACCCACCTCTTCTGGCACAAAGAATTATTTGATAAATATGTGACAAACCAAATTGTACCATGGGCCTTACGTATTCAAATTTTCCCGAATATAAAAAGGTAGAACCTAATGTGAAAAAATCCTGGGAAACCAATTTACAACTATGCTCTTTAAAAATGATGCAGATCCTTAGTGATCAGTACAATATAGACATTGGGGAATTGGATAAAGAAATCCTAAAATGGCAGGAGGACCATAGTAACCTGATTTCACATGCATGCTTTCTGGATAAAGATAAAACCCTAAAAAAACATCTTACCAAGTATGCTACTGGCTTATTTAAGACAAAGGAAAGTAAATTTACAAGGGATAAGAAAGCTTATGATTATGAACAAGCATACAAGTGGACCCAACAAGGGGCATAACCACGTCGTAGGGGTCCATGTAATCAATCCCCTCCGTCAACCAATTTAGATCTAGCTGAGTCAGACACTTCGTCTATATCCTCAGCATCGTATGTCCCGATTACTACACGTTTTTTTACAACACAGGTAATGTATCATAGAAAAGAAAGAATGACAGTGAAACCGGTTCACATTGACACCCTAGATCGGCACATGCCTCTAATAAGGATAAAAAGACATGCTCACAGCGGTCACAGAACTGAACAACACCTAGTACCCCGACGACCGGCAATGTACTTAATCATTCCTGGATGTCCATGACTACACCCACAATGAGCATCAACCCAGTATCGGTGCCTGCGGGACATATGTCTCTACAGACAGTTGAACAGCGTTTATATACACCAGGTCCCTCTATAGACATACGCATGGCACCTATCTTTAATTCCAATACTATTGACCCCAAACGGGCACCTTTGGTTGCACCTACCCCCATGCGTACATCAAGTCAGCCTTTATAATTGTCCCGATTCCACATGTGTTGAGAATCGGGAAACATGACATCATTAAGCTGTCTTCCTATCCGTTATCGGAGGATGAGTCCAGGGTGTTACAACTTGGCCTCACATGTTGTCTGGATGAGGACGCGGACAAATGTGAGCTGATAAAATATCTACATCTCTTTGCTAGACGTTTGATGTACAAAGTCCTTTACGACAAGGAACAAAACGTTGTCCAGGACTTGGGACAATAAAACCCAGTTATGGACAGCGTAACCTTTGAAGATTTAAGAGCCCACCAGGACTTGATGGACTTGTGGGATGAGAGCAACCCGGAGGAGGAGGGGTGGGTTTTCAATCTATCAGGAGTGAGTATTGGCGAATCTCAGGTTCAGCCGACCCCCCCATCCTAGGGTTGATTTTGGCATACCCAAGTTGTATAAACCCAAATCGAAATCACTTCCTATTTTACAAGGCAACTTCAATATTTGGGCCTTTGTTATTCAGGTTACCAAGGAAATAGAATATACTAATTGGCAAACGGGACCTTAATCCAAACATCTAAAACGGGCATTGAAAACCCTTAGCTCTAATATGCGACTAGGTGTCAAGAAAAAGGTTGGGCGGGGTGGCACTTTATATGTGCCTCAGTGGAGTAAATTAATATAGAAATACCAGAATATATAGAAAAATGAACAACTTTTTTATTTTCCTGCCTTGTGGCAGTGATATAAAAAGTATTCTTACAAAAATATGAGATAAAATCGCATTACAGTTCAGACTATCACATAACGGGATATGCAATTCCCATTCAAGTAGAAAGTAAGGGCCTATGCGTTTCGCGGATTTCCGCTTCGTCATGGCCTTTGACCGTAGAATGAGGTAATATAGAGATTCTAGAAGTAAACAAAAGGTTGATGAGGTATATTATACATGATGGTAGAGCCCACTTCTACACAAATGCAGCGGACGGTAGAGGCTTACGTGCCTGTGAGGATGCCCCCCCCTAAAAAGGTCTGCGTGGATATGCAAACGCGGATCCCTACATGTATTGAGATAGTCACACTATTAGGAAAAAAGGTTTACAACAAGGAATGGAAGTGGAGTGTTGTGGTGAGGAACCGTGAAGGAAAAGCAGTGGCGGGAAGAGGTTAGAAGGAAAGGGAGGGCCCAGGAAGGGTAGGGGGGAGGGGAAATGGAAAATGAGAAAAGAGAGAAAAAAGGGGGAGGGGAAAGGGAACCAATTCGGTGGAGGACAGAGGAAGTGAGGAAGAAGGGGAGAGGGGAAGGAAAAGGGGAAGCGATAAAAGAACTGGAAGAAAGGGGAGGGGGGGGAGAGGGAAAAAAGGAGGGAAATGGGAAAGGAAAAGGCAGGGAAAGAGGGTCCACCCAGAACAATAGGGTCTTCTGCCCGCCGTCATTTGACGGTGGGCGGTGGACAAGTAGTTAGTTAGAGGCTATAGCAAAACATGTCTCAAAAGTGCCTTTAACAGGGTTAAAAACCAGGACAGACACTCGCTCATCTATAAACCTAGGTGAGAAAAGTCAACAACAATAACATGTATTATCACTAAATGTAATCGACAACATGGTAAAGTGCACAAAATATACAATCAATTTTGGTATTTAATGGCAGCTGACCAGAGGATCCTGAAGTTTATAAAACCACACCTTGAAATCACATACAAAAGATCTAGATCTATAAGAGACACTTTGGTGATCCCCCCCCCCCCCCCTTTTCTTTATAAGAGACACTTTGGTGACTAGCCACCATAAAACCAGAGATACAGTAAAAACCAAAATACCAGGTACATATCCATGTGGAAAATTAAGCTTTTTCCCCTTCATTATGGAGGGGAAAAGTGTTATGCCCCGTACACACGATCGTTTTTACTGTCATTTTTTTAAACCGACGTTTTTCTCCTCGTTTTTTTTCATGTTTCCTCTCAAGCCTGCCTTGCGTACACACCATCATTAAAAAAAACGATCAAGCAAAGCGCAGTGACGTACACCACGTACGACGGCACTATAAAGGGGAAGTTCCGTTCGAATGACGCCACCCTTCATGTTAGTAAAGTTTGTTGAGCGACGATTCGCGCTTTTCAGTCCGTTACTGTGTAATGAATGTGCTATCTCCATTACGAACGCTAGTTTTACCAGAACGAGCGCTCCTGTCTCATACTTGATTCTGAGCATGCGCGTTTTTTTTCACGTCGTGAAAGCATACACACTATCGTTTTTCACGTCGTTAAAAAAAACGACGTGAAAAAAAGAGAGCATGTCCGGAATTTTTAATGGCCGTTTTTCACGTCGTTAAAAATGCTCTGGAGCCTACACACGATCATTTTTAATGGCCATTTTTTAAAATGGCATTTTTAACGGCATGAAAAACGATCGTGTGTACGGGGCATTAGTCTCCCTAATAACACTATTTGAACTCCAAAGCACAGGACCAACTGCCATTTAATTGGAGCTGTGTATCTAATGAAGTGCTGTTGCGGAGCTTTCTACATAGGGAAGACGAAGCGTCCCCTTTTCTGTAGGATTAGGGACCATATTTCCTTAAGATGGAAACTAGGGTTGTCCCGATACCACTTTTTTAAGACCGAGTACAAGTACCAATACTTTTTTTTTAAGTACTCGCCAATACCGATACTTTTTTTTAATCTCATGTGTCAGTATTTTTTACAATGCTTTATTTTTTTAAGGGGGGGGGGGGGTGGACAGTGTCAGTGTGTGTTCTTTTTTTTTATTCTTTTTTACAATTTTTATTTTTATTTTATTCTTTTTTTTATCAGCCCTGTTGGGGGGCTTTGGTGAGATATCAGGGGTCTTAACAGACCTCTGACATCTCCCCTTTGAGACAGGGAAAGGGACTAAGGACACAGATTCCCCAGTCCCTTTCTCAGCAGCCTCAGCTGTGCTGAAAATGAATGGAGAGAAGACAGCGGCTCCTTTCCATTCATAAATTGAAACATTGTAAACACAGTTTACGATGTTTCAGTTATGTGAATGGACCGAGTCAGTGATCACTGACTCTGTACATTCCGACAAGTAAGGAGCCGGATTTACCGGCTCCTACCTCCGCTCTCCATCCTGACAGATCGAGAGGGTGGAGGAGGAGCATGGAGGGGGGCGGCAGCATGGAGGGGGGCGGCAGCATGGAGGGGGACGGCAGCATGGAGGGGAACGCCGGCATGGAAGTGGACACGGAGGGAGATGGCAGCATGGAGGGGGACACGGAGGGAGGGAGACAGCAGCAAAATGGAGGGGCTGGAGGAGGATACGGGGACAATCAGCGGCGATCGTGTGTGGGGGAGTTACAAGCACCGATCACCGCTGATTTTAAAGCAACTGAAAGCCGCGCGCGCGGGGGGGGGGGGAGAGAAGAGCGGAGAAACAGCTGTCAAACTTTTAAATCTATACAGCGGTGATCGGTGCTTGTAACACCCCCACACACGATCACCGCTGACTGTACAAGTATCGGATCAGGCATCGGGAACATTTGCCCGAGTACAAGTACAAGCATCGGTATCGGGACAACCCTAATGGAAACACCCATAAGTAGACCTGTAGGGCTGTACCACAACTTCAACCTTAAGTCAATTGGTTTCTTCAGTTTTGAACATCTACCCCAGCATTAACATGGGGATGATATTAATAAGAAGCTCCTTCAATTAGAGACAAGATGGATCTACTTGTTACAAGCGACCTGTTTTTCGAGCCTGAACAAGAGCATCAGCTACAAGCCTTTCTTGTGACTTTTTTAGTTGATTTTTTATTTTATTTTATTTTGGGTTATAACAAATGCCTGATACGTTTTTCCCTCTTGTCACTTGCCCTTGCCCCCCTTATTTGGGGGTTTATTTGATGTCCCTGATGGGGGGGGGATGTTGAACTAGTGCCCGAGAGACTGTTTTGGTAAACACTGCCAGTGCTATTCCCCTGTCAAAGGAGGAAATTTTAATAAATAATAATTTGTATTATTTATACATTATGAGTATCATATATGTTGATATGTTATTGTTGAGATTAATGAATTTTGTGTAATTATTGCAGTATATATGCATAACTGTTTGTTTTCTACTTGCAGAGTAACCAGAGTTTTTCTTTTTTGTCTTGATGTGCGCTGTGCTTTTGAATTTGATCCTGCCCTTTTGCCAATAGATCCCCGTACGGACGCCCAAGGGTGTCCACAGGACCGCCCCCCTTGATATACCTAGGTGGGATGCTCCTGGGGCACGCCCGCCTGAGGTGCCTCTGTGTCATGTCTTCCTAGATACATGATACGCGGCCAATACATTTTTCACTCATGGGGGAGGGACCATCGATCTCTGGTCCATGTGTGTATACAACATCCATGTCAATGTGATTTGCGGCCGCGTTCCGGAAGTTCGTTGTGAATTCTGGTCCCCGGGTGTCAGTCTGTGACACCTGGACCCTCCCTCTTTTGCATCTGCGCGGCATGACGTCATACGCCGCGTATCGACGCAATGGGGAGGGGTACTTTAGGCCCACATGCTGGAAACCATGTTGAGATCTCTGGGAGCTTCTGACCAACTCGGACGAGATTACAGGTAGTTCTTTGATGGGGGGTGGATTTAGGCGCATTTATATGGAGCCTAAGTGGTGGTTTATATTCTTTACTTTTTGTATCTATTTGTGGACAGGTGCAGAGATTGCCTCTTAGGGGATTTAGTCTTGTCTCTCCCCCTCTATGCCTTCCTCCTCTGCCTTTGTGTGGAGTGTGTAGTGACCCTTGGATGGGCTCCATTGTGGCAGTGTTGGGACTGATACAGGTGAGATCTAACGGAAAAGGAGGACATGAATATTGTGGTGGAAGTGATTGGAACACTCCCTGATGTATATTTTTATGACCTTTCAGACGTGTGCGCTTTCTTTGCATACTAATAGACACCGTTGCCCCTTTGCCGTCCACTTTAAACTCCCAGTATTTTTACTAAACAGGTAGGTTTGAGGTGAGTGTAGTTCATGTATTGGAACCTGCTATGAATTCCTCTATTCATTCATTTGACGTATAATCAATGCATATTGCAGGTTACACTTTTGTAATAAATGAGTCCTTACGTTCTTTCCTGAAGAAGCCGTTACGGCGAAACATGTTGAAATAAATGGACGTGATGCAAATATGTACAGTATGTGATTACAGCAATTCATTGTCAACAATAGGATGTTTGTGTACACCTATGGCTATGATTATACTGTATTCATTACTTTTATGACATTGTTTCTTAATAAATATTTTGTATATTTTTTACATCAATCTTGAGTGAATTTCTATATGGTGCACCTTTTTAAAGTCCTATATCTCCAACAAAATTGCTTTATGACTGGTCTGAATTTAGCGACACATGCAAGTGATATCTTCTAGGGTTTTATACACATTAAAAAATGTTCACCTCTCCCATCTTACCCCTGCTAGATTGCATAGAATGGGGCTGTCTCCCTCTGCTGAATGTTTTCGAGGTTGATTTTTTTTTCTATACCCACTGTATTTGGAAATTGATCAATTCTGATGTACTGACAGCCAATCTCATTTCTTCAGGCCCTTAAAATGCCAGGAAAGTACAAATACACCCCAAATGACCAATTTTTGGAACATAGACAGTCTTAAGGTATTTAGTAAGAGGCATGGCAAGTTTTTTGAAGTTAAAATTTTTAAGAAAATTAAGAAAATAAATAAAACATTTTTTTTTTTTTTCACAACTGATGATCACAGTAACAGCAATATTTTGAGCATAAATGGGTTACATTCATAACAACTATGGATAGCTGTATCCAATCACTGATCACTATTAATCACATGGTACAGGGTGCTGTGATTGGCTCAGGACAGATACCATGTGATAGCTGATGGCCAATCACAGCATAACTTTACAGCTGTTATGAATGACGTTTATTTATAACAGCTTTGTTGATGTTGTGATTAGAGGTGGACTGATATGGGTTTTTCTCTGGCTGATGCTGATATTTAGAAATCGCGGCGGCCGATGGCCCGATATATGATGCCGATTTTTTGGGGGGCTGATATGTTAGGCCGATTTAAAAAAAAGAAAAAAAATTCCCTTCATCTCATGAAATCTAACAGTTGGACCCCTTTCACACTGGGGTGTTTTTCAGGTGCTTTTGGGCTAAAAATGGCACCTGTAAAGTGCCTGCAAAATGGCTCCCCTGCAGTCTGTGTGAACGCCCGAGTGCTTTCACACTGAGGCGGTGCGCTGGCAGGACTTTAAAAAAAAAGTCCTGCAAGCAGCATCTTTGGAGCCGTGTATACAGCTCCTCCACCACTCCTGCCCATTGAAATGAATGGGCACTGCTGCCGAAGCGCCTGCAAAGCGCTTCTGCAGCGGTGCTACACGGGCGCATTTAACCTCTTTATCAGCCGCTTGCTGGGTTATAAGCGCCCTGCTAGCAGCCGAATAGCACCGCTAAAATTATGGTAAAGCGCCGCTAAAACTTTTGCCTGCCCGCTCCAGTGTGAAAGCAGCGGAATTCCGCCAAAAATTTTTTTTTTAAAGTCAGCAGCTACAAATACTGCAGCTGCTGACTTTTAATATATGGACACTTACCTGTCCTGGGCACCCGCAATGTCAGCACCCGAAGCCGATCTCTCCCTCGGCTCTTGGGTGCTGCCCCTGCCATCTTCGGTAAGAGAATCAGGAAGCAGGCACAAAAACAGGTAATCAAATCTTTTGGACGAAAAAAAAACGGGCTAACTTTACTGTTTCGTTTTTTTCTTTAAAGTGTATTTTTTCCCAAAAAATTTTGTTTGAAAGACCGCTGCCCAAATACCGTGTGACATAAAATATTGCAACAACCGCTATTTTATTCCCTTGGGTCTCTGCTAAAAAAAAATAGTTGTTTGGGGGTTCTAAGTGATTTTCTAGCAGAAAATACAGGATTTTTACTTGTAAGCAACAAGTGTCAGAAAAGATTTAGTCTTTAAATGGTTAAACTGAGAACTTCTACACAGGAGTTCAGTTCATTGATAAGTAGAAACATTGTATTCTTTTCTCACACTTGGCAGGCTGCCAAGAGAGAAGTTGCTCCACAGGAAGCTTCAGGCAACTTGCATTGATTTCTATGATACAGAAGTTATTTGCAAGTCGCGCTGAAGTTTTTAAATCTGCTTTTTCTCTTACCGTCCATGGACTGACACAGCTGGATACTGTAAACGTGTGGGTATATGTCCCTGCTTGCAGGATAAGATCTAGGCAGAATGTTAGATGTTAGAAACATACATTCTAGAACAAACCAGAGCTGAACAGCCCTCCGGACATTACCCTCCCACCTGCAGTCAGCAGACCCCAGTTTTTTTCTGCCTAGCAGAAGGAGAAGATGTGGCTCTCTCAGGAGCCAGTCTCCTGGAAGATTTTACTTTTAAATTGTATTTCTTTGGGAATTTTATTTTTGAGACCTTCAATCAACTGTCGGCTGGGCAACAGGTTGGGTACACTGGTATCCTCGTAGTCTTCCCTGTCCGACCATCGAGCGTGCTGATCCTCGCCTTGTGTGCGTGAGACTCAGTTCACGACATGCCCCATGACTCCAGGGGTGGCCGGGTTGCTTTCATGCTCCCGCGGTCCTCTCAAAATTGAACAGTACCTGACAGACTGTATCTCTCGCGGTGGACCGGGCCGACAGCTACGCAGTACTGCTCTGTGATTGGTCTGTCTGAAACAAGCCAGTGGGTCCCTGAAAGGGACGGGTAAGTAGTCTCTCCTACTGCAGGTGAGTACATGCTGGCTGTGTTTCTCCCTGTCTCCCTCCTGTTATGCTGCTCTCTGCACCCTGTGCTGTGCTGTGGGGTGCTTGGGGGTCACTCTGGCCTGGCTGGGCGCTCATGTCTGTAGTGGGTTCTGGAGAGAGGGGCAGTTTTTTCTGGTGTGTGAGGTGTTTATTGCGTGCGCCATTAGCGTGCATTAGAGCTTGAATTTCGCGCTCAGCGGCCATCTTGGGTGGTTCAATGGTGCAGTTATAGCTGCGGCCGGAGGCCATTTTTTCTTGTGGCCGCCTCGCATTTATTTTCGGCTTCGGCCTCTAGCGGCGGCGGGTCCAGTGGGTGGACTGTATATTCACTGTATAGTGTATAAGGTCTCAGAGGGTGGCGTTATGGAGTCGGATACACCTGCTCTCCACACTTGCCTGGGGCAACTGGCAGTGCTGCACAGTTAAACATGTTCATATGTTTCCTGCACCTGCGGTCCTTATGGACCAGTTGTCAGCAGTCCTGGAATCATTCCTGTCAGAATGGAAGCGGTGTGCGAGCAAAAGGAGCTATAAGCCCCCTCTCCCCACAAAAATCTTTAGTGTAGGAGTGCTCTGATTCAGATATGGGCCTAGCTACTGTGCTCAGGACCCTAGCTCTGAATATTTAATGTTTATGAACAGGACATTCCATTGTGAGGAAGACTCCGGTTCTGTGTCAGTGAATGACAGGGCGCTTGTAAGTGATCTCATTGATGATGTGAGGAACACTCTTAAGCTGGAATTGCTGTGGCTGAGGTACCTCAGGGACGCGGTTTCCCTTGGTTCCTTCAAGCCTTTCTTTCACACAGCTTCCTCACTGTTTTCCTCACACGCTGCGTCAAGAGCAGCATGGATGATACAGTGGTACACAGTGTTTCCCTCCCCCTGGTCGGTGCAGCATGGTGGGGGGGAGGACTTTATTCATTTATGTCTCCAGTCCCTGTGAGCCTTCTGTGTGTGATCCTGAGGCAACATTTCCTGGGGAACGCTTTGATCTCTGACAGACACACAGTCTGAGGGTCAGAGGTTACCTGTTACCTGCATGCTGCTTCGGCAGAACAGTCAAGCAGGTTGGAATGATACAAAGAAGATTATGCGCCTCTGCGCCATAATTTAAACTCATCCTATACCTCTACACTGCATACATTCACAGTGTATGTATGTGTTATTGGTCTCTGTGTCTGCGTGGGTGTCCCACCACGTTCCAATGCTGTTTCAGTGCCATACATGATATAAACGTACAAAATATGTTTATGCACGACTCCAGATACATTCACAGTATATGTATGTATTATACTCTCTGGGTCGGCGCGGGCTTCCGCCGGGGGCTCCGGTGTCCTCCCGCGCTCTCATGGTATGTGTGCTTCGGCTCTCTGCACAGTTTAGACATGTTCAATATGTTTATTGCACATACTATACATGTTTACAGTATGGGTATACTGTTTGCGTGGGGTTCCTCCGGGTACTCCGGTTTCCCCCCATGCTCCAATGGAAATGCACAGCATAAACATGTGCAATATGTTTATTCACATGCTATCATTCCTACACCGTATCTGTGTGCTGTCTGCGTGGAGTTCTTCCGGGTGTTCCGGTTTCCTCCCACGTGCTGACGTTATGTGCGCCTTTGGCCTTCTGCACAGTTAAACATGTTCAATGTTTATCACGCATGCTATAATACCTAGACGGTATGTGTAGGCAGTCTGTGTGGTTTTCCTTCGGGTACTCCGGTTCCCTCCCACACTCCATTGGTATGGGTGCTTCGGCGCTATGCACAGTCTAAATTTGTGCGATTGGCGATCCACATACTAACATACCTACCAGGTATGTCTGTGCAGTCTGCGTGGGTTTCCGCCCACGCTACATGTCATGCATGCTTTTGGTGAAATACACGATGTAAACATACACATTATGTTTATACACTACACTAAATACATTCACAGTAGTTGTAGGTATTGCATTCTCTGAGTATGCGTGGGGTACTTTGGTTCCTCCCACGCGCCAACAGTGTACGCGCCTTCGGTGCTATGCACACATGGGCTTGTGCAAAATGTTTAGCACACACACACTATAATACCTACACGGTATGCGTATGCAGTCTGCGTGGGTTTCCACCCACGCTACATGACATGCATGCCTTTGGTGCAATACACGGTGTAAACATACACATTATGTCTATACTACACTAAATACATCCGGGTGCTCAGGTTTCTCACCTGCGTTCCAATGGTGTGCGCATTTTCAGCGCTATGCACAGTATAAACAGGTGCAATTTGTTTATTCACAGGCTAACATACCTACACGGTTGTGTATGCAATCTGCGTGGCTGGTTTACGTCCAAGCCCCGATGATGTGCGCGCCTTCGTCACTGGCACAGTATAAACGTGTTTAATAGGTTTATCCACACATACTAAACTACATACGTCGTATGTGGTGGTATTATGCTCTTTGTGGCTGGGTGGGTTTCCTCCCACACGCTATTTGCACGTTTGACGCAATACATAGTATAAACTATGTGTTTGTACAATCAGCACTTATCCATGCGTAGCTGCTGGATGGAGCATTGTCACAAGGATCCCTGGTTTCAGGGGTACCACTTTCCACCTGCTTTCAGTGGTGATCAGAAGCGCTGGCTTGGACTGTGTTCACCAGGCTGAGGTTAGCGTTACGCCCGTTAGTGGCTGCGTCTCTGGCGTTTTTTGTAGCTCAATGACTGGGCAAAAGCCTCTGCTTCATCCATCAGTCGTCTAGCAGGCGCACTGCAACTGTTTTAGCCTTTAGGGTCTCTGTGCCCAGGGTGGGTTTGCGCCACCTGTGGAGGCTGAGGTACTGGTCCTCTGACAGAGTTTCTAGGGAAGCTCTGTAAAGTTGCCTTTATTGGCCAACAGTTGAGGCACCCTGTACACCGGGGCCTCTCTTCTCCGATATATTGCGGAGTCTCTTTGGGATCTTCATACATCTCGCTGCAAGACGGTCCTGTCGGCCGTGTGCATTGCAGGGGAAGGGTCCTTGCATACGGAGGTGTTTCCACCTCCTTTACCGGAGGTGGGGCACCGGAAGTGGACCTTATGGCCTCTCTACTCACTCGCAAGGTGGCAAGATCGTGGTCAGGTCCAGGGACCCCTGGGCGGACACGTCAGACGCGTTGGAAGCCCATGAGGGCAGAATCGCCTTATATATGCTTACCCTCCGCTACTGTTGTTGCCTCGCCGGCTTCGCAGAGTAGGGGCTGAGGCCATTCCAGTGATCCTCATTGCTCCGGAACGGCGACATTGGTACGCCGATCTACTTCGGCTAGTCGCAGACGTTCCTGGCGAACTGCTTATTGGGGTGGACCTTCGGTCTCATGATCCCATACTTCATCCTGCTTTACAGTCCTTGGCTTTAATGGCATAGCTGTTTAAAGCCAGGTGTTGAAGGACCGAATTCTCTCGTGTGCGGTCATCTCTTTTATGTTGTTGACACGGAAATCTTTCTCCAGGAAGATATCTCACCATACCTGAAAGGCTTACATCGCTATGTGCGAGGAACTTGAGTGGCGTCCTCGGATGTATTCCGTTCCCAGGGTTTTGCTGTTCTTACAGCGTTGTGTGACCCAAAAGCTGGCCTTGCATACCTTTTTTGAGGGTCGGATTTCGGCCCGGGCTGTCTTTTTTTCAACGACCGCTACCGGGCCATTCCTTGATAGCACCTTTTGTGCAGGGGGTTTGGCATGTGATCCCCCCTGTCAAGCCTCCTCTCCCTACTTGGGATCTGAATTTGATGCATCCCGGTTCTCCAAGAACATCCCTTTGAGAATATCAGAGAGATTCCTCTCTTGACCCTGTCCCGGAAGGTGGCCTTCTTAGTGGCCATTGCTTCGGTTAGACGGGTGTCTGAGTTGGCGGCCTTGTCCTGCAAGTCGCCTTACTTGGTCCTTCATAAGGATATAGCGGTGTTGCACCCACGACCATCCTTCTTTCAAAAGATGGTCTCGGCCTTTCACCTTAAGGACATTGTTCTTCCATCCTAGTGTCCTCACCCATTGCATCCCTGAGAGTTTGCGCTTCATACATTAAGATGGGTACAAGCCTTACGAGTGTACCTGTCTGCTACTGTTTCCATTCGCAAGTCTGTGTCTGGTCCAAAACAGGGCCGAGCGGTGTCGTCTGCCACCGTCTCTAGGTGGATCAGGCAGACTGTCATATGGGCCTATGCCCTTAAGGGGCGGGCGCCTCCCTTTCTGGTTGCGGCGCATTCCACCAAGGCAATTGGTGCTTCCTGGGCCTTCCGACATCAAGCGTCGGTTGCACAAGTGTGCAAGGCGACGACCTGGTCGTCCGTTCATACCTTTTCAAGATTTTATAAGGTTGATGTGGCTGCATCTTCGGATGCTCCCTTCGGCCGCAAAGCATTGCAGGCCGCTGTTTAATGTTGCAACTCCTCCGGTGAGGAGCTCTGCTTGTTTGGAGTGAAGTTTTGGTTGTTCCTTTACTACTGCTCCCACCCTTCTGATACTGCTTTGGGATGTCCCACACGTTTACAGTATCCAGCTGTGTCAGTCCATGGACAGTAAGAGAAAATAGGATTTTTGTACTCACCGTAAAATCCATTTCTCTGACGTTCATGGACTGACACAGCACCCACCCTTCCTTTTAAGGTTTGTACTGCTTTGTTAAGAACTTGGGTCCGCTGACTGCAGGTGGGAGGGTAATGTCCGGAGGGACCGCCCCCCTGGGCAGGGCTGTTCAGCTTTGGTTTGTTCTAGAATGTATGTTTCTAACATCTAACATTCTGCCTAGATCTTCTCCTGCGAGCAGGGACATATACCCACACGTTTACAGTATCCAGCTGTGTCAGTCCATGGACGTCAGAGAAATGGATTTTACGGTGAGTACAAAAATCCTATTTTTTTTTTTTCAGCACAATCAGCCGATGCCAGTTAAAAAGTGCCAAAAATCGGCCGATATATCGGTCGACCTCTAGTTGTGATCATGTAATCACATAGCGACCACATGATCCCTGGGCCGCTAAAAGCAGCCGGGTACCAGGAGCCGCAATTTACAGTGTTTGGTGTACACCGGTTGCAGGAGTGGCGCACTTTGCGCTCAAGGCTAGATGACGTACATGTACGTGATCCTTTCTGTACTGTGGGTGGACGGCAACTAGTTAGGGATATCTCTGACCCGGTTATCCTTATCTTTCAGTATCTGGGCTTCAACAGCAATGCTGTTAAAGACATCAACTGAAAAGCAGTGGAATGGGGGCCTTGCACCAGTAATAATAGTCTGTTTATAAGAGGCCAAAGCTTGTCCACCAGGAGCCTGAGTATGTCTCTGTATTATGTCCTCCTTGGCCAAGTCAGTGTGATTAGGATCAGTGGAACCCCTTCTAGCTCTATCTTGTGCAGCAGTCAAGGAA
Source organism: Rana muscosa (assembly GCA_029206835.1). NCBI lineage: Eukaryota > Metazoa > Chordata > Amphibia > Anura > Ranidae > Rana > Rana muscosa. The sequence continues at coordinate 83,604,671 of CM055118.1, forward strand.
GAATCTTTGATATGTCAGCCTGAAAAAAGTCAAAGGAATCATCAGGGTATCCACTGTGAAGGTCAGAATATCGCAGGCCCTGGCTACAAATCTGTTCAGTTTGTTGTTGAACCTGGAGGTCAGGGTGTTTACAGTGTGAGGGGGTTAGCTCGGCAGCGGGTGTGTGTGACCCCCGAGATGGGCTCCCCACACAAAAACAGGCCCAGCAAACGGAGGTTGTGGTTTTCAAAATCAAAAAGGTGCGGTTTATTTTCTATTTACAGTGACAAAACACAGCAAAGCAAAAGAAACATAAACAAAATAAATCCTGGTCAACTTGACCTCTGACTAAACATACAGGTTTCCTAACTAACAACTGGGATCAGCCTAGTGCTGTCCTAGTCCCTAAGTCCCTGGTTTTAAATGTCCAAGCAAATAGCCACACAGGCTTTGTCTCACCGCACAGGGGTTCACTCTCCCTAGACAGTCCACACAGGTCTGGTTCCAGGCATGAGCTAACATCTAATGAAGCTGGGAGTTCTTATAGAGGCCTAAATGAGCTGACAAGCTTCAGCTGGTCTCATCAACTCCCTGTCTGCACGACGCCCAGCCCTCTCCCTAGAGGTATGAGTCATCCATGAGCCCACTAGCCTTATACAACTCTCCACCTAGTTGTATAAGTCGGCGTAAAACCTGAATCTGGGCGAAATATATCTACCCCCCTGGATGCAACCAGGTGACTTTACCTTCCTGCTGTCACAACAGGCATACCCCACTTTTAAGTACACAATGGGACCAGAGCATGTATGTAAAACGAAAATGTACTTAAAGTGAAACCATACCTTTTTTCACTTCTAGGGCGTAGTGGAGGGTCAGGGGCTGTAGTGGGGGTGTCAGGAGCTGTAGTTGAGGTCTCAGGGGCTGTAGTGGGGGTGTCAGGGGCACACTGGAACAGGGCGGGCTATGCTCTCAGAGCTTCAGCTCCTTCTACTGCGGCTGCAAAATGTCTGTATAGTACTTGTGAGGCACTTTACATACACTCGCGTGTATGTACTTACTCGCGAGTGTATGTAAAGTGAGTCTACTTAAAGCGGGGTATGCCTGTACATCTGGTTTCCCGCTCTTGGGATGCACAAACCGCTTCCCCGGGCCAAGGCTTTGTTGGCTGAGGAAGTTGTCTGCCATCTATATCCCTGGCATGGGCAGAGAGAGTTATGAATTTCGGCCCAGAAGTGAATGGTTTATGTAGACCATTGATGTGGCATTGTCCAACTGAAACCTGATTGGGTGAACTTGACAAAGGAGGGGACCAGTGTTGTAGAGCTCATTTGATAGCTTCTCTGCCAAAAATTTACCTTGTCAGAGAGAAGCAATGATTGACCTTGCTAACTCCATATGGAATTTCGGTACGTGAAGGAATCTGTAGATCATTTCAGTCCAATATAGGACAGATGCCCCCATTTGGTTTGGGGAATGTGAATGTTTAAATAAAAACCTCAATCTTTCTGCTGAAGGAACTGGTACAATCAGACTAAAGTTGGCATAAGGTGGCCAATAAATATGCTTGTTTTTGAGCTGATGCTGGCAGATTAGAGGGTACAGAGATAGAAATTTTAGACAGATTGGACCCAGAGGTTTTGGACTGTGCAAACACCAATAATCCAAGGAGCGAGGGTGCCCCTTTGTGAGGAGAGCTTCTAGGCTATCTTGGTGGACTTGGGGTCCAATGCTTGTAGCAAAAGGAAGTGCTAAGCCTTGGTTTTAGAGGTTGATGCCTAGGGAGAGTGATAAGACCCCTTTTGCTGAGTAGAGGTAATATCCATGTGAGTAAGACTAAGACTGCATTCACACCTGAGCGTAGCGTTTTGAGCGTTTTTTCCAGTGTTTTGACGCACGAATTTGCGCCTGTAGAAACGCTCGTTGTCACGCTAGACGCTTGAGTCGAGCATTTCCATTACATTCTATGACTCCTAAAACGCCCAAATCTGCCCGATTCGAGCGTTCGGCTTCAGGCGTTTTGGAGTGGAGATGTGAACCATCTCCATAGAGAATAATGTGTTTTTTTTTCCCTCTAGCGTTTTGTAGCTTCAGGCTACAAAACGCTCAGGTGTGAATGCAGCCTTAGGATATTTCTTTTGAGGTAGGAGCACCTTTCCCCCCAGTGCCTTCCTTAATTAACTTATCAAAGAATTCCCTAAATAAGCATTCACAGTTAAAAGGCATGGTACCTTTTACAGAAGGGTTAAGCAGAACAAGCTTTTAACTTCAAAATCTTGTGCGTATGCACAGAGATATGAGGCATTCTGTAGAGCAAGGGTCTGCAAAGTATGCCCTGTGGGCCACATCAGGAAGCTGCTTGATAGCCTAGGGTAGCTCTTGATAGATGAAAGAGAGATTAAAAGAAAGTTCTTCAAAAGGAGAAGAGTTCCATCACCTAAGAACACTAGTAAAAAACTGGAGTCTTATGGAAAGAGTGGACTTATAAGAACGTGCACTAGAGATAGTCTTGGCAAGTTTTTTTGGCCAGTGTCCAATCACCTAAAGGTAGAGTGCATATTTTCTATGATTACTAGCCTTGTGTCCTGTACTATACAGTAATTATTCATTTCCAAGTAGGCGTCCTCCCTTAGCTGCCAGGGGAGTCACTGCTCTGGTAAGGAGGGGTGCAGAGATACAGGAAAGGTTAGACAGGTACTGGTAGTGGGGGACTCAATTATTAGGACAAAGAGGGCAATCTGTCACAAAGACCACGGTCACCAAACTGTATGTTCTTTACCGGTCGCTCGGGTTTGGCACATCGTAGATTGGCTGGACAGATTATTGGGCGGGCTGGGGAGGACCCAGCGACCATGATACATGTTGGCACCAATGACAAAGTGAGAGGAAGGTGGAGAATCCTAAAACAATTATTTCAGGGACTTAGGGAATAGATTGAGGAGAAGGACCTCCAAGGTAGTTTTCTCGTAAATACTATCTGTGCCTCAAGCCACACCAGAGAGGCAGAAGGAGCATAGGGAACTGAACAAGTGGCTAAGGAACTGGGGTAGGAAGGAGGGCTTTGAGTTCCTGGAGAACTAGGCTGACTTCTCAGTCAGTTACCTGTTCTTTAGTAGGGATGGGCTGCAACTTAATGGGGAGGGTGCAGCTCTATTGGGAAGAAAGATGGCCACGAAGTTGCAGGGGCTTTTGGACTTGTTATTGGGTCGGTGGGAGGGTGTTCAGAGGAAGCAATAGACGTAAGTGAGCAAAGGACATAGGGTTATAGTGTAGTCAATAGTGAGAATACAGCCGTAAAATCTAATTCTGGGGTGAATGTGTGGACAACTAAAAAACAAAGCCAGAGAAAACATAAGGAGAAAATAATATGCACTCATCCAACACTGAGAGGCGTATACACAAATGCCAGGAGCATAGCTAACAAAATGGAGGGACTGGAGCTGCTATTACACAAGGAGGACTTAGATTTTGTGGGATTAACAGAAACTTGGTTTGACAGCTCAAACGACTGGTTGGAAAATATCCAGGGGTATTTCTTGTATCTGAAGAACGGGGAAGGTAGAAGAGGGGGAGGGGTGTGTCTATATGTTAAAAAAAATTATGCAGGGGGGGTAGAGACAAGTGACATTGTGAATGGGACAAGAGGGTGGTGGAATCCGTGTGGATAGAACTTCAAAGAGAAGAAGTAAGTGGGAATTTAATAGTGAGGGTATGTTACAGGCCCCCCAACCTGAAGGAGGAACTAGACTTACTATCACAGTTAGAAATGGCAGCGAGGCAGGGAGATTTCATCATAATGGGGGACTTCAATTATCCAGATTATTGACTGGGCAGAGGGGACAACTCACTCATTAAACGCCCGTCATTGCATGAATGTCCTACAGGACAACTTAATGTCCCAATTGGTGGATTCCCCAACTAGAAAGAATGCATTGCTAGATCTATTAATTACGAACGATCCAAGTCTGATCTCAGATGTGGTAACAAGGGACAACTTGAGATCTAACGATCACAAGATGATCACATTTTGCGTAAATCATAAGAAAAGGAGGCACGCGGGTAGCACAAGAACACTAAATTTCAAACGAGACAATTTTTCTGAACTGCGGTTAATACTACATGACATCAATTGGGACCAAATCCTAGAAACATTGAACATGGAAGAAAAATGTGACTGCTTTTGGAACATATTAAACAAAAGGTATCACACAGTTCATTCCAATGGGCAATAAATATAGAAGAGCAAAGGTTAAATCTGGGTGGCTAAACCGTAATGTAAAAAGCCTTATTAAAGAGAAGAAAAATGGGCTTTAAAAATATAAAGGGGGTAGGTCATCGTCCGCATTCCAAAACTACAAGGAATGCAAAAAGAAGTGTAATAATGCAATCAGGGTGGCTAAAATAGACCACGAGAGATACATAGCAGAGGAGAGTTAAAAAAACAAAACAAATACATTTTTAGATATATTAACAGTTAAAAGGCAAGATCAGAGCACATTGCCCACATAAAAGACACTGATGGGAGGATGGTTACAGATGACACAGAGAAGGCAACTGTACTAAATACTTTTCTGCTCAGTTTTTTCACAGGAAAAGGAGGGGTACGCCGACCACGACAGCATTGTTAGTGACGCATCACAGGGCATACCCTTGTGGTGAACAGAGGCCAAAATCAAGATAGACTAGATAAGCTTAACACAAATAAATCACCAGGGCCAGATGGCTTACACCCGAGAGACCTCAGAGAACTCGGTCAGTTTATAGCCAGACCCTTATCTTTGCGGACAGCATACTGACAGAAATTGTACCAGCTAAATGGAGAAAAGCAAATGTGGTACCAATATTCAATAAAGGGCAGAGACAAATTCCTGGAAACTACAGGCCAGTCAGCCTAACATCAATAGAAGGTAAATTATTGGAGGGGATGATAAGGGTCTATATAAGAAAACTTACTGAAGAAAAAAGTATCATTAGTAGTAAGTGGTTTGTTCTTGAATAGAAAACTGGTTACAGGGGCATGTCCAAAGGGTGGTGATAAATAACATGTACTCAGACTGGTCTGAAGTGGTAAGTGGGGTACCCCAAGGCTCTGTCTTGGGGCCAATTCTGTTTAATTTTCTCATAAATAATATAGAGGATAGAATAAATAGCTAGAAAACTAATTTTTCCCTTGGGATTTTTAAGCAGCTAAATAAAGGATTTTATTCAATGATTTCGTTTTGGTTTAAAAAGTCAGCTGTACAATTGTTTAGATTTTTATGAGCTCCGGTAGTACAATGGCCAAATGCCCACATGCAAGGGTATAACATATAATATACTATGAACAGAACATAACAGAAGTAATGCATGTATATACGTATGTTTAAACAGAGGGAAAGCCCCGATGCATTTCGACCTATGTTGCAGGTCTTCCTCAGGGTTTTTTTTTCTTACATTCTGAAGAGTATAGATTAGTAAATTCATTAGTAACAGGGTAATTGCCAAATTATCTCCTAATAGTTATCAATCAAATGCTTAATAAGTACATATGTTTGTAATAATTCCATTCAAAAAAGTAGTTGCATCAACAGCAATCGAAGAAAAAGGGGTAACTTGGGAGAAAAGGCAGTCATGTAATACACATATTTACCCTCTTCGTTGCGTGGATGGGCCCAAACCGGAGAAAATAAATAGCTAAATCGTATTTTTTTGCGGACAGCACAAAAATAAGCAGGGCGATAACTTCATATAAGGATATAGAAATTGTACAGAAAGACCTGAACAAAATAATGGGGTGGACAACTACATGCCAAATGAGGTTTAATGTGGAGAAATGTAAAGTAATGCACTTGGGGGCAAAAACAAACGCAAACTACTCACTAGAGGGAGAACCTCTGGGGGAATCAAGGATGGAGACAGATCTGGGGGTCCTAGTAGATGACAGACTAAGCAATAGCATGCAATGTCAAGCTGCAGCTACCAAAGCCGGCAGAATTTTAGCATGCATAAAAATAGGATTTCTCTTTCATCCATGGACGGACACAGCTACGTATAATCTTGACTTGTGGGTTATGTTCCCATCTATTAGGAGAGGACTAGGCAGGCATGTTGGACATTTAAAACCTGTAACTTTATCAAAGCTGAACAGCCCTGCCCAGGGGGCGGTCCCTCTGCTCATAACCCCTCACACTGCCTCAGCAGCTCAGTTTTTTATGCCTAGTAGAGGAGAAGGACCTGGATCCCTTTGGGCCCAGAGTCCTGACAGAAATGTTAAATTTTTTTATTATTTTATGATTTTATTTTAAGAAATCTTCTATCAACTGCCGGCTGGGTGACAGGCTGTATAATATAGATCCTTGTAGTCCCCCCAGTCCGGCCATCGAGCGTGAGCAGGCCTTAGCTACGCGCTGGGTCGGTCACGACATACCTCATGGCTCCAGGGGTGGCCGGTGAGCTATTTGCTCCGGGGTTCACATATGACTGGGCTGCTTGCTGTCTGTCACAGTGGACCGGGCCGACAGCTACTCCGTACTGCTCGGTTGTAGGTCTGTCAGGAACGCGCCAGCAAGTGCTCGCATGGACGGGTAAGTACGGTTCCTCCTGCCTCGGCAGGATGAAGCAGCTGGGCATTCCTGGGGAGTCTGACTAGGGGGTTTCTCACCCTTCCTTTCTTCTCTCCCTGTCCTTTCCCTCCTCCCCATAGTCTGTCGGGCTGGGCCTGCTGTGTACTGACCGGGGGTCCTCCGGGAGGGCGTTCTGTGTCTTGGCTGCGGGGTGTCCAGGGTCCGCTCTCCATGTGGGGTGTTGTCTGGTGCCATGGGGGGGCCTCCACGCTGAGGCTCAGTGTGTTCACAGACTTTTTTTCTTTTACCTCAGAACATGTGCGGCGGACATTTTGGTGCCGCCATTTTCTTGTGACCGGACTTGTTTTAACGCTGAGAAGCGGCTGCCATTTTCTTGTAGTCCGCGCGCTTTACAGGGGTGGTTGGCAGCCATTTTCATGTAGTTGCAGCTTGTTTTTTGCCTCTAGCGGTGAAAACGTCCTTTCTGAACGGCGCGAATAGCGCAGAACACCTCAGGCACAGGAATACACCGCAACCATGACAGGATGAAGGCATATGGGTAGAGCGGAGGACGGCGCTGTGCGGCACCTGGGTCAGAGCGGGGAGTCCCCTGGGGGGTCCCTCAATCTGAGAAGCTAGGAGGGTGGACCTGATATACCTTGCCTTGGTCCCTATGGGGGTCTGGCAAGTGGGGGTTTGCATGGCTTTAGAAGCTGGCGTTTCTTTCCCTGAGGTGTGCGGTTGTAAGGGGGGTAAAAACGCCCCCTCCCCATCTTCGGGGGAAAAAAGTTCTGATTCAGACTCGGGCCTTGCTCTGGCAGATGTCCCCTGCTCTGACTTGTCAGAAGATGCAAACCAGGACCCTTCGGACAGTGCGGAACTGCGTCCTTGCTTGCTTCCGGGTCAGCGAAAAAGGGCGCTTGTGGAGCACTTATCACCGCGTGCGGGATCCCCAATAAAATCCCTTCTGGGTCCCACTAGCCGGGCTGCACCGCTAGGAGGTTTCCCTACCTAGCTTATTTGATAAAATTTTAAATACTAAGAAAGGAGCAGCCGCAGCATTCCAAAAAAAAAGTTGTGTGGCTGTGCGTTTTTCCTTTTGGGGAGTGTTTCCTGAAAAAGGACATCTCCCCCCGATGGGGCCCCCGGCATCCAGGGAATTACCACGGTCCGGTGGTAGGGGCCCCTGTCTTTATGTACCCTGCAGACAGGAGGACCGAGGCGGTGGCCCGGTCCTTGTTCATGGTATTGGTGTCAGCATGGCGGTCACTGTTGGCCACGACCCTGGTGTCACTGACGCTTCCTTGAATGGGCAAGATTGCTGCACCATGCTTTGCATAGCAACAGGCTTTCCCGGTCTGCATGATAGTGGACCAGTTGGTGCATGGCCTCAAGTATGTCTGCAATGCGGCCTTAGATGCAGCTCCCTGGTTGTCCAGAATGTTCAGTATCTGCGGTGGGGTTATGCTGTATGATTTGACTGATATGCTGGTCTGTGGACCAGACGTCCTAGAAGACTGGCGGATTTGCTCTTCCAGGGTTGGGGGCTTTTGGAGCCTCACTGGATGACATTATTAAAAAGGTCATTTGGGATGGGAGCACAGCGCTCCCACAATCCAGAAAGGGTATGGAGCCACTCTGTAGGCTAGGGCCCTCCCTTTTTTTTTTTTCCTGCTCACAAGCGTTTCCAGGCCGACAAGGGGCCAGCTGAGGGGATAAAAGTGTCCCTGGGTTCGCAAGCCAGACGGCCTGCAAACAAATCTGCGACCGCATGTAGGGCTGCCCCCGCCTGACTTCGAGTTTGCAGCTCGGTGGACTTCCCTGCTTTCCGACCAGTGGGTTTGCAAAATGGTTTCATAAGGGTACAAGATAGATTTTCTTCTTGTCTACAAAACAACAGATTTTTTCCCTCCAACCTTCATCTTCCTCCGGCTTGTCGGAACGCCCTGTTTGGGGCAGTGCAGGACCTGCTGAAGCACGGGGTGATAGCTCCTGTGCCGCTGCCGGAAAGGCTTCAGGGATTCTATTCCAATCTGCTTGTAGTCCCACAGTAGGACGGGGTTCGTCCAATCCTGGACCTCAAGGTCCTCCACTCCTTTTGTAAAAGTACGAAGGTTCAGGATGGGATCAGTTCTCTCAGGTCGCTGCTCTCCATCCGGGGGATTTTCTGGCGTCCTTGGACATCAAGGACGCATATTTATAGGTCTCCATATATGTCGAGCATCAGAAATTTCAGCGTTTTGCAGTCGGGGTTGATCACTACCATTTTGTGGCTCTCCCTTTTGGCCTGGCATCGGCGACAAGGGTTTTCTCCAAGGTGCTCACCACGATCCTGGCCTTGCTGTGACAGTGGGGAATCGCTTTGGGGGCTCCTGGATGACCGCCTTCTGAGGGCTGCTTTGTACTCAGAATTAGAGGAGGATGTGGCGATGATAGTTAGACCCCTCAAATATGTGGTTGGGTACTGAACCTCCAGAGGTCGGTGTTGATGCTGACTCGGCGCCTGGAGTACCTGGGTTTTATCCTGCTCTCTTCAGAGGCAGGGGTTTTTCTCCCTTGAAAAAATTGCAGGCTCTTCAGGCGGCGGTGAAGCTGTTGGCATCCTGCAGGTGGTCGTCGCTGCACCTTTTGCGTGCGAGTCCTGGGTCTCATGGTAGCCTCCTTCGAGGCAGTACCGTATCCTCCACTTCCATACTCGAGTCTTGCTAAAGGGGATCCTGTCCAAATGGGACAAGTCTCCGTTGTCCCTGGATTGTCAAATCCAGGTGGGCCACCTAGTCAGACCTCCCCTGGTCTGGTGGCTGAAATCTCCGGCCCTTCAGTCCGGAAAATCGTTCCTTCCTTTTCACTGGATGGTAATCACGACGGATGCCAGCCTGACCGTTTGGGGGTGTTCAGTTGACGCAAGGTCACAGGATACAGGAAGAATCCCGCCTGCCGATCAATGCACAAGAACTTCGAGCGATCAGGCATTGTCTCTCCACATGGTCACAGAGGCTACAGGGGCGTCCGGTCAGGATTCAGTCGGACAACGCCACAACGGTGGCATATGTCAACTATCTAGGAGGAACAAGCAGCTCGGCTGTAGAATTGGAGGTCACTCACATCCTGCGGTGGGCTGAACGGAGCGTGTCGGCTCTATCGGCGTGTACATTCTGGGTGTAGTAAACTGGCAGCTGACTACCTAAGTCGCCAGATGCTGGACCAAGGACAATGGTCGCTATGCCTGGATGTGTTTAGACTCTTTTGTCCGAGATAGGGCACGCCAGCCGTGGATCTTCTGGCTTCTCGATTCAATCGGAAGGTATTGAAGTTGTGGCCAGGGCCAAGGATCCCTGGGCGGACGCGATGGACGCGTAGGTGGCCCTGTAGGGTCAGTATTGGCTAAGTTATATATCTTTTCCGCACTGTATCTTCTGCCTCATCTTCTCCGCAGAGTGGGGACTGAGGGGTTTCCGGTGACTCTAATTGCCCCAGATTGGCCTCGGCATCCCAGGTATGCCGACCTAGTGCGCCTGTGGCGGTTGCCCCTTAGGTCCTATACTTCATCCTGCTTTACAGTCGCTGGCTTTAATGACTTGGCTGATGACAGTTAGGTTCTGAGGGGCCGAGGCCTGTCGGACTCAGTAATTTCCTCCATGCTGAGGGCACGGAAGTCTTCTTCTCTGAAGATCTATCTTCACACGTGGGAGGCCTACATCTCTGTGGGAGGAGATGGGTTGGTGCCCATGGGCATAGTCGGTTCCCAGGATTCTGCTGTTTTCATAGCGTGGTGTGGATCAGAAACTTGCCTTAAGCACCATTAAGGGGCAGTTTTCAGCCTTGGCTGTTTTCTTTAAACTACCCTTGGTGGCTCATTCACTGGTGAGTACGTTGTGCATGGGGTCCGACATGTGGCTCATCCGTTTCAACCACCACTACCTCCGTGCGATTTGAATTTGGTACCCTCTGTACTTCAGTAACCCCCTCCCTTTTGAGAACATCAAAGAGATTCCTCTTTTGACGCTCTGTCAGAAAGTTGCTTTTCTGGTGCCTATTACCTCTGTCAGGAGGGTTTCTGAGTTGGCGGCCTTGTCTTGCAAGTCCCCCTACTTGATCCTCCATAAGGATTTTTCGTTTCTTCCGAAGGTGGTTTTGGCCTTTCTTGTGAATAAGGACATTGTACTTCCATCCTTGTGTCCTCGGCCGTTGCATCCCAAAGAGGTTGTGTTGCACCTGCAGAACACGTTTAAGGAATGTATCTGTCTGCTACGGCTCCATTTCGGAGGTCAGACTGTTTGTCTTGGTGACTGGACCATGGACTAGCCTAGCGGTGTCGTCGGCCACCATTCTTGATGGATCAGACAGATTGCGATTCAGACCTATGCCCTTAGAGGCTGGGCGCCTCCCTTTCCTGTCTCGGCGCATTCGACCAGGGCAATCGTTGCCTCCTGGCCTTTCTGACATCAAGCATCTGTTTCACAGGTGTGTAAGGCGGCGACCTGGTCGTCCGTTCCTGCCCTCACTAAGTTTTACAAGTTTTACAAGGTTGGTGTGTACGCACACGCGCATCTTCGGCCGCAAGGTTTTGCAGACGGCTGTTTGAGATTGCATCTCCTCCAATGAGGAGCTCTGTTTGTTTGGGATGAAGTTGTTAATTGCTGTTCCCACCCCTTGTTTTTTTTGACACTGCTTGGGGACGTCCCACAAATCAAGATTATAAGGAGCTGTGTCCGTCCATGGACTTCAGAGAAAATGGGATTTTTGTACTCACCGTAAAATCCTTTTCTCTGAAGTCCATGGACGGACACAGCACCCTCCCCTCTTTTTTAGGTTTGTACTGCTTTTTGACGAACTGAGCTGCTGAGGCAGTGTAAGGGGTTATGACCAGAGGGACCGCTCCCTGGGCGGGGCTGTTCAGCTTTGCTAAATTTACATGTTTTAAATGTCTAACATGTCTGCCTAGTGCTCTCCTAATAGACGGAACATAACCCAAAAGTCAAGATTATAAGGAGCTGTGTCTGTCCATGGACTTCAGAGAAAAGGATTTTACGGTGAGTACAAAAATCCTCACCGTAAAATCCTTTTCTCTGAAGTTCATTGACGGACACATAGCACGAGTCTTGACCTTAGGGTTATATGCCTTCTATCAGGAGAGGACTAAGCAGAATCATGTTAAAAACATCAAACTTGCACAGTACCGCCACGGGGGCGGTCCTACTGGCTATAACCCCTCACACTGCATCCAGCAGCTCAGTTCGTCAAAAAGCAGTACAAACATAAAAAGGAGGGGTGGGTGCTGTGTCCGTCAATGAACTTCAGAGAAAAGGATTTTACGGTGAGTACAAAAATCCTATTTTCTCTTTCGTTCATTGACAGACACAGCACGAGTCTTGACCTTAGGGACGTCCCCAAGCAGTGTCAAAAAAACGAGGGGTGGGAACAGCAAACAAACAAACTTCCACCCAAAACAACCAGAGCTCCTCCAACGGAGGAATTGCAACCTTAAACAGCTGCCTGCAGAACCTTGCGGCCGAAGCAAGCATCCGCAGATGCATTCACATCAACCTTGTAAAACTTAGTGATAGTGTGAACGGACGACCAGGTCGCCGCCTTACACACCTGGGAAACAGATGCTTGATGTCAGAAAGCCCAAGAGGCACCTATTGCCCTGGTTGAATGCGCCGTGACAGGAAAGGTAGGCGCCCGCCCTTTCAAGGCATAAGCCTGAATCTCGATCCGTCTGATCCACCGAGAAATGGTGTCCGACGAGACCGCCAGGCCCTTCTTTGGACCAACCACCGCCACAGTGAGTCTGACCTCCGAAATGGAGCCATAGCAGAAAGATAAACCCGCAGAGCTCAGACCACATCCAAGGAATGCAAAACAACCTCTTTGGGGTGCACCGGCCGAGGACACAAGGATGGAAGCACAATGTCCTCATTGAGAGAAAAAGCCGAAACAACCTTAGGAAGAAACGAAGGCTGCGGGTGTAGCACGCCTTATCCTTGTGGAGGATCAAGTAGGGAGACTTGCAAGACAAGGCCGCCAACTTAGAAACCCTCCTGACTGATGTCATAGCCACCAGAAAGGCTACTTTCTGAGAAGAGTGTCAATAGAGGAATCTCTCTAATGTTCTCAACACAAGGGGTTAACCAAGCGCACTCCAGATACAAGTAAGTAAATAAACTAATATAGGGACAGAGGGAAAGTGACAAAGTGATGTGGGGAATAATAAACGTATGTAGTCCATAACATGTAAGTCCATAAGTTTCTACAACATAGCTTAGCTCATCCGCAGAGAAGGCTGCCAGCTGACAGATAGAAGAGATCTGAAATGGCACAAAGGGAAACACAAAGCAGCGCCTACTGAGCGTAGCAGTCAATGTAAATTTATTGGAAATAAAACCAGATGCAAGTAAAACACTCACAAACGAATAAATGGGAAAGCTTATCTGAATAGAAGTACAAATCATCCGCTCTTCCCAGGAAGGAGGTGCTGTATTTCCGGATGCTGGGGAGAGATGATATCTCTAGGTGTCCTCTCGAGTGTCCTCAGCGTTGAGCGGAACCACACGTTCACAGCAGCGGTGACGGGGGACAACTTCCCTGGAACATAGCAGCAACGATCACTTCCGGGTCGTGGGGTCAGCGGGAGGGTGCGCGCGTTCGAAGCATGCGCGCTTCTTCATCAGGCTCTACAGCACCTCCTTCCTGGGAAGAGCGGATGATTTGTACTTCTATTCAGATAAGCTTTCCCATTTATTCGTTTGTGAGTGTTTTACTTGCATCTGGTTTTATTTCCAATAAATTTACATTGACTGCTACGCTCAGTAGGCGCTGCTTTGTGTTTCCCTTTCTCTAATGTTCTCAAACTGTGGTTTCTGAAGTACCGAGAGCACCAGATTCAAATCCCACGGAGGCAGTGGTGGTCAAACCAGAGGGGCCACATGTCGAACCCCTTGCACAAACGTACTCACCAGTGAATGAGCCACCAAGGGTAGTTGAAAGAAGACAGCCAGGGCTGATATCTGCCCCTTAATGGTGCTTAAGGCAAGTTTTTGATCCACTCCATGCTGTAAAAACAGCAGGATCCTGGAAACCGAATATGTACGTGGACGCCACCCCATCTCCTCACACATAGAGATGTAGGCCTTCCACGTGCAATGAAAAATCTTCCGCAAAGATGACTTCCGTGCCCTCAGCATGGTGGAAATTACCGAATCCGTCAGGCCTCGGTCCCTTAGCACCTGACTTTCAACAGCCATGCCGTTAAAGCCAGCGACTGTAAAGCAGGATGAAGTATAGGACCTTGCGACAGAAGGTCCTCTCGCATCGGCAGTCGCCAAGGAACATCTGCCACCAGTCTTACTAAGTCGGCGTACCAGGGACGCCGAGGCCAATCTGGGGCAATTAGAATCCCCTCGGTCTCTACTCTGCGAAGCAGACAAGGAAGAAGTTTTAGCAAGGCATAAATCAGCCGATACTGTCCCCACGGAGCCACCAACGCATCTGTCGCGTCCGCCCAGGGCTCTTTGGACCTGGCCACAAACCTCAATACCTTCCGATTTGATTCGAGAAGCCAGGAGATCCACGTCTGGCGTGCCCCATCTCAGGCAAAGGAGTCAAAACACATCCAGGTGTAGCGACTATTCTCCTTGGTCCAGCATCTGACGACTTAGGTAGTCCGCTTGCCAGTATTCTACGCCCGGAATGTATACGGCTGATAGAGCCGGCACGCTCCGCCCACCGCAGGATGTGAGCGACCTCCAATGCTGCAGCCGAAATCCTTGTTCCTCCTTGATGGTTGACATACGCCACTGCCGTGGCGTTGTCCGACTGGATCCTGACTGGGTGTCCCTGCAGCCTCTGTGACCATGTGGAGAGGCACCACCTGATCGCCCGAAGTTCCAGCACATTGATCGGCAGACGGGATTCTTCCTGCATCCAGCAACCCTGTGTCGACTGTACGCCCCAAACTCCCCACCCAACCGGTCAGGCTGGCGTCCGTCGTGATCACCGTCCAGTGAAAAGGAAGGAACGACTTCCCGGACTGAAGGGCCGGAGACCTCAGCCACCAGATCAGGGAATCCCTGACTAGCCGGCTGACCCGGATTTGACAATCCAAGGACAACGGAGATTTGTCCCATTTGGACAGGATCTCCTTATGCAAGACACGAGTGTGGAATTGAGCATACGGTACCGCCTCGAAGGTGGCTACCATGAGACCCAGGACTCGCATGCAAAAGCGCAAAGACGACGACCACCTGCGGGACGCCAATAGCTTCACCGCAGCCTGAAGAGCCTGCAACTTGTCCGAAGGGAGAAAAACTCTCTCCTCCGAAGATTCCATAATCAAGCCCAGATATTCCAGGCGCTGATTCGGCACCAACACCGACCTTCTGGAGATTCAGTACCCAACCAAACTCCCGAAAAGTCTGACTGGCGATTGCCACATCCTCCTTTAATTCTGAGGAGGAAGCTGCTCTCAGAAAGAGGTTGTCCACGATAGCGATCCCTCGCTGCCTCAGCAAAGCCAGAATCGGGGCAAGCACCTTGGTGAAAACTCTTGGTGCTGACGCCAGGCCAAAAGGTAGAGCTACAAATTGGTAGCGCTTGTCTCCGAATGCAAACCGTAGAAACCTTTGATGCCTGACGCATATGGGGAGTGCAAGTATGCGTCCTTGATGTCCAAGGACGCCAGAAAATCCCCCGAATGGAGTGCAGTGACCACAGAGCAAATTGATTCCATCCTGAACCTTTGTGCTTTTACAAAGCAGTTGAGGGCCTTGAGATCCAGGATTGGACGAACTCCATCCTTTTTTGGGACTACAAACAGATTGGAGTAGAATACCTGAAACCTTTCCGGCGACGGCACAGGTACTAGCACCCTGCGCATCAGAAGGTCCTGCACTGCCCCAAACAAGGTGTCCCGACGAGCCGGAAGATGATGAAGGTTGGAGGGAAAAAATCTGTTTGGTGGACAAGAAAGAAATTCTATCTTCCACCCTAATGAAACTACTACGCAAACCCACTGGTCGGAAAGCAGGGAAGCCCACCGAGCTGCAAAGTCGCGAAGGCAACCCCCCCCTCGAGAGTCAGGCGGGGGCAAACCTTCATGCTGTTTCAGATTTGTTCGCAGGCTTGTGAAACCAGGGGCGCTTTTGTCCCTCAGCTGGCACCTTGTTGGCCTGGGAACGCTTACCTGCGGGCCCGGGCGGACGAAAAAAACGCTTCTGAGCGGAAAAGGAGGGCCCTGGCCTACGGCGTGGCTCCTTACCTTTTCGGGATTGTGGGAGCAGCGTGCTCTTACCGCCAGTGACATTTTTAATAATGTCATCCAGCAAGGCTCCAACTAGCCTCTCTCCCTGGAAGGGCAAACCCGCCAGAGCCTTCTTGGATGTCTTGTTCGTGGCCCAGCATTTTAGCCAAATCAGGCGACGTAGTACCACAGCAGATACTGAGGCTCTGGAAAGCAAGGGAGCTGTATCTAAGGCCGCATCGCAGACATACTTAAGGCCATGCACAAACTATTCGGACAGTTCCACGCAGACCGGGGAAGCCTGTTGCTTTTCCAACTCGTGGTGCAACAATTTTGCCCATTCAGTAAGTATCTGTGACACCAGGGCCGTGGCCAACACTGGCCGCAATGCTGACCCCACTACCGTGAACATGGACTGGGTCACCGCCTCGGCCCTCCTGTCTACAGGGTCCTTAAAAGCAAGGGTCCCCTCCATTGGAAATGTGGTTACCTTGTTTAACTTGAAACTCTCCTCAAAGGGGTAACGGGCAGCCATGCGTTTTGGGACCGAAAAGGCCCGCTGTGGCTGTTCCCATTCTTTGTATATAAACTTATCAAAATAAGTTAGGTAGGGAAACACCAAAGCAGTGTGGGCTGGCTTGTGGGACCCAAAAGGGACTGACACCTCAGTTGATGCCCCCGCCGTATCCTCCAGTTTTAGGCTCTCCCGCACTGCGGTGATAAATGCTCCAACAAGCGCCCTTTTCTGCGCTGACCCGGACACAGAGTCATCCTCACTGTCCGAATGGTCCTGGTCTGCATCCTCTGACACGTCAGAACAGGGCCCGAGTCTGAATCGGAGCTTTCCCCAGGAGATGGTGGGGAGGGGGTGTTTTGTTTTTTGTTTTTTTTAAACCCCCCCCCCCCCCCCCCCTTGCGACAGGACACCGCTTCCACCCTGGCAACAAAGGACTCCAGGACCGCTGACAAAGCGTCCATAGGCACCGCTTGCCACCACAGGGATGTCTGACCCCATACTGACCCACACTCGCCTGACACCAGTTAGGGACCAAAGGCAAGGTACACAAAAGGTCCACCCTCCTAGGTGCCACAGACTGAGGGACCCCCAGAGGACTCACCACCCCGACCCAGGTACTGCACAGTGCTGCCGTCCGCTCTCTCCTGTGTTCTATGCTGTTTGCGGCGTTCAGAAAGAATATTCCTAGCGCTAGAGGCCAAAAGTAAGCTGGGGCTACAAGAAAATGGCCGCCTCAGCAAAAAACAAGCGCAGGCTTCAAGAAAATGCCTGCCGGGCCCTGCCAAAATGGCTGCCCCGAGGTAAAGAAAATGGCGGCGAACACGCTGATCCTCCGCGCAGAGGCATCCCACATGGACAGACCAAGAACACCTCCACTGTGGAGAGCGAATCCCGAATACCCAGTGCAGTCCTCGGTCAGGTACACAGCAGGCCCAGCCACCACAGATGCATGGGAAGGAGGGAAAGGACAGGGAGAGAAGAAAGGGAGAGTGAGAGACCCCCTAGTCGACCTCCCCAGGAATGCCCAGCTGATCCATCCTGCCGAAACAGGTGGAACCCTACTTACCCGTCCTGCGGGGACTGCTGGACGCATTCCGGACAGACCCATCACCCGAGTGGTACGGGGTGGCTGTCGGCCACGGCACACTGTGACTCGGACAGCAGTAGCCCGGTCATATGTGTGCCCCGGAGCATATAGCTCACCCTGGAGCAAACGGGGCATGTCGTGGCCGACCCAGCGCGTAGCTAAAGGTCTGCTCACGCTCGATGGCCGGGCTGGGGAGACTACCAGGATCTATATTATCCAGCCTGTCACCCAGCCGGCTGTTGGTAGTAGATCTCAGGATCAAAAAAAGTAGAAAAAAGCAAAAGGTCTCCAGGACCAATGGTCCCAACCGGGAACCAAGTCCTTCTCCTATACTAGGCAGAAAAAAACTGAGCTGCTGGATGCAGTGTGAGGGGTTATAGCCAGTAGGACCGCCCCCTGGGTGGTACTGTGCAAGTTTGATGTTTTTAACATGATTCTGCCTAGTCCTCTCCTGATAGAAGGCATATTAAGGTCAAGACCTAGCAGGCATAACTAAGGAGATATAAGAGGCACAGTGTCAAGGCATCTATGAAGAGAAGGTACCTACTTCCCCAGTGGATTTGCCTTTACCCCTCCTCCACTCCCCCCCCCTTCATTTTGGAATTAGACTGATAACTTATACTTAAGAAGCAGACACTATAAACCCCCCACACAATATTATTGTTCCTGAACTCGTCAAGTTAAAAAATGATGAGGGGAAGATCGGGGAGAGGGGCAGCAGTAAACCTACCTATAATGAGCGCATGTCCAGGATCTATTAAAAAATACATGTCACATGAGGGGGGGAAGAAAGTCCTGGAATAAAAACGGGACCTAAAAGTAATACGGAAACACCTTTACTGATAAGTGAAGAGACAGAGGAGGAAGTGGGCATGGAAACTAGACAAAAAAAGCAACCATTAACAAAAGGAGAAATGGCAGAAATGTTGGCAAGAATGGAATCAAGGTTGGAAACATCAATAAAGGGGGAAAAAACAACCTTACGTCAGGACATGAAACACATGCTTAAAAGGGTGAAGGAAGTAGAAGAAAGGTTGGATAATCATGGGGCTGAAATAAAAGGTCTGAAGGAACAGATGGATGAGATGTTTAGAGAACAAAGATATATGATATATAAAATTGAAGATCAAGAAAATAGAAATAGAAGGAAAAATATCAGGATCAGAGGGCTCCCGGAAATGCAAGGAGAAAATGAGGACTTACAAGAAAAAATGGACAAAATATTTGGCCATATGCTGGGAACAATTAGAAGTAAACAACGGGGGTGTGGCCGGATGCGAGAGAGGAAGCATGGAGTGAGTGAGTGAGGACGTGTGTTGATTCCCTCCTACCCTCCCTTCTACCTAGACCATAGTGTTGATGGATTGACCGTGCCTGTGGCTGATGGAAAAGGAGATAGTGATCCCCTGTTGATTACTTGCTAACAGGAGCAGTATACACGGAGCACAGATGGCTCACACTGAGTTCATATGCCCAGCTGACAGATCGGGGCACTGAGTGGAGGAGTGCACCTCTCCCCCCCAGGGAGTGTGAAAGTGAATAGCTGATTGAAAACGAAACTGCTGAGCAGCATGTGGAATCCCTGCTAGG
Source organism: Rana muscosa (assembly GCA_029206835.1). NCBI lineage: Eukaryota > Metazoa > Chordata > Amphibia > Anura > Ranidae > Rana > Rana muscosa. The sequence continues at coordinate 83,623,624 of CM055118.1, forward strand.
TATGTGAGAGCAGGGGAGGCAGACTGAAAAACTCTCAGAAAAGCAGTGTGAAAGACCTTGAAAAACTTGATAAGGACATCAGCTTCATCACACCTTAAAGTGGAGCTCCACCCTAAATAGCAACTTTTGCTATTTGGAACCCTCCCCCCCTCTGGTGTCACAATTGACACCTTTCAGGGGGGAGGGGGGTGAAGATACCTGTCTAAGACAGGTATTTTCACCCACATCCGGGAGTCCTGTCTCCGGGAATCTGCGGGAGTTACGTCACTTCCCGCAGACTTCCCTTGGTGTTCTGGGAGACACTCGGCTCCCAGAACACAGGAGCACCAATCAGAACGGCGCAGCGCGACTCGCGCATGCGCCGTAGGGAACCGGGCATGAAGCCGCAGGGCTTCACTTCCTGGTTCCCTCAGCGAGGATGGCGGAGGGAGCAGCAGAGCGACGAGCGGTCGCTCGTCCTCTGCTGCGGACGTCGCTGGACTCCAGGACAGGTAAGTGTCCAAATATTAAAAGCCAGCAGCTGCTGTAGCTGTAGCTGCTGGCTTTTAATTTTTTTTTTCCGGTGGAGCAACCCCTTTAACTACAATCCGTGGGTCTTGTGCATTACCCCTCAGGGGGGGTCAAGGCTCGGTTTGGGTGGTGAGTAAAAAAAAAAAAACTTTCCTGGGGTTTCATTAAACTGGATGTAAAGACTGTCAGATTGCACTATATTATAGCTGTCTGACCGCAGAGATTGTGGAGCAGGATAGCCAGGCTTCTCTACCCCCCTTTACCCTGAGTAAAAGGATTGACAATCACAGCTAAAACTTGCTATATATACCAGCTTCGGATGACCCTGAAATACCTTTGCACACTGTTTTAAAAATCAACTTAAACTGCTGTAGATGTGTGAGCAGGAGAATCAGTGATTAGTGATTCATATGAACACTGGTGCGTTTGTATAACTGGGAACGGAACAGCGGTGAACTGTGTGTTTGCAGGCAAGAACTGTGATCTGTGGCCAGCGGTCCCTATACTCACTGCCAATGCCAGATTTATATGAACATTTGTGCATCTGCATAACTAAAAACTGAAACTGAACAGCGGTGAGCTGTATGTTTGTAGATCAGATCTGTGTCCAGCGGTCCTTATATTTGCCGTCAGAGCCAGATGTTAATGAACACTTGTGCGTTTATATAATTAAGAACTGAATTGTGGTGAACTGTGGTGCTGTCAGAAAGTGCAAGCCTAGCCCAGTTCTCTACCCCCTCAAAGCTGTTTGCTTGGCTAAATAACAGGACATAAGTGGAGGGAGGGAGGGCTTTTTAAGGAAGAGAAAAAACGTATCCAGGGCCAGGTTTGTTTGTGCACTGGTGTGCTATAGCATTTAGGCACTTAAGAATTGAACTTTAGATCTCTGACGGAACATCGACACTGGGGAAGGACGGAGGACTAGCCGAGCCCTGGGATATCCCTCGAGTGGAACACCAACAGCAACAGGGATATCTGGCCGCCTATACGTGCCGGCCCGCGGCCAGCTCCACAACCTGAGGACCAGCTTATGAGACCTCCGCAGCCGCCGGTATCGATTGCTGGGTCCAGCGGAACGAACGCCATAGACGGCGAGGACAGCGGACCCCCCAGAGGTGCACCAGCGCTACACATCCCGGCCCGACACCATTCGGAGGCCCGACAGGACGCCCGCATACCCGCCACTCAGGTACATTCTGGTCCCAGTATTTGCACCCTTTGTAGCGGCGGACAGTCTGGGTGCCAGGTGGGGGCTGCTTTAAAGGCTCAATACCTGGAAAAACAGGTTTTCCCGGGCCGGGGATTGTGTTAGGAAAGGCCTGCGGCTTCGGCCTACATCTGGAAGTCAGCGGCCATCTTGCTACACCCAGACCCAAATCACCAGCCACTCAGCCCCCGATATCAGCCCCCCGGACACATAGCTATCCCTCTATAAGCTCTAGGTCAGGGATATGCAATTAGCGGACCTCCAGCTGTTGCAAAACTACAAGTCCCATCATGCCTCTGCCTCTGGGTGTCATGCTTGGGGCTGTCAGACTCTTGCTATGCCTAATGGGACTTGTAGTTCTGCAACAGCTGGAGGTCCGCTAATTGCATATCTCTGCTCTAGGTGAAGGCCCAGTATATGTGCCCCTCTCCTGGAAATATCCTCGGCCTTTCTAGTTGAACTAGATGAACTATGACTTAGTGCCAGTTAACATCAATCTCTTACTCTCTAAGTGAATATGAGACATTGACAGACAACAAAGTAAGGAGAGATATACGGTGGAGAAAAATATCTGGTGGTGTTTTTGCTTGGCTGCTGAGATATGATATGCTGATATATGAGGATATATGAGGATGCTGGATAGCTCTATTACCGAACCGTGATATAATATCCAGTGGTTGTTATTTTAAAATCGCTAGAAAAAACATATCTAACAGAAATAAGACCAATAGGACTGTATGTTGGAAATGGTTTGGAATAACCATATGCCCTACGCCACGTGTTGCTTATGCTTATGCTGCTGAGTAGATGAGACTGAGGGGGGCTCCACTCAGCATGCAGCCTTGAAGCTCTAAAGTCCTAAATATGCCAATAAAGACATCCAAAAAAAAAATCGCTCTAGCTCGACTAAAAAACATAATAAAGGGGAAATATGGTTTAAACGAAATTGGAAACCAGAGTAAAGCCGATCCTTATTTCTGATATATAGTTAAGAGACAATATTTTTTTTCAACAATGTTCTTATTATGAGTTATAAACCAATTTCTGAGTGTTAATTCTACCTCTTATCCTTCTATTTTATGCCTTGAATATAGTCGCGGTATAAGTACATCACATAGATGTCCAAATGTTGATGGCAAAGTTTATTGCGTTGTCTATTGTATGAACCTGACTTTATAATAAAAATGTATTGAAGTTAAAAAACATAATAAAGAAATAGCGATTAATCAAGCTGCTACTAATTCTATACAGCGTTTCCTGGTTACCAGCGGAATTGGCCCCAACGCTAGTTGCGGCCAAACGAGGTGCACGAGACGCACCACATCTCTCGCTTCATTAGCAACCTTTGAGAGAAAAAATTCGCCTACATCATCTTACTGCTCAGACCTCATGGAAGAACCTGAATCCCCTACAGCCTCAGACATGTCGTCCTTACTGAGCGGCATTAGAAAAGAACTAGCCGCGATGTTCTATGGTCTTGAAACATCAATAAAAAAGGAAATAGCAGGGGTAAGAACAGATATGGCACATATCCTTGACAGGGTGGAAGATACAGAAAAGAGACCAGATACTCATGAAAACGCTATAAGAGAATTATAACAAGCGGTCACACAGATAGCTCTTGCTCACCGCGTCTCACTATATAAGCTCGAGGATCTCGAGAATAGAAATCGCAGAAACAATCTGCGAATTCGAGGTTTACCTGAAGCTACTGGTGATAAGGACCTGGAGCCATCGATCACGGGTATATTTAATTCAGTTTTGGGAAAGGCACCCACTGATCTACTATGCTTTGACCGAATACACCGAGCCTACAGGCCACGCAATATTGTTACTGAGCAACCTAGGGATGTAATATGCCGATTACATTATTTTTCAGACAAGAACGCCATAATGGACAAGATGAGAAGTATCCCCAACATTGATTTCGATGGAGCGACTCTCACTATTTTCTCAGATTTGTCCAAAGAAACGTTAGACCGCCGTAGAGGCCTAAAACCACTTTTGGAACATTTACGTTCTAATGGAATCACTTATAGATGGGGTTTCCCGGCGTGCCTTATTGCCACCAAAAATGGTCGCTCACACACTCTTCGGTTCCCAGAGGAATTACCACAATTTCTAAAGGTCCTTGATCTTCCATCAATGGACCTCCCGGGTTGGCATGACCCGATCCCTAAGGTCTCATATACCCAGGACTCTCATTGGCAAAAACCTATCACTAAAAAAGGACGTTCTTCTACACGAGACATTGAACAACAACATAGATGAGTAAAGAGTATTTAGATCTACGTGTTTGTTCCCTCCCTGATATAACACGCTTTTAAGCTACTATGCTTAACGAAATAAAATAAGATTTAGCAGTTAGAGAATATTGATTCTAAGAAGGTCTATTGCTTACGGTTTATTGGAGTAAAAAGTATTTTTTATTTGGCATATTGCCAGTCGCACAGCTGAATGCGGGTGGAGCATAATGCCCCCAAGTGTCCTTCATACGACATGTTCCCCTCCCCTTTTTTCCTTTTGGGGCTGGAGAGAGCAGGTAGCCTTCGAGTAATTCTCGGTCCCGTCCTCCCTAGGGAGTTCTGGACGGCTGCCTGCCCTCCCTCACCCCACAGGGACCACCGCAGATATCTGCGTGACAAATTAAAATTTCCCACATGCGCCCCGATGGGCGTTATTGCTGTTTATGCAAATTTGTTTGTTTTCTGTGTTTTTGTCTCTCAATATATACCTGTTTTATTTTTATTCTTTCCCCCCCCTCGAGGCCGGTATGCATGGAGAAATAGGCGCAGGAGTTACGCTCCACAGAGATGATGGCCACACTTAAAGTCACCTCCTATAATGTTAGGGGTCTAAATGTGGCGGCTAACCGCCATCAGGTTACCCGTGAACTACGGAAGTTGTCTTCTTCCATTGTGTATCTTCAAGAAACACATTTAACCCATACGACACAGGTCAAATTGAATTCGGTATATTTTCCCCAGTGGTACTATGGTCTTTCAGATACGAATAAGGCTAAGGGTGTGGCTATCGGTTTTAGTGCTAGCGTACCTTTTCGCTTTTTAGATATGCAAGCGGATGACCATGGCCGTTTTCTTTTTATAAAGGGCTATCTGGGCACTACCCAATGTACCCTAGCAAACATATATTGTCCGAACCAAAATCAAACTATTTTCTTTTCTCAAACTCTCACTGATCTATCACATTTTGCTGAGGGATTAATTATACTGGCAGGGGATATAAACATGTCTCTAGACCCTGCTTTAGATACATCCCATGGTCGTTCTAATATCTCTTTTAAACGTCTGTCTACTGTTAAAAAAAAACTAACAGACTGGCAATTAATAGACGTATGGCGTATATTACATCCAAAAGAAAAATACTTCTCTCATTTTTCGAAGACTCATCAGTCCTATTCCCGAATAGATAATATTTTTTTAGACCATCATCATCTTCCATTATTAAAATCGGCGGATATAGGCACAGCGACAATATCAGATCATGCACCTGTGTCGATGACTATGACCATGCCCACTCTGCCTCAACGCTCCAGTAATTGGAAACTTAATGATTCCCTTTTATCTAATGCAACAGAGGTTGCAACGTTTGCCTCACATATATCACAATACTTTAGAGACAACAAACCATCTGAAACATCTCCTGCTATTATATGGGAAGCACACAAGGCAACCATGAGAGGGCGATTTATAGAACTTGGGGCAAGGAAAAAGAGAGAGCATGGTCAACGTCTGGAGCAGGTTCTTCATCAAATAACTGAACTGGATAAACAACACAAGCTTACTTTACATATATCCCATTTAGAAGCTCTTACGTTGAAGCGAGAAGAGTTGAAAAACCTGCTTAACTTAGACACAACTCGGAGATTTCAACGCTACTCGCAAAAACTTTATGAGTAGGGAGATAAACCCAGTAGACAATTACCAAGATCCCTTAAAGAAAAACAGACTAGATCATTTATCCCTAAAATAAAATTATCTAATGGAAACATAGTCTATGCGACTCCCCATATTGTTAAAGCTTTTAGGGAGTATTATGCAGATCTGTATAAGGTGCAATGTGATTCTCCGTCTCTGACTATAAAGGAGAGACGTAGTCTCATGCTTGCATATTTAAAAGAAGCTAATTTGCCTAAACTTTCAAACTCAGCTCTCAGAGAGCTTGAATCAGAATTCTCGGTAGAAGAATTTCAGATAGCTCTGAAATCCTCACCGACAGGTAAAGCACCGGGACCGGACGGTTACACTACTCGATACTATAAAACATTTTGCGATGTTCTTTTGCCCCAGCTCACGACTTATGCCAACTCAATTTCACAGACTTCGGGATTACGCCTGGAATCTCTTACAGCTCATATCTCAGTTATTCTTAAAACAGATAAGGACCCCACTCAATGCAGTAGTTACAGGCCAATTTCCTTATTAAACGTTGATATTAAATTATACTCGAAGGTAATGGCTAATAGACTACTCCCTCTGGTACCTAGATGGATCTCTATAGACCAGACAGGTTTCATGCCACATAGAGAAGCCAAGGATAATTCTCTCCGGGCGATATCTCTTATACAACACGTTCAAAAGATGTCCCAGCCCACCCTATTTGTATCCACAGGCGCAGAAAAAGCGTTTGATAGGGTGGACTGGGAATATTTAAAAATGACCCTGCAACATTTTGGGTTGGGACCCAAGATGCTCCACCGTATCACCTCCCTTTATACTAATCCTACGGCACAAATTCGCATCAACGGCACTTTGAGTGAGTCATTTCAACTATTTAATGGGACTAGACAGGGTTGTCCCCTGTCGCCCCTTTTATTTGCCCTCACACTCGAACCTTTTTTGGCAACTGTAAGACATAATTCAAATATACATGGGATTCAAGTAGAAAATAAAATACACAAATATGCGGCATATGCGGACGACATATTATTCTTTATCCAGCAGCCCCGCATATCGCTTCCTAATTTAATGACAGCCTTCTCCACTTTTCAGATACTTTCTAACTTTAAAATTAACCTTACTAAGTCTGAAATTCTAAATATTAATTTTCCAGGAAGAGAGGCGGAAAGGTTAAAACCCCTCTTCCCTTTCAGATGGGTTCAATGTAGTATGAAATATCTGGGAGTGAATTTGACGTCTCATACCCAGTCCCTCTTTAAATATAATTATATTCCATTATTGAATAATATTAGAAAGGATCTACAAAAGTGGAGTTCGCTGACACATTCATGGCTGGGTAAAGTAAGTATAGTCAAAATGAATATTCTACCCAGAGTTCTTTTTTTTTTTCAAATGATTCCATTGGGTGTGCCCATAGGTTTTTTTTCATTGGTACAGACCATGGTCTCCCGCTTTATTTGGAAGAACAGCCACCCCAGAGTATCTAAGGAAGTGTTATTTCGCTCCATGGAGGCTGGGGGGCTGGCCCTCCCAAATTTCCAGAGATATTACCAGGCTGTTATCTTATCTAGAATTGTTGAATGGAAATACGCTGCTAAATCCAAACTTTGGGTGAGTTTGGAATACGATTTGAGTAAAACAGATCTAGCAACTATACCCTGGTTACCACGCACACATAGGCACCTTGCCTCAAGTACCTCTATATTAACTACATCCACCCTTGATGTGTGGGATGCTTTACATAGGAAGATTTCATGGTCGTATGCTTCTCCTCTGCTACCGCTTTTGGAACATGATTATTTCTTACCCGGTCTATTAGATCCGGGATATAAGACATGGTCGCCAGAAGGACCCCTTTTATTACACCAGGTCTTGCGAGCAAATGCTCCCAAGCCCCTTAAGGAAATCCTTGACCATAAGCCGATTACGTTTCTTGACAAATGGAGATACACCCAAATGCAGGCGTTTCTTAGAACTTTGCCTCAGCCGCTCAAAGGTATACAGGACCTAAACAGCATTGAGGAAGTTTTCAACTCAACGGAATTACCTGAACATAGTATCTGTGCATTTTATAAATCACTTAGTAAACTCCAAGAAGACACTTATCCTCCTTTCCTTGCTAAGTGGGAGACAGATTTGGAATCCTGTATCCCAGATAGTCAAAAAGATAAAGTTCTGCAGTTGACTCATATTTCTTCAATTGCATCTAAGTCGGCTGAGGTTAATTATAAATTGCTAACTAGATGGCACTATACTCCATCAAGGCTCCATCAGATGTTCCCCGCCAATTCCCCACTGTGCTGGAGGAACTGTGGGAACAGAGCAACCCACGCACATATATGGTGGTCGTGCCCACATATTCGACCCTACTGGTTTAGCATTATTTGAATTATTCAACAAATAACCAATACTAATCTCCCTATAGATGCATGGACCATTCTTTTCCATGCTGCTAAGGAACCTGTCAGAAAATATAAATGTTCTCTAGTACCATATCTGCTTAATACGGCCAAAGCACTAATACCTACCCTTTGGGGCCAACCTGAGACTCCATCCATGAAAAAGTGGTTCCAAAAAATATCAGAGGTCCATCTCATGGAAGATATTACCCATTATAACAAGGACACTTATCAACGACACATCTCAACTTGGACTCCGTGGATGGAGTTCAAGGACACCTCCACTTATAGGGAAATAATGGCACAACGCCACTAAGACTTAACCCATATATACTGGATAAGTTACTTGGAGTTTAAGATCGAGCTATTTGGGGTACTGATGGGCTTATTCCTTAAGAGACTATAAATTATATGGAGCAATATATATATCGCTAGACACCATGCATGCCGGCCTATTTTTCCCTTTTTCTTTCCTCTGTTTCTTTCCCCAATTATCCCCTCCCATCCCCACTTCTTCCCCCCCCCTCCCCTTTTTTTTTTTTTCTTTTTTTTTTTTTTTTATATATTTGTATGCTCCGAGAGGGACCTTAAGTGAAGCTAAGATAAATTATACAGGAGAGAATGGTTAAATAACAATGAGGAAGGAGATACATACTGTAAAATTAACGAACACAGAGAGGAGGGGGGGAGGGTTTTTTTTTTTGTGTTGAGTGGACCCTAACACTAGACTTTTAGTTTGAGGTAGTTTTCGGAATCACTCCACCATAAAAGGCACTAATATTGGAGTTTCACTACATAAGATATTGGGGTGAGAATAAGGTGGCCCCTACTCCCCTCTCCCCTCTCCTTTTCACCCCCCTCCCCCTTTTTTTTTTTTTTTTTTTTGGCAGAATTTAACACTAGGTTTTTAGTTAGTAGAAGTGTTTGGAATTATCCTATTTTTAAGAGCACCCATACCAGAGTATCACTTATAAGACACCGGGGAGAAAATAATATTACCCCCCCTTCCCCTCCCTCCCCTTTTTCTTAATCCTCTTTTTTTTTTTTCTTTCTCCACTTTTAATTAGTAGAAGTGTTTGGTACTATTTCATTTTAAAGAGTACCCATATTAGAGTATCACTTACAAGTATTTTTGTTAGTAGATAGAAGGTTTATTTTTATTTTTTTTGTTTTGTGTTTTTTTTTTTTTTTTTTGGTTGTTCACTTTATGACTATACACATAAGTTTTTTCCCCTCCCTTTTTTTTTTTTTTTCTTCCCCTCCACAACCTGGTCACTTTTTGTTTCTATACATAGGTATTGACACTTTCCTTCCCCTCTTTTCTTAATTCTCTTCCCTTCCCCCCCCCCCTCTTTTTCCTTCCCCCTCCACATCCTGGTCACTTTTTGTCTCTACACATAGGAATTGACACTTTTTTTTTTAACTTACATAGCCTATATCAGGTTCTAATACTTCTCTTTTTGTTAGTAGGTAGAAGGGGTTTTTTTTTTTTGTTTTTTTTTTCATCTCTCCCCCTTCCTCGCTGCTCTGCCTCGCTGTTCTGTTTCTATTTCTGATTACTCCTTGCCCTCTCTCCCGCCCAGCCTTGATTCCCCTAGGCATTGGGAGATTTCATGGCCGGGCCTTTTATATATAGGAGTGTAGAGTATTGTCCTTTTTTTTTTTTTTTTTGTTTTGTTACTGTTTGGAAATATTGAGAGTGTGTATGTGTCCTATGTACTGTATTGTAAATATGTGATGTGTTGTTAAAAAAACGATAAAAAGATATTAAATAAAAAAAAAAAGAATTGAACTTTAAAAGTGGCAAATGCAGATTTTTTTTTTTGATGTTTCACTTCCATTACTATTTTATCATTTGCCTTTGATAAAAAATTGCTTTTTAGAGTGCTGTGCCCCCTTAGATCTCCGTTCCTGAAGGCCCCTGTGGGTGGAATATATAGGTGCAGCCAGTGGCGGATCCAGGGGGGGGCAACAGGGCAATTGCCCCCCCGAGACCATCTGTCACACTCGCTTGCCTGATCTCCCGAACTTTGGGGACCCGGTACCGGCCGGCCATAGGTCCCCTGGACCCCAAACTTGCCACACATGTAGCCCCATGTCTTATCTACAAGCATAGGTGTGCGCAGCCTATTGCATTAGGGTGTGCACCCCAAAGCCTAAACACACACTACCAATCACTAACAATGTTCATTCAGAAAGGGAAGGGGCCGGTAAATTACATATTTACTGGCCCCTTCCCCACCCCTAAAACATCCCAGCAGCAACAGCCGATAGGAGAGGAGGGAAGCTGGCAGCGCTGCAGGGAGGAAAAGATGGGAGCCAGGGCAGTAGGGCGAATCTGTGCTGCACAGGATGATTAGGGTGTGCCTAGGCACACCCTGTGCGCACGCCTATGTCTACAAGTGTGCAAAGTTTGGTGTCTGGGGGACTTACAGCCGTGGAGCACTGATTTTTTAAAACCGGGCACCCCTTCCATAGACTCCAATGTTAAACGGTCATTTCTCCAGTGATTTTGCGGACCCGATACCAGCCGGTCGTAGGTCCTCTGGACCCCAAACTTGGCACACATGTAGCCCCATGTCTCCTCTATACGTTTGAAAAGTTTGGTGTCTGGGAGAACCGATTTTTCAAAGCCGGGCACTCCTTCCATAGACTCCCATGTTAAACATCAGTCTAGTCATGGGCACAGTGAGGCAAGTATAAGCCTAGGACACCCTAGGCTTATACTTGAGTCAATACGTTTTCCCAGTTTTTTGGGGTAAAATTAGGTGCCTCGGCTTATATTCGGGTCGGCTTATACTCGAGTATATACAGTACTTGTTCTGCCGCTGCCGCTGCCTCTGAGTCTCTCTCTCAGTTTCTCACATCAGCCGATCAGCGGGGCTGAGAGAGAGACTCGTCTAATGTAGTTATGTGGCGCACTGACACGATACCAGGAGCGGAGGAGGAGGTGGGTGGAGCCTCTTCCCTGCACTCGCTGCTAACGCCTGGGCCGCTTGGCGTCTAGCAACGAGTGACGTCAGTGAGTCACGTCAGGCCGCTCTGTGGGCAGGTGCAATAGCGTGCGGCTCCACAGACGGGTAAGAAAGCGGGCGGCTCCGCTGGCGGCGCGGTTTGTTGTCGTGGGCGGCGCGGTTCGTGGGCAGACCGTGCTGCTCAGTGTGTTGGCAGCGCAGGTGAGAGTGAGAGAGCAGGCTCAGTGTGGCAGCTGGCCAATCAGCTAGCCGGGAGCGGGGGAGCAGAGAGATGAGATCATCTCTCACCGCCCGTGCCTGCCCTGCATTCCTGCAGTGACTTCCGCCCTCACTGTGCAGGCAGCAGAGAGATTACATTATCTCTCTGCTGCCTGACTCTGGGAGTCTGGGACACAGCAAGAGACAACCAAAACTACACCTTAGCAGGCAAGTTAGTGACAATCCGCAAGGTGTGGCAGGCGACGTGGCAAGTGACAATCCGCAAATTGTGTCAGGTGACGTGGCAAATGACAATCTGCATCTGGTGGCAGGCAAGTGACAATCAGCAAGGTGTGGCAAGTGACAATCCGCAAGGTGTGGCAGGTGACGTGGCAAGTGACAATCCACAATGTGTGGCAAGTGACAATCCACAAGATGTGGCAGGTGACGTGGCAAGTGACAATCCACAACGTGTGGCAAGTGACACGCTCAGGGCTCCCACTAATTGCAGGCGACGGTGGCAAGTGACACACTCGGGGCTCCCACTGATTCTGCATTGAACTATTTAATTTCATATTACAATGTAATAATAGAAATAATGCGCTTCAATCATCCTGACACCATAACAATCCTGGTGCCGGGATGATTGAAGCGCCGACACCAACCATTTCCCCGATAAATTTCCCACAAAAAAATCAATTTTTGGCAGTGCCCCTCCCGAGAAAAGACTCTGGATCCGCCCCTGGGTGCAGCTATCTACAGCTATTTCAATAGAGCAAATCAGAAATATTTATAGTACTTTTAAGAGGGCTAAAAGGCTAAGAGAGGAGGAGGATAATACATAAACCGAGGCTGGGTGAGAAAAAAATTCATTATATGACATTGTGTTAAAATCTTTACCGATTATTGCTATCGTTATTTTTTTTATCCCCCCTTATTGAACTTATGGAACTGTATTACTGAATAAATGAATAGTTGAACCATGATGTGGAGAAAGAAAGGAATCTGGAAGGTGAAGTGATAAAGGGAGGAGAGAGAGTTTTTGTGTTTGTTTTTTGCTGGACAGTACTTTTTGGCTTAACTTTTGCTTACTCTCCCCCCCCCCCCCTGCCTCCTTACTCTCCAAAGCTGGTGTAGAGAGAGGGAAAAGCATTGTACCATGTATGAATTTGGATTAAATATGGATTAAAGTCACTCCCATTATTATGTCTAAAAAGCATGAAGGATCCTTAGTTACACGCTCCGCAAAGAGTCAGGCACCAGCGTCTGCAATAGCAGCAGCAGCAAAACTTGAGCGCTTTGCCCGAACTTCACTGTCCCCAGCAAAGGGGATCCAACAGCAGCCAGCACAAGCAGGATCCCCAATGGATAGGAAAAGCCAGGGCAAGGGTCAGGTACAGGCAAATTTAGTAAACCAAGCGGCAACACCTAGCGTAAAAACTGGGAGTGCCGAAGGGGCAGGGAGAGGAAAAATCAATACGGTAATTTCTACAACAGCTCCCGCTAAGCCAGCCGAGGCGAGTATGGAGAGTGGACATTCAGGAAGGGAGGCAGAACCTACATTAAGGGACCTTTTGAATGCCATAAATGCATGCAAGGACTCAATAACTGCCTTTGACATCCAACTGAAAGGAATAAAGGAGGAAATGCACTCAATGGGGGATAAATTAAGTAGGACAGTGGAAAGAACTACTATCCTAGAGGAGAGACTAAGTACAATGGAGGATGTCTTATTTCCACTCAAACAGGAAGTTATGGGGTTGAAGAAACAAATGGACATGCAGGGGGATAAGATCGACGAATTGGAAAACAGGAATAGAAGAAGCAACATCAGAGTGATAGGCATGCCAGAACAGAGCGAGGGAAGTGACCCTATAGCATTCTTGGAGGGATGGTTCAAAGAGACCTTTGGGGCTACTTCTTTTACACCATTTTTTGGGATTGAGCGCTCCCATCGGGTCCCCTTTAAACCTCGTCAGGCAAGCGGATACCCTAGACCAATACTCGTAAAAATGTTCAATTTTAGCGATAAAGCGACCCTGCTTCGGAAGGCCAGAGAAAAGGGGGATATCAAATATAAGGTGGTTAAAATCTCACTTTATCAGGATTTCTCGCCAGACCTGCAGAGGCGCAGAGCGGCTTTTATTCCAATTAAGCGTACCCTCCAGCAATATAAGATTGTCTATGCCTTGCTTTACCCTGCCCGTCTGCGAGTGACAGCGATGGGAGGCACACATTTTTTTGATTCCCCGACAAGCGTGGAGAAGTGGTTGGAGGACAATAAAAAAGACCTATAGCGCTTATGGCAGCATGAGACAAACGACAACTGAAAAATGGAGGAAAGGATTTTTGCATTTATGAACCCCTAAATATATATATTTTTTTTCTTCTTCTTCACATCTAAAAAACACTGTGATAAACAGAAAAGCACCTTAATTGAAATAATTGGTTTATAATATATGGGGAAGATTTGATTTGACAAACATAACACAAGGTGGAGAGAAAATAGAGAGAAACTTAAAAATACTTTAAATAGCACTTCAAAAACACGAGAGAAAGAGACACGGTGTGATCACTAAGGAGGGGAGGTGGACATCTATAAGGGTATAGATCAGGGATATGCAATTAGCGGACCTCCAGCTGTTGCCAAACTACAAGTTCCATGAGGCATAGCAAGACTCTGACAGCAGCAAGCATGACACCCAGAGGCATAGGCATGATGGGACTTGTAGTTTTGCAACAGCTGGAGGTCCGCTAATTGCATATCCCTGGTATAGATGTACGCTGAGTGGGTGAGGAGAGGGGATGTGTGTAGAGTGGAGGTCATTGGTACAGCCCCTAGGGTAGGCCCAGCTGGGCAAAGGGGGAGAGGGTGGGGGAGGAAGGAGAGAGGGAGGGAAGTAAAGGGGGGTAGGGGGGGAGAAGTGGGATAGGGGGGGAAGGAATAGGGGGAAGCAGGATAAGGGAGGGGAGGGGAGACACATTACAATCAAAAATCAGGAGATACGATTTTAAAAATGATTCACAACTACAAACACAAGCATGGACATAAATATGTTTTTCAAATACACTAGATGGTATAAAAACACTATTTGTAAGCTTTTGGGTAACACTGCCAATATTAGGTTAATTCTATATAGGTATATATATTCTGGGTTTGATGGTAATTTATTTAGAGGAGTATTTTTTTTATTTGCACAAGTACTACCTCGTTTTTCTCAATGGCCAACGTAAATAAAATGGGCATATTACTTATGACATGGAATGTTAGGGGGTTGGGGGATAAGGTCAAGAGAGATGCAATGTTTAAATACTTCGGTAGATTGCAACCGCAGATAATTTGTCTCCAGTAAACACACATGCGACCTGAATCTGTCCACCTGTTGCGTTCACGAAAATACCCGACGCAATATCATTCCATGTACTCCTCTTACTCCAGGGGAGTCAGTATTCTGGTGTCTGTTAATGTCCCCTTTGAATGCATTCAGCAACAGGTGGACAGAGAGGGCAGATACGTCTTTTGCTGTGTAAGCTTAACAGGTTACTATGTATTGTTGCTGCGATTTATATTCCTCCGCCATTTTCGGAGGCGCCTCTTAGAAAGTTGGCGCAACTTACGGGCATTATTCCCAGAGGTCCCGGTGTTAGCGTTGGGGGATTATAATAATACTCTAGATCCAGGACTGGATAGAATGCAACTGGTTTCTAGAGGGGCAAGGTCCACAGTCGGTAGGACAGCCTTTGCCTCCTTGCTCTCTGAATTGGGACTACACGATGTCTGGCGGGAGAGACATGATGGGGAGAGATGCTATTCGTGCCATTCCGCTTCACATGGTGGACTCTCCCGGATCGACATGGGTCTAGGAAACAAGGTTTTAATACAGAGGGTAAGGGACTCCGCCTATGAGCCAAGATTATTGTCAGATCACTCTCCATTTTGGGTACAGCTAGATATTACTGCTACATCGGGCCGCCCATTGTGGAAAGTGAACCCTTTTTGGCTGACCCTGTTCCCGTCCCCAGATGAGACCGTGGGGGCATTGCAGGAATTCTTATATTTTAACAGGGGATCGGCTAGTGCAGCGGTTGTATGGGACTCACTTAAAGCTTTCTTGAGGGGACGTCTCATTAGAGAAATTACAGGTATTAAAAAAGGCTCTAGGAAATGGGAGAACAAAGTACGAGATGAAATGAAAGCTAGAGAACAGGCACTGGTAGCAGACCCCTCCCAAGCTAATCATGACTCCTGGAATGAGGCGCAATCTTTATATAACTCTGTTTTGTTAACAGCAGCAGAGAAGAGGAGATATTTCCATCAGCAGAGTTATTTTGTGGAAGGGGAAAAAACGGGTCATCTTCTTGCCTTGGTGGCTAGGGAACAGCGGGACTCTTCTGGCATTCAGGCTATAAGAGTGGGGTCTGGGGAAACACACACTCTTGGCTCTGAAATCTTAGATGACTTCCATCAGTTTTATAGGGATTTACTGTATATTCCTCTAAAACTAATTATACAGAGTCAGAACTGGCCCAGTTTTTGCAAACTTGCCCGTTCCCCCAGCTGTCAGAGGTAGATAGGGAGATGTTAAACCTCCCTATTACATTGACAGAATTGAAAGATTCCCTAGATGAAGCCCCGCACCATAAGTCCCCAGGCTCGGATGGATTACCGGCGGAGGTGTACTCCCAGTATGGAGAGATTCTTCTTCCACCCTTACTGGAGGCCATATCAGAGGCAGCGGAGACAGGTAGCCTGCCAGAAAGTATGCAAGAAGCTATAATAATAGTACTCCCCAAGCCAGGCAAAGACAAGCTCCAGCTAGACTCTTATCGCCCGATCTCTTTATTGAATACGGATGTCAAGCTTTTGGCTAGAGTTCTGGCTACGAGACTATCCAAGGTGATTGATAAGCTGATCCATAGAGATCAATCTGGATTTATACCAACACGTTCAACGGCAGATAATATACGACGGCTGTACCTAAATTTACAGGTGCCGGTGGATAACCCGGGGGGTAGGGCCATTCTGTCGCTGGATGCTGCTAAAGCATTCGATAGTGTGGAGTGGCCCTACCTCCTGGAAATCCTGACAAGATTTGGATTGGGGAAGAAATTCATAACATGGGTGAAAGTGCTTTACTCCAAACCGAGAGTCAGACTCCGTATCACTAACAATCTTTCTTCCTCATTTGAGGTACATAGAGGTACCAGGCAGGGGTGTCCGTTATCCCCACTGCTGTTTGCTTTGGCGGTCGAACCCCTGGCTATCTTGATTCGTACTGCGTCGGAGGTGGTTGGATTTCGTAGGGGTCAAAGGGAGGAAAAAATCTCCTTATATGCGGATGATGCGCTTATTTATCTGGGGATACGGCCGCATCGTTGCAAACAGTGATGGGTATCATAGGAGATTTCGGAGGGTTTTCAGGGTTTCACTATAAACTGGTCTAAATCAACAATAATGCCCATAGATCCGTTGACAGAACCACTACCAGCTGGTGCGGAGCAGATCGTCATAACCAAGAACTTTAAATATTTGGGGGTAGTGGTATCCCCGGATCCAGCGGAATATCTTCAGCTGAATCTGGGCCCACTACTGGAAAGACAGAGAGGGAAATGCAATAGCTGGTGCAAGCTCCCTCTGTCAGTGGTGGGACGGGCAAATTTAATAAAAATGGTATGGGCCCCACAGTTATTATATGTTTTTCACAACTCCCCTATGTGGATTCCAAATAAATGGTTCAAACGAATAGATACCCTGATGCGGGATTTGATATGGAAAAAAAAAGATAGCCAGGATAAGCTTAACCACCCTGCAATATAGTAAGGACAGGGGGGGATTGGCAGTACCCCACCCCAAAATGTATTTTTTGGCCTCACAGTTCCAGCAGTTGGCGGGATGGGGCAGGGAAGAAAAAGAGGATCCTACAAGTATCCTGGTGACTACGGTGGCTCCTACACTAAAGGCAGCATCTCATTTGGAGATGGACTTGCCTAGTATACCACACTCTGCACCTACGGGTATTCTCCTTAAAAAGGTCTGGGGGGAGATCCGGAAGGCTTTGAGGTTAAGGGGCCCACTGCCCTTTACCACGATATGGCAAAACCCTAGATACCCAGAGTTACAGGACCTAGAGGGCTTTATCTCCTGGAAAGAGAGAGGGATTTGTTTTTTTTCGCAACTGTACGAGGGAGGAGTGTTAAAAACAAACGAACAGATGTGCCATGAATTCCAGTTAGCCCCAAGGGGCTTTTATCAATATCTTCAGCTTCGGCATGCTCTGCAGGCACAGCAAATTACACAATCCTTAGTAATATCATCGTCACGTCTGCTGATGGAGGTCCTCCAGGCGGATACCCGGAGAGGACTAATATCAAAAACATATGCAGAATTACTATCCTCAATACAGGACTATGCCTCCCTTAGATGTCGTAGTAAATGGGCAGAAGACATCGGAGATATAGATGGGGACCAGTGGGATATGGCGTTGGACTCTATTCCGGCGGTATCTGTATCAGCGTCCCACAAATTATCACAATTATTTATTCTGCATAGGGCCTATAGAACACCAGTACAGCTTTACAAGTGGGGAGGAAGGGACTCCCCCTTGTGCCCAAAGTGAAAAGTACAGCAAGGGGACTTTATACATCTAATTTGGAGGTGCCCAAAACTCCACAGATACTGGGAGGAGGTTTCCCAGAACATCACAAGAGTGGTCCAGGTACCTATACCCTTGGACCCTTTGGTGTACCTGCTTGGGGCGATTGAAGCTGAAAAGTTCCCACAAGGAAGGTACTATATGATAATAAGACTGATGTACCTGGATAGAAAGCTAATAGCGCGATATTGGATGGCAGAGACGGTTCCCACAGGGAAGCAGTGGACTGCGTATGTCAATTCCTTGCTTTTCAGAGAACAGCTCGCCTACAGACGTAGAAAGACAGTGGATAAATTCAATCTTATATGGCAACCATGGCTGGAGGATCCTAGCCTTGTGTCATTACAACTGGTAAAGGATAGGCTCCTGATGTAGAAACCTATGGGGCGGTTGGGGGGGGAGGGGAATTATAAGTTAAATGCGCTAATGACAATGCATTAGATTTGGGAGAGTTTGCGAACAGGAGAAAAGACCCAGGTTGTTAAGATTCAAAGGGTTGGGCGGGGGGGGGGGGTTGGTTGGGGGGGAGTAAAAGGGAAAAATTAAAATGTCACTGTTAAACTGTAAATTGATTAGGTTTTTTTTTTTTTTTTGTATGGACAGGAATTTTAATATGCTTTTGTTTATATATCAATGTGTAAGACTAAATGCACAAATCACATGTATTGATTGAGCAAATGAAAAATAAAAGGATTTAAAAAAAGAAGTAAACAACAAAATTAAATTTGAAAGGATCCATAGGATCAGAAAGCCCGCTGAAATGGCAGGAGATGCCAAGAGATGTTATAGCTAGATTCCATAACTACCAAGATAAGGAACAGATAAGGGCATATATGAGAACTAACCAACCCGCCAAATACGGTGAGACAACTTTGCAGGTATTCCCAGACCTGGCAACAGAGACTCTATCCAGGAGAAGAAATCTTAAACCGCTACTGGAACAACTCAAGACGCTGAACATCCAATATTCATGGGGATTCCCAGCCTGCCTAATTGGACGCAAAGAAGGCCGTTCAGCAACTCTAAGATTCCCAGAAGACACCCCAAAATTCTGTAATAGACTGAACATTCCTCTAGTGGATATCCCGGGCTGGTGGGAAAAGGTTAGGGCGGGAAGGGAGACCTCCGGGAGGTGGGGGGCGAGGGAATGGGTGGGGGAGGGGGAAAGGATGGTAATGGGGGGGGAAGGGGCTGGGGTTTCTCTTCAACTTAAAGTAAATAAGCTACCAGAAGTGCCAATATACCAAGGTCCTTTGAACGTGGATGATAGACAAACAAAATGGGCCCCAACGTTGGGACAGTTATATGTCGGAGGGAGAGGGTTGGGGGAATGTCAGGATACAGGATGTCCACAATAAAAATAGTATCCTACAATGTACGTGGGCTTAACATCCCCACGAAAAGGTTTAATATGTTAAGAGAACTAAAGCACCTCAAGGCCGACGTAGTCCTACAGGAGACGCACATCTCTCAGGACTCAAATCTTAAAATTTGTTCATATGACTACCCAACCTGGTAATATGGGGACTCTCCAACCAAGCGAGCTAAGGGAGTGGCCATAGGATTTGCTAGAGGAGTAAGGTTCACCCCGGAAGAGAGAATGGTGGACCCGGAAGGGCACTATTTAAGAATAAACAATGTGGAGTACTCCATAGCAAATATCTATGGACCCAATAGGAATCCAATAAAATTTCTAAAAGGGGTGGTGGAAAAGTTTATGGAGTTTAAGAGGGGTGAAGCAATTATAGCTGGGGATTTAAATTTTTGTTTGGATCCTGATGTGTACTGTACTTCCCATGTACAGTGGACTTTGAACGCACAGTGGAAGTCACTCAAAAATAAATTATACCAACATCAACTGATGGACGTATGGAGAATACAACATCCAAAAGTACGTGACTATACGTTCCACTCCGCAGTACACGGGACGTATTCGAGAATCAATTTATTTTTGGTAGAGCATAGGATGCGGGACGCAGTGACCAGTTCAAACATAGAAATAGTGACCTTTTCAGACCACGCCCCAGTAACAATAAAATAAAAAATGGAAGGTGTACAAAATAGGACGAATATATGGAAACTTAATGAAGAATTGATACAGGACACTGAGGTTGCGGACAAGATCAAAAAAGAGCTAGAGCTGTAACCATTGAACCCCCCTTTTTTTCTCCCCCCTAAAATCTCCTAATTTTTTTATGACTGCAATTATGTTTTTAATTGTTTGTTACTAGCATCATGCGATTTCTGTACTCATTATGTAAATGTACATCAAATTATGTGGTTTCATGTATTTGTTTTGTAAACGTCTAAACATTCATAGTTGAGAGGCTGTATGCCCAATATATGCTATAAATGAATGTACAATGCAAAATAAATCCAATTTTTCTACTCACTTGACTTTTCAATTTACTGCTGTGTGCTTCATTTAAAGTCCCACTTCTCACCCTCCCCCCTTCCCTCCTTTTTAGTCTGTATTTTAAAATAGTTTGGATGATGTCTCAGAAGCTACAGTATGGGAGGCCCATAAGGCATATATTTGGGGTATCCTGATCGCAATAAGAGTAGCGAAAAAAAAGGAGAGCAGGAAGAAATGTGTCGATTTACACAGAAATCCACGACCTCAAACAGAGACATAAAAACACAGGTGACCACGAAACAGAATTGGCAGTTATCTTAAAAAGAGAGGAACTAAAAGATCTTATTGAGCAGGAAAATAGAACGTCCTTTTATCGGCTCAAGAAAGAGAGGTACTCATTGGGGAGATATGTCAGGAAAATATCTATCTAAAATGCTAAAAAATAAATCTAGGGCTAATTTTATTGAAAGTATACAAACAGGTAACGGGGAAAAGGTATACACAACCCCAGAAATAGCGAGGGCATTTCAAGACTACTATGGGAAACTGTACTCGATAACTCATGAAGATCCCCCAGATAAGGTAAAAAAATAGGATTTTTGTACTCACCGTAAAATACTTTTCTCTGAAGTCCATAGACGGACACAGCTTCCTTATAATCTTGACTTGTGGGTTATGTTCCGTCTATTAGGAGAGGACTAGGCAGACATGTAAATGGTTAAACGTGTAATCTTTAGCAAGGCTGAACAGCCCCACCCAGGGGGCGGTCCCTCTGGTCATAACCCCTCTCACTGCAGTGAGCAGCTCAGTTCGTCAAAAGCAGTACAAACATAAAAATGAGGAGTGGGTGCTGTGTCCGTCCATGGACTTCAGAGAAAAGGATTTTACGGTGAGTACAAAAATCCTATTTTCTCTTTCGTCCATGGACGGACACAGCTTCCTTATAATCTTGACTTGTGGGACGTCCCTAAGCAGGGTCAGAAAACGAGCGGTGGCAACAGCAATAAACAACTTCACCCCAAACAATCAGAGATCTTCAAAGAGGAGTTGCCACTTTAAACAGCCGCCTGCAAAACCTTGCGGCCGAAGCAAGTATCCGCAGATGCATGCACGTAAACTTTGTAAAACTTAGTGAAAATGTGAACGGACGACCAGGTCGCCGCCTTTCACACCTGTAAAACAGACGCCCAATGTTGGAAGGCCCAGGAGGCACCAAGTGTCCTGGTGGAACGCGCCGAGACAAGAAAGGAAGGCGCCCGCTCTTGAAGGGCATAGGCCTGAATCACAATCTGTCTGATCCATCAAGATGGTGGCCAATGACACTGCCAGTCCCGTTTATGGGCCAGTCACAGAGACAAACAGTGAGTCTGACCTCCGAACGGAGCCATAGCAGACAGATACACCCGCAGAGCACGTACCATGTCTAAGGAATGTAACGCAACCTCTTTGGGATGCGACGGCCAAGGACACAGGGATGGAAGTACAATGTCCTTATTCAAAAGAGAGGCTGAAACCACCTTTGGAAAAAACTAAGGCTGCGGGCGTAGCACCGCCTTATTCGTATGACGGATCAAGTAGGGGGACTTGCAAAATAATGCCGCCATTTAGAAACCCTCCTGACAGAGGTAAAGTCACCAGAAAGGCAACTTTCTGAGAGTGTCAAAAGAGGAATCTCCCTGATGTTCTCAAAGGGGGGGTACCAAATTCAATCTCACGGCGGTAGTGGTGGCCGAAACAGAGAGGAGCCACATGTCGGACCCCTTGCACAAACGGACTCACCAGTGAATGAGCTGCCAAGGGTAGTTTAAAGAAAAATAGCCAAGGCTGAAAACTTTCCCCATAACGGTGCGTAAGGCAAGTTTTTGATCCACACCATGCTACAAAAACAGCAGGATCCAGGAAACCGACTATGCCCGTGGGCGCCAACCCATCTCCTCACACAGAGATGTAGGCCTTCCACGAGCGATGATAGATCTTCCGAGAAGATGACTTCCGTGCCCTCAGCATGGAGGAAATTACAGAGTCTGACAGGCCTCGGTCCCTCAGAACCTGACTTTCAATAGCCAAGCCGATAAAGCCAGCGACTGCAAAGCAGGATGAAGTATAGGACCTAAGGGGCATCCGCCACCAGGCGCACTAGGTCGGCGTACCTAGTAGGGATGAGCTCGGTGTTCGAGTCGAACATACGTTCGACTCGAACATCGGCTGTTCGATCGTTCGACGAAGATCGAACGATTTGGGCCGTTCGCGCCTAATTCGAGTGACGCGAACGGCCCACAATGCACTACGCCATCGCAGTGTCATCCAGGCGCTGTGATTGGCCAAGCATGCACTGTGACCCCGCATGCTTGGCCAATCACAGCGCCGGCAGCGAGGAGAGCAATGATTGGCCACAGGCAGGATGCCTGTGGCCAATTATTGCTGAGGGTGTTTAGTACACGCCCCACACTATAAAAGGCCGCCAGCACGGCGGCCTAGTGTAGTGTGTTCCGGAGCAGGGAAAGAGAAGCATAGGCAGGGACAGTGACATTTTTTTTTTCTTGCTTAACCTGGATTCCTTTAGTTTAGGGAAAGAGAAGGATAGGTAGGGAGAGTGTCAGTGTGTTTTACTGTGCGAATCCTTGTTTCTAGGGACAGGGAAGGACAGTGAGGGAAATTCTCCTTGTGCTATAGTGTGCTAAAGCATTGATCATCAACCATCTTTAAAAAATCATTTTTTCTAGGGACAGAAAACTATAGGTAGGGAGAGTGTCAGTGTGTTTTACTGTGATAATCCTTGTTTCTAGGGACAGGGAAGGACAGTGAGGGAAATTCTCCTTGTGCTATAGTGTGCTAAAGCATTGATCATCAACCATCTTTAAAAAAACATTTTTTCTAGGGACAGAAAACTATAGGTAGGAAGAGTGTCAGTTTCTTTCACTGTGATAATCCTTGTTTCTAGGGACAGGGAAGGACAGTGAGGGAAATTCTCCTTGTGCTATAGTGTGCTAAAGCATTGATCATCAACCATCTTTAAAAAAACATTTTTTCTAGGGACAGAAAACTATAGGTAGGAAGAGTGTCAGTTTCTTTCACCGTGATAATCCTTGTTTCTAGGGACAGGGAAGGACAGTGAGGGAAATTCTCCTTGTGCTATAGTGTGCTAAAGCATTGATCATCAACCATCTTTAAAAAAACATTTTTTCTAGGGACAGAAAACTATAGGTAGGAAGAGTGTCCTATTCTTTCACTGTGATAATCCTTGTTTCTAGGGACAGGGAAGGACAGTGAGGGAAATTCTCCTTGTGCTATAGTGTGCTAAAGCATTGATCATCAACCATCTTTAAAAAAACATTTTTTCTAGGGACAGAAAACTATAGGTAGGAAGAGTGTCAGTTTCTTTCACTGTGATAATCCTTGTTTCTAGGGACAGGGAAGGACAGTGAGGGAAATTCTCCTTGTGCTATAGTGTGCTAAAGCATTGATCATCAACCATCTTTAAAAAAACATTTTTTCTAGGGACAGAAAACTATAGGTAGGAAGAGTGTCCTATTCTTTCACTGTGATAATCCTTGTTTCTAGGGACAGGGAAGGAGAGTGAGGGAAATTCTCCTTGTGCTATAGTGTGCTAAAGCATTGATCATCAACCATCTTTAAAAAAACATTTTTTCTAGGGACAGAAAACTATAGGTAGGAAGAGTGTCAGTTTCTTTCACTGTGCAAATCCTTGTTTCTAGGGACAGGGAAGGACAGTGAGGGAAATTCTCCTTGTGCTATAGTGTGCTAAAGCATTGATCATCAACCGTCTTTAAAAAAACATTTTTTCTAGGGACAGAAAACTATAGGTAGGAAGAGTGTCAGTTTCTTTCACTGTGATAATCCTTGTTTCCAGGGACAGGGAAGGACAGTGAGGGAAATTCTCCTTGTGCTATAGTGTGCTAAAGCATTGATCATCAACCGTCTTTAAAAAAACATTTTTTCTAGGGACAGAAAACTATAGGTAGGGAGAGTGTCAGTGTGTTTTACTGTGCAAATCCTTGTTTCTAGGGACAGGGAAGGACAGTGAGGGAAATTCTCCTTGTGCTATAGTGTGCTAAAGCATTGATCATCAACCATCTTTAAAAAAACATTTTTTCTAGGGACAGAAAACTATAGGTAGGAAGAGTGTCAGTTTCTTTCACTGTGATAATCCTTGTTTCTAGGGACAGGGAAGGACAGTGAGGGAAATTCTCCTTGTGCTATAGTGTGCTAAAGCATTGATCATCAACCGTCTTTAAAAAAACATTTTTTCTAGGGACAGAAAACTATAGGTAGGAAGAGTGTCAGTTTCTTTCACTGTGATAATCCTTGTTTGTAGGGACAGGGAAGGACAGTGAGGGAAATTCTCCTTGTGCTATAGTGTGCTAAAGCATTGATCATCAACCATCTTTAAAAAAACATTTTTTCTAGGGACAGAAAACTATAGGTAGGAAGAGTGTCAGTTTCTTTCACTGTGATAATCCTTGTTTGTAGGGACAGGGAAGGACAGTGAGGGAAATTCTCCTTGTGCTATAGTGTGCTAAAGCATTGATCATCAACCGTCTTTAAAAAAACATTTTTTCTAGGGACAGAAAACTATAGGTAGGAAGAGTGTCAGTTTCTTTCACTGTGATAATCCTTGTTTCTAGGGACAGGGAAGGACAGTGAGGGAAATTCTCCTTGTGCTATAGTGTGCTAAAGCATTGATCATCAACCGTCTTTAAAAAATCATTTTTTCTAGGGACAGAAAACTATAGGTAGGGAGAGTGTCAGTGTGTTTTACTGTGCGAATCCTTGTTTCTAGGGACAGGGAAGGACAGTGAGGGAAATTCTCCTTGTGCTATAGTGTGCTAAAGCATTGATCATCAACCGTCTTTAAAAAAACATTTTTTCTAGGGACAGAAAACTATAGGTAGGAAGAGTGTCAGTTTCTTTCACTGTGATAATCCTTGTTTCTAGGGACAGGGAAGGACAGTGAGGGAAATTCTCCTTGTGCTATAGTGTGCTAAAGCATTGATCATCAACCGTCTTTAAAAAAACATTTTTTCTAGGGACAGAAAACTATAGGTAGGAAGAGTGTTAGTTTCTTTCACTGTGATAATCCTTGTTTCTAGGGACAGGGAAGGACAGTGAGGGAAATTCTCCTTGTGCTATAGTGTGCTAAAGCATTGATCATCAACCGTCTTTAAAAAATCATTTTTTTCTAGGGACAGAAAACTATAGGTAGGGAGAGTGTCAGTGTGTTTTACTGTGCGAATCCTTGTTTCTAGGGACAGGGAAGGACAGTGAGGGAAATTCTCCTTGTGCTATAGTGTGCTAAAGCATTGATCATCAACCATCTTTAAAAAAACATTTTTTCTAGGGACAGAAAACTATAGGTAGGAAGAGTGTCAGTTTCTTTCACTGTGATAATCCTTGTTTGTAGGGACAGGGAAGGACAGTGAGGGAAATTCTCCTTGTGCTATAGTGTGCTAAAGCATTGATCATCAACCGTCTTTAAAAAAACATTTTTTTCTAGGGACAGAAAACTATAGGTAGGAAGAGTGTCAGTTTCTTTCACTGTGATAATCCTTGTTTCTAGGGACAGGGAAGGACAGTGAGGGAAATTCTCCTTGTGCTATAGTGTGCTAAAGCATTGATCATCAACCGTCTTTAAAAAATCATTTTTTCTAGGGACAGAAAACTATAGGTAGGGAGAGTGTCAGTGTGTTTTACTGTGCGAATCCTTGTTTCTAGGGACAGGGAAGGACAGTGAGGGAAATTCTCCTTGTGCTATAGTGTGCTAAAGCATTGATCATCAACCGTCTTTAAAAAAACATTTTTTCTAGGGACAGAAAACTATAGGTAGGAAGAGTGTCAGTTTCTTTCACTGTGATAATCCTTGTTTCTAGGGACAGGGAAGGACAGTGAGGGAAATTCTCCTTGTGCTATAGTGTGCTAAAGCATTGATCATCAACCGTCTTTAAAAAAACATTTTTTCTAGGGACAGAAAACTATAGGTAGGAAGAGTGTTAGTTTCTTTCACTGTGATAATCCTTGTTTCTAGGGACAGGGAAGGACAGTGAGGGAAATTCTCCTTGTGCTATAGTGTGCTAAAGCATTCCTCATCAACCATCTTTGAAATCCTTGTTTTTTGGACAGTCAGGGAAATTGTCGTTGTGCTATTCTGTGCGAAAGCAATCATCCTCAACCATATTTAGAAATCCTTAAGTAAAGGGACAGAGAAGGACACCTGAAGGTATCCCTTATTGCTTTTTTCCCATCTCCCTGCAGGCCATCTATTAGAATGTCTGGAAGGCAAACAAGGAGAGGCAGACAGTCAGGAGGCAATAAAAGAGGGCAAGCAGGCTCTGTGTCTGGGGGCAACAGTGCTGGTCGTGGACGCGGTGCATTGTCATCAGCACATGGCCATGGGACACGCTTGTCCTTCTTTTCGGCAGCTGGACATGTTGAGCCACATCATGCCGAAGACTTGGTAGAGTGGATGACCAAGCCCTCCTCCTCCTCCTCATCCTCTCTCACCCAGGCTCAGGGTACTGGCAAAGCAGCTGCCAAAGCGTCCTCTTCCCTGGTATCAATGTCAGACTCATCATCAGTCACTCCTTCCCTAGACCCACCATGTCCTCCTCCTGAGGAGTCCCCCGAACTGTTTGAGCACAGTGTTGGGTACATGCTCCAGGAGGATGCCCAGCGTTTCGAAGGGTCTGATGATGAAACCCAGCTACAGGAAGGCAGTAGCGTGAGAGCAGACAGAGGGGATGCTCAAGAAGGACACCAATCTGGCAGTCATGTTCCAGCAGCTGCAGCATACTGCCAGATTGGCTCCAGTGATGAGGAGGGAGGGGATGATGAGGTCACTGACTCCACGTGGGTGCCTAATAGGAGGAGGATGAGGAGGAGGCACATCTCCAACGAGGCAGGATGCCCTTTGGTGGCCAGCGTAAGGGCAGTACACCGACGGAATCACACCGCAGAGCTCCGCCTGTGCAGGGCGCTGCCTCTGCCCGTCATTCAAAAAGTTCTTTGGTGTGGGCCTTTTTTGAGGCTAGTGCATCAGATCGCACAGCTGCTGTTTGCAACATATGTCTCAAGCGTATATCGCGTGGCCAAAACATCAGCCGCTTGGGTACCACATGCCTGACCAGACATATGTTGACCTGCCATGCAGCTCATTGGCAAGCCTACCTCAAAGACCCACACCAAAGAACAAAGCGGACCTCTCCTTGCACCGCATCAGCTGGGATCTCCAACCCCACTATAACTTCAGTCCTCTCTGAAACATGCACTGAGAGGAATGAAGGTGTAGAATTAGGTGTGTCACAGCCAAGTAGTTGCGGCCACTCTGCTAGCAGTACACCGACGTCCGATTCTAGCAGGCAAATTTCCCTGCCCCAGCTGCTGGACCGTCAAAAGAAGTTCACTCCCAGCCATCCACATGCCCAGCGGTTGAATGCTAGCTTGGCTAAATTGCTAGCGCTTCAACTGCTGCCTTTTCAGTTGGTAGACTCGGCCCCCTTCCGTGAGTTTGTGCAATGTGCGGTTCCTCAGTGGCAGGTTCCCAAACGCCACTTTTTCTCACGGAAGGCTATTCCGGCTCTCTACCGGCATGTGGAAGGCAATGTCTTGGCCTCGCTGGACAGGGCGGTCAGCGGTAAGGTGCATATTACCGCTGACTCATGGTCCAGCAGGCATGGACAGGGACGTTACCTTTCTTTCACGGCCCATTGGGTCACTCTTTTGGCAGCTGGGAAGGATGCAGGACAAGGTGCAGTAGTGTTGGAGGTTGTTCCACCACCACGCCTCCAAAATGCTACTACTGGTTGTGACACACCTCTCTCCTCCACCCCCTCCTCTTCTTCTTCCTCCATGGCCTCTTCCTGTGGTTTGTCCTCTGAACCAGCGGTGCTCCGTAGCCGTTCAAGGGGCTACGCAAGTACGCAGGCAAAAAGATGCCATGCCGTGCTTGCGCTGGTGTGTTTGGGGGACAGAAGCCACACTGGGGCAGAGGTCCTGTCTGCTCTGCAGGGCCAGGCCGAGAGGTGGTTGACGCCACGCCAGCTTAAGCCAGGAATGGTGGTTTGCGACAATGGCACCAACCTCCTCTCCGCCCTCCGACAGGGACAACTGACCCATGTGCCCTGTGTGGCTCACGTCCTTAACCTGGTGGTGCAGCGGTTCTTGGGCAGGTACCCGGGCTTACAGGATGTCCTGAGGCAGGCCAGGAAAGTCTGTGTGCATTTCCGCAGATCTTATAATGCCAGTGCTCACCTGGCTGAGCTGCAAAAGGAGTTGAACCTGCCCAAGAACCGCCTTATATGTGACATGCCCACCAGGTGGAACTCAACGTTGGCCATGCTGCAGCGGCTGAACACGCAGCAGAGGGCCATCAATGAGTACCTGTGCGACTACGGCACCAGGACAGGGTCAGGGGAGCTTGGTTTTTTTTCTCCACGCCAGTGGGGCATGATCAGGGATGCATGCACTGTCCTGGCACCATTTGAGGAGGCCACGAGGATGGTGAGCAGTGACAGTGCATGCATCAGTGACACTGTACCTCTTGTCCACCTGTTGGAGCACACGCTGCGTGGAATAATGGACAGGGCACTTGAGGCAGAACAGAGGCAGGAAGAGGAGGACTTCCTTGCCTCTCAAGGCCCCCTTTACCCAGACAGTGTTCCTTCTGTCCCACCCATCGCACAGGAAGAGGAGGAGGAGGATTGTGTCAGCATGGAGGTGGAGGCTGGCACTCAGCATCATCAGCAGCAGTCTTTTAGGGATGATTTACAGTCCCAAGAAACCAGTGGACTTGTACGTGGCTGGGAGGAGGTGGCTGCGGATCATGTCGTCCTTAGTGACCCAGAGGACTCCGGACCGAATGCCTCAGCAAACCTACGCTGCATGGCCTCCCTGATCCTGCAAAGTCTGCGGAAGGATCCTCGTATTCTTCGGATCAAGGAGAGGGACCATTACTGGCTGGCCACTCTCCTTGATCCACGGTACAAGGGTAAGGTTGCGGACCTTATGTTACCGTCGCAGAGGGAGCAGAGGATGAGACAACTCCGGGAGGCCTAGCAGAAAGGTCTGTGCAACGCGTTCCCAGAGACTGGGAGGTTACAAACTCCTGGTCCTGGACAACGAGTTGCTGAGGCTTCGGCCAGTCAAAGAAGGAGCGGTGGGGAAGGTGGCCGTCTGACCGATGCGTTCAGACAATTCTTTAGTCCGCAGCCCCAAAGTATGATCGGTTCCAGCAACCATCGCCAGCGTCTGATAAACATGGTGCAGGAATATCTAGGGGCAAGGTCAGACTTGGACACCTTCCCCACCGAAAATCCTCTGGCTTACTGGGTCTTGAGGATGGATCACTGGCCAGAGCTTGCACAGTATGCAATTGAGCTACTGGCCTGTCCTGCATCCAGCGTTCTTTCGGAACGCACATTCAGTGCTGCTGGAGGATTTGTCACGGATCACAGGGTGCGCCTGTCCACTGACTCGGTTGATCGACTGACTTTCATCAAGATGAACCAGTCTTGGATCACCACCAGCTACCACACACCTGATGCTGATATAACAGACTAATTGATTTTAACATGTCACATCCCTTCAAGACTGATGCTGATGCTGAGTGCCTGTGCTGTTATGTTGACTGGCTATCCTCCGAGTCCTCAATGATACGATTGATGATGATAGCTTGGAAGATCATTTTTGTTTATGGGTGCCGCCACCAGTGGCTAAGGCCCAATTTTTCAGCCCCTGTTTTACAGGGGCGTGTAATTACAATTTTTTTTAGCAATAATTTGCCATAGGGCTCATTGCTGTGCTCCAAGTACAGTATCTGTGAGGGGTTGGAGTGTTGTGCCACCAGTGCCTAAGGCCCAATTTTTCAGCCCCTGTTTAACAGGGGCGTGTCATTACAATTTTTGAAGCAATACTTTGCAACAGGGCTCATTGCTGTGCTCCAAGTACAGTATCTGTGAGGGGTTGTAGTGTTGTGCCACCAGTGCCTAAGGCCCAATTTTTCAGCCCCTGTTCAACAGGGGCATTTAATTACAATTCTTGATCTAATAATTCACAGCAGGGCCCATTCCTGCACCCACCAAGAGTAACTCTGAGGGCTTACAGTGTTGTGGCAACGCCACCACCACCACGAAAGGCCCAATTTTTCAGCCCCTGTTCAAAAGGGGCATGTAATTACAATTCTTGATCTAATAATTCACAGCAGGGCCCATTCCTGCACCCACCAAGAGTAACTCTGAGGGCTTACAGTGTTGTGGCAACACCACCACCACCACCACGAAAGGCCCAATTTTTCAGCCCCTGTTCAACAGGGGCATGCAATTACAATTCTTGATCTAATAATTCACAGCAGGGCCCATTGCTGCACCCACCAAGAGTAACTGTCAGGGCTTACAGTGTTGTGGCACCAGCACCACCATCAAAGGCCCAATTTTTACTACCACTGTTCAACAATTATATGTAATTAAAATTCCTGATATAATAGTTGACAGCAGGGCGTTCCAGCACCAACCAAGAGTAACTGTGAGTGCTTACAGTGTTGTGCCAACACCAACAACTAAGGGGCCTATTTCTGCAGAGTATATACGGCAGGTCCCTACTTTCAAACATCCAACTTACAAACGACTCCTACTTGCAAACGCAAGAAGACAACAGGAAGTGAGAGGAAATCTACCCCTTGGAAGGAAAATTCTCTCCTGTAAGAATTAATATGGGAGAAAGGTGTCTCCTCTATACTGATGCTTTATCAGCAATCCTTGTTTCAAGAAAAACACCACATTTCAAAAACAGTTGTCATTGGGACGGAAAGTGAGGTGAAATGTTCTGAACAGGGGCACAGACAGCAAAACAAATGTTACAGGGGTGATAACCCTTACCTATGTTTTCCAAAAAGTTTAAAAATAGATTTTTGGGCTGGAGCTACACTTAAACAATGTACCTGTTCAAAATTACAAACAGATTCTACATAAGAACAAACCTACAGTCCCTGTCTTGTATGCACCGCCTGTATACGGCTGTTCAGAGTATATAGGGCCTTTTTTATTTTATGTGCGGGGTTCCCCTTAATATCCATACAAGACCCAAAGGGGCTGGTAATGGGCTGGGGTAAGGGGGGGGGGTCATGGGGTAGCTATGCCATTTTTCTTAAAGATTTTCATCCATATTACCGGGAGCAGACATTACATTAAAGCCGCAAGCAGTTTTAAATGGCTTTTTTTTCCTTTAGAAGTGTCATTTTGTGCAGGGACAGTTCTAAACACGGGAAACACGTGGCACTTCACAGGCATACTTTAGACACCCCCCAGGTACGATATTTAAAGGAATATTTGACTTTTTTTTTTTCACTTTATGCATCATTAAAATGACTGCTCCCGAAAAACGACCGTTTTTAAAACTTCTTTTTGCATTGATACATGTCCCCTGCTGCAGAACCCGGGTTCCCAAACCCTTTTTAGGACAATAACATGCATAATAGTCGTTATAATTAGCACTAGTGATGAGCCGAACACCCCCGGGTTCGGTTCGCACCAGAACCCGCGAACGGACCGAAAGTTCGTACGAACATTAGAACCCTATTAAATACAATGGATGCGAACGTTCGAATTCTAAAGTGCTAATTATAACGACTATTATGCATGTTATTGTCCTAAAAAGGGTTTGGGAACCCGGGTTCTGCACCAGGGGACATGTATCAATGCAAAAAGAAGTTTTAAAAACGGTCGTTTTTCGGGAGCAGTCATTTTAATGATGCATAAAGTGAAAAAAAAAAGTCAAATATTCCTTTAAATATCGTACCTGGGGGGTGTCTAAAGTATGCCTGTGAAGTGCCACGTGTTTCCCGTGTTTAGAACTGTCCCTGCACAAAATGACACTTCTAAAGGAAAAAAAAGCCATTTAAAACTACTTGCGGCTTTAATGTAATGTCTGCTCCCGGTAATATGGATGAAAATCTTTAAGAAAAATGGCATAGCTACCCCATGACCCCCCCCACCCCCACCCCAGCCCATTACCAGCCCCTTTGGGTCTTGTATGGATATTAAGGGGAACCCCGCACATAAAATAAAAAAGGCCCTATATACTCTGAACAGCCGTATACAGGCGGTGCATACAAGACAGGGACTGTAGGTTTGTTCTTATGTAGAATCTGTTTGTAATTTTGAACAGGTACATTGTTTAAGTGTAGCTCCAGCCCAAAAATCTATTTTTAAACTTTTTGGAAAACATAGGTAAGGGTTATCACCCCTGTAACATTTGTTTTGCTGTCTGTGCCCCTGTTCAGAACATTTCACCTCACTTTCCGTCCCAATGACAACTGTTTTTGAAATGTGGTGTTTTTCTTGAAACAAGGATTGCTGATAAAGCATCAGTACAGAGGAGACACCTTTCTCCCATATTAATTCTTACAGGAGAGAATTTTCCTTCCAAGGGGTAGATTTCCTCTCACTTCCTGTTGTCTTCTTGCGTTTGCAAGTAGGAGTCGTTTGTAAGTTGGATGTTTGAAAGTAGGGACCTGCCGTATATACTCTGCAGAAATAGGCCCCTTAGTTGTTGGTGTTGGCACAACACTGTAAGCACTCACAGTTACTCTTGGTTGGTGCTGGAACGCCCTGCTGTCAACTATTATATCAGGAATTTTAATTACATATAATTGTTGAACAGTGGTAGTAAAAATTGGGCCTTTGATGGTGGTGCTGGTGCCACAACACTGTAAGCCCTGACAGTTACTCTTGGTGGGTGCAGCAATGGGCCCTGCTGTGAATTATTAGATCAAGAATTGTAATTGCATGCCCCTGTTGAACAGGGGCTGAAAAATTGGGCCTTTCGTGGTGGTGGTGGTGGTGTTGCCACAACACTGTAAGCCCTCAGAGTTACTCTTGGTGGGTGCAGGAATGGGCCCTGCTGTGAATTATTAGATCAAGAATTGTAATTACATGCCCCTTTTGAACAGGGGCTGAAAAATTGGGCCTTTCGTGGTGGTGGTGGTGGTGGCGTTGCCACAACACTGTAAGCCCTCAGAGTTACTCTTGGTGGGTGCAGGAATGGGCCCTGCTGTGAATTATTAGATCAAGAATTGTAATTACATGCCCCTTTTGAACAGGGGCTGAAAAATTGGGCCTTTCGTGGTGGTGGTGGCGTTGCCACAACACTGTAAGCCCTCAGAGTTACTCTTGGTGGGTGCAGCAATGGGCCCTGCTGTGAATTATTAGATCAAGAATTGTAATTACATGCCCCTGTTGAACAGGGGCTGAAAAATTGGGCCTTAGGCACTGGTGGCACAACACTACAACCCCTCACAGATACTGTACTTGGAGCACAGCAATGAGCCCTATGGCAAATTATTGCTAAAAAAATTGTAATTACACGCCCCTGTAAAACAGGGGCTGAAAAATTGGGCCTTAGCCACTGGTGGCGGCACCCATAAACAAAAATGATCTTCCAAGCTATCATCATCAATCGTATCATTGAGGACTCGGAGGAGGAGGATAGCCAGTCAACATAACAGCACAGGCACTCAGCATCAGCATCAGTCTTGAAGGGATGTGACATGTTAAAATCAATTAGTCTGTTATATCAGCATCAGGTGTGTGGTAGCTGGTGGTGATCCAAGACTGGTTCATCTTGATGAAAGTCAGTCGATCAACCGAGTCAGTGGACAGGCGCACCCTGTGATCCGTGACAAATCCTCCAGCAGCACTGAATGTGCGTTCCGAAAGAACGCTGGATGCAGGACAGGCCAGTAGCTCAATTGCATACTGTGCAAGCTCTGGCCAGTGATCCATCCTCAAGACCCAGTAAGCCAGAGGATTTTCGGTGGGGAAGGTGTCCAAGTCTGACCTTGCCCCTAGATATTCCTGCACCATGTTTATCAGACGCTGGCGATGGTTGCTGGAACCGATCATACTTTGGGGCTGCGGACTAAAGAATTGTCTGAACGCATCGGTCAGACGGCCACCTTCCCCACCGCTCCTTCTTTGACTGGCCGAAGCCTCAGCAACTCGTTGTCCAGGACCAGGAGTTTGTAACCTCCCAGTCTCTGGGAACGCGTTGCACAGACCTTTCTGCAAGGCCTCCCGCAGTTGTCTCATCCTCTGCTCCCTCTGCGACGGTAACATAAGGTCCGCAACCTTACCCTTGTACCATGGATCAAGGAGAGTGGCCAGCCAGTAATGGTCCCTCTCCTTGATCCGAAGAATACGAGGATCCTTCCGCAGACTTTGCAGGATCAGGGAGGCCATGCAGCGTAGGTTTGCTGAGGCATTCGGTCCGGAGTCCTCTGGGTCACTAAGGACGACATGATCCGCAGCCACCTCCTCCCAGCCACGTACAAGTCCACTGGTTTCTTGGGACTGTAAATCATCCCTAAAAGACTGCTGCTGATGATGCTGAGTGCCAGCCTCCACCTCCATGCTGACACAATCCTCCTCCTCCTCCTCCTCCTCCTCTTCCTGTGCGATGGGTGGGACAGAAGGAACACTGTCTGGGTAAAGGGGGCCTTGAGAGGCAAGGAAGTCCTCCTCTTCCTGCCTCTGTTCTGCCTCAAGTGCCCTGTCCATTATTCCACGCAGCGTGTGCTCCAACAGGTGGACAAGAGGTACAGTGTCACTGATGCATGCACTGTCACTGCTCACCATCCTCGTGGCCTCCTCAAATGGTGCCAGGACAGTGCATGCATCCCTGATCATGCCCCACTGGCGTGGAGAAAAAAAACCAAGCTCCCCTGACCCTGTCCTGGTGCCGTAGTCGCACAGGTACTCATTGATGGCCCTCTGCTGCGTGTGCAGCCGCTGCAGCATGGCCAACGTTGAGTTCCACCTGGTGGGCATGTCACATATAAGGCGGTTCTTGGGCAGGTTCAACTCCTTTTGCAGCTCAGCCAGGCGAGCACTGGCATTATAAGATCTGCGGAAATGCACACAGACTTTCCTGGCCTGCCTCAGGACATCCTGTAAGCCCGGGTACCTGCCCAAGAACCGCTGCACCACCAGGTTAAGGACGTGAGCCACACAGGGCACATGGGTCAGTTGTCCCTGTCGGAGGGCGGAGAGGAGGTTGGTGCCATTGTCGCAAACCACCATTCCTGGCTTAAGCTGGCGTGGCGTCAACCACCTCTCTGCCTGGCCCTGCAGAGCAGACAGGACCTCTGCCCCAGTGTGGCTTCTGTCCCCCAAACACACCAGCGCAAGCACGGCATGGCATCTTTTTGCCTGCGTACTTGCGTAGCCCCTTGAACGGCTACGGAGCACCGCTGGTTCAGAGGACAAACCACAGGAAGAGGCCATGGAGGAAGAAGAAGAGGAGGGGGTGGAGGAGAGAGGTGTGTCACAACCAGTAGTAGCATTTTGGAGGCGTGGTGGTGGAACAACCTCCAACACTACTGCACCTTGTCCTGCATCCTTCCCAGCTGCCAAAAGAGTGACCCAATGGGCCGTGAAAGAAAGGTAACGTCCCTGTCCATGCCTGCTGGACCATGAGTCAGCGGTAATATGCACCTTACCGCTGACCGCCCTGTCCAGCGAGGCCAAGACATTGCCTTCCACATGCCGGTAGAGAGCCAGAATAGCCTTCCGTGAGAAAAAGTGGCGTTTGGGAACCTGCCACTGAGGAACCGCACATTGCACAAACTCACGGAAGGGGGCCGAGTCTACCAACTGAAAAGGCAGCAGTTGAAGCGCTAGCAATTTAGCCAAGCTAGCATTCAACCGCTGGGCATGTGGATGGCTGGGAGTGAACTTCTTTCGACGGTCCAGCAGCTGGGGCAGGGAAATTTGCCTGCTAGAATCGGACGTCGGTGTACTGCTAGCAGAGTGGCCGCAACTACTTGGCTGTGACACACCTAATTCTACACCTTCATTCCTCTCAGTGCATGTTTCAGAGAGGACTGAAGTTATAGTGGGGTTGGAGATCCCAGCTGATGCGGTGCAAGGAGAGGTCCGCTTTGTTCTTTGGTGTGGGTCTTTGAGGTAGGCTTGCCAACGAGCTGCATGGCAGGTCAACATATGTCTGGTCAGGCATGTGGTACCCAAGCGGCTGATGTTTTGGCCACGCGATATACGCTTGAGACATATGTTGCAAACAGCAGCTGTGCGATCTGATGCACTAGCCTCAAAAAAGGCCCACACCAAAGAACTTTTTGAATGATGGGCAGAGGCAGCGCCCTGCACAGGCGGAGCTCTGCGATGTGATTCCGTCGGTGTACTGCCCTTACGCTGGCCACCAAAGGGCATCCTGCCTCGTTGGAGATGTGCCTCCTCCTCATCCTCCTCCTCTCTCCTATTAGGCACCCACGTGGAGTCAGTGACCTCATCATCCCCTCCCTCCTCATCACTGGAGCCAATCTGGCAGTATGCTGCAGCTGCTGGAACATGACTGCCAGATTGGTGTCCTTCTTGAGCATCCCCTCTGTCTGCTCTCACACTACTGCCTTCCTGTAGCTGGGTTTCATCATCAGACCCTTCGAAACGCTGGGCATCCTCCTGGAGCATGTACCCAACACTGTGCTCAAACAGTTCGGGGGACTCCTCAGGAGGAGGACATGGTGGGTCTAGGGAAGGAGTGACTGATGATGAGTCTGACATTGATACCAGGGAAGAGGACGCTTTGGCAGCTGCTTTGCCAGTACCCTGAGCCTGGGTGAGAAAGGATGAGGAGGAGGAGGAGGGCTTGGTCATCCACTCTACCAAGTCTTCGGCATGATGTGGCTCAACATGTCCAGCTGCCGAAAAGAAGGACAAGCGTGTCCCATGGCCATGTGCTGATGACAATGCACCGCGTCCACGACCAGCACTGTTGCCCCCAGACACAGAGCCTGCTTGCCCTCTTTTATTGCCTCCTGACTGTCTGCCCCTCCTTGTTTGCCTTCCAGACATTCTAATAGATGGCCTGCAGGGAGATGGGAAAAAAGCAATAAGGGCTACCTTCAGGTGTCCTTCTCTGTCCCTTTACTTAAGGATTTCTAAATATGGTTGAGGATGATTGCTTTCGCACAGAATAGCACAACGACAATTTCCCTGACTGTCCAAAAAACAAGGATTTCAAAGATGGTTGATGAGGAATGCTTTAGCACACTATAGCACAAGGAGAATTTCCCTCACTGTCCTTCCCTGTCCCTAGAAACAAGGATTATCACAGTGAAAGAAACTGACACTCTTCCTACCTATAGTTTTCTGTCCCTAGAAAAAATGTTTTTTTAAAGACGGTTGATGATCAATGCTTTAGCACACTATAGCACAAGGAGAATTTCCCTCACTGTCCTTCCCTGTCCCTAGAAACAAGGATTCGCACAGTAAAACACACTGACACTCTCCCTACCTATAGTTTTCTGTCCCTAGAAAAAATGATTTTTTAAAGACGGTTGATGATCAATGCTTTAGCACACTATAGCACAAGGAGAATTTCCCTCACTGTCCTTCCCTGTCCCTAGAAACAAGGATTATCACAGTGAAAGAAACTGACACTCTTCCTACCTATAGTTTTCTGTCCCTAGAAAAAATGTTTTTTTAAAGACGGTTGATGATCAATGCTTTAGCACACTATAGCACAAGGAGAATTTCCCTCACTGTCCTTCCCTGTCCCTAGAAACAAGGATTATCACAGTGAAAGAAACTGACACTCTTCCTACCTATAGTTTTCTGTCCCTAGAAAAAATGTTTTTTTAAAGACGGTTGATGATCAATGCTTTAGCACACTATAGCACAAGGAGAATTTCCCTCACTGTCCTTCCCTGTCCCTAGAAACAAGGATTATCACAGTGAAAGAAACTGACACTCTTCCTACCTATAGTTTTCTGTCCCTAGAAAAAATGTTTTTTTAAAGATGGTTGATGATCAATGCTTTAGCACACTATAGCACAAGGAGAATTTCCCTCACTGTCCTTCCCTGTCCCTAGAAACAAGGATTCGCACAGTAAAACACACTGACACTCTCCCTACCTATAGTTTTCTGTCCCTAGAAAAAATGTTTTTTTAAAGACGGTTGATGATCAATGCTTTAGCACACTATAGCACAAGGAGAATTTCCCTCACTGTCCTTCCCTGTCCCTAGAAACAAGGACTATCACAGTGAAAGAAACTGACACTCTTCCTACCTATAGTTTTCTGTCCCTAGAAAAAATGTTTTTTTAAAGACGGTTGATGATCAATGCTTTAGCACACTATAGCACAAGGAGAATTTCCCTCACTGTCCTTCCCTGTCCCTAGAAACAAGGATTATCACAGTGAAAGAAACTGACACTCTTCCTACCTATAGTTTTCTGTCCCTAGAAAAAATGTTTTTTTAAAGATGGTTGATGATCAATGCTTTAGCACACTATAGCACAAGGAGAATTTCCCTCACTGTCCTTCCCTGTCCCTAGAAACAAGGATTCGCACAGTAAAACACACTGACACTCTCCCTACCTATCCTTCTCTTTCCCTAAACTAAAGGAATCCAGGTTAAGCAAGAAAAAAAATGTCACTGTCCCTGCCTATGCTTCTCTTTCCCTGCTCCGGAACACACTACACTAGGCCGCCGTGCTGGCGGCCTTTTATAGTGTGGGGCGTGTACTTAACACCCTCAGCAATAATTGGCCACAGGCATCCTGCCTGTGGCCAATCATTGCTCTCCTCGCTGCCGGCGCTGTGATTGGCCAAGCATGCGGGGTCACAGTGCATGCTTGGCCAATCACAGCGCCTGGATGACACTGCGATGGCGTAGTGCATTGTGGGCCGTTCGCGTCACTCGAATTAGGCGCGAACGGCCCAAATCGTTCGATCTTCGTCGAACGATCGAACAGCCGATGTTCGAGTCGAACGTATGTTCGACTCGAACACCGAGCTCATCCCTAATTAGCACTTTAGAATTCGAACGTTCGCATCCATTGTATTTAATAGGGTTCTAATGTTCGTACGAACTTTCGGTCCGTTCGCGGGTTTTGGTGCGAACCGAACCCGGGGGTGTTCGGCTCATCACTAGTACCTAGGACGCCGTGGCCAATCTGAAGCAATTAGAGTCACCGGAATCCTCTCAGTCCCCACTCTGCGGAGCAGACGAGGCAGAAGATTCAGTGGGGGAAAAGTATAACTAAGCCAAATACTGACCCTACGGGGCCACCCACGTGTCCGTCGCGTCCGCCCAGGGATCCTTGGCCCTGGCCACAAACTTCAATACCTTCCGATTGAATCGAGAAGCCAGGAGATCCACGTCTGGCGTGCCCACCTTAGGCAAAAGAGTCAAAACACATCCGGGTGTTGCGACCATTCTCCTTGGTCCAGCATCTGGCGACTTAGGTTGTCAGCTTGCCAGTTTTCTACACCCAGAATAAAAACAGCCGATAGAGCCGGCACGCTCCGTTCTGCCCACTGCAGGATGTGAGCGACCTCCAATGCTGCAGCAGAGCTGCTTGTTCCTCCTTGATGGTAGACATATGCCACAGTCGTGGCATTGTCTGAGTACCATCCAGTGAAAAGGAAGGAATGACTTTCCGGACTGAAGGGCCGGAGATTTCAGCCACCAGACCACGGGAGGTCTGACCAGGTGGCTCACCCAGGTTTGACAATCCAGGGACAATGGAGACCTGTCCCATTTGGACAGGATCTCCCTCAGCAAGACTTGAGTATGGAATTTGAGCATACGGCACTGTCTCGAAGGAGGCTACCATAAGACCCAGGACTCGCATGCAAAAGCGCAGCGACGACCACCAGCGGGATGCCACTGCTTCACCGCTGTCTGAAGAGCCTGCAATTTGTTCAGCGGGAAAAAAAAAACCTTGCCTCCTGAAGATACCAGGATCAAGCCAGGTAATCCAGGCACCGAGTCGGCACCAACCCCGACTTCAGGAGGTTCAGTATTTGAAGGATCTAACTGTCAATCGCCACATCCTCCTCTATTTCTGAGTACGCAATAGCCCTCAGATGGAGGTCGTCCAGGTAGCCCACAATAGCAATTCCTCGCTGTCTTAGCAAGGCCAGGATCGTGGTGAACACCTTGGAGAAACCCTTGGTGCCGATGCCAGGCCAAAAGGTAGAGCCCCGAAACTGCAAGTGATCGACCCCGACTGCAAAAAGCAGAAATTTCTGATGCCCGACATAAACGGGGACCTGTAAATATGCATCCTTGACGTCCAAGGACGCCAGAAAAATCCCCCCGGATGGAGAGCAGCGAACTGAATCCATCCTGAACCTTCGTACTTTTACAAAGGA
Organism: Rana muscosa; assembly: GCA_029206835.1. NCBI lineage: Eukaryota > Metazoa > Chordata > Amphibia > Anura > Ranidae > Rana > Rana muscosa. The sequence continues at coordinate 83,664,028 of CM055118.1, forward strand.
GTTGAGGGCCTTGAGGTCCAGGATTGGACGACCCCATCCTACTGTGGGACTACAAACAGATTGGAATAGAATCCCTGAAGCCTTTCCAGCAGGGAAGTCCACCGCGCAAAGGTGACCCCCCACCCGAGAGTCGGGCAAGGGCAGCCCATCATGCAGTCACAGATTTGTTCGCAGGCCGTCTGGCTTGCGAACCCAGGGACACTTCTTTGCCCCTCAGCTGGCCCCTTGTCGGCCTGGGAACGCTCACCTGCGGACCCAGCGGAAAGAAAATACCGCTTGTGAATGAAAAAAAAAGGGGGGGGGGGCCGGGCCTACGGCGTGGCTCCGCACCCTTCTGGATTGTGGGAGCGCCGTGCTCCCACCCCAACGACATTTTCAATAATGTCATCCAGTGAGGCTCCAAAAGATCCCCAACCCTGGAAGAGCAAATCCGCCAGAGTCTTCTTGGACGTCTGGCCCGCAGACCAGCATTTCAGTCAAATCATGCGGCGTAGCCCCACCGCAGGTACTGAAAATTCTGGACAGTCAGGGAGCTGTATTGAAGGCCGCATTGCGGACATAATTGAGGCCACGCACCAACCGGTCCGCTATCATGCAGACCGGGGAAGCCTGTTGCTATTCACATCATGGTGCAGCATATCTTAACCCATTTAAGGAAGCGACAGTGACACCAGGGTGGTGGCCAACAGCGGCCGCAACGCAGACCCCAAAACCATGAACAAGGACCGGGCCACCGCCTCGGTCCTCCAGTCTGCAGGGACCTTAAGACCAGGGGTCCCTTCCACTGGAATAATGGTAATTCCCTGGAGATCGGGGGGCCCCATCGGGAGAGAATTCCCTTTTTCAGGAATACTTCTCAAAAGGGATAACGGACTGCCATGCGATTTTTTTTTGGAGCGCTGCGGCCGTTTTCATTTTCAGAATATAAAACTTATCAAATAAGCTTGCAGGGAAACATCCTAGCGATGCGGGTCGGCTTGTGGGACCCAGAAGGGACCGGCACCTGAATAGATGCCCTTGCCGTATCCTCCATTTCAGTGAGGATGGTGATAAGTGCCCCAACAAGCGCCTTTTGCGCCGACCCGGACACAGAAGCAGTTCCGCACTGTCCAAAAAGTCCTGGTCTGCATCTTCTGACATGTCAGAGCAGGGGACACCTGCCACAGCAAGGCCCGAGTCTGAATCTCTTCCCCGAAGATGGTGGGGGAGGGGGCATTTTTACCTCCCTTGGTCCCGCATACCGCTTCCATCCTGGCAATAAGAGTCTTCAGGACCGCTGACATAGCCTCCACAGCCCCAGCAGGTGCAGGGGCATCGGCTGCCAGGACAGGAATGTCTGGGGAAGAAGCGCCAGTATGGCGCCATGCTGGCCCACTCGCCCGACCCTAGGGACCCAAGGCAAGTACACAGACCACCCCCTAGCTGCCACAGATGACGAGGGGACCCCCCTGGAGGACTCACCACCCGACCCAGGCACTGCACAGTCACCGTCCGCTCTCCCAGAGCTGAGGTGTTCCCTGTGTCACTCACTCTCTTCTGAGGTGATCACTGCTGTTCGCGCCGTCCAGAGGACTATTTGTGACCACTAGAGGCAGAAACCAGGTGGAAAAAAAACACAAGAAAATGGCCGCCAGCCCTGTAAAGGCGCGCAGTCCACAAGAAAATGGCCGCCGGTCATCTCTATGGAAAGAGAGCGCGGACTACAAGAAAATGGCTGCCGCTTTTCACAATAGAAAAAACGGCGCCGGTCACCGCCAAAATGGCCGCCGACCATGCTGACAAGCACAGAGGTAAAAAAAACATGGCAGCGAACACCCGGGCACCCAACTGAGGTCCCCCCACACACACACAAGACAGCACACCCCAGCAGAGAGTGGCCCCCAAGCGCAGCATAGCCCACAGTCAAGTGGAGCCCCCTGGTGGACCCCCAAGTCAGTGCACAGCAAGCCCAGCCACATAGCACATGGGGAGGAGGGAAAAGGACAGGGAGAGAGGAAAGGGAGGGTGGGAACCCCGGAGGGTGGGAACCCCCTAATCGACCTCCCCAGGAATGTCCAGCCGTGCCACCCTGCCGGAGCAGGGGGACTGCTACTTACCCATCCTGCGTGGACTCGCTGAAGGCATTCCTGACAGACCCAACGTCCACGCGCTTATGGCATGGCTGTCGACCCAGCACACTGTGACACGGACATATAGCCAGGTCATATGTGTGCCCCGGAGCATATAGCTCACCGGCTACCCCTGGAGCAACAGGGCATGTCGTGGATGACCCAGCGCATAGCTAAAGGTCGGCACACGCTCGATGGCTGAAAATGGGTGGACTACAAGGATCTGGGATTCAGCCTGTCACCCAGTCGGCAGTTGATAGTAGATCCCAGGATCAAAAAGTAGAAAAAATAGAAAAAATCCACAGGACCAATGGGCCCCAGGGAGCCATGTCCTTCTCCTCTGCTAGGCAGAAAAAAACTGAGCTGCTCACTGCAGTGAGAGGGTTTATGACCAGAGGGACCGCCCCCTGGGCGGGGCTGTTCAGCCTTGCTAAAGAATACATGTTTAAAGTGGTTGTAAACCCTGTTGAGTTTTTTTTTTTAACTAACCTGCAAGACAAAGCTATAATGAGCTAGTATGACTAGCATACTAGCTCATTATGTACCACTTACCTTAGATCGGGGCCCCCGAAGTAGTCCGTGTCCCTCCTCTAGCCGCATCCATCGCTGCGGCGATAGCCGGAATGTTACTTCCGGGTATCGCCGCTGCAGCCAATCACAGCGCCGCTCCGGCGCTGTGATTGGCCGGAGCGGCGAAGACGTGACTCCGTGCATGCGCGCATGAGCCGTCGAATTCGGCTACGTCGTCGAATGTTGCGACCTAGGTGAATTTGTGAATGGGGTTAACCCCATGCGCGTGACGTCAGCGTCGCCGCTTTTAAATGCAAATATCTCCTTAACCGTGTAGGTTAAGGAGATATTTCATGCACCTAGAGGTAAGCCTTAATCTAGGCTTACCTGTAGGTCTTTGTTTATAAAGTGGGTTTACAACCACTTTAACCATTTACATGTCTGCCTAGTCCTCTCCTAATAGACGGAACATAACCCACAAGTCAAGATTATAAGGAAGCTGTGTCCGTCCATGGACGAAAGAGAAAAGAGGTCAGATAACACTAAAGCCCTGTTAAAGGAACTAGGCCTAAAAAAAATACTGCCGGATCAACTGAGCACCTTATAGAATCCCATAACGAAAGCAGAATTACGTAAAATTTTAAGAGTCACCAGCGGGGAAAAGTCCTGGTCCCAACAGGCTGTCAACCGTATATTATAAAAAGTTCAGTGACATTTTAGTCACCAAGATGTGTTCGCACATGAATGGAATAGGCGCCAAATGGGAGATATGACGGGAAGCACTAGAGGCTGCGATTACTATCATCCCAAAGGAAGGCAAGGATCCCTCATTGTGTTCAAGCTATCGGCCCATTTCCCTACTGAATGCCGACGTAAAGTTGTTCGCGAAGATACTAGCAGGCAGAATGAAGACAGTAATGAATGACCTGGTGCACCCCGACCAAGTGGGCTTCATCCCAGGCAGGGAAAGCAAGGACAATCGTATTAGAACTCTTTTATTAATACAAAAGATAAAATATATTAAATCCCCAGGACTGCTACTGTCAATAGATGCCGAAAAAGCATTTGACAGAGTAGACTGGGGATTTATGCAGCACACATTGGAGGCACTTGGATTTGATTCAGTGGATAAATGCCCTATATAATCACCCCACAGCTAGGGTTAAAATTAATGGAACAGTATCTGGCCCCTTTGAAATGTATAATGGGAACCGACAGGGTTGTCCCCTCTACTGTTTGTCCTATCATTAGAACCATTGTTGGCAGGGATTAGACAGAATCCCGATATTAGGGGGATACAGATAGACGATGAGGAACATAAAATAGCAGCATATGCCGATTATATCTTGTTTTACATCACAAGCTCCAGGATTACCCTCCCCAATCTACTGAAAACTTTAAAAACCTACGGTGAGGTAGAAAATTTTAAAATGAACCCCTTAAAATCGGAAATTCTCAATATAAGTGTCAAACCACAAGAGGAACAAATATAAAAACATGACTTCCCATTTATATGGAGGCACACCGAGTTAAAGTACTTAGGAGTTAAAATAACACCCACATATAAGACCATTTACTAACAAAATGTTGAACTGTTGAATGAAATCAAAACAGACTTAATAAAATCCCTTATAGACAAAGGTCATGGATTGGTAGGATAAACAAAATGCTAATCCTCCCCAAAATATTATATAAAATGCAAATGTTGCCAATCTTAATCCCAGAAACATATTTCAAAACATTAAAGACGATACTACATAGATTTATTTGGCAGAACGAAAATCCCCCTATAAGCCAGGTGGTACTAATGAGAGACAAGGCACAAGGTGGTTTGGGTGTACCGGACCTAAAAACCTATTACGATGCAATTCTTATGTCACGGGTGGTTGAATGGGTTAAAATAAATAAAGAAAAAAGGTGGGTTAATTTGGAAAGTAAGTTTAGTAAGGTCACCTTAGGGAAAGTGATATGGATTCTGACACAAATTAGAGATTTAGGTGAGCACACTCACACGATTACACGGATAGCAGTGGCAACATGGGACACAGTACATAAAAGGGAAAAGTGGGGATACAATTCCCCTCTAATACCACTAAGCGACACAAATTAATTTGCACCAGGGAAAGAGAGTTTTTTTGGTAATTGGATTAAGTAAAAAGACGCACAGTTAAAAGACATTACAGCGAAAGTTAAAATATGCACTTTCCAGGAACTAACAAAAAAGAGGTACTGGAAGTAAACAGGTGGAGGTATGCACAGTTGAAACACTTTGTGGAGTCCCTTCCCCAACCGATCAGGTCTGAGGACAGCCTGCTCCCACTGGAGCGGCTGTGCTCAGCTATAAACGGAAGGAGAGAGATTTTGAGGATTTACAAAATTCTGAATGGATTAAAAATATCGGGCCTCCCGCCATTTATTAAAAAATGGGAGGAAGAGTTGGGAACAGGAGACACGGAGGTAGATGTTTGTAAAATATTACGGCTGACACATGCTACATCATCGGATTGTAGCTCGACAGAAATGAATTATAAGTGTTTGGCACGTTGGTATATAACCCCAGACAAATTACATCTCTATCAAAGAGAAGCCTCTAAATTATGCTGGAGGGGATGTGCGGAAACTGGAACTTTGTCCCATATATGGTGGATGTGCCCTAAAATTAAAGTATATTGGAAAGATGTAATACTAATAATAGAAGAAATTATGGACATTAAAATACCTGAGGAGCCATGGGTCTGTCTGTTCCATGGGGTCAGAATGTCCATTAAACAATATAGGAGAACATTGCTGCCCCATCTCTTAAATGCAGCAAAAAGTTTAATCCCTAGACAGTGGAAGGATCCAGAGAGGCCTTTGTTGAGGAATTGGTTTAGTAAAATAAACAAAACTTATAATATGGAATTTCTAGGGTTCAGGGGTGAAGTAGGAGAAGAAGGGTTCAAAAGTAGATGGAAAGACTGGTTAAAGTACAAGCAATCACCAAGATATGTCGAACATATGGCAGAGGGAAGGTTGGGGGGTGAGTGTGACGGGGCGGGATTTTAGACAAGTAGTTGGAGAGAAGGGGGGGGGGGTTTGGGGGGAGGGCGGTACACATTTCTAGACTGTTGGTAAGATATACAGTGGGTACGGAAAGTATTCAGACCCCCTTAAATTTTTCACTCTTTGTTATATTGCAGCCATTTGCTAAAATCATTTAAGTTCATTTTTTTTCCTCATTAATCACTTCCTTACTGGGCACATATACCCCCTTCCTGCCCAGGCGAAATTTCAGCTTTCAGCACTGTCACACTTTGAATGACAATTTCGCGGTCGTGCGACGTGGCTCCCAAACAAAATTGACGTCCTTTTTTTCCCACAAATAGAGCTTTCTTTTGGTGGTATTTGATCATTTCTGCGGTTTTTATTTTTTGCGCTATAAACAAAAAATTTTTTTTAAAAAACACTATTTTTTACTTTTTGCTATAATAAATATCCCAATTTTTTTTAAAAAAACTATATTTTTTCTCAGTTTAGGCCGATACGTATTCTTCTACATATTTTTGGTAAAAAAAAATCGCAATAAGCGTATAGTGATTGGTTTGCGCAAAAGTTATAGCGCCTACAAAATAGGGGATAGAATTATGACATTTTTTTTATTATTTTTTTTTTTTTACTAGTAATGGCGGCGATCTGCGATTTTTATTGTGACTGCGACATTATGGCGGACATATCTGACACTTTTGACACATTTTTAGGACCTTTCACATTTATACAGCGAACAGTGCTATAAATATGCACTGATTACTGTATAAATGTGACTGGCAGGGAAGGGGTTAACACTAGGGGGTGAGGAAGGGGTTAAATGTGTTCCCTATTAGTGATTCTTACTGTGGGGGGAGGAGACCGATGGTTGTCCCTATGTACAAGGGACACATCATCTCTCTCTTCTCCCTGACAGGAAGTGGATCTCTGTGTTTACACACAGAGATCCACGTCCCTGGCTCTGTGACAGCCGATCGTGGGTACCTGGTAGACATTGCGGCCGCCAGGCACGCGCATCGGCACAGCTTTTCCCCGATGCACGCCCGTGGCGGCGGGCATCGCAGAAGTAAACAGGAGGACGTCCATGGACGTCCTCCCGGCAGGAAGGCGCCACGCTGTAGACGTCTTTTGTCTATAGCGCGGGCGCCAAGTGGTTAATGTACACACAGCACCCCATATTGACAGAAAAACACAGAATTGTTGACATTTTTGCAGATTTATTAAAAAAGAAAAACTGAAATATCACATGGTCCTAAGTATTCAGACCATTTGCTGTGACACTCATATATTTAACGTTTACCATCCAACCTGACAGAACTGGAGAGGATCTGCAAGGAGGAATGGCAGAGGATCCCCAAATTCAGGTGTGAAAAACTTGTTGCATCTTTCCCAAAAAGACTCATGGCTGTATTAGATCAAAAGGGTGCTTCTACTAAATATTGAGCAAAGGGTCTGAATACTTAGGACCATGTGATATTTCAGTTTTAATTTTTTAATAAATCTGCAAAAATTTCAACAATTCTGTGTTTTTCTGTCAATATGAGGTGGTGTGTGTACATTAATGAGGGAAAAAAATTAACTTAAATGATTTTAGCAAATGGCTGCAATATAACAAAGAGTGAAAAATTTAAGGGGGTCTGAATACTTTCCGTACCCACTGTACATGTAGGGCCAGTAGTGGCAACCCGGCCCTGACGGTATTTGTTTTGTATGAATTTTTTCATAAAGTAAAACCTAATAAAGGAATTGGAAAAAAAAAAAGACTTGTGCGGTGTCCGTCAATGAACGAAAGAGAAAACGGGGATAAAACAATAATCCTGTCACTTTAGAAAAATTTGGTTAGGCCACATCTGGAGTATTCTGTCCAGTTCTGCCCACCAGTCTTCAGAAGGGATGTGCTGGAGCTGGAGAATGTCCAAAGAAGGGCCATGAAATTAATAAGAGGACTGGAGGACCTCAATTACAAGGAAAGACTAAAAGCACTAAAACTATTCTGGAGAAGCGACGCTTGAGAAGGGACATGATAGTGATTTACAAATATCTCAATGGTGATCCCAGCGTAGGAAAAAAAAAACTATTCAGTCTCAGGGAGTGTAAGTTAACACGGGGCCACACAATGAGTTTGAAGAAGAAGCGGTTTAACCTAAAGCTGTGTAGGGGTTTTTTCACTGTCAGGGCAATAAGGATGTGGAACTTTCTTCCACAATTGGTGGTGGCAGGGGGAAGTATGGTTATTTTTTTAATAATCTTGGATGTGCATCTTAAAAGGAACACAACATACAGGAATATTGGAAAAAATTATAGACACACGTACACCTACACAAGTTGAACTGGATGGACTATTTATCGCTAATGTAATTATCGCTGAGAAGGGTTAGGACCTATGTAAACGTTTTTTGTGGTCTGTGTCCACACTGTGGAAAATCTCCCTCACCCTTCTGTCCTGGGGATTCCTTATTACAAAGACAGAAACCGGAGGAGAAATTTCTCTAACAAAGCATGACATACAGTAAGTAGTTCTAATTCGTCCCAATCTCTATTATAAACCAAACTTGGCTGGAGTTTGACTTTAAAATGGTAACTAAATTATATAGATTGATATTTAGTTAGACCCCTTTCACACTGGGTCGTTTTGCAGGCGGTATTGTGCTAAACAATAGCGCCTGCAAACCGACCTGAAAGAGTCGCTGCTGTGTCTCCAGTGTGAAAGCTTCAGGGCTTTCACACTGGAGCGGTGCGCTAGCAGGACGATAAAAAAGGTCCTGCTAGCAGCATCTTTGGAGCGGTGAAGGAGCTCCTGTCCATTGAAATCAATGGGACACCGTGGCTATACCGCCGGAAAAGGGCCTCTGAAGAGGCGCTTTGCAGTGGTTTTTAACCCTTTCTCGGATGCTAGCGAGGGGGGGGTAAAAACGCACCGCTAGTGGCCAAATAGCGCCGCAAATCCGACAGTAAAGCGCTTTACCGCCGACGCACCTCCCGCCTCAGTGTGAAAGGGGCCTTACTGGAAAAATTGTATAAAGGGTTTTTCAGTTGGAGGCCATTTTTATTAATGTGCAACAGCTGAAAAAAATAGGATTTTTTACTCACCGTAAAATCCTTTTCTCTGAGTTCATGGACCGACACAGCTTCTCTATTGACATAGTGGGTATTATCCGTTTAATTAGGAGTGACTAGGCAGAAAACTTGTAAAAAGAGTTGCGTCACACCTTCTACAGTACCGCCCAGTGGGCGGACCCTCTGGGTATATCCCCTCAGTCTGCATCTCGCAGATCAGTTCGTCAAAAAGCAGTACAAACTTAAAAGGAGGGGTGGGTGCTGTGTCGGTCCATGAACTCAGAGAAAAGGATTTTACGATGAGTAAAAAATCCTATTTACTCTTTCGTTCATGGACCGACACAGCTTCTCTATTGACATAGTGGGACGTCCCAAAGCAAAGTCAAAGAAAAAAACGAGGGGTGGTAACAGCATTAAAACAACTTCACTCCAAAACAGAGCTCCTCAACAGAGGAGTTGCAACTCTAAACAGCCGTCTGCAATAGCTTGCGGCCGAAAGAAGCATCCGAAGATGCACACACATCAACTTGTAACGTTTAGTGAAAGTGTGAATGGACGAGCATGTCGCCGTCTTACACACCTGGTGAAAACAGACACTTGATGCTAGGGCTGCAACTAACGATTATTTTCATAATCGATTAGTTGGACGATTATTGTTTCGATTAATCGGTTAATAACCTTAAAAAAAAAAATTACATTTTGTTTTGGCCAATTTGTTGTGTGGCAGATTAAAAAAACACAAATTGCTGCAAAAACGCATTATTACATGCTTTTCTGCAGTCTCTCTATTGAAGTATATTGAACCAAAAAAATAACAAAATGGCACCGTTTTGCGTTAAAATAAAGTCCTTGACCTTTCCAAATACTCAGCGGCTGAAAAAATCATGGATGTGAACGTGTCCCATAGGAAACCATGTAAATGAACTGTAGTGTGTTTCTGCAAAAAGCACCAAAAAACACAGAGGTGTGACCCAGGCCTGAGATGTTTAGTAACATAATGGGGTTAAAAAAACGAAAATTAGTACAAAAAGAGAAAATAATCCCTACTGTAAGGGGTTCATTTTTTACTGTGGGACAGTAAGGGCCAGTTCACACTTAAAGTCGCCTCCAGGGCAGGGGCCAATCAAAGAGTAATCAGCTCTGTGGGAGGGGTTTTCCGAGAAAACTATTTTTATTTCCTGTAAAGTTGCTTCAGTTAAGACAGGGGATCCGACTTGGAAGCGACTTCCATTGAAATCAATGGGTACAAGTCGCCTAGAAGTCGGATTGAAGTCGTACAGGAACCTTTTCTGAAGTCGGAGCGACTTCAGTAGCGTGCATTAAAACGGCTCCATTCACTTACATTGATTTTCTCAACCGCGCGACTTGGGGCGACTTCAAGTCGGATCCCAGGACGCCCCTGTGTGAACCGGCTTTAAAAGTAATATTTACAGTAGGGATTTGCTCTTTTTTGTACGATAAAGGGCTAATTTGAGCTTTTTTTTAACCCCATTATGTTACTGGCCGATTAATAGATTATGAAAATAGTAATCGATTAATTTCATAATCGATTAGTTGTCGATTAATCGATTACTTATTTCGGCCCTACTTGATGCTCTCAGAGCTCGGACAGCATCAAAGAAATACAACATCGCTTCCTTAGGATTCGACGGATGAGGACACAAGGATGGCAGTACAATGTCTTCCTAGATGGAAGGTCGAACGACCCTAGGAAGAAGAAGGCTGCGAACGCAGCACCACCTATCCTTGTGGAAGATCAGATAAGGAGCCTTGCATGACAAGGCTGCCGGCTCAGAAAAACCGTCTAACTGACGTAAATCAAGTGGCAACTCATGCCCTGGTCGAATTCGCCGGGAAAGGGAGGCGCCTGACCCTTCATGGCGTAAGCCTGATCACAATCTGTCGGATCCACCTAGAGATGGTGGCCGACGAAACCACTGGGCCCTACTAGGGACCAGCCACTGAAACAAACAGTGAGCCTGGACTCCGGAACGGAGCAGTGCTAGACAAGCATTCTCTCAGAGTTTGGACAAATGTCCAAAGAATGCCACGTCGTCTCCTTAGGATTCGACAGATGAGGACACAAGGATGGCAGTACATGTCTTCCTTGGAGGAAGGTTGAAAGTCCCTAAGAAGAAGAGAAGGCTGCGGATGCAGCACCACCTATCCTTGTGGAAGATCAGATAAGGAGCCTTGCCCTTATCCTTGTGGAAGATCAGATAGGGAGGCTTGTATGACAAGGCTGCCCGCTCAAAAACCCGTCCTAACTGGCATAACAGCCACCAAAAGGACCACTTTCTAAGGAAGTGTCAACAAGGGAATCTCCCTGATGTCTCAAACTGTGGTTTCTGAGACACTTAGAGGCCATCGACTGCAGGCAGGATGACATATGGGACCCTGCGCCAGCAGGTCCTCTCGTAGTGGTAGACGCCGAAAGGACGTATGCTACACAAGCCCCACGGAGGTAGTGGAGGGTGGCCCGGAGGGGCCGCCTGCCGAACCCACTGTACAAATGTTCTCACTAGAGAGTGAGCCACCAGGGGTCGTTGAAAAAGACAGCCAGGGCAGATACCTGCCCCCTAATTGTACTTAAAGTAACATTTTTGGCCCGTTCCCTGTTGAACAACAGCAGGACTCTGGAACCAATAAGTACGCGGATGCCACCTCATCTCCTCGCAATAGGATATGCAGGTCTTCCAAGTGCGATGGTAATCTTCCTAGGGGATGATTTTCGAGCACTCCTCATGGTAGCGACCACAGAGTCTGACAGGTCCCGGTCTCTTAGCACCTGGCTCTCAAGCCATGCCCTCAAGCCAGTGACTGTAAAAACAGTATGGCGTACGGAATCTAGCGACAGCAGGTCCTTCTTACAGTAGATGCCAAAAGGTGTCTGCTACCAGACGAACTAGATCGGCGTACCAAGGACGCCAAGGCAAATTCAGAGCAATTGGGACCATTGTAATTCTCTCTGCCTCCAGTCTGTGAAGCAGATGAGGAAGGAGCTTCAGAGGAGGAAAGGCATAGATTAGTCGGTACTGACTCTACAGTGCCATCAACGCATCTGTCATGTTTTGCTCATGGGTCTCTTGACCTGGCCACAAACCTAAATACCTTCCGATTGAATTGAGAAGTCAGGAGATATACGACTGGCGTGCTTCCCCTCTGGTAAGGGAGCCCCCCTTAGGAGGTGCGTGACCTCCGATGCTGCAGCAGAGCTGCTTGTTCCTCCTTGATGATTTACATACGCCACCACTGTGGTGTTTGTCCGACTGGATTCTGACTGGACGCCCCTGTAGCCTCTGAGACCATGTGGAGAGGCAAAGCCAGATCGCCCAGATTTCAGGCTAATGATCTGCAATGGGATTCCTCCGGAGTCCCGCGGCCCAGGTTGACTGAGCTCTTCAGACTCCTCTGCAACCGGGAAGACAGGCGTCCGCCGTGACCACTATCCAGTAAAAAGAAGGAACAACTTCCCAGACAGAATGCTGGTGAAGTCGGCCATCAACTAGGGAGGTCCTGCTTAGGTGGCTCACCCAGATCTTGATAATCCAGGGATGAAGGGCACTTGACCCTTTAGGGCAGAGTTACCTTCTGTAACACTCGTGTGAAATAGCGCCTATGGTACCGCCTCGAAGGAGGCTACCATGAGGCCCAGGACTTGCCTGCAAAAGTGGCGTGACAGCCCAACTTTGGGATGTCCACTGCCGCACCGCAGCCCGATAGGGTCTGCAACTTTCCCCTAGGGGGAAAGAAACGTACACCTCTAAGGAGTCCAGAATCAACCCTAGACACACTAGGAGTTGGGACGGTTTCAATACTGACTTCTGAGTGTTCAGCACCCAACCAAGTATCGGAGGGTCTGACAGGTATAGACACGCTCACTTCTAAATTTAGTTTGAAGTGACCCTCAGAAGAAGATCGTCCAAGTTGCCCCTGATAGCGAAGCCACGCTGTCTTAGTAGGGCCAGAATCGGGGCAAGCACCTTGGTGAACACCCTTGGTGCCAATGCAAGGCCAAAGGGGAGAGCCACCCTTGGCAGTGGTCTTCCCCGGCCGCCAACGCAGACATCTCTGATGCCTGGTGCATATGGAGACATGCAGTATGCGTCTTTGAAGATCAAGGATGCCGAAAATTCCCTGGATGGAGGGCAGCGACAACAGAGCGAGCCAACTCCTTACCGGAATCTTTGCACTTTCACAAAGCAGTTGAGGGTCCTGAGATCCAAGATTGGACGAACCCCCTCCAGTACTATGAACAGATTTGAGTAGAATCCCTGAACCCGTTCCTGTACAAAGACAGGAAGGCTACCCTGCGTATCAACAGGTCTTGTACCGCCCCATATAGGGCTTCCCGACAAGTCGGCAGAAGCTGGCGGTTAAGAGGGAAAAATTCTGTTCAGTAGGCAAGCAAGGCTGGGCTTGCAAACCCAGGGACGCTTGTGTCCCTCAGCAGGCGCTTTATCAGCCTGAGGTCGTTTACTTGCCGCACTAGGCGGACGAAGGGACTGTTTGTGCGCGGTAAAGGAGGGCCCTAGCTTATGGCGTGGCTCCTTACCTTCTTTGGATTGCAGAAGCAATGGGCTCCTACCTCCTGTGGCATCTTAAATTATGTCATCCAGTGAGGCCCCAAAAAGTCTGTCGCCCTAAATGGGCAGATCCAAAAGGGCCTTCTTGGAAGATTGGTCCGCAGACCAGCTCTTAGCCAGATCAGGTGGCGTAGCGCCACTGCATAACCCAAGGTCCAAGACAGCAAGGGGATAGTATCCAAGTCTGACTCGCAGACAGGCTCAAGGCCCTGTACCAACTGGTCGGCCAGAGCTACCTCGTACGGAGGAGCCTCCCCTGCTTTTAACCCCTGGAGTAGCATCTTTGCCTTGTCAGTAAGTGTCTGAGGCATCATAAAAAACCCCAGCCATGCTGGACATACCTCTGAGTCCCCCACTGTGTATAGGTAGCGAGTGTCCCTGAAGACAGGAGCCCCTTCCACTGGAATCATGGTAACTTGTGGACACAGGGGGGTCAACTATCGGGGGAGAGGTCCATCCTTTCAGGAACTCTCCTCAAGGGGTATCGGACCGCCCAAAAAAAAAAAAAAAACATCTTTGGGGCTGAAAAAAGAAAAAACATCAGTGGGTTTTTCCCACTCCTTGTACAAGAGCTTATCAATATAAGACACACAAGGAAACATCTTAGCAGTGCGGGCTGGCTTTAGGGAACCCAAAGGGGACCCGTGTCTCTGCTGCTTCGGCAGCATTCTCTATTTGCAGTAAACAGGTCAGATACCAAAGCCTTCTTGTGTGCTGACCTGGACTTGGAGCATTCTCACTGTCCGATCGGTCACGGTCTGCAGTCTCTGATGCATCAGAATCCGGGCCATGAGCCATAGCTGGGCCTGGTTCTGCCTCAGAATTATCCCCGAAAGATTGCAGGGGATGGGGGCGTTTACTACCCCCCGTGTTCCTGTGTGCCGCTTCCATCCTGGCAACAGACCTAGCGTCCACAGATACATCAGGGGCACCAGCTGCCAAATCAGGTGTTTCAGACGCCCTGCTGACCCACGCGCAGATACCCACAGGGCTCCAGGTAAGGTATCAATAGGCCACCCTCCTAGCTGATACAGAGATGCAGGGTCTCCCAGAGGACTCACCACCCTTGGAACGGTACCGCTATGCTGCCGTGTGCTGCGCCTGTGATGCTATCCCATCGCTGCTGTGTCAGTCTGATACTTCATCAGCGCTTCCTTGTGAATTTTTGCCAGTGCAAATGCACCCTAGAGGCCAGAGACTATTGCAAAATGGCCGCCAAGCGGCTGTATGGAAACACTGTGGGGCTCTAAGAAAATGGCCGCCGAGCCGAATATAGAGGCAAAAGCGGCCGTGGACCACAAAAAGATGGCCGCCGAGTGGCGGTATATACATACAGCGTGAATCCTAGGAAACATGGCCACCTGAACAGTCGATAGAGGCCAAAGAGGGTGTGTGAACCACAAGAAAATGGCGCAGAGCGATGATATACACATATAGGCGGGAAACCACAAGAAAATGGCCGCCGGACAGTCACTAGAGGCCGAAACAGGCATGGACCACCGCAAAATGGCCGCCGACAGCATGGACGGGGAAAAACACACACAGGTAAGCAGAAAATGAAATTTTTTAAATGACAGCTACAGCCAGCCCTGCTCCAGATGGAACCCCTTAGGTGACCCCCAGCACCCAGCAACCTTAGCTCAAAGCCCAGGGAGGAGGGAAGGCAGGGAGAGAGGAAAGAAAGGGGCCACAACCACTTACTTGATCTCTCCAGGAATGTTCAGCCAAGTCACCCTGCTGAAGCAGGGGAGCTACTTACCCTTCCTGCTTGTATCCTGGTGGAAGACATTCCACAACAGATCATCATCCACGCACGGAAGGTTACTGTCGGCCAGGCATGCTGTGATTGGACCCTAGGGAACGATCATATGCGTGCCCTGGAGCGCGAAGCTCACCGAACAGGCTGCTGCGACTCGGCTGTAAGGTCCGCCGAAGCTGAGCGGTCCGATGCAAGCCTTGGAGCGTAAGCTCACCGGACAGGCTACTGCGACTCGGCCGTAAGGTCAGCCTAAGCTGAGCGGTCCGATGCAGGCCCTGGAGCGTAGACTCACCGGCCACCCGTAGAGCGACGGGTATGTCGTGGAAAACCCAGCGCGTAGCTAGGGTCGGCACACGCTCGATGGCCGAAACTGGGGGGACTACAAGGATCGAGGATCCTGCCTGTCACCCAGTCGGCAGTTGATTGAAGATTGCAGGAAACAAAAAACAAAATGTAGAAAAAATAGGATTTTTGTACTCACCATGAAATCCGTTTCTCTGACGTCCATGGACTGACACAGCAGGATACTGTAAACGTGTGGGTATATGTCCCTGCTTGCAGGAGAAGATCTAGGCAGAATGTTAGAAACATACATTCTAGAACAAACCAGAGCTGAACAGCCCCGCCCAGGGGGGCGGTCCTTCCGGACATTACCCTCCTACCTGCAGCTAGCAGCCTCAGTTCGTAACAAAGCAGTACAAACCTTAAAAGAAGGGTGGGTGTTGTGTCAGTCCATGGACGTCAGAGAAACTGATTTTACGGTGAGTACAAAAATCCTATTTTCTCTTATCGTCCATGGACTGACACAGCAGGATACTGTAAAACGTGTGGGACGTCCCAAAGCAGTATCAGAAGGGTGGGAGCAGTAGTAAAGGAACAACCAAAACTTCACTCCAAACAAGCAGAGCTCCTCAACGGAGGAGTTGCAACATTAAACAGCGGCCTGCAATACTTTGCGGCTGAAGGAAGCATCCGAAGATGCAGCCACATCAACTTTATAGAACTTAGAAAAGGTATGAACGGACGACCAGGTCGCCGCCTTGCACACTTGTGCAACCGACGCTTGATGTCGGAAAGCCCAGGAAGCACCAATTGCCCTGGTTGAATGCGCCGTAACCGGAAAGGGAGGCGCCCGCCCCTTAATGGCATAGGCCTGTATAACAGTCTGTCTGATCCACCTAGAAATGGTGGCAGACAACACCGCTTAGCCCTGTTTTGGACCAGAGACAGACACAAACAGTGAGTCAGACTTCTGAATGGAAGCAGTAGAAGACAGGTACACCCGTAAGGCTCGTACCACATCCAAATTATGAAACGCAAACTCTCTAGGATGCGATGGATGAGGGCACAAAGACGGAAGGACAATGTCCTCATTAAGGTGAAAGGCCGAAACCACCTTTGGAAGGAAAGACGGTCGCGGGCGCAACACCGCCTTATCCTTATGGAGGACCAGGTAAGGCGACTTGCATGACAGAGCCGCCAACTCAGACATCCGTCTAACAGAAGTGATGGCCACTAAGAAAGCCACCTTCTGAGACAAGGTTAAAGAAGGAATATCTCCGATATCTTCAAAAGGAGGTTCCTGAAGAACAGAGAGCACCAAGTTCAGATCCCAAGGAGGGAGCGGAGGCTTGGCAGGGGGAACCACATGGCGAACCCCCTGCACAAAAGTGCTAACTAAAGAATGACCTGCTAGGGGTCGTTGAAAGAAAACGGCCAAGGCCGAAATCTGACCCTTAATAGTGCTCAAAGCCAGCCTTTGGGCTACACCACGCTGCAAGAACCGCAGGATTCTGGGGACAGAGTACGTCCATGGACGCCAGTCTAGCTCTTCGCACATAGCGATGTAAGCTCTCCAGGTACGGTGATAGATCTTTCTAGAAGAAGACTTCCGTGCCCTAAGCATGGTTGAAATCACCGAATCCGACAGGCCTCGGTCCTTCAGAACCTGGCTCTCAATAGCCATGCCGTTAAAACCAGAGACTGTAAAGCAGGATGAAAGATAGGACCTTGAGACAGAAAGTCCTCCCTCATCGGCAGTCGCCAAGGGACGTCCGCGATGAGACGTACCAGATAGGTGTACCAATGACGCCGAGGCCAATCCGGGGCAATGAGGATCACCGGAATGCCCTAGGCCGCTACCCTGCGCAGCAGACGAGGAATCAACTGCAGTGGAGGGTAAGCGTATATCAAGCGATACTTACCCCACGGGGCCACCAACGCGTCCGAGGCATCCGCCCAGGGGTCCCTGGACCTGGCCACAACCTCGACACTGTCACGTACCTAGCGGTGATGAGCCCGGACTTGCAGAGGAAGGCCTCCCTTACAGCTCCCACCAGCGGCCCCTGGTAAGGTAACAGCAGGCGCGGAGGTAGGAGGGGTACGAGTGCCTGGCAGGATCAACCAAGGTGAAGGTAGGTATGCAGACTTGGTAGGCACACTGGAACACAGCAGGTCGAACTGGAATCAGGAACACTCAGCAAACTGGAATCGTTCAGCAGACGGGACCGGAACCAGGAACACAGGAACTCAGCAAACTGGATCAGCTTAGCAGACTGGACCGGAACCAGGAACACAGGAACTCAGCAGACTGGATCAGCTTAGCAGACTGGACTGGAACCAGGAACACAGGAACTCAGCAAACTGGATCAGCTTAGCAGACTGGACCGGAACCAGGAACACAGGAACTCAGCAGACTGGATCAGCTTAGCAGACTGGACTGGAACCAGGAGCACAGGAACTCAGCAAACTGGATCAGCTTAGCAGACTGGACCGGAACTAGGAACAGTGAGCTTGGTCAGACAAGCCGGGTCGGTTAACTGGCTGGCAGCAAGGTACAGAGGGATCAGATAGAGGAGAGGTCACAACAAGCCAGGGGTCGGATGCAGGCAGAAAACTGGAGAAGTCACAGGCAGGCCGGGTCAAACACAGGTAAGTCTTCAGATCAGGTTTTCAGGTACTCAACGCTGTAGAGCAGACAGCAGGGACTGTCTGCGATTGACAGGTTTAAATAGCCCCTCTGGCGCCACCTGCAGGGCGGAGCATGCGCAACCGAGAATCAGGAAGACCAGGACGCCTGCTTCTGGCAGGACCTCCATCACATTGCCCCCCCCCAAGGGGCAGCCTCCGGATGCCCATCCGGGCAAACTTCTCAGGGTGAGATCTCTTGAAGGACTGCACCAGGCTTCTAGCATGGATGTTCTCCTCAGGCTCCCAAGAGTTTTCTTCGGGTCCGTAGCCCTTCCACTTAATCAGGAATTGGTTCTGGTTATTCCTTCTTCTAAAATCCATAATGGCTTCCACTTCGAATTCCTCCTCCCCGTCTACAATGACAGGATCAGGGAGAGCCGGACTTCGGCCTGGAAATGGGTTGGGAACCGAGGGCTTCAGCAGAGATACATGGAAGACCGGATGGATCTTGAGGGAGTCAGGGAGCTCCAGTTCATAAGCCACTTCATTGATTTTCCTTTTGACTGGAAACGGCCCTAAGAATTTGGGGCCCAGTTTCTTAGAGGGACATGCCATCCTCAAGTTTAAAGTGGATAACCATACTTGGTGGCCGGGTGCCAGCATTAATTCACCCCGTCTCTTCCTGTCAAAAATTGTTTTGTTGTGTTCCTGAGTCTTGGTCATGGTTTCCTGCAGAAGTTGGTTGTTGGATGAAAAGAAGTTCAACTTTTCCTGGACTGCGGGCACCGTACATTCAGGAAGGGAATTGGGCAGGAATGTAGGATGGAAACCGTAGTTTGCGAAGAATGGGGACTGCTTGGTAGCGGAATGCGTAGAGTTGTTATAGGCAAACTCGGCCAATGGGAGCAGGGAAACCCAGTCATTCTGAGCGAATGAAGAGAAGCAGCGCAGGTACTGCTCAAGGGTCTGGTTAGTCCTCTCAGTCTGTCCATTGGTCTGGGGATGGTAAGCAGAGGAAAGTGACAATTCTATCTCCAGAGCCTTGCAGAGGGATCTCCAAAACCGGGAGGTAAATTGTACCCCTCGGTCGGAGACAATATTGGCTGGTACCCCGTGGAGTCTGACGACCTCTCTGATGAACACCTGTGCAGTTTCGGGAGCTGAGGGAGTCCCCTTCATGGGAATGAAATGTGCCATCTTGGATAGACGGTCTACTATCACGAAGATAGTGGTGTGACTCTCAGCCGGAGGCAACTCGACGATAAAGTCGATGGACAGCATTTTCCAGGGTCTGTCTGGGACGGGTAGGGGTCTCAGTAGTCCCCAGGCCTTGGATTTGTAACCCTTGTTTCGGGTACAAACTATGCAGGACTCCACAAACTTCCTACAGTTCTCGCGGAGCTGAGGCCACCAAAAGGTACGCTGTACCAAGTCGGTGGTCTTGGCAACGCCAAAGTGCCCGGCAAGGGCATGGTCATGGCAGAGTTCCAGTACGGTTATTCTCAGCTCTTCAGGTACGTAGATCCTGTTCTGGTACCAAAACAGCCCATCTTTGGCCTGCAATTCCGGTTCGGAGGGGAGTCTCTGCCCAGTGGAGGCTTGCTTGATCCGGGAGAGTAGGTCTTCCTGAAGCAGAAGGAAGTTTCCAGGAGCAAGAATGGTGTCTGGAGGAGAGGTTTCCTTAGACTTATGGAACATCCGAGAGAGGGCATCGGGCTTAATGTTCTTGGAACCGGGACGGTAAGTGACATGGAAGGAGAACCGGGAGAAGAAGAGCGCCCACCTGGCTTGTGGTGGTTTTAGCCTTTTCGCTGCCTTCAGGTACTCCAGGTTCTTGTGGTCTGTGAATATCAGAATCGGGTGGGCAGCCCCCTCCAACAGATAACGCCACTCCTCTAATGCGGACTTGATCGCCAGCAATTCCCGATCCCCCACGTCGTAGTTCCTCTCTGCCGCAGATAACTTGCGAGAGAAAAAAGCTACTGGGTGGAGCAAGGCTCTGGTCCCCTGTCTTTGGGACAGTATTGCTCCTACCGCAATTTCCGAGGCGTCTACCTCCAGGACGAATGGTAATGAGGAATCTGGGTGCTTCAAGATAGAGGCAGAGGTAAAGAGACCCTTCAGGGCCTCAAAGGCCTTTTGGGCCTCAGGGGACCAGTGGAAACGGATCCCTTGTTTGGTCAGCTGGGTGATGGGTGCGTGATGGCTGAGAACCCTCTGATGAATTTGCGGTAGAAGTTGGCGAATCCAACGAAACGTTGGATCCCCTTCTTGTCTGCCGGGACTGGCCAGTCCAGGATTGCAGCAATCTTTTGAGGGTCCATCTTGATGCCCTCGCTGGAGATAATTAGTCCCAAGAACGATATACTTTCCAGCTCAAATTCACACTTCTCGGCCTTCGCATACAGGCCGTGCTGGCGAAGCCGAGCCAACACACTTCTGACGTGCCTGCGGTGGGAATCAAGGGAGGAAGAAAAAATTAGTATATCGTCTAGGTAGACAATGACAAAGAGATCTAGGAAGTCCCGGAGCACATCGTTAATGAAATACTGGAAAGTGGCAGGGGCGTTGCACAACCCGAAGGGCATTACCCGGTACTCAAAATGTCCGAATCGGGTGCAGAAAGCGGTCTTCCACTCATCCCCCTCCTTGATGCGGACCAGATTGTAGGCTCCGCGGAGATCAAGTTTGGTAAAAATGATGGCTGTTCCCAGTCTCTGAAATAGTTCTGGTACCAAGGGGAGAGGGTAGCGTTTTTTTACTGTGATTTTATTTAATTCACGATAGTCCACACAGGGTCGAAGGGTATGATCCTTCTTCTCTACGAAAAAGATGCCTGCACCGGCTGGAGATGTAGACGGACGAATGAACCCTTTCTGTAGGTTTTCATCGATATAGTCTTTTAGTGCCCCCTGTTCTACCTCTGTTAACGGGAAGATCCTGCCAAACGGAATTGCCGCTCCGGGAAGTAGGTCAATGGGGCAATCATAGGCCCGATGAGGTGGTAGAGTCTCTGCCCCTTGTTTGCTAAACACATCAAGAAAGTCATGGTAGACCTCAGGGATGGATTGCCGTATTCCAGCCTCCGTATTGATACATAAGAGGGTTGCCGGCCCAGGGGTTTTGAGTGTCCCGCAGGATTGCTGGCAGTAAGGAGAAGAAAAGGTCACCAACCCCGTGGCCCAGTTGATGGTAGGGTTGCGGACCTGTAGCCAAGGTATACCAAGGATCACAGGGAACACTGGGGAAGAGATAATGTCCAGGCGTAAGTATTCTTGGTGGGTTCCGGAGATGGTGGAGATGGTAGCGGGTAAAGGGGCGGTCTCTTGGACCACTGGTCCAGACTTAATGATGGACCCATCAGCCAAATGCACACATAGTCCATGGGTCTTGGTGACAAGAGGGATCTGGTGCTTGATGGCAAAGGCTGAGTCCATAAAGCAGCTGCAAGCCCCGGAATCAATAATAGCGGGCACTTGCAGAGTCCTTCCTGGGAGCTGTAATGAGACAGAGAGAGCAAGGTGAGATGTGGACTTGGCCTGTGGGTTGGTAGTGTCAGAAGATACTGAAAGACACTTACGAAGTTTCAGGGGACAATTTATAACGAAGTGTCCGGGTTCCCCGCAGTACAGGCACAGATTGTTCACTTGGCGACGTTGGCGTTCCTGTTGGGAGAGGGGAGGACGAAGCACTCCGAGCTGCATGGGCTCGGGTATGTCAGATGTAGCGGCTGGAGGTGCAACAGGTGCTGGGTGCAGATGGCTGGGAGCCCGGGGAAGCATCCAGGTCGGGCGGGAGAAGCCCGTGGACCTCTCAGCCCTTCGTTCCCTGAGAAGTCGGTCGATCTGGATTGTTAAGTCAATTAGTGAATTCAGGGTTGGTGGTATGCCAACCCTAGCGAGCTCGTCCTTCAGAGGGTCGGACAGACCTATGCGGAACTGATGGCGGAGGGCGGCGTCATTCCAACTGGTATCTGCGCTCCACCGTCTAAATTCCGCTACGTAGTCCTCTGCTGCTCTGCGCCCCTGCTGAAGGGTGCGCAAGGCGGTCTCTGCGGTTACTGAGAGCTGGGAATCTTCATATAGCTGAGCCATGGCGTCGAAGAAGGCAGTAAGGTTGTTTAACGCCATATCTTTCCGTTCCAAGAGATGGTGGGCCCAGCTCTGAGGGTCTCCGGAAAGCAGGGACATCACAAAGCCCACCTTGGTGGCTTCCAAGGAGAAGGTGCGAGGCTGCAGAGCGAAGTAGAGTTCGCAGGAATTACGAAAAGCCCTAAACTTGCTTCGATCCCCGGAGAATCTTTCGGGTGTAGGGACCCTGGGCTCCGGAGGAAGCATGACAACTGTGGGTGAGGATCCTGCCCCAGCAGTGGAGGTAGAGGTATGGGATCCCCCTTGGGCTCCAGAGGGGTTGGAGAGGACCTGCACTTGTTCTTCCAGATGGGTGTAGCCTTGCTGGAGGTTCTTGACCGCTTCAGCCAATCCTGCCAGGTGCCGACATAGTTCCTCCATAGGTGAGGCTCCCTGCTCGAGCTCAGACATGGCTGTCTGCTACTGTCACGTACCTAGCGGTGATGAGCCCGGACTTGCAGAGGAAGGCCTCCCTTACGGCTCCCACCAGCGGCCCCTGGTAAGGTAACAGCAGGCGCGGAGGTAGGAGGGGTACGAGTGCCTGGCAGGATCAACCAAGGTGAAGGTAGGTATGCAGACTTGGTAGGCACACTGGAACACAGCAGGTCGAACTGGAATCAGGAACACTCAGCAAACTGGAATCGTTCAGCAGACGGGACCGGAACCAGGAACACAGGAACTCAGCAAACTGGATCAGCTTAGCAGACTGGACCGGAACCAGGAACACAGGAACTCAGCAGACTGGATCAGCTTAGCAGACTGGACTGGAACCAGGAACACAGGAACTCAGCAAACTGGATCAGCTTAGCAGACTGGACCGGAACTAGGAACAGTGAGCTTGGTCAGACAAGCCGGGTCGGTTAACTGGCTGGCAGCAAGGTACAGAGGGATCAGACAGAGGAGAGGTCACAACAAGCCAGGGGTCGGATGCAGGCAGAAAACTGGAGAAGTCACAGGCAGGCCGGGTCAAACACAGGTAAGTCTTCAGATCAGGTTTTCAGGTACTCAACGCTGTAGAGCAGACAGCAGGGACTGTCTGCGATTGCCAGGTTTAAATCGCCCCTCTGGCGCCACCTGCAGGGCGGAGCATGCGCAACCGAGAATCAGGAAGACCAGGACGCCTGCTTCTGGCAGGAGCTCCATGACAGACACCTTGCGACTGAGTCGAGATGCCATCAGATACACATCCGGTGTGCCCAACCGCCGACAAAGGAGTTGAAACACCTCCGGAAGCAAGGACCACTCCCCCTGGTCCAAGGACTGGCGACTCAGATAGTCCACCTGCCAGTTTTCTATGCCCGGAATGTAGACGGCCGACAGCGCCGGCACGCTTCTTTCTGCCCACTTTAGGATGTGGGCAACCTCGGATGCCGCAGCCGAGCTCCGAGTGCCCCCCTGATGGTTGACATACGCCACGGCCGTGGCGTTGTCTAACTGAATTCTGATTGAGCGGCCCCGTAGTCTCTTTGACCACGCGGAGAGACACAGTCTTACCGCTCGCAATTCCAGAACGTTGATTGGGAGACGAGATTTGTCCGGAATCCAGAGGCCTTGTGCTGACAGGACTCCCCAAACTCCTCCCCAGCCCGTCAGGCTGGTGTCCGTCGTGACCACCATCTACAGGATGGGGAGGAACGACTTCCCGGCCCGGGGATCTCAGCCACCACGTCAGGGACGCCTTGACAGAGGGACTCACCTGGATCTGAAGATCCAATGACAACGGGGACTTGTCCCAAACAGACAGAATTCCCTTCTGCAATGCCCGAGTGTGCGATTGGGCATACGGGACCGTCTCGAAGGAGGCCACCATTAGTCCCAGGACTCTCATGCAGAAACGGATTGATGACCATTTTTGGGCCGTCAGGACCCGCACTGCCGACTGAAGTGTCAGTAACTTCTCCGCGGGTAGAAACACCTTCGCTGCCGAAGTTTTCAGGATCAGACCCAGATACTCAAAACGTTGAGTCGGGACTATCACAGACTTCTGCATGTTCAGAAGCCACCCTGAAGTCCCGGAGGGTCTGGCTGACTATTGTCACATTTTCCTCCAATTCTGTGGCAGTTTCTGCTCTTAGAAGGAGGTCGTCCAGATAGCCCACGATAACAATTCCTCGCTGTCTCAGCAAAGCTAGAAGCGGGGCAAGCCCTTTGGTGAAAACCCGTGGTGCCAATGCTAGGCCGAAGGGAAGAGCCACGAACTGATAGTGGACTTCGCCTATGGCAAAGCGTAGAAACCTCTGGTGACTTGCGCAGATTGGGACGTGCAAGTAAGCGTCCTTGATATCCAAGGACGCCAGGAAATCCCCTTGGTGGAGGGTCCCAATCACCGTGCGAACGGATTCCATCCAGAATTTTTGAACCTTCACATGGTCTAGGATTGGCCGTACCCCGTCCTTCGGGACAACAAACAGGTTTGAGTAAAACCTCTGAAACCCCTCCTGTGACGGAACCGGCACAATCACTCTGCACCCGAGCAAATCCTGTACGGCCCCCAACAGGGCCGCCCGGCGGGCAAGGAGAGGGAAAGAACCTGTTTGGGGGCCATGAGCAAAACTCTATCCTGTATCCCGAGGTGACCACCTCGCACACCCACCGGTCGGAGATCCGGGAGGTCCACCGAACCGTGAACCTGCGAAGACGTCCCCCCACCCCAGAGTCGGGCTGGGGCAAGACTTCATGCGGTGGCGGGCTTGGGAGCTTGCTTGGTAGGCTTACGCACCCAGGGACGCTTGTGTCCCCCGCCGCACTTTTTTCAGTCTGGGCGGGCTTACCCGTGGATTCTGACTGACGAAAAAACTTCTTCGCCGGAAAGGAAGGGCTCGACCTGCGGAGGGGCTCCTTTCCCTTAACAGACTGAGGGAGGAAGGTGCTCTTACCCCCTGTGACATCCATAATGTCATCCAGGGCAGCCCCAAACAGTCTACCGCCCTTAAAGGGCAAGCCAGCCAGGAGCTTTTTTGAAAGCTAGGTCGGCCGACCAGCAATTTAGCCAGATAAGGCGACGCAGCACCACAGCAGAGATAGAGGCCCCAGATATTAAAGGGGCCACATCCAAAGTGGCATCGCACACATAGATCAGACTCTGCACAAGTTGATGAGCCAGGGCAATGGTCTTAGGAGGGAGATTATGCTCCTGTACCGCCTGGTGCAAAATCTTTGCCCATCCTGTGAGTGTCTGAGACACAAGTGTCGCTGCCACTATAGGGTGTAAGGCAGACCCCAATAAGGCAAACATAGTTCTACTCACCACCTCAGACCTCCTGTCAGTGGGATCCTTAAATGCAGGAGTCCCTTCCATTGGGAGCGTGGTAGCCTTATTCAAACGGGCGACTGGGGGGTCGACCACTGGGGGGTGAGCCCACTTCTTAACCAAGTCCTCCTCAAAGGGGTACCTTATGGCTAGGCGCCGCGGGACCGCCAAAGTCTTCTGCGGCTTATCCCAGACTTGGTCAATGAATGTATTAAAAAAAGGCACATATGGAAAGACCTTTTTTGAGAGACGGCTTTAAAGGAACCAAAGGAGACAGTTTCCACCTGGGGTTCCTCAGTCTCAACATTCAGCTTGAGAGTGTCCCTCACAGCATCAATGAGTTCACTTACAAGCACCCTGTCAGTTACTGGTTCAGAACTGGAGTCTTCCTCACAAGGAATGTCCTGTCCAAAAACATCAACATCCTCAGAGCTAGGGTCCTGAGCGGCAGTAGCTGGGCCCATATCTGAGACAGAGCACTCCCCTACAGGAGAATGTGTGGGGAGGGGGCGCTTTACAGCTCCCTTGCGCTCACACACTGCTTCCATTCTGACAAGGAATGATTGCAGGACTGCCGACAACTGGTCCATAGGGACCGCAGGTGCAGGAGCACTGCCAGTTGCCTCAGGCAAGTGTGGAGAAGCAGGTGTACCAGACTCCATATCAACACCCTCTGAGACCTTATACAATACTACAGTGAATATACAGTCCACCCACTGGCTACGCTGAGGCTGAGGAGGGGATACCCGGATGACTCACCAACCCATAAGGACCGCTCAGTACTGCTGAAGAAACCGCGCTGTGAAGCCTGAGGAGAGTGAAGAATCTGTGAGGAGATTCGCGCCGCAGCGCCACCGCTAAAGGCCGAAACCTAAAGTAAACGCGCTGCGGTTTCAAGAAAATGGCCGCCGGCCGCAGATATAACTGCGCCATTGAACCACGGCAAGATGGGCGCTGGGCGCATAATAAAAAAAAAAAACATCCAGCGCTAATGCGCGTGCTAATGGCGCACGCAATAAGTCCCCACCTCACACACCAGAACACTGCTCCTCTTCCTAGAGTCCACTAACAGACATGAGCGCCCCCAGCCAGGCCAGAGTGACCCCCAAGCACCCCCACAGCACCAGTACAGGGTGCAGAGAGCAGCATAACAGGGGGGACACAGGGAGAAACCCCCCCCATATAAAGAAACACAGCCAGCATGTACTCACCTGCAGCAGGAGAGACTACTTACCCGTCCCAGAGGGACCCACTGGCTTGTTTCAGACAGACCTATCACAGAGCAGTACTGCGTAGCTATGAGTAAGCACTACATTAGTGTGAAACGCGTTAGCCAGATGTAACCAGTTTGCTGTGTTGTGCAGTGTGTTTTGGTTTCCTGAACCTTTTTTGGAATAAAGGCCTTTTAACCGGAGTGCTGCTTCCAGAAGACTTTTCTTTCTATTGATTGCATTTGCATTTGCTTGCACCCTCGGCTGCTGAGAGGAGGTAATTTCAGGGATTTCCACACCTGAGCGGCTCCCTTTCTCCAGTACTGCGTAGCTGTCGGCCCGGTCCACTGCGAAAGATACAGTCAGTCAGGTACTGTTCAATCTTGAGAGGACCGCGGGAGCATAAAAGCAACCCGGACACCCCTGGAGTCATGGGGCATGTCGTGAACTGAGTCTCACGCACACAAGGCGAGGATCAGCTCGCTCTATGGTCTGACAGGGAAGACTATGAGGATACCAGTGTACCCAACCTGTTGCCCAGCCGACAGTTGATTAAAGGTCTCAAAAATAAAATAATAAAATTCCCAAAGGAATAAATTTTAAAAGTAAAATCTTCCAGGAGACTGGCACCTGAGAGAGCCACATCTTCTCCTTCTGCTAGGCAGAAAAAAAACTGAGGCTGCTAGCTGCAGGTGGGAGGGTAATGTCCGGAGGGACCGCCCCCCTGGGCGGGGCTGTTCAGCTCTGGTTTGTTCTAGAATGTAGGTTTCTAACATTCTGCCTAGATCTTCTCCTGCAAGCAGGGACATATACCCACACGTTTACAGTATCCTGCTGTGTCAGTCCATGGACGATAAGAGAAAAATATTTTTTCCCCCGGACCAATGGGCCCGAAGGGAGTCATGTCCTACTCCTTGCTAGACAGAAAAAAAAAAACTGATCTGCGAGATGCAGACTGAGGGGATCTAGCCAGAGGGTCCAACCCCTGGGCGGTACTGTAGAAGGTGTGATGCAACACTTTTTACAAGTTTTCTGCCTAGTCACTCCTAATTAACGGATAATACCCACTATGTCAATAGAGAAGGTGTGTCGGTCCATGAACTCATCCTATTATAAAATCCTATTTTTTTTCAGCTGTTGCACATTAGTAACAATGGCCTCCAACTGAAAAACCCTTTATACAATTTTTCTAGTAAGGCCCTATTCACACTGAGGCGGGAGGTGCGTCGGCGGTAAAGCACTTTACTGTCGGATTTGCGGCTCTATTTGGCAACTAGCGGTGCGATTTTACCCCCCCGCTAGCATCCGAGAAAGGGTTCAAAACCACCGCAAAGCGCCTCTTCAGAGTCAATAGAGAAGCTGTGTCGGTCCATGATTGAAAGAGTAATACCATTGATTTATTAGTTCATATATTTTTATGTCTAACCATAGTCCCAAGTAAAGAAAGCAAGTTAATGCCAGAATATTTTAAGTTTATATATCCCTTTACTGGATTTACCACCTGACATTGCTTTAACCTCCTCCCACCCGGCCAATTCATATAAAATGGCCAGGTGGGCGTTTCCTCCTAAGTGGACATTCCTGAATGTCCCTCAAAAGGAGCGGACACATCTCGGATCGGCATGAGGGCTCTGTGATTGGCCCTCCTGATCCCATGATGGATGTGTCCAATCACAGCCATCATGTGATGTAAACAGAGAGCCATCGACATGCGATCGGTTTTCCTTCTCCTCACATGAAGCCTGTCAGTGAGGAGGAGAGCGGATCTGTGCTGCGAGCCGGAGATCAGTGTGTATGACGTGTTTACAGCTTTTTTTTTTTATACACGGATCACCCATTGTCCCCACACCGTAAAAAACTCTGCCACATCTGTCCAAGTAAACATCTTCCCCAGTGCACATCTGTCCATGATCATCTGCCCCAGTGATCAACATCTGTCACAGTAATCTGTCAACATGACTAAAATAATTATTCAGCAGTGAAGAGACTTTCGATATACTTCAGAGTATGTCGGACGAGAGTAGCGAGGAACACTCTCCGTCAGATTTGGATATAGAGTATGAGCCAGTAGAAAGCAGTGGCTCTGAAATGAAAACTGAGGACAGAATCCTAACAAAGAGGCTCAGGAGCCTTCAAAAATGTGATAGGTAATCAGGAAATAAAATGTGTAATTTATGCTCCTAGAACACCTGATGGTGCTCCCTGCATGTTGGGCCTCTGTATGTGGACAGGCTGTGGAAAAGTCTCACACATGTGGTATCGCCATACTCAGGAGGAGTAGCAGAATATATTTTGGGGTGTAATTGCAAGTTTACCTATGCCATGTGTGAGAAATAACTTGTTAATATGACAATTTAGTGGGGAAAAAAAAAAAAGAAGGAAGATTTTCCAAACAATTGTGAGCAAAAAAATTGCAGATTTCAAAAAATAAATAAATAAATCACTATGCCACTTACTTAATACCTTGGACCGTCGTCTTTACAAAAATGGGACATTTGTGGAATAGTTGTACTGTCCTGACCAATTTAGGGCCTCAAGAAATGACATGGCCGTCGGTAAATCAGGATTGATCAATTTTCAGGTGATACGTAGCATAGCTTGTAGACACCAACTGTCACACAAACCTATTTATCATACACTTATCAGGATTCTTTTTTTTTTTTTACCAAAGATATATAGCAGAATACATTCTGGCCTAAAGTTATGATGAAAATTAGATTTTATTGGATTTTTTTAAAACAGAGAATATTGTTTTTTTTCCAAAGATTTTGGTTTTTCGCTTATATCGCAAAAAAATAAAAAAAAAACCCCAGTGGTGAATAAATACCACCAAAAGAAAGCTCTATTTGTGTGAACAAAATGATAAAAATGTCATTAGGGTACATGACGAATTGTCAAAGTGTGAGAGCACGAAAGCTGAAAATTGGTCTGGGAAGGAAGGGGGTTAGAGTGCCCAGTATTGCATTAGGATATATGAACAAGGTAAATAAACGTGACCTGGATGCACTATCTAGGCAGAGTTTCTTTCCTTATTAAAAGCAAGACTCTGTTGAAGATTCTGTATTTGCTTCCTGGCAGCTTACACGTGGGTGAGGGCCATCAGTGACTACACGTAGGGGCATAAAAATCTAGTGGGACTCGTTATTGAATAACAAAAAGTACAAAAGTAAACTTCCAACTGGCATACTTTCTGTTTACAAGCTGGTTTTAATATCCATTGGCAGAAAGGAACACTTAGGCCCAGATAGAGAAATAAAGCATGCTAGCCGTGTGAAATGCTCTGAAGGAACTTTAATTGCAGAAGATGTAATGTCACAATTAGACTGTTACAGAACACCGAAATTATTCCCATACAGATAGAACCTCAACAAATTAGCACTGCCGTTTTCTCATGACTCTAGAGGCATAACAGTGTAATGAAGCTACTTGAATATGCTAACACATTGAATATATCAGGGTGAATATTTCTGCATAGTAAGTGAGCAATAAGTATGTTTATTAAACTTAAGAAACCAAAAATCACTTTGTTATTGAGCAGTATAAGGCAATGAAATAAAAACATTTGCACTGGTCTGTTTCTAGCATAACTCTATCATTCTGGCAGATCTGATAGTAAGAGACAGACTGTAAAATCACCAGCTTTGCAAATAGAATTATCCTTCTTGCTCCCATATGTTGCTGCTGGCTATTGAAGCAACCCATTGTATCCAACAGAAAAAAAAAAAAAAAAAAAAAAAAAAAAAAAAAAAAAAAAAAAACACTCTTGCTATTCGCCATACCTGAATTGTAGGCAGCATTTTGTTTATTTCTATTGGGAGCAAAGGATCTGTACTTTTATGAGATAGTATTTATAGACTATTTTCAAATTTTGTGATTTCACAGCTCTGCTTTTAAAGATCACACGTTAACAAACGAATGTCACAAATGCTGAAAGACCAACATTTGTGTCTCCTTTTCAGGTGAGAAGATTCAGCCACCAAATATTAGTGGCATTAACATGCACATTAGTATCAGCTGAGCGTGCATGTTTATCCACAGGATACCCTTAGCACTGGGATTAGCTTTTGAGAAAAAAATAAATAAAATCTACAAAAAAAAAAAAAAGTCAAAACTGGAAATGGGCATGAACCAAAACAACAGTTTGTTGACCAATAAAAGTTACCTTCTGTGGCAAGCTGTAATTAACTGCTTATCACTGGTAGTTTTTGCTATGGTTTGCTTCACAGGTGATGAATACCAAATAACTTAGGTTTCCATTAAACTGAAAGCTTTAAAGTGTTGCTTTCGGATTTGCAGTTTAAACTTCCTTTCAAACTGCAATGTTTGAAATAACAATCTGACTGCACATGATCGTCTCCACCATCTGTGGAGCTGTGGTATGAATATCGGTCTATAATTATATATTATAGCAACGCAAGAAAGGCAGAGTTACGATAGAAACAGAAATGTGCTGATGCTATTGGTGAGGAAGATGCCGCACAGACTTCATGGCATCGAGAGCCGACCCGATGTCATATTGTTTTGCTTCCAGTAGCCTGGTGAGCCAGCCTCCCTCGTCTGTGAAACCCATGGACAGCATCTGTGATAGTGTTTCAATGAGCTGAGGATCTGCTTCTGGAAGACAAAAAAAAAAAAAAAAAACCCACACACGTTAAAAGAAGTAAACAAAAACATACAAACACACCACCACAAGCCTCATAAAAACACAAAATGGTTCAGTTGAGATTTTCAGATTCCACTGATCATTTTGAAATACCATTTTCACTGAAGGGTTTTTTTTTTTTTATCTTATGCTCAGTTTGAATTGACCAGGTTTGTTACAGGTCTACTTTATATTTATGTATTCTCAGAACAGACTTCTGCATCAATTCTTTAGGGAAAGGATGGGGGGGGGGAAGAACAAACACACCAGACTGCAGTCTTAAATGTAGAAACTATAATCTTTGTTCATGTAAAAGTAGTCAGGAATAGTATGGGAGCTCACATTGTCAGACATCTGAAAAGGTTGGCCGCTTGGTTGTGTCTAACTTCA
Source organism: Rana muscosa (assembly GCA_029206835.1). Lineage (NCBI taxonomy): Eukaryota > Metazoa > Chordata > Amphibia > Anura > Ranidae > Rana > Rana muscosa. The sequence goes on from CM055118.1 coordinate 83,695,605, forward strand.
ATAGATTGTACAAGCAAGCCTGCCCCCCCCCCAAAAAAAAAAAAAAAGTGTTGCATCTCTAAAGTTGGCCATAGATAATTCATTTTTTTTTGTTCAACCAGTGGGTTGAACGAAAACATCCAACCTGAATCCTACCTCTGTGTCATAGTATTATGACAGCGGAGGGACTTCCCTGCCATCACAATACACTGATCAGCGCTGCAGACTATAAACTATATGGGAGGAAATTTTTCAGCGGGGCAGTTGTACAGAAGTTGATTGGAACCGCCCTTGTGCATGGTCATTACCCCATCACTGCAATCGGCAGCCTCACTGATTAACATAGATCTGCAGGAGGTGGCACCATACTATTAATTATGGGAGCTGGTTGTAATGTGCATACCAGAGCATCAATGAGTTTGGGACTACCAAACTAAAATTTCAATGTCTGCTATTATATATCAGTCACTTACTGGCAATTTTCCTATGACTTTAGTTATATCCCTGCACGGATAGATTCAAAGGAATCTGACACATGCTATAGAGAAAACAAGGTAGGATCAATTGTCTTTTTTAACAACATAAATACTGTAGATTATGGTGTATTTTTTTAGATTTTCTATTTTTAGTTCCCTTGTTGGAAACTGGGGTTTATTTTCAAAGCAGAATATCTTAGCTGTCATTCATAGAGCAACATACTAGTGATCTATGACCCTTTTTGCAGTACCAAATTTACACCTACATTTTCTCAAAATGATTTAAACAAAATGTTTAAAGAGAAGAGGTTACCTGCTGGGAGGTGTGGATAAATGGCAGCTTCTCTGAGACCTGTGGGAGCATGAATGGGTCTGTTTGGGTCTAAAGAACTGGGTTCCTCTGTGTCTGGTTGAAGGGACTGCAGCTCACCAGTTGACGGGTCCACCTCTTTGGAGGAGACATGAGTCCAGTCGTCGTCACCACCTGATGCGTTGTTGTTTTGTTCACTTTGTTCCTGTAGGACATAGGAGCAGATTTCAAACACTGAATACAGAAGTGAATGCTCAAAAAGGCTCATTATCACATAAGAAGCCCTTTGCAGGGAGCACGGATAGATTCTAAGGAATCTAAAACATGCTATAGAGAAAACAAGTTGGGCCCAATTGCCCTTTTTAGGACAAACACACTACACTTCTTGCAAAAGACACCAAATAATATTATGTCCACAGACAGGCATACTGCAACTCGAGAGGATACAGGTTGCCATTTGCTATGGGTAAGAAAACCAGTTCTTCCTCTGCATGGAATGTAGAGTCAATGTACACGTATTATAACTGATCAATTTAGAGAGGTTCTATAGGTTATGGCGCAAAATTGTCTTCTGTCAAGAAAAGCCATTAATTAAAAGGATAAGTTCTCCTTTAGAAAAATAAAAATGCATAACTTTTTGCAGGTAAAAAAAATAAGAGCATATATATTTTTTAATAGGAACCTGCAAAGCATTGCACCCACGATCAGGAGATCGCTGGTGCAATGCAGGGCTCTTGCAGACTGTCAGTGTAAGCTGTCTGCTCATACCTCGTTTGGGCAGCCAGTTAGGCACCGACTACCTAGCGTGCTCAACAGCACCCTGGAAGTTCATTAAAAACTACAAGCCGGCAGAAGGCAAAAAAGGCTGTCGGTACTTGTAGTTCTCCCATTCACAGAATTTTTATTTTTTTAATTGTGACAGCGGGTGCAGGGAGAAGATCCCCCGCTCACTGTCGCATCAGAGGATCAGGGGAGGGCTGCTGCAACAGTAACATGTTACACCCTAAATATGGATGTAACATGTTAAAAAAGGTGACCTTATCTTTTAAAACGGTGTTAGTATTCCAACATGGCACTTGCCACATGCCCCCACCACTGATCATCATTTACAGTCAGAGGAAGTATTCCCATTTGAAGAACAGTGAAGGAGCACTTACATTTTCATTTTGAACAGAGGGGGGGTTTAAAGAAACATCTTTCATCCGTTTAGCAATGGCATCTGTATCCATACACTCCTCATTTTCAGGGCTGCTGTTAACATTCTGAGGGTTTGAAGTGAAGGATGAGCTGTTCGGTTGGGAATCTTTAGCTTCAGAACCAGATGGCGGGGTTGCAATCTTGCTGCGTTTACCACCATGTTCAACATCAATGTCTACATCAATTCCTGTATGGAACACAAGGCAGGAAGCAGTCAGTTATAGGTCTTTTCTGAACCTAAAAGCCAGGGAGGATGCCATTGTTGGCATCCCTTTCTGCAATAACTAGTTGCCTGGCTGCTATGTTGACCTTCTGGCATTAATACTTTAGGCTACTAATCCAGAACAAGCATGCTGATAAGGACTTATTAACTTACTTTGACCTTCTTAATATGCACACTTGTTCTGAGTCAGTGTCTAAGGAAGAAATAACGTAAGTAGGCCATAATAAGTCAACTAGCTTTTCTGTTCCAGTATATGTATACAGTTCAAGGATGTGCAAACATTAGAAAACACTTCAGATGGACGGTAGAAACATAAGTTTAAGTTGCAAACAAGAGTCTCAGCAGGCATGTAAGGGGTGCAACTTCAGAGTAGGAAGATAACTTTAGTGGACTCCTGAGCTTTTTTTTTAAAACAGAAAGCAGAAGTGCATAAACATAAGTTGGGATAGTGGGGGGGGGGATGAAAGTAATATATGAGGCGCAACAAGTCAGTACCCTTGACTGTAGAGAGTGTAGAGCCAGGAGAGGTAAATTGTGGTGTGGTTTGGTGGGTGGGTGTAGGAAAAATGTAGTGCCAGGAGCATGAAAAAAAAGTAGGGGTGGCAATTTAGTAGAGCTTCCTACCCCTGGGAGGGGGCACCTACCCTTTTAAAAGGAGATTATTTTTTTTATTTTATTTTTTATTTATTTTTTTAGGAAAGATTTACTTGGGACTTACCAAGGGGACTCAACAAGGCTGCCACACTTTCACCAACATTTTGCAAGAAGGTGACATTAGGATCAGGAGATGGCTGAGAAGAACTAGGAGCAGTACCTAGGGGAATAAATTATACATTAAATTTTCAAACCTTTAGACAAATACATACCTACTGCTTTGAAATTACAGACAAAATAAAAAAGCTTTCCATATCAAGATTTACCTTCTGCGGGTGGAGTCTGACATTGTTCTGGGTTATACCCTGTTTGCTGGGAATTTGGGCAGTGAAAGCCTCTGCCAGGGTAACCCCAGCCATTCATCCAGTTGAAAGGTGGCACTCCATGATGCATCTTGCGAAACCAGCGCCCACGAGGAAAAGGCTGGAGAGAAAACAAAATGAGATCAGCCACAGTAAAAAACATCATGTTGACTTCCAAAATGTACATACTTCAGACCCACATTATATATTATTTAAAAACCAAGATCTTTTATTTTGTAGAAACATACTATATACAATTATTGCTTTATGCAACTGACAGCATCTGCAGATGGGATTATTGAAAACGAAAACAGATCTATAGGGTATCAGCTACTATACTGAGAACCCAAAAAACGTATTTGGGAACCTGAAAGAAATGCATCCCTCATAGCATGTCAGCATTAAAGTGGTTGTAAACCCTCATATACTCAGTGAAGTGAACAGCCTCAGATGATACACAGAGATTAAACAAATCTTCCTACATAAGTTTTACTGATAATTTGCAGTCTTCTCTTGTCCTCAACCCTTCAAAAGTGCATATTTGTGAAAAAATCCTTATGCATCTCTGAAGAAGAGTACAAAGGAGGGGGTGGAGAACTGTAGTTACAGCTACACTGTGTAAAAATAGGATTTTTTACTCACCGTAAAATCCTTTTCTCTGAGTCCATGGACCGACACAGCTTCTCTATTGACAAAGTGGGTATTATCCGTTAATTAGGAGTGACTAGGCAGAAAAACTTGTAAAAAGTGTTGCATCACACCTTCTACAGTACCGCCCAGGGGGCGGACCCTCTGGGTATACCCTCTCAGTCTGCACATCGCAGATCAGTTCGTCAAAAAGCAGTACAAACTTAAAAGGAGGGGTGGGTGCTGTGTCGGTCCATGGACTCAGAGAAAAGGATTTTACGGTGAGTAAAAAATCCTATTTACTCTTTCGTCCATGGACCGACACAGCTTCTCTATTGACAAAGTGGGACGTCCCAAAGCAGTGTCAGAGAAAAAACGAGGGGTGGTAACAGCATAAAAACAAACTTCACCCCAAAACACAAAACAGCACTCCTCCAACGGAGGAGCTGCAACTCTAAACAGCCGCCTGCAAAACCTTGCGGCCGAAAGAGGCATCCGAAGATGCACCTACATCAATTTTGTAGAATTTTGTGAAAGTGTGAGCGGACGACCAAGTCGCCGCTTTACATAGTTGGGAAACAGACGCTTGGTGTCGGAAAGCCCCAGAGGCACCTATTGCCCTGGTCGAATGCGCCGTGACAGGAAAGGGGGGCGCCTGACCCTTTAAGGCGTAAGCCTGGATTACTATCTGTCGGATCCACCTAGAGATGGCGGCCGATGAGACTGCTTGGCCCTTCTTGGGACCAGCCACCGAAACAAACAGTGAGTCTGACTTCCGGAACAGGGAAGTAGCAGATATGTATACTCTCAAAGCTCGGACAACGTCCAAGGAATGCAACGCCGACTCCTTAGGATTCGACGGCTGAGGACACAAGGATGGAAGTACAATGTCTTCGTTGAGATGAAAAGCCGAAACGACTTTCGGAAGAAAGGAAGGCTGCGGCCGCAGCACCACCTTATCCTTGTGGAAAATCAAAATAGGGAGCCTTGCAGGGCAAGGCTGCCAGCTCAGAGACTCGTCTGACGTAACAGCCACCAAAAAGACCACTTTCTGAGAAAGTGTCAACAGGGGAATATCTCTAATATTCTCAAACGGTGCCGTCTGAAGCACCGAGAGGACCAGGTTCAAGTCCCACGGAGGTAATGGGGGGCGGACCGGAGGGGCCACATGTCGAACCCCCTGCCCAAATGTACTCACGAGAGAGTGAGTCGCCAGGGGTCGCTGAAAAAAGACAGCCAGGGCAGATATCTGTCCCTTAATCGTACTTAGGGCAAGCCTTTGGTCTACCCCATGCTGTAAAAACAGCAGGATTCTGGAAACCAAATAGGTACGCGGATGCCATTTCATTTCCTCACATATGGAGATGTAGGCCCTCCAATTGCGGTGATAGACCTTCCTAGAGGACGGTTTCCGAGCACTTCTCATAGTAGAGATTACTGAGTCTGACAGGCCCCGATCTCTCAGTACCTGGTTCTCAACAGCCATGCCGTTAAAGCCAATGACTGTAAAGCAGGATGGAATATGGGACCTTGCGATAGCAGGTCCTTCCGTAGTGGTAGGCGCCAGGGGACGTCTGCTACCAGACGTACTAGATCGGCGTACCAAGGACGCTGAGGCCAATCTGGAGCGATTAGGATCATTGGAATTCCCTCTGCCTCCACTCTGCGGAGCAGAAGAGGAAGAAGCCTTAAGGGAGGGAAGGCATAGATTAGCCGATACTGACCCCACGATGCTACCAACACGTCCGTTGCGTCTGCCCATGGGTCTCTTGACCGGGCCACAAACCTCAATACCTTCCGATTGAGTCGGGAAGCCAGAAGATCTACGTCTGGTGTGCCCCATCTTTGGCAGAGGAGTTGGAACACCTCCGGGTGTAAGGACCATTCTCCCTGGTCCAGCATCTGGCGGCTCAGGTAGTCCGCCTGCCAGTTTTCCACACCCGGAATGTACACGGCCGACAGTGCCGGTACGCTCCTCTCTGCCCACTTCAGGATGCGAGCGATCTCCGATGCTGCAGCTGAGCTTCTTGTTCCTCCTTGATGATTGACATATGCCACTGCTGTGGCGTTGTCTGACTGGATCCTGACTGGACGCCCTTGCAGTCTCTGAGACCATTTGAAGAGGCACAGCTTGATCGCCCGGATCTCCAGGACATTGATCGTCAGGAGGGCTTCCTCTGGGGTCCAGCGACCTTGCGCCGACTGGACACCCCAGACTCCCCCCCAACCTGTAAGGCTGGCGTCCGTCGTGATCACTATCCAGTAAACCGGAAGAAATGACTTCCCGGCCATTAGAGCCGGTGCTGTCAGCCACCATACCAGGGATCTCCTGACTAGGTGGCTCACTCGGATTTGATAATCCAGAGATGAAGGGCATCTGTTCCATCTGGACAGAACTTCCTTCTGTAACACTCGAGTGTGGTATTGAGCATATGGGACCGCCTCGAAGGAGGCTACCATGAGGCCCAACACTCGCATGCAAAAACGGAGTGACGACCAATTCCTGGAAGTCAGCTGCCGTACTGCAGCCCGGAGGGTCTGCAACTTCTCCACAGGGAGGAATACCTTTGCCTCTGAGGAATCCAGAATCAACCCCAGGTACACTAGGCGTTGAGTGGGCACCAATACTGACTTTTGCGTGTTTAGTATCCAACCACAGTCTCGAAGAGTCTGACAGGTAATGGACACGCTTACCTCTAATTCTGAGCTTGAAGGGGCCTTCAGCAGAAGGTCGTCCAAGTAACCTGTGATAGCGATACCCCGCTGTCTTAGAAGTGCCAGAATCGGAGCGAGCACCTTGGTGAACGTCCTGGGTGCTGAGGCAAGGCCAAACGGGAGGGCCACAAACTGGTAGTGGTTCTTCCCGATAGCAAATCGCAGAAACCTCTGGTGTCTGGAGTATATGGGGACATGCAGGTATGCGTCCTTGATGTCCAAGGAGGCCAGAAAGTCCCCCGGATGGAGAGCCGTGACTACGGATCGAACCGACTCCATCCGAAATCTTTGTACCTTCACAAAGCAATTGAGGGCTCTGAGATCCAAGATTGGACGAACCCCCTCCTTCTTTGGCACAATGAACAGATTTGAGTAAAAACCCTGACCCCGTTCCTGTTCTGGAACTGGAATAACTACCCCGTGTTCCAGTAGACCCTGGACCGCCCCATACAGGGCCTCCCGACGGGTCGGTAGTAGCTGGAGATTGGAGGTGATGAATCTGTCTGGTGGACAAGAGAGAAATTCTATCTTGTAGCCTGAGGAGATTACTTCGCAAACCCACCTGTCGGAGACTAGAGCAGTCCACTGAGTCGCGAATTCGTGAAGACGTCCCCCCACCCGAGAGCTGGGTGGGGGCGGACCTTCATGTGGACGCAGATTTGTCCGCAGGCTTGTTGGGTCTGCGGGACCAAGGACGCTTTTGTCCTTGGGCAGGCGCTTTATCGGCCTGGGGTCTTTTCCCTGTCGCCCTAGGGGGACGAAAAAACCACTTGTGTGCAGTAAAGGAGGGCCCTTGCCCTTGGCGTGGCCCCTTACCCTTGCTAATTTGGGGAAGCAAAGTGCTTTTACTTCCTGTGGCATCCTTGATGATGTCATCCAGAGAAGCCCCAAAAAGTCTGTCGCCCTTAAAAGGCAGATCCAACAGGGCTTTCTTGGAAGTCTGGTCCGCAGACCAGCCTTTTAGCCAGATCAGGCGGCGTATTGCTACTGCATAAACCGAAGTTTTAGACAGCAGGGGAATAGTATTCATGTCTGACTCGCAGACAAACCTAAGGCCCTGGACCAACAGGTCGGCCAATGTTATCTCATCAGGAGGAGCATCTCGCTCCTTAACCCCTGGAGTAGCAATCTTGCCCATTCAGTAAGTGTGTGAGACACTAGGGCCCCCGCCAATGCCGGGCGTACTGCCGAGCCTACCACTGAGTATAGGTAGCAAGCGAGTGCTTCAGCCTTCTTATCCACAGGGTCCTAGAAAACAGGAGCCCCTTCTACAGGAATTGGGGTGGCTCTATTAAGTCTGGACACCGGAGGGTCCACTATAGGGGGGAGAGGTCCATTTCTTCAGAAAACTCTCCTCAAAAGGGGGACCGTACCGCAAACCTCTTTGGGGCTGTAAAGACCCTCAGTGGGTTCTCCCATTCCTTGTATAAGAGTTTATCAAAAGACACACAAGGGAACACCTTAGCAGTGCGGGCAGGTCTATGAAACCCAAGTGGACCGGAGTCTCTGCTGCTTCTGCAGTATTTTCCAACTTTAGCGTATCCCGCACTGCAGTAATAAGGTCAGATACCAAAGCCGTCTCGCGTACTGACCTGGACTTGGAGTCCTCCTCACTGTCCGATCGGTCACGGTCCACAGTCTCTGATGCATCAGAATCTGGGCCATGAGCCGTAGCTGGACCTGGTTCTGCATCAGAAATATCCCCAGAAGCTTGCAGGGGACGGGGCGTTTACTACCCCCTGTATTCCCGTGTGCTGCTTCCACCCTGGCAGCAAACGCCTCTAGGATTGCAGTCATAGCGTTCATAGACACCTCAGGGGCACCAGCTGCTAAATCTGGTGTTTCAGGGGAGAAGACATCTGGCTCAGATGCCATGCTGACCACACGCTGACACTCACAGGGCTCCAGGCAAGATATCAATAGGCCACCCTCCTGCGCTGCAGAGATGCTGGGTTACCCAGAGGACTCACCACCCTGGATAGGTACTGCTATGCTGCGCCTGTGATGCTGTCCCCTTGCTGCTGTGTCAGTCTGCTTCTTTTATCAGCACTTCCTGTGTGAATTTTCACGCCAGTGTAATGCACCCTAGAGGCCGGAGGCTCTCGCAAAATGGTTGCCAAAAACGTCTGTATGGAAGATAATGTGGGCTCTAAGAAAATGGCCGCCGACAGAAGATAGAGGTCAGGCAGCCATAGCCCCCAAAAAGATGGCCGCCGAACGGCAATATCTGCATACAGGGTGGACCAACATGGCCGCCGATCACCTGATAGGGGCCAGTGGGTGTGGCCGAACCACAGGAAGATGGCCGCCAGGCAGTTACAAGAGGCCAAACTTGGCATGGACCACCTCAAAATGGCCGCCGACAGCATGGAGACACAGAAACACAGGTAAGCAAAAATGACATTTCTTTTAAATGTTAGTTACAGCCAGCCCCGCTCCAGTGGGACCCCCTAGGTGACCCCCAGCACCCAGCAACCTTTAGCTAGAAGCCCAGGGAGGAGGGAAAGGCAGGGAGAGAGGGAAGAAAGGGGCCACAACCACTTACTTGATCTCTCCAGGAATGTCCAGCTAAATCACCCAGCCGAGGCAGGGGAGTTTTACTTACCTATCTTGCATGTATTCTGCTGGAAGACATTCCAAACAGATCATCGTCCGCGCACGGAAGGTGACTGTTGGCCAGGCATGCTGTGATTGGACCCAGAAGGGACGATCATATGTATGCCCTGGAGCAAGACGCTCACCGGACAGGCTGCTGCGACTCGGCCGTAAGGTCAGCCGAAGCTGAGCGGTCCGATGCAAGCCTTGGAGCGTAAGCTCACCGGCCAGGCTGCTGCGACTCGGCCGTAAGGTCAGCCGAAGCTGAGCGGTCCGATGCAGGCCCTGGAGCGTAGGCTCACCGGCCACCCGTGGAGCGACGGGCATGTCGTGGAAAACCCAGCGCGTAGCTAGGGTCGGCACACGCTCGATGGCCGAAACTGGGGAGACTACAAGGATCGAGGATCCAGCCTGTCACCCAGTCGGCAGTTGATCGAAGATCGCAGGAAACAACAAATGTAGCAAAAAAATAAAATAAATATATATATATATATATATATATATCTTTTTTCCCCGGACCAATGGGCCCGAAGGGAGCCATGTCCTACTCCTTGCTAGACAGAAAAAAACTGATCTGCGATGTGCAGACTGAGAGGGTATACCCAGAGGGTCCGCCCCCTGGGCGGTACTGTAGAAGGTGTGATGCAACACTTTTTACAAGTTTTTCTGCCTAGTCACTCCTAATTAACGGATAATACCCACTTTGTCAATAGAGAAGCTGTGTCGGTCCATGGACGAAAGAGTAAAGTGGATTGGAGGAAAGGGACACTCCCCTCCCCCCCCCCCCCCCCCCATAGGCAAAGAGAAGAAGGAACATGCAAAGCTGTATTCTGAATAGACAAGCCGTGTACTTCTCTCCCTCCCCATCACAAATTTGATCTCATGTGTTGGAAAACTTCTCAGAAGTGACTCATGCTGATAACAGAGGAATGAAGCACCAGAGAGAAACAAGTAACACTATAGATATATGTGCTCTGTTTAGCTTTTATGACTGGGGTTTACAACCACTTTAAATATAAAATTACAAAGCCAGGGAGCTATTCGACATCTTCAAATTGATCTACTGTAGTCTATACTCAGTTTCCACACATTGAAGTTAATCTATAATACGCTCATACACAGCTTCACTTTTATTTCTTGCCCTTTTTTAACTACCCTGCCACTCTATTCCACCATCAGAGTGCCCAGTTCTTCTGGGTATGGGATAACATGTGACAAACTTCCATCTTTCCCTCAATGCAGCTGTTGTTGCCAGCCAATAGCAAGACCCAGCAGCCATGATGAGAGCTTGCACAATACCTATGCAACCAAGTTTGCTTAGCATGCCAAAACAGGCTAGAGGAGGATTGTATTAGCAAGGGAGCAAAAGAAATGATAAGCATATGTATTGACAATGTGCAGATTGAAAGTTCACTGAAAGTTGGTTTTGGATTCCACATAGTTCATTAGCTGTGCTATATATCATACACATTACTGGCAACTACTGTGATATTTACTATAGAAATTACTGCAATTACTTACAATAGGAGTAGGGAACATAATCATGTTGTGCTCCTTATGGATTCCTTTCCCCTCACAGGTACTGCACAGGTCATAATCTGGGCAAATCAGGCACTTGTACCGGTTCCCCACCACAGCACCTTCACAGCCATCGCAGGTCACATTAGGGTGGACCACATTCTGGGGATTCTCCTGTCCGCAGTGTGCACGGTGCTCACGCTTACAGTCTTTCCTTTCTGGAAACAAAACCATCCAATTATCTCATGTAACAGGATATACATTTGCCTTTTAAAGTACCAAAAAAACAAAACAAATTCACACTAACCCCAATATTTTATATCAATTTACGAAGATAAGTAATTTTATAAATCCTCATTATTGTATCAAAAAATAATTTTCTTATAAAAACTTCAAATTTGCTGATGCAGCAGATCTTAAGATATACTCAGATCTTTGGTTGCTATGGATTACAGCAAACAGTATTATATCACATTTTTATGTTATTTATGATGCATTGGAAAACACAAATACCTTTAATGTAGACACGGAAAACACCTTCATTAAGATTTTCAAGACCCATATTCAGCTCCTCGTCAGTGGAGAAGGCAACCAGATCCCCCTCTTCATCTGGAAATACAAATAAATAGATTTGTAGATATACACAGCATATACAGGTTACAGATCTGTAAAGAAAGGAAATGGATCACAATACCAAAGTTTGCACCTTAAAAAACAATTCAACAGTAGGAGTTCTCTACTTCTAGAAGGTCCTAAAGACCATTTGAAAGTTCATATCTATAAATTTACCATTTTGTCCCTCACTTTCCTGTCTCCAGACGAAACAGGATGTGAGTGCAGATCCCTCCAAGTTAAGCAAAATCCTCTCTTAGAAAGTTGTCACTGGAACAAGTGTCCCCATTGGATGATTTCTCCTCTATTTCAGACCCAGCAATCAATCAAAAGTTTAGATTTTCCAATCAGTTCCAGTGACAGGAAACAGAGTGTGTGAATCCCTGCCAACATGGACACAGACAGCTATAAAAATCTGGCAGATGTTTAAAAATGCAATGTTCTATCTCTGTGTTCTCCAAACTGCTGCCCTTTGCTTGCTTTTATCCAGCCCTTGTGGCACTATTCCTCCCACTGACCCCAACGATGGGGGACTATTCCGCCCACTGACCCCAACGATGGGGGACTATTCCGCCCACTGACCCCAACGATGGGGGACTATTCCGCCCACTGACCCCAACGATGGAGCAACACTAAACTCCAGCACAAAGCTTTTCATGTTTTTTTTTCAATCCAACAATGAAAAATGTGCAAACATCCATGCATTGCATCCACAAACCGTAATATAAAAAAAAGGAAAAACAAAAGAGGCACCAAAGCTTGGGAAACACACAGAAATGTATATAGTTTATTAAACATTCATTATAGCTATATAAAAGTACTTTAATGCTTAACATTTAGCCTTCCCCCTCCTTTCTAGTTCTGTAAGGTTACAGTACCTTTGCCCTAGACACATCGTCTAACCGCACCTTTGTCAATCTAGGCCATATAAAAACAAACAGCAAAAGGGCACATTCCTTTCAGTGGATGTAATGTTTTCTTTTCTTGTTTTTAAAACAAAAATCTATGCTGCCGAGTGCCGATTGTTATGACACTACTTTTGGCTCTCGTGTGAATGTTAAGAACAGATCCTGAACACAAAAACTATTAAAAATTTTACTTTACAGATTCATAAACTGTAAAAAAATAAATAAGAGGAGACAATCACAATGTTGAACCCTAATGACAGGTTCTACAAAAACAATGACCTCTGACAATTATGTTGGTTATGGGGCACCATAGCTTACTGCAAAGGGCCCACAGCAGCCAATTACATTGGATACCTAGACCAGGGAATCAAAAAACTGTTAAAGTAGAACAGCGCTAAAAACAAAAAACAAATAAATTCTGCTTGAGGGCAGGATCAGAGTTCACCTGATCCTCACTAGGCAAGAGGGCAGGTTTGGTCTGAACTTGGTTTGGACCAAACTCGTAAGGAAGCGGTCATTCCCGATGACTGCCACCTAACCAACTGCAGCCAGGCTATTTCCTACCCCGTAGCTGCCTGTACACAAAGGGGCAGGGATTCTTCAGGACACAATGGGCCTTCATTTTATAAATAGAAATGTATATCTATCTTTTTTTTTTTTTTTTTTTATCTAAGGAGGAGAACTGGCTCATAATAGTAAAAAATACAAAAAAAATATATAATTTTGTTGTACAATTCTTGCTATTATCATAACCAAACTATCAAAGAACAACCCAAAATAAATTGTCTTACACTTGATGATAGCAGCGAAGGCCCAGAAACAATAGTGCGCATTTTGTTTTTTGTAATCCTACCTGAAGCACGCCAATGCTGACTTTTGACCCCGACATACACACACACACACACTAAAATTGATCTAAGTCAGGGTCAAAAGTCAGCATTGGTATGTGTGTGTGTGATGTGATAGATATATCTATCTCTCTCTCTATCATACTTCTCCAGAAAGAAGAAAATACAATGCATCTTTTTCTCCATTCAAGGAGAGAAAGAATACTACAAGGGTACTGTACAGGTACTGATCACTGCGATAGTTAATCACAGTGATCATGTGATTTAGAGGCGGTCCTCCTACCCTCCTGATCATTAGTATGGGACCAGAAAACTCTTATGTGGCCCTACGGAAGACGATCCACTTCAGAGGAGGTTAAACAAATGTGTGTACATAACAAGGTGTTCTGCTTCATCTGTGTATTGGGGCTGTACTGACCCACATAGCCCACAGCATGTGGTGCGAACAAGTGGCCCATTCACACCAGCAGGCAAGATGCTCCCTATAACGTGTGGTTGTATGGGGTGGTGCATAACGTTAACCCCTTCACGCCGACGCAATGCAAATATGCAGCCTTTGGCTTAAATGGGTTGTACCGGGGAGATGCCTGCAGCTGCAGGCATTACCCCATTACCGTTCTTTAGAGCCGATGGTCGGCTTTCTTGCGATTAACAACCTATGCGGCTAAGCAGCGGGAGGGGATGCCCCCCCACCTTTGCGCGGCTCGCCCCTGTCCCACCGGGAGGCCCGAGCGATCACTTGGTACTTCCGCCAGCTGGCCGGAGACCCAAACAAAGCTGGAATCAGCTTCAATCGGGTCTCGGATCTTGTAACCCAGAAGCGATGTCAGGACATCACTTCCAGTTTACTGAAGACTTAAAAGGCGCCAAATAAAAAAAATGTAAGTATTTAAAAAAAAAAAAAAGTCAAAATTGCCGTTTTGAATGCTTATAAGTGCAAAGGAGGGATTTGGGGTCTTTTAGACCCCAGATCCCTCCATAAAGGGTATCTGTCATTGTCTATTACTGCCACTAGGGAAGTTTACATTCCTTGTCACAACAATAAAAGTGATCAGAATTTTTATTTTATTTTTAAAGGTAAAGTGTAAAAATAAAAGATTTTAAAGGGTCCTTCTGCCCAGAAGTGAACGCATACGCAAGTCGTGCCTGCAAATGTAAACAACCAAACTACACTTGAGGTGGTGCCATGATCATTAGAACGACAGCAATAATTCTAGCACTAGACCTCCCCTGTAACCTGTCGAATTTTTTAAAGCGTCACCTATGGAGATTTTTAAAGTACCGTAGTTTGTTGCCGTTTATTGTTGACATGTTGTTAGGTGTGTATTTACTCGGCGTAACATCATCTTTCACATTATACAAGAAAACTGGGCTAACTTTACAGTTTTTTTTATTAATGGAAGTGTATTTCTTCCCCCCCAAAAAAAATGCATTTGAAAGACCGCTGCGCAAATACAGTGTGATATAAAATTATGCAAACGACCGCTATTTTATTCTCTAATCTCATTTTCTAGCAATAAATACTGATTTTAACTTGTAAACAACAAGTGTCAGAAAAAGTCTTAGGCGTGAAGGGGTTAAAACACAGTTTACTTTTCGAACTTTATTGAACTAGCGCCAAATGGCGACACGCTGCGCAACAGGTAAGTGGTTCTACTTGTTTTTCGTAGTGTCAGCAATGTGGTATATAAGGCAGAATGCCTGGTGCTGGGTTTATGGTGTGAATGGGCCCCAGTGATGTTCTAATGACATGAAGGGTCATGGTAGGTCTATGATAGGTGTCTCACCTCTGTAGAACATCTGGAAGGCTCCCCCTCTCAGGCCTTGGAAGACATCAGTCACCTTCCTGATGAGCAGCTCACAGCTGGATCCCGGATCGGCAGACTTCCCTTTGCCCAGCTCCAGTGCAAACCGTCTGATCTCCCTATGGGTCTCGTCCTTCCCCAGCAAATAGGCCTTCACAGTGACCGACATGGCGGCGGCTCTACGGATCTCCTTCTCTTCCTGGATGGATGGCGCAGCTGGAATTGTCAGGATCGGCGAACACACAGCTCAGTCTCTGACTATCTGAACCCCGTGACTTGTCTCCAGTGACCGGAGAGCTCCGCATATAAACAGCTTCCACCGACAGTCTCCGCCCACCGGCCGCTGCCTCATTACCCCGCCCCCATACCGCTGCCAGCCCCGCCCACGCCATGCTTTGACAATACACGATGCGGCCACGCCCACACATTGTTGTCACATGCCAAGGGAAGAACATGGCCGCTGTATTTTGTGATGTCACCGTGACATAGCAAAACAAAGGGGGATTCCTCATAGAGGAGGAATGTGAGGGACGATTCTAGAATCATCAAGAAATCACCAGGATCTGCTGATGGAATGTCATCATCCTGTGTGCAATCACTTTACAAGTACAATGTTTACTAAGGTAGAGGTTAAGGAGGAGCTCCACTCTCTTAAAGCGGAGCTCCGCCGAAAAAAAAATATTAAAAGCCAGCCGCTACAAATACTGCAGCTGCTGACTTTTAATATATGGACACTTACCTGTCCTGGAGTCCAGCGACGTCCGCAGCAGAAGACGAGCAATCGCTCGTCACTCTGCTGCCCCCACCACCATCCTCGGTGAGGGAACCAGGAAGTGAAGCCTTGTTTTTAACCCTTTTTTGGGGTTAAAAGCGCCCTGCTAGTGGCGCAAAAGCGCCGCTAAAACAAGCGACACTTTTGCGCTAACAGCCGTTGCTCAGTGTAAAAGGGGTCTAAATGTAGATAACAGAAAAGGGGGGAAAAGAAAGAGAAGAAGCAGAGAGAAAAGAAAAAAAGGGAGTGGTGGGATGGAGGAGGAGGAGGAAGAAGAAGAAAAAGAAGAAAAAAGAAGGAAAAGGAGATCAGAGCTAATTGGGAAACCGAGATCTAACGAATCCACGGATCCCATATCTTATCAAACTTTTTAGAATTGTTATGAAGTATATGCTTGAACTTGTTATTAACCATGATCCAATTGAGTTTACTCTTGATGTAATCAAGAAGAATAACCGACTGCTTCCAATGCCTAGCAAATGTGGTCCTTGCTGCCAGCAGCTGCTCACTATTAATAATACATCCACTCACCTGTCCCAGGTTCCAGCGGTGTGCTCACCCCAGCCGTTTTCTCCCTGTGTCTTTCCTCACCGGCATCTTTACTATGGGCACCAGGCTGTAGCAGCTTAGGGCTTCACAGTCGGGTGCCCACTGCGCAAGGCGCGAGCGGCGCTGCACGCTGTGAATGGTTCTGCAGTCTTCTAGGACCTGTCATGTGTCCCAGAAAACTACGGGAGGGAGTGGGGAAGGAGAATTTTTGCTTCTGATCGCCTAGGCTGTCGGAGAAGAAGTGGGAGAGGGTATCTGTCAAAATCGGGTAGCCCCTCCTCCCCAAAAGCTCAGTTTCAAAAACAGGAAGCCTAAGACTCCTTTCACACTGGGGCGGTTTGCAGGCGCTATTGCGCTAAAAATAGCGCCTTCAAACCGACCTGAAACAGCAGCTGCTGTTTCTCCACTGTGAAAGCCCCGAGGGTTTTCACACTGGAGCGGTGCTCTAGCAGGACGGAAAAAAAAAGTCCTGCTAGCCGCATCTTTGGAGCAGTGAAGGAGCAGTGTGTTTACTGCTCCTGCCCATTGAAATCAATGGGACACCAAGGCTATACCGCTGGCAAAGCGCCTCTGCAGAGGCGCTTTGCAGTGGTTTTTAACCCTTTTTCGGCCGCTAGCAGGGGGTAAAACCGCACCGCTAGTGGCCGAATACCGCCGCAAATCCGACGGTAAAGTGAGTGGAGCTCTGCTTTAAGTTTTTTTTCGATTTGGACAGAGTGGTGAGGGGTTAGAACATGTGTCAGGTTCTTATTGCTGTCTGCATCCCCCATTAGGAAGATTCACTGTCCCCAACTGTCCTGATCACCAATGTTGCCACCAGAACAGGAATAGAGAGGAAATCTTTCAATGGGGACACTTGTTCCAGTGACAGTAGTCTAAGAGGGGATTTCCCTCATGTTGGAAAGATATCCTCTTACTTCCTGTTGAATCTACAGAAGTTAATCTACCTAATGAGACATATATGGCCAAAAACAGCAGTTTGGCCCCTTTCACACCAGCAGACCGATCGGGTCCACCTGTCTGTTTTTCAGGTTTAACTAAACAGACCACCCATTGTACTCTATGGGGTGGGGGATGTTAGCGGACATGAGTCTGCTGTCACCCGCCGGCATCCAATCCAGTCCGCTAAAAACAGACAGATGGGGATACATTTGCCATCCATTTGGTGGATCTCATTGGGTGACAATCGGATTAAAATGGACATGCAGTACGTTTCCATAATACTGCCCCATAGAGAGCATCAGGCTGTGTCCATCCTGCATAGCGGAGCAGACATGGACCTGTCATTTGTCTGATAAGCGGAGAGATCCCCCGCTGAGCAGGCGGATCCGTTTCGGACAGATACCGCCCTGTGGGAAAGGGGCCTAAAGTGGTTCTAAAGCCAAAACATTTTTTCCTTTAATGCATTCCCTGAATTAAAATGGAATTCAAGTAAAAAAACTGAATGCTAAACCTACTCTCAGCCTAATCTACCCAAGCCTGTAAAGCAAAAATCAATGTATTTACCTGTTCCGCAGCCACTCTGGTCCGGTCTAACCCTACCACAACAGCTGTGAAATGGCTGGGAAGTGATGTGACCCGTAGACTTACTATGGAGCTTCCGTTGTCAGCTGCCTCTCCTGCACACGCCTCCACACTGAAGCCGCTGCTGACAGCTCAGCGTGGGATGGGACCGAACAGGACCAGCTGCAGAACGGGTAAGTATAGTGATTTTTTGCTTTACATGGCTAGATTGATTAGGCTTAGAATATGGCAGTGAGTAGGTTTAGAGTTGGTTAGGTTTTGACTAAAATTCTACATTAAGGTAAAAAATGTTTTACAACTTTCTCACCTGTCTAAATACTTACCCGAGTCTTCAATCAATCCAGTGCTGTGCATGGCTGTATCTCTTCTCTCCCCTCCATTGTTCTTCACACAGGAACTCCGGCAGCAGCAAGAGTCATTGGCTCCTGCTGCTGTCAATCAAATGCTGTGAGGCGGAAACAGGGAGCAGGGCCAGGCCACATACACACACACAGCTCAGGAGCAAGAACACACTGTGTGCCCCCCATAGCAAGCAGCTTTCTATGGGGGTACACAGAGAAGAGGAGGAGCCAAGATCATCAGCGAGGGACCCCAAAAGAAGAGGTTTAGCGCTGCTCTGTGCAATACCATTGCACAGAGAAAGTGAGTATAACATGTTTACCATTTTAATTTAAAAAATTGCCTTTAGTAACACTCTCCTCTAAAATAAAATATAAATAAAAGTTTTGGCTTCACATATACTTTAACCACTTAAGGACTGGAAGGTTGTACCCCCTTAATGACCAGGCCATTTTTTGCAATACGGCATTGCGTCGCTTAACTGACAACTGCGCGGTCGTGCGACATTGTGCCCAAACAAAATTGTTGTCCTTTTTTTTCCCACAAATAGAGCTTTTGGTGGTATTTGATCACCTCTGCGATTTTTATTTTTTGCTATAAACAAAAAAAGACTGACAATTTTGAAAAAAAATTTTTCTACTTTTTGCTATAATAAATATCCCAAAAAATAAATAAAATAAATAATAATTTCTTAATCAGTTTAGGCCAATATGTATTTTACCACATATTTTTGGTAACAAAAAACAAAAAAAAATAAAAAAAACGCAAAAAGCGTATATTGATTGGTTTGCACAAAAGTTATAGCGTCTACAAAATAGGAGATATTTTTATGGCATTTTTCTCATTATTTTTTACTAGTAATGGCGGTGTTCATCGATTTTTAGCGGGACTGCAACATTGCGGCGGAAAGATTGGACACTTTTGACACTTTTTTGGGGACCAGTGACATTTATACAGCGATCAGCGCTATAAAAATGCACTGATTACTATGTAAATGTCACTGACAGGAAAGGGGTTAACATTACCGGGCTATCAAGGGGTTAAATGTGTTCCCAGGGAGGTGTTTCTAACTGTGGGGGTATAGGACTGACTGGAGGAGGAGAGAGATCGTTGTTCCTAATCACTAGGAACAGCAGATCTCTCTCTTCTCCCGTTTTCCATTGACAGATCCATGTTCTGGCTCCCTGTGGAGTAGACTTGTGCACAACGGAAAAATTTGTTTAGTTTCGGTTCGTTTCTTGTGCACAACGGAAAAATTTGTTTAGTTTCGGTTTGTTTCTTTTCGGTCCTGTTGATTCGTAATCGTTTGTAATTTTGCTAGACGGGATTTTTCGTGTTCGGACTAATTCATATTTTCGCAAGCGACATTTTTCGTTGAATCGGAATGATTCGTATTAATGTAAGCCTTATTTTTAGTTGATTTATAATTTGTACTTTCGGTAGAGTACATTGTTTTTCTTTGATTCTGGACACAACTCCTACTTTCGTAACTTTTTTTGGCTTTGTTGATTCGTAATTTTCCGTGTCTCTCTCACAACGACGCTGCCTATTATGCCTAATGTGCTTCGAATGGATTTGTACTTTTCTAAATACATAGCGGTTATTTGTAACGATTCGAAATCTCGTATTTTACTTTCGTTTTT
Source organism: Rana muscosa (assembly GCA_029206835.1). NCBI lineage: Eukaryota > Metazoa > Chordata > Amphibia > Anura > Ranidae > Rana > Rana muscosa. The sequence continues at coordinate 83,715,201 of CM055118.1, forward strand.
TACATGCGGCTATAGCCTCCGCCCCTGTACACCATTTTGAGAGGGAGTTCAGCACGGCGAGGGAGAAGTAGAGAGCAGAGCAGAGTGTTATTGTGCTTCGAATGGATTCGTACATTCGTAACTTTTTTCATAACGAATTATGCCGAAGACATTCAGGCATTTGCTATTTGCGATATAATTTATTTCGGATTCGGTTTTATTCGTAATTGCTTTGTTTGGAAATTCGAATGCTTCCGAATGTCCGAAAGTTGCTAAATCCGGACAAATTTTGATTCGTTACGAAACGAATTGCACAAGCCTACTGTGGAGCAATCGCGGGTGGCCGGCCACACAGGTGCCTCCAATTGCTCTTAAAGCGGCCAACGTACAATGACAACGGTTCGTGTAGCCGTGCCAACCTGCCGCAGTACAACTGCAGCAGCTGGTCGGCAAGTTGTTAAGCCATAACTTGCTGGAAAAACGGGAGGCCCCTTGTTAAAGAATATGTGAACTCTCACCTTGTAAAACAACCCATTCAGTTTAATCACTTGACCTCCAGAAAATTTTACCCCTTTTACTTGACTGGTCCTGGCCTCGATAGAACACTTTTTGGGATGAATTTGAGCGAAGACTGCGAGCCAGGGCTTCTCATCCAACATCAGTGCCTGACCTCACAAATGCGCTTTTGGAAGAATGGTCAAACATTCCCATAGACACACTCCTAAACCTTGTGGACCGCCTTCCCAGAAGAGTTGAAGCTGTTATAGCTGCAAAGGGTGGACCAACTCAATGTTGAACCCCACGGACTAAGATGGGATGCAATTAAAATTCATGTTCGTGTAAAGGCAGGTATCCCAATACCTTTGGTAATTGTAATCACCCCTGACAGTTTATTCATTCTGTCTGTGTACCATTGGGGAAATTTCCCTTTACTTCCTGACACAACAGGAAGATAGAGGAAATCTCCTAAAGTGAGAGGAATTTTCCTCTTAGACTGATGTCTTTGGAACAGGGGTCCCCAATGGAACATTTCCCCTCACTACAGCTCCAACATTTTGGAATTCATCTCACTTTTCTTAGTATTGTCACCAGTACAAAAAGAGTGAATCACCCCTGGGGGGGGGGGGACATACAGCAATACAAATTAGACAGAGGGTCTATCTTTTGCCCACTCTGTCCAAAATTATAAAAAAGGTTTTGCTTAGAGATATGCCTTAAAAGAACCAGATACAACTAGGGTTATGAATATTTGTATGATTGTTCATGCTGACTTATGGAAGATTTACCACTGGGCACAATTTTATGTATTCTGAGACTAACACTTCAGCATGTGTCAGAACTCACCTGAAATTTGACAGCTGCCCCTTTTAAGACTGACTGTTTAAACTCCTACCTTAGCCAGTTGTGTACGGTTCACTTTAAAGCAAACTAGTCAATATGTAAAATAAAAGGGCTGCCAACATTGATTGTACAAAAGGCACCTCCACCTCCTCTGCTTTAGCCTGTCCCCTCCTACACATCACCATTGATTAGAAAGGTGGCCTATTACAGAGATGAGCCAATAGTAAAGAATATCATGGGGCAGGAAAAGGCAACCAACCATGGATGGTGGATTACATATCAGAGACAGTACAGATTGGGTTCATTACCAGTTTTACACAAGAACTAGCTTTATGTGTGCTCTGTACAGTGACCAAGAACCACTCCCAGCACTGTCCTCATTTATTCAAGAGTTGGGAGAGCTACAGTGCTGTTGATTAGAGCAGCGGTCGTTAACCAGTGGTCCTTGGACCACTGATGGTCAGCGAGAAATTTTTGGTAGTAATCAGTGGTTCTGCTTTAAATCAAAATTGTGGCGGATGTATACAGCTGAATGTTGTTTCCAGTGTCGCTCTCAATGCTCGCTGACAGTCAATACTGTCAGCGTGCATTGATAAACAATGCCTCCTCTGTAGCGCTGGCTCCTCTTTTTTTGTTTATAGCGCAAAAAATAAAAACCGCAGAGGTGATCAAATACCACCAAAAAAAAGCTCTATTTGTGGGAAAAAAAGGACATCAATTTTGTTTGGGTACAAGGTCGCACGACCGCGCAATTGTCAGTTAAAACGACGCAGTGCCGTATCGCAAAAAATGGCCTGGTCATTAAGGGGGAAAATCTTCCGGTCCTTAAGTGGTTAAAGTATATGTGAAGCCAAAACTTTTATTTCTATTTTATTTTAGACAGGGAGAGGGTGTTACTAAAGGCTATTTTTTTTTATTAAGTGGTTAACCACTTAAGCCCCGGACCATTTGGCTGGCCAAAGACCAGAGCACCTTTTGCCATTCGGCACTGTGTTGCTTTAACTGACAATTGCGCGGTAGTGCGATGTGGCTCCCAAACAAAATTGACGTCTTTTTTTTCCCCACAAATAGAGCTTTCTTTTGGTTGTATTTGATCACCTCTGCGGTTTTAATTTTTTGCGCTATAAACAAAAAAATAGCAACAATTTTGAAAAAAAAACCAATATTTTTTACTTTTTGCTATAATAAATATCCCCCAAAAATATATAAAAAAATATGTTTTTTTCCTCAGTATAGGCCGAAATTAATTTTTCTACATATTTTTGGTAAAAAAAAAAAAAAATCGCAATAAGCGTTTATTTATTGGTTTGCGCAAAAGTTATAGCGTCTAAAAAATAGGGGATAGTTTTATGGCATTTTTATTAATATTTTTTTTTTTTTTTTACTAGTAATGGCGGCGATTAGCGATTTTTATCATGACTGCGACATTATGGCGGACACATCGGACACTTTTGGTGCTATTTTGGGACCATTCACATTTACACAGCAATCAGTGCTATAAATATGCACTTATTACTGTGTAAATGTGACTGGCAGTGAAGGGGTTACCAGACGTGTGTCCTAGGGATGTGTTCTAACTGTAGTGGGGATGGGCCACGACACTGATCACCGCTCCCGATTACAGGGATCAGTGTCCTGTCACTAGGAAGAATGGGGAAATGCTTGTTTACATCAGCATTTACCTGTTCTTCCTCTCCGTGAGACGATTGTGGGTATCCCCGCAGACATCGAGTCTGTGGGACCCACGATCACACTCACGGAGCATGCGGCGCGCGCACGCCTACAATGCCGCTTCTTTAAGGCGACGTACAGGTACGTTAATCTGCCTGTACGTGCCATTCTGCCAACGTATATAGGCGTGAGCCAGTCGGCAAGTGGTTAAGATGCAGTACGAACAATATTTTACACAGGATTTATATGGCTCTGTTCATCAGGCCTTAATTGTAAATGTATATCTTGTATGACAAAACATGATCAAATAAAGTGACATTTGACCAGCATAAAATCTGTTTCTTGTACAATTAATTAGAATAGAGAATGCAGAAATAAATAAATTGTCAGCCAATTACAAATTGAACAGTAAGAATGAACTGTACAGCGATCCAAGGATAGTGACAGGATCATACGGCATTGAAGAACAGTGCTTAGTCATGTTAGGCCGCACAGATTCCCCTATAGTGCAGGGATATGCAATTAGCGGACCTCCAGCTGTTTCCAAACTACAAGTCCCATGAGGGTATAGCGAGACTCTGACAGCATCAAGCATGACAACCAGAGGCAGAGGCATGATGGGACTTGTAGTTTGGCAACAGCTGGAGGCCCGCTAATTGCATATCCCTGCTATAGTGCCTCAATGTGGACGTTTTATGTAACAGGCCTTTACAGATGATTCAATAGCAGGAAACTTTCCCTGAACTCATACCCCCCTTAAAGGGCCCCATCACATGACAATCCCATGATCACTTGAGACATGATGACGTTGCTCCATAAGCCAGCCTGGTGTTATTAAACAGGCCTGTGTATGTCATTCTTCAGCCTTAGCTTCCATGTGGAGCTGCTGAGTCATAGGCAGTGTGATTTACAATTGAGAGTGAGCAGCATCACAGGATAGTACTGCTAGTTCAGCCATATGGAAGGAAAAAAGTGAGATGGCTGTTCTGCCGCTATTATTAAATGACCCAGATCTATAAATATCGAGGTCAGCTGGGATCCAGGACTGTTCTGACTTTTTCATACCGCCTAACTTTCTTGGATCAGACACAAGTGGCTCCGTATTTTTAGCAACGTTTTTCTATTACTGTCATGTATAAAATTACTAATTACAATCTAAAAAAACAAAAAAAAAAAACAAAAGAAGACCATAAACACCATGTCAAATATAAGTGACATATAACTGGAAATGTGGAATACCTTATAAAACGTGTTAATCTACTGTGCATGTCTGTGATGAAGAATTGATTGTTAATTTTTTCCATTGTAACACTTTAATTGTCATAACCCCTGTTATATGCTACATGGATGGACACCAGGGGTACAGCCATCAGTGCTCCCGGCACTCTGACATGAGCCATGCTGCTTTCTTGTGACATTTTAATAAAGTTGTGTGGATAAAAAAACAACCAGTGCGATACGCTGGGATCGGTGGATCTGTCCTGTGTCTCCCAGGGAGCACCAGCAGCTGTGCAATCAGCAGGGCTCAATAGTATGCAAGCACAGTTATCCTTTAAGGCCGTCATTCTTGCGTTAATCTTTTCTAAACACTGGAGAAGTATCAATACATTTTATATACAGTATTTCTCTGATTACTTTTTCCTGCATTTAGATATTTCCACTTTAAAATGGTAGTAAACTTAGTTTCTCTTTCCGTCCATGCAGGGCCGATCCTAGGGTCACAGACGCCTGGGTGCAGAAATATTTCTGGCGCCCCCCCCACATGGGCGTGGTTATCTTGACTAACTCCTCCCCTTTACACGTGTTTCTATGGCAATGACTCAAACACAGAGATGCTCCCCTAAGGAGTCTTCGTTACCCTGGGATCCTCCCACGATCTCTTAACAATAAACAAAATACAGAAAAAGCAAGGAGTACTCTAATGGGACCTGGAGGGGGGTCTCTCTAATGTACACAGAGAGGGCTTCTGTTAGAGAGTCTGTTAGAAAGACATCGTAGAGGAGATGGTCAGAGACTGCAGATATGATACAATAGATGGTCAGAGACTGCAAAAATTATACAAGAGATCAATGTAGCCTCATTAGTGCCCACCAAATGCAGCCTACCAGTGCCCATCAATTGCAGCCTACCAGTGCCCATCAATTGCAGCCTTATCAGTGCCCACCAAATGCAGCCTACCAGTGCCCACCAAATGCAGCCTACCAGTGCCCACCAAATGCAGCCTACCAGTGCCCACCAAATGCAGCCTTATCAGTATCCACCAAATGCAGCCTTATCAGTATCCACCAAATGCAGCCTTATCAGTATCCACCAAATGCAGCCTTATCAGTGCCCACCAAATGCAGCCTTATCAGTGCCCACCAAATGCAGCCTACCAGTGCCCACCAAATGCAGCCTTATCAGTGCCCACCAAATGCAGCCTACCAGTGCCCACCAAATGCAGCCTACCAGTGCTCACTAAACAGGGTTGGTGCAAGGATTTTTGACACCCTAGGCGAAACCTAATTTTGGGCTTCCTTGTCCCTCTAAATATGCTTTGATTGTGTGCCACAAGCTGGAGTCTTAGGGATACATATAAACCTCAACACAATCATTTAGAAATGTACTTCCAATACATCTGGTTTTGTATACACTGAGAATAGACAAAGAGCTTAAAATAGAGGATTATAAAGGATCTGAGGAACCCGGGATGGAGCCAAAGAATAAGTACTGCAGTATGACCCCTTAGGGAGAGAGAGAGGGAAGAATCACTATGGTGTAAGGAAGAAAGGAAGAGGGGACACTATGGTACACAGAAGGCAGGAAGGAAGGATCACTATGGTACATGGAAGAAAGGGAGGAGGGATTACTATGGTACATGGAAGGAAGGATAACTATGGCACATGGAAGGCAGGAAGGGTCACTATGGTACATGGAAGGATTACTATGGCACACAGAAGGCAGGAAGGATTACTATGGTACATGGAAGGCAGGACCACTATGGCACATGGAAGACAGGAAGGATCACTATGGTACATGGAAGGATTACTATGGCACACAGAAGGCAGGAAGGATTACTATGGTACATGGAAGGCAGGACCACTATGGCACATGGAAGACAGGAAGGATCACTATGGTACATGGAAGGCAGGACCACTATGGTACATGGAAGGATGTAAGACTGTGGCACATGGAAGGCTGGAAGACTGTGGCACATGGAAGGCTGGAAGACTGTGGCACATGGAAGGCTGGAAGACTGTGGCACATGGAAGGCTGGAAGGCTATGGCACATGGAAGGCTATGGCACATGGAAGGCTGGAAGGCTATGGCACACGGAAGGCTGGAAGGCTATGGCACATGGAAGGCTGGAAGGCTATGGCACATGGAAGGCTATGGCACATGGAAGGCTGAAGAAGACTATGGCACATGGAAGCAGGGGAGGGCTGGCAGCCTTAGGCCTGGGGGGCAAATCCAGTCAAGTGGCCCATTAAACCACCAAATCAGCTCACTATCACCAGTGTCCATCCAAAGCAGCCTCACCAGTGTCCATCAATGCAGCCTGATCAGTGCCCATCAATGAAGCCTCGCCAGTGTCCATCAATGCAGTCTGTTTATTGCATGGGGATTAGAGAGAGAAGAGCCGCCGGATTACACAGAGTGGAGATCTACTGCCTACCCGGTGTGGCTGCTGTCATACGAAGTCCCGCCTCCAGGACTGGCTTCTATGATAGACGTCACCAGTGTGCTGTCTATCAAAGGAGCCGGTCCAGGAGGTGGGACTTCGTATCACAGCAGCCGCCGGGTAAGCGGGAGGTCCCCGCTCTGTGTAATCCAGCGGTGCTTGCCCCCACTTCCCTTCTGAGGCAGCCCAATAGGCCCAGCAGGACCCATGGTAGGGCCGGCCTTGGGCGCTCTCCCTCAGCTCACGGTGCACCCTCCCAGGATTGGCCCTGCAAAGTGGGGACAGAATCGGGCATGGACTTGGTCCCGGGACAGTGTCCTCAGTCCGGGGACTGTCCCGGGAAACCGGGGACATCTGGTCGCCCTAGGCTAGTAGCCAGCAGACCCAAAAGGCTATGGTCAGCTCCCAGCAGGAGCCAGAGGCCAGCGGCCAGCAGGACTTACAGGCCAGCGGCCAGCAGGACCCACAGGTCAGTGGCCAGCAGGACACACAGGTCATTTTATTCTGGCTGCGCTGCTCTCAGTTCTCCACTCACTGGGAGCTTGAGAGCGCGTGGACTACTTAGCAGTGCTGATATGCACTGGTAGGTGGCACTGGTGGGCACTACTTAGCAGCAGTGGGTCTGGAGTGTGCGGGACTGATGTCCCGTTTAAACAAGACGATAAACAACTTTTTTTTCTCCTCACGCTGTCAGCATGAGGGGAACAAAATGGCAATTACCAGCTTCTGTTTTCATCACGTGATCAGCTGTCATTGGCTGACAGCTGATCACATGGTAAGGGGCCGATATCTGCCCCTCACTCCGATCTGTGATCAGCCGAGTCTCATGGACTCACTGATCACAGGGCATGCCGCGTGCACCCCACACGTTAGGTATCTATTTACTCTGCATAATATCATCTTTCACATTATACAAAAAAATAGTGTTTTTCTTTTTTTTTTATTCATGACAGTGTATTTTCCCAAAGAAATTGCATTGCATCAGTGCGGTTTTTCAAATGCAATATTTTATGTGACATAAAATATTGCAACAATCGCCATTTTATTCTCTAGGGTTTCTGCTAAAAAAAAAATACATTATATATATATATATATTTGGGGGTTCTAAGTAATTTTCTAACAAAAATACAGATTTTTGACAAGTGTCAAAAAAAGGTTTAGGCATGAAGGGGTATATAATATCAGCCCCCAGCATGAAACAATGAGAAGGAAGAGAGGAATCTTTATTTTCAATAAAAAAAACAAAAACAAAACACATTCACCAAAAAAAAAAAAAAACTTACATTATCTCTGCTCTGCTCACCTCATGGAGTGACAGTCCGCTTCCCGCAGCCTCTCGTCCTTTCTCCTGCTGTGGACAGGCTGGGGAGTTTCTGCCCCCAGGGACTGCTACTGGGCTGCTGGCGATAGGGACTATATGTCCCACGATGCTTTGCAGCTGCTGGAGGCCTGGCTGATGGGCACTCTCCACCTACCAATGAGGAAGCAGGGGAGGGAACAGAGTGGGCGGCCGGGCTCTACGAGCGGAGCCCGCACATGCTGCAGTGTTTGGAGGAGAGGGAGGGGGGAAATCCCCCGCAGGAGCTGACAGGCTGGCTCTCACTCCTCTGTCGGTGGATTAGTGTGATCGCGACCGACGGGAGGAGTGGAGCCGCGGGTGACAGAGCGGCCCCGCTACATGAGTGAGTGTCGCTTGAGCTTCAGCACCCCTCCCTCTGCCCCAGCTCATGGCCCCTGCCCTGACCCGACTTCCTCTGGAAAAAAAAACGTGAGCGGGCAGCCGCCGGCCGTTATCCATATAAGTTAGGGCGGCAGCCTAGGGGGAAATTGCCACCCTGCCCCAGCCCGCCCCTGCATGGAAGACTATATATGGAAGCCTGGGAGACTTTGGCACATTTAGAGAAGAGAGAGGGGAGAGATCACTCACCCAGGCTGCATTGTCTTCAGAGGCAGGCACAGGCACTCAGGCAGCGACATCAGGCAGGATCACTGGCTGGCTTGAAATCTCCCGCCCTCATCCCTTTCCAGGCACAGATTGGCTACGCGAAAGGGTTGTGGGCGGGCACAGGGGGGACATGGGGAGGAGGTGGGGCAGACCTAGCCTACCTCCTCCTCATGCGAAATATACAGCGGGCAAGCGGGGAGGACAAATATACAGCCGGAGGGCGAACATTGCCGTGGGGCGGGGAATATGAAGCTAGCTATATCTTATGCACACTGCCGTGGGCACGCTGGGAGGCGGGGAATAGTGCCGTTATACTGAGCGCCGGGGGGCGAGGAAAATGCACACTGCCGCGGGCGCGAGGCAGAACACTCGGGACTGACAATCATGATACTCTGGCACTTTGGCGCCCCCTGCTCTGCGGCGCCTCGGTGCAGTGCACCCCAGGCACCCGCCCAGGATCGGCCCTGCTTCCATGGACTGACACAGCATCTTCAATCTTGACAAAGTGGGTTATGTTCCTGCTCATAGGAGAAGACTAGGCAGAATGTTAGACGTCTTACCATACATTCCAAAACCAGAGCTGAACAGCCCCGCCCAGGGGGCGGTCCCTCTGGACATAACCCTCCTACCTGCAGATAGCTACCTCAGTTTTTTTCTGCCTAGCAGAGGAGAGGACGTGGCTCTCTTCAGAGCCAGTCTCTTGAAGAAATGTTTTGTTCTTTTTTGAACTTTTGTTATTTTATTTTTGAGATTCTTCTATCAACTATCGGCTGGGCAACAGGTTGGGTAGTTCGCTATCGTTGTAGTCTTCCCTGTCCGACCATTGAGCATGCTGATCCTCGCTCTGCGTGAGATCACTTCACGACATACCCCATGGCTCCAGGAGTGGCCGGTGAGCTTTTTGCTCCAGGGTCCACAGAAGATTGAACAGTTTTGCTGTATCTTTCGCGGTGGACTGGCCGACAGCTACTCAGTACTGCACTGTGATATGCTTGTCAGGAACACACCAGTGGGTCCTAGCATGGACGGGTAAGTACTGTTCCCTTGCCTCAGCAGGTGAGTGCATACTGGGTGTTCCTATGTAGGGGGGGTTTTCCCTGTCTCCCCCTTGTGTTTTTACTACTCTCTGTCACCTACACTATGGTGCGCTTACTGGGGGTGCCTGGGGGTCATTCTGTCCCGGTGGGGGTCTGTGGTGTCAGGGGCCTGTATTCTGTGTGGGATGCCTAATAGGCCTGCCTGGGCCTATTGTCGGTGTTCGCGCCATCAGGCGCCATGTTTCTTGTGTTTTTTACCTCACTATTGAAAAACGGATGGCAGCCATTTTGCGGTGGATCGCTATGGCGCATTTATAATTGCAGCGGGCATTTTGTTGTAGTCGCGCGCTCTTTTTTTGCTATTTTGGCCTCTGGTGCTGACACAGACGGCACACAGCAAATCTCTTCACAGTTTCCTTCACTGTTCACACGCCGTGGGCGGCCGGAATGACTGGCAGCGGCGCCGAGCGGTCCTGCGCTGGGTTGGCGAGTCCCCTGGGTAGCTCCCCCACAGTCAGTGCAGCAGGTGGGTGGACTTTTCTTATATCATGATAAAAGTCATAGAGGGTGCTGTTTGCTATGGAGTCAGTCTCACCTGCTTCCCATTACATGTCAGAGGCAACAGGCAGGGCTACTGCTCCTGCGGTCCCTATGGTCACTTTGTTGGCATTACTGGAATCTTTGTTGCAGGATGGAGGCGGAGTGCGAGCGCAAGGGGGCTTAGAGCCACCATCTCCTGAGGGGGTGCTCCGATTCGGATATGGGCCTTGCTGCAGCACAGGACCCTAGCTCAGAATTTTTGCATTTTTTTTGACCAAGGACATCCCTTGTGAGGAAGACTCCTTACCTGGGTCAGTAAATGACAGGACGCTTGTTAGTGTACTCGTGGTTACTGTGAGGGACACTCTCAAGCTGGATGCTGCGGCTGCGGAGCCTCCGGTGGAGGCAGTCTCCTTTGGTTCATTTAAAACGAAATCCTTCTGTAGCGCACCCACCTCTCCCCAATTTAATTAGGCTTCTCGCAGGCAGAGAGAGACACACCGCACCACAAGCCCGTACCCTCCTGAGTAAAGAGGTTGAGCGGTATTAGTTTTGGGCCTTGTCTGCGGCCAGAGTCAAAGTCCTCCCAAGAATGATCTCACCTCTACTTTAGATAGATGCAAGTCCTCGTTTTCCCCAGGAATGTGAATGTCCACACTAGCTGAAAGTCCAACTCAACATTTATTTCACACAGGATAATAAACAGCCTCTTTAAGAGCAGACAGGTTGGAGCGAAGATACAGAAAAGCTTAGGTGTGGAGGAGGTCCAGGCACAAACGTAGCTTAACTCTTTAGACTGTTTAGGTTTCTCAAACAGCTTTGGCGCACAATCTCTGCCACAGACCGTGAGGTTGGTCTCTGCCACAGACCGGGTGAATAAAGTCACTGCCACTGACTTGGAACGTAGGGTCACTGCCACTGACCTGGTGAATGGGGCCTTGCCCTATGAAGTCACTGCCACTGCCACTGACCTGGAGAGTAAGGGAGGAAGATTATTTGGTGCTTCCCTGGATGACATTATTAAAAATTTTACGGGTGGTAAGAGCACCCTTCTTCCTCAGCCTGCTAAGGCGAAGGAGCTGCGCCGTGTGCCGGGCCCTTCTTTCCCCACCCAGAAGTGTTTTTTTCGTCAGTCAGAGCTCACAGGAGCATTCTCCCAGACTGGCAAGAGGCGGTTGAAGGACAGAAGCGTCCCTGGGTACGTAAGCCAAACAAGCCGGCTACCAAGCCCGCCACCGCATGAAGTCTTGCCCCCGCCCGACTCTGGGGTGGGGGGTCTACTTCGCAGGTTCACGAATCGGTGGACCTCCCGGATCTCCGTCTGGTGGGTGTGCGAGGTGGTCACCTCGGGGTACAGGATAGAGTTCCCTTCCTGGCCACCAGAGGGATTCTTTTCCTCAAATCTCTCTCTCCTCCAGGCTGCCTTATTGGGGGCAGTGCAGGACTCCCTGAGGTGCGGGGTAATTTTGCCAGTACCGTCAAAGGAGAGGTTTCAGGGATTTTATTCAAACCTTTTTGTTGTCCCAAAGGAGGACGGGGTCCGTCCAGTTCTGGACCTCAAAGCCCTGACTGCCTTTGTTAAGGTTCGAAGATTCCGCTGGTATCCATTAGCTCTGTGATTGCTGCACTCCACCCGGGGGATTTTCTGGCATCCCACCAGTGGCGGCCCGTCCATAGGGGGCGCCCGGGCACCGCCCCCCTCCTGTAGTCACCAAAAAAAAAAAGGGGGGCCCTTTAAGAGTTTTTTTTTTTTTTTTTAATGTCCTTTGTGGCGGTGCCTCCATAGTGGGCGCAGAAGCGCCGCCCCCGCTCGCTCCTGCGCCCATCACTCACCACAACAATACATAGGTTCATGCATTGCATGAACCTAGGTATTGCTGCCGCCCACTATTCAGATGGCCGGCCCCTTGAGCGCCGGCCATCTGAATAACACTGTCTGGTTGGCCTTTAGAAGTGCCTATCAGAGCCAGCGGCTCTGATAGGCTTCCCGACTACAGCCTGAGGGCTGTAATCGGCTTCTAAATAGCTAACAAGAGGACGCACGGGGGGTGCGTTTAGGGTTGCCACCTTTTCTTCAAGCCAAACCCGAACACCATAGCGGTGATTGTGATAGTGGCGGCCAATCTGGTGCTAACAGACCCTCGTGGGAGGTACACTGACATCACTATTGACACTAATACAGTGATAATACTGTACACTGTCACTGTACTAATGACACTGGCAGAGGAGGAGGGCGGGTGCCACAGGGGAGACGGCAGAGAGCACACAACACAGGCAGGCGCGACAGGAATCATCACTGGGTTCTACGATACCCCTGCTGAGTTCCTGAACTGGCTGGCTGCATCCCAGGCAGGGCTTTTTTTCTCACAGAATATGTGCAGGAGCTCAAGCACGCACCCCCGCCCCCTCTTCTTCCCAAACATTCCACATTAAATAGCGTGTTTGGCTAAAGTGCGGTGGGAGGGTCTTAAAGTGTGCAGAGGTCATGAGTGTGCTACAAAACGAGTGCAGGGTTCAGGAGTGCGTTACATACAGAGTGCAGGGATCATCAGGGTACAGTATATAGAGTGCAGGTATCATCAGGGTACGGTATATAGAGTGCAGGGATCATCAGGGTACGGTATATAGAGTGCAGGGATCATCAGGGTACGGTATAGAGAGTGCAGGGATCATCAGGGTACGGTATATAGAGTGCAGGGATCATCAGGGTACGGTATATAGAGTGCAGGGATCATCAGGGTACGGTATATAGAGTGCAGGGTAAGGTGACCAGATTTTTTAAATGAAATCTGGGGACTTATTTTTTTTTTTTACTAGTAATGGTGGCAATCAGCGACTCTCTGCCCTTCCCATCACCGCCCGCCTCACAGCCTGTCAAGTCTTTCTCTCCGGGTCCCGGTTACTAGCGGGTGGGGAGCGGAGGAAGATCACTCCGCCAGGGAAGGCAAGGAGATAAGCAGGCAGGCGGCTGTCCTGGATTTGAGCCAAGGCAGAAGAACATGCAAGTGGTGCTGAATGGGCATGCACCCAAAACTGAAGAAATATTCCCTCCGTTCCGACCAGCACATGATCATCAGAAAGGGGCACAGATAATGGAAAAAAATACACCCCCCTAAGCTAGTGGGAGCGGCGGAGTGGGTATGTGTAATTCAGAATTGTATTTTTTTTATTCTGCACTGACTGTCTTTGAAATTTCCCCAGCCCCTGTTCAAATCCAATCCAGGGACAAAACCGGGGACAGACTTGGTCCGGGGACAGTGTCCTCAATCCGGGGACTGTCCCCTGAAACCGGGGATGTCTGGTCACCCTAGTGCAGGGATCATCAGGGTACGGTATAGAGCAGTGATTCTCAACCAGGGTTCCTCCAGAGGTTGCTAGGGGTTCCTTCAGCAATGGGCAATTTCTGCCTCTCAGATAAGTTCACACTGACCCCATTAATCTTTTTAGCTATCTGTAAGGAGGTAATTCTTCCCAATTACCACAAGTGTAAGGACCATTCTTCCAGCTGACTGTCACACTAATGTATCAGGAGTTGTAGATTTCTCAATTTTAGCAGGGGTTCCCCGAGACCGGAGAACTATTTCAAGGGTTCCTCTGTGTTGAAAAGGTTGAGAAAGGCTGGTATAGAGAGTGCAGGGATCATCAGGGTACAGTATATAGAGTGCAGGGATCATCAGGGTACGGTATATAGAGTGCAGGGATCAGTTCTCTCCCACTACTCCTTTCCATTGCATTCTCATCCACATGAACCTGACCCCCCATCCCCCTCTCCTCAGCTCTGAGCCATGTTTACATCCCCACTACTGCCTTCAATAAATCTTCTCCCCCCTCCCTTAAAAGCTTCACTAAGTGCACATGCCTTACCATTGCTGTACTAAAGTGAAGTTCCTGGCCAGCACATCCCCCACACTACAAGCGTTGCCTCTCTGCAGCCAGATCGTCCCGTGGGTGTCGGCATCCAGGCACCAGGATCAGAGTAGGTGCAGCCTACCTCCCAGCCCCCCTCTGGCCCATGACAGTACTGCACTCAGGGAGACAAGCTGGGAAAAAGCTCCAATCCTAGGAGGACAGATCTGACAGGTTGGCAGGGACTGACTGATGTTGTGTCCGGGTGTCAGATGAACAGAAACCCGGGCAGAGGAGTCAAAAACCGGACTGTCCAGGTCATTCCCGTACAGGTGGCAACCCTAGTTCCCACCATCCCTGTACTGAGTTCCTGGGTCTGTACACCTACTGTGCCCATTATGGGGGGTTCCCATCATCCCTGTAACGAGTTCCTGGGTCTGTACACCTGCTGTGCCCATTATGAGGGTTCCCACCATCCCTGTGCTGACTTCCCAGGTCTGTACACCTGCTGTGCCCATTATGAGGGTTCCCACCATCCCTGTGCTAAGTTCCCAGGTCTGTACACCTGCTGTGCCCATTATGAGGGTTCCCACCATCCCTGTACTGAGTTCCTGAGTCTGTACACCTACTGTGCCCATTATGAGCGTTCCCACCATCCCTGTGCTGAGTTCCCGGGTCTGTACACCTGCTGTGAAAAATTGAGAACCTGCTCTCAAACATTTGTTGTCGGAAATTCCGACAGCAAATGTCCGATGGAGCCTACACACGGTCTGATTTTCCGACAACAAGCTCACATCGAACATTTGTTGTCGGAAATTCCGACCGTGTGTATGTGGCATTACACTGTAAGGGAGGACTCTGCAGACTCTGATGTAAGGGAGAACTCTGGGGACTTTAACATAAGGGATGCTCTGGGAACCATGATCTAAGGGGGAACACTGAGGACTCTGATGTAAGGGGGGGAACACTGTGGCCTCTGGTGGTAAGGGGAACTCTGATGTAAGGAGTGCTCTGAGAACTCTGATTTACCTTAGTGTACTCACTCAGAGGCAGGATAGAGAAGTGGGGAGACTTCAGTCACAGACAGGGATGGATGGTGAGCTCACTCACCCCTTGGTAGTCATCACCTCTCATCCAGATGTAGCTGAGGCTGCTGGAGTGTGGGCAGACACAGAGTTGTTGGGGCGGGAGGAAGAGGAGCAGATCGAGCACTTTCTCCTCTTCTGTCTGTGTGGGGGGGGGGGGGGCGGCTAATTGTTAGTGCTGGCTTTGGGCAGTGTGAAAGAGTGTAACAGACACTCTCGGCTTACACAACTGCAGCCAGCAACCCTGCTGGGAAGTCATAGTCCAGTCTGAATAATGTGTCCGGGTTTCAGGCAGTCTGAAACCCGAATGCATGATTCCAAACCCGAACTGTCCGGGTGAATACCGGACAGGTGGCAACCCTAGGTGCGTTGCCTGGCCAATCAGGTTCACCGGGTCTTGTTACCGGTAACCTGATTGGCTGAAGCGACATCGAGGGCGGGAGAAGACCGAGGACGGAAGAAGGACGGCGCTGACCCGAGGAAGGTAAGTGCAGGGCTGGGGGGGACAAACTGGCTGCATTTGGGGGACAAACTTGCTGCATTTTGGGGGACAAACTGGCTGCATTTTGGGGGACAAACTGGCTGCATTTTGGGGGACAAACTGGCTGCATTTTGGGGGACAAACTGGCTGCATTTGGGGGACAAACTGGCTGCATTTTGGGGGACAAACTGGCTGCATTTGGGGGACAAACTGGCTGCATTTTGGGGGACAAACTGGCTGCATTTTGGGGGACAAACTGGCTGCATTTTGGGGGACAAACTGGCTGCATTTTGGGGGACAAACTGGCTGCATTTTGGGGGACAAACTGGCTGCATTTTGGGGGACAAACTGGCTGCATTTTGGGGGACAAACTGGCTACATTTTGGGGGACAAACTGGCTACATTTTGGGGGACAAACTGGCTGCATTTTGGGGGACAAACTGGCTGCATTTGGGGGACAAACTGGCTGCATTTTGGGGACAAACTGGCTGCATTTTGGGGGACAAACTGGCTGCATTTTGGGGGACAAACTGGCTGCATTTTGGGGGACAAACTGGCTGCATTTGGGGGACAAACTGGCTGCATTTTGGGGGACAAACTGGCTGTATTTTGGGGGACAAACTGGCTGTATTTTGGGGGACAAACTGGCTGTATTTTGGGGGACAAACTGGCTGCATATGGGGGACAAACTGGCTGCATATGGGGGACAAACTGGCTGCATTTTGGGGGACAAACTGGCTGTATATTGGGGGAAAACTGGCTGTATTCTGGGGGGAAAACTGGCTGCATATGGGGACAAACTGGCTGCATTTGGGGACAAACTAGTGGCGTTTGGGCACAGTGGCTGCGTTTAATGGGCACAGTGGCGGCAATTGATGTTTTTTTATTTTTTCAGTTTGTTTGCGCCCCCCCAAAAAATTTGAGCACCAGCCGCCACTGCATCCCACTATCTGTTTGTGGCTCTTTCCTTTGGTTAGTGTCAGCACCGCAGGTTTTCACCAAGGTGCTTGCCCCGATTCTAGCTTTGCAGAGACTGTGAGGCATTGCTATCATGGGCTATCTGGACGATCTTCTTCTAAGACTGGCTCAAAATTAGGGGAAATTGTGTTGATAGCCAGTCAGGCCCTCCGAGAATTCGGTTGGCTGCTGAACATTCAAAAGTTGGTCCTGGTTACGATTCAGCATCTGGAGTACCTAGGATTGATCCTGGACTCCTCGGACACAAAGGTCTTTCTACCCTTGAATTAATTGCAGACTCTTCACTCTGCGGTGCGGGGGCTGACGTCCCGCAAATGGTCGTCACTCGTTTTTTTGCATGAGGGTCCTGGGACTCATGGTGGCTTCCTTCGAGGCTGTGCCGTATGTCCAATTCCACACTTGAACCTTACAAAAGGAGATCCTATCCAGCCGGGAGAAGTCTCCATTATCACTGGGTCGTAAGATCCAGGTGAGTCATCTGGTCAAGGCATCCCTGACTTGGTGGCTGAGATCCCCGGCCTTTCGGTCAGGGAAGTCGTTCCTTCCTGTCCAGTGGACTGTGATCACGATGGCCGCCAGTCTTACGGGCTGGGGTGGAGTCTGGGGAGTTGTATCAGCCCAAGGGCTTTGGACTTCGGACGAATCCCGTCTGCCAATCAATGTTCTGGTCCTCCGGGCGATCAGTCTGTGTCTCTCCTCGTGGTCAAGGTGACTACAGGGGTGCTCAGTGAGGATCTAGACGGAAACGCCACGGCTGTGGCTTGTGTCAACCATCTTGGGAACGCGGAGCTTGACTGCAGCGTCCGAGGCCGCCCACATCCTGAATTGAGCGAACAGAAGCGTGACGGTTCTGTCGGCCGTTTGCATTCCAGGTGTAGACAACTGGCAGGCGGACTATCTGAGCCGCCAACTATTGGACCAGGGAATGGTCCTTACATCTGGAAGTGTTTCATCTCTTCGCTGGAGGTGGGGCACGCCGGATGTGGGCCTACTGGCCTTTCGACTCATTCACAATGTCGTGATTCGTGGCCAGGTCCAGGGATCCCTGGGCTGACGCTTCAGACGCGTTGGTGGCCCCGTGGGGTCGGCATCGTCTGATTTATGCCTATCCTCCACCGAAGTTGCTTCCTCGACTACTTCGCAGGATGGAGGCAGAGGGGATCCCGGTGCTGCTCTTCGCTCCTGGTTTTTCTCGGCGTCCTTGGTACGCCGATCTTGTGCGCCTAGTGGCGGCCGTTCCATGGCGACTACTGCTGTGGGAGGACCTTCTGTCTCAAGGTCCCATTCTTCGCCCTACTTTCCGGTCGCTGACTTTGACGGCATGGCTATCGAGAGCCAGGTGCTGTGGGACCGAGGTCTCTCGGATTCGGTCATCTCGACCATGCTGTGGGCACGGACATCTTCTTCCAGGTATATGTACTACTGTACCTGGAAGACCTACTTCGCTATGTGCGAGGAGCTGGATTGGCGTCCACGGACGACTTCCATTTACAGGATCCTGCTGTTTTTACAGCGTGGTGGGGACCATGAGCTTGCCTTAAGCTCCATTACGGGTCAGATTTCAGCTTTAGCTGTTTTCTTTCAGCGGCTGCTAGCGGGCCATTCTTTGATTAGTCCCTTCGTACAGGAGGTCCACCATGTGTTCCCCCTATTGAACCACCTCTTCCTCCTTGGGATTTGGGTTTGGTGTTCTTGGTTCTTCATGAACCTCTTTTTGAAAAGATCAAAGAGATTCCTCTCTTAAACTTTATCTCAGAAGGTGGCTTTCTCTAGTAGCCATTACTTCGGTCAGAAAGGTTTTCTGAATTGACGGTTTTGTCTTGCAAACCGCCATACTTGGTCCTCCATAAGGATAAGGCGGTGCTACGCCCACGGCCTTTATTTCTCCTGAAGGTGGTCTCGACCTTCCACCTTCATGAGGACATTGTGCTTCCGTCTTTATGTCCTCGTCCATTGCATCCCAGAGAGTTTGCGCTTCACACGATAGACGTGGTACGTGCCTTACGGGTGTACCTGTCTGTTACGGCTTCATTTAGGAAGTCTGACTCACTGTTTGTGTCTTTGTCTGATCCAACACAGGGCCAAGTGGTTTCGTCTGCCACTATTTTTCGGTGGATCAGGCAGGCCTTCATACAGGCCTATGCCCTTCAGTGGCAGGCGCCTCTCTTTCCGGTTACGGCGCGTTCAACCAGGGAAATTGGTGCTTCCTGGGCTTTCCGACATCATGCTTCTGTTGCACAAGTGTGCAAGGCGGCGACCTAGTCGTCCGCACATACCTTTTTCAAGGTTCTTCAAGGTTGATATGGCTGCATCTTCTGATGCTTCCTTCGGCCGCAAGGCTTGCAGGCGGCTGCTTAATGTTGCAACTCCTCCGTTGAGGAGCTCTGCTTGGTTGGGGTGAAGTTTGGATTTCTTTCCTTGATACTGTTCCCACCCCTCATTTTTTGACACTGCTTTGGGATGTCCCACATTGTCAAGATTGAAGATGCTGTGTCAGTCCATGGACGGAAAGAGAAAATAGGATTTTTTTGTACTCACCGTAAAATCCTTTTCTCTGACGTCCATGGACTGACACAGCACCCACCCCTCTTATTTTTAGGTTTGTACTGCTGTTACGAACTGAGGCAGCTAGCTGCAGGTAGGAGGGTTATGTCCGGAGGGACCGCCCTGGGCGTGGCTGTTCAGCTCTGGTTTTGGAATGTATGTTAAAACATCTAACATTCTGCCTAGTCTTCTCCTATGAGCAGGAACATAACCCACTTTGTCAAGATTGAAGATGCTGTGTCAGTCCATGGACGTCAGAGAAAAGGATTTTACGGTGAGTACAAAAAATCCTATTTTTTTATTTTTTTTTATAAAAAAGCTTACCTGTAGGTAAAATGAATAACGCTGCACTTTTAGGAGATATTCTAGCGTTCAGAAGCCGGTGACGTCACCGGCGCATGCGCACTGAAGGAATGACATACCGGTGCCTTTCTTTCAGAGCTGTGTGCCACAGGAGGGACGTCATCGTGGCTTAGCCAGCCAGAAGACCGGAGTCCGCGAACCCGAAAGGAAGACCAGGTGAAGGATAGAAGCCCCTGCAGCGGTGACAGTGCGCCGCTGGAGGGCTTCATTTTAAAGTCTTTCATATTACGCTAGGATGCATTGCACACTAGTACATTATGATAGTGCCTTGTAGGGTGAAACTATTTATATATATGTAGCGCACTCACCCCCTTTTCCCTGCCTTTGGCTCCTCGCAGGAAGAGAGGGCACACCACGCCACATGCCCGTACCCTCCTGTGTGAAGAGCTTGAGCGGTGTTATGAAACAGGTCTCCGCAGCGAGGTTCTCCAGAGAATGGTTCCCATCTCTATGCTCAATAAAGACAAGTCTCTATTTTCCCCAATAACTCCAAGGTCCACACCAGCTGTAACTCCAACGTAGAGTTTATTTCTCTTAAAGCACAGTCTCTAGACAGAAAGGTTGGAGGGAGAACAGGACAGCATAAGGTGTGGGGGAGAGGTCCAGGCACAAACGAAATACACTTCACTGCTCGGCTTCTCAAGCAGACTCAGCCCATTTGGATAGTCTCCCTAGAGAGGGAACTAGCAGCTAAAATGGCACTTTAACTAGATATACAGTCTCTACACAAACTGATGAACTTGGTCTCTGCCACAGACCTGGTGAACTTGGTCTCTGCGACAGACCTGGTGTTAAGGAGAAGACATCCCTCCAGAGAGTTACCGGGACCCTTCCTTCACCGTGACTTCTCACCAGTCCCTCGGAACGGTCTTTCCCCGGCCTCCTCGTCTAAGATGCGGGTCCCCTCGCAAGGCGGTACCCTGAGATTCCTCGATCCTTGGTAGGCCCCAGCCAAAGGCGCTGGGCCTAAAAGCTTTCCTGTTGCAGCCCCAGGGCTAAAGGTGCCTGGGACTAATTCACCAAACACCACCCCTGGGCTAAAGGTGCCCAGGGTTGACAAAGAGCGCCCACTCCTCCCCCGGGAGTAGGACCCCCAGGAAGCGAACTGGAACGCCAATCCTGGGGTGGAAGACGAACCCACGACCCCCTATAGGCAGCGTCTGCCCCTTTTATATCCTCTCTCCGCATACACATCAGGCTAACCATTCCCACCGTACGGTCGCCGAGAGGGGACACACAAGGCACAGCACTGTACCAGCGGTTCAACCCTGGCCCACCATTGCAGCGCCACCCACAGGCCACAGGGAACTGTACACTGATACTCCACCTGCGGACAAAAAATGGTGGAGAAATCCTAACAATTAAGGTGTTTGAGCATAAATACCACTCAAACACTACCCCTAAATTTAGGACCCCGTTATATATATATATATATATATATATATATTATTACACATACACGGTATAGACTTTACTACTTGCTTTAAAGCTGGTTTAGCCACGCTTAGGTGCAATTAGATGCTTTTACATACCTCCCAACATTTTGAGATGGGAACACCTATTAGCAAAAGTATGTAGGCATAGGACACACACCCCTGTCATGTCCCCTTGAATAGGAATAAAAAAAAATTATTAGTTAAACCCACAAGTGCTTTTTTACCACTACTATTCCTTTTTATTAGCTTTTGAAATTTACAAATGCAGCAATTTAGAAATTGGGTGAAAGGTTTAGCACTGGGAAACACTTTTTGAAAGATAAAAAGTACATTTTATATATAACTATATAGATCAGACCAAAATGAGGGACAAATGAGGAGGGACAAATGAGGAGTAAAAAGGGACAGAGGGACAGAGGGACTCAAAATCAGGGACAGTCGGGAGCTATGGCTTTAAATGTATTTAGCTGTGGTTAGAGTGTCTAATCCATCCTGGACGCACATAATTCTATTTTCTCTGACCGCATGCAGATAAATGCAGGTAAAACAGATTGTAAATGGCACCACTGAAAAACCATTACATGTATTTATATGGATTTAGAAATGTCCTTTAAATTCATATAAACGCAGGTTTGACACTGCTAGTGTGAATGGGGCTTTAAATGCAATATATGGTCTACTCTATAGCAATCAGTGATGGTTTCAGCCTGGGTTCACACTATTGCGATGTCTGTGTTCGCATGTGATTCGCACCCGCACTGCTGGGCAAATCAAATGCGATGTCTGTGCAATGCAAGTTCAGCCATACAGTTCTATGGCTAAACTCGCATTCGATTTTCATAAAAAAGGGACTTTATTTTCCCCCGCACTGGAATCGGATAGCATAGGTGTGTTCACACCCATGCAATCTGATTCCTATAAGAATCCACGGTTCGCACTGTGATCTGTGAACCGATCTGGGGGTGTCATTATCACTGAATTGACACTCGCAGCGATTTGTAGAGGGCAGTGTGAACTGCCTGCAGGAGAGATGCATTGCTGGAATCATGCTGGTTTCCGCATTGCTATAGTGTGAACCCATTTTTAAACTGTCCCTATAAACTAAGAGGTAGAATATGTACTAAGGGCCGGTTCACACCACATGCAGTCCAGTACGCATGGACAGTAGGTTACATGAATTTTGATGGCAAAGTTCACACCATTGCAGTTCGCTCCAGTAGAGTAAAAAAAAAAAAGTAGAACATGTTACATTTTTTCTGCAAGAAACTGTACTGGAGCATGGCAAAATGCATTAAAAACAAAAGGCATTACAGCAAAAAAAACAAAACGGGAAACTTTAGGCGGGAAAAAAACAATAGCGAAAAAAATGCAGTGGAACGCATTGAAAACGCATCAAAAGTGCATGCAGAGATGCATCCAGACTGCTATTCTGCGGTGTGAACCAGCCCTAAAACTCAGTACTTCCCAATACACTCCAAAAATGTTTGGGATTGCAAAAAAAAAATTACTAATAATATTATTTAATTTAAAATGCACTTAGTTGTGGTCAAATAGCAATGGTGCACTGCGAAGTGGCAGCTGGTGCACTCATTTCCCACTCTAGCAGAGGCCTGAGGAGAACAGAGCAGCCAACTGATGGACTCCCACCTTTCACTTTAAACATTTAGTTTTCTTGTTACTTTGTTTCTTTAGTGGGAGTTAGGTCGACCAGACACAGTTTAAACTGAATGCTTACCTCCCAACCCGCAGGGACACCATCTTCTCGCATTCCCACGCGGGACACTGTATTCCCGCACAGAGCCAGAGGAGGGAGGAGGAGGAGGTAAGATTCAGCGCGCCAGCGTGCCAGGCAGGGAGGTGAGGCGCGACTCAGAGCGGCTGCGATCACCCACAGCCCAGCCCCAGTGACTGAGGACCAAGTACAGGTATGTCTGGCAGGCGGGGCTAAATCGTCAGTTATGTGGGTTTGCGGTCCCCTCGGCACGACCCCCCCCCCCCCCCCCCGCTGAACAACTTTGAAAGTCACACGTCCCTACAAAAATAACGAACTGTCCCGCGGCACCCCCCCCCTCAACAACTTTAATGGGAGGGGAAAAAAATATGAATGAACGTCCCGCAGTGGACATTAGAAAAGTGAAGGGGTAGGCTGAATGTACCAAGTTGATCGATCAATCAACTTGTGTACAACCAGCCTGCCGGATTCTCTTGCGATTATCGCTAGCGGCTGCTATAGCCTCTAGCTATAATCACTGAGATAATCGCTCTGTGTGCGGCTACATACGTTCAGCAGCGGTTGCTGTCAGCCCACCATTAGTTTAACTGGGCTGAGCTGTTGATGCTGATCACATAACCCGGTCATTTCACCAGCAAGACTCTGCAAATTCTTGCCACAGGAATCCGGGGGCCGCAACAAACAAGCCGCGTAAAAGGGGTCTAGGACCGTATAATAGACAATAAGTTATAGATTTGAATGTTTTTCTGTAAAAACAATATTGGCTTTTCATATAAATGACTTGCATTTTTCAACAGTAGCACCTATCAGTTGATTCTCCTCCCAGTAGGTTACCTGAGTCATTCTAGGCCTCAGAGACATGACCTCATTTTTTGCACACAAGTTTTACTTGTAGAATGACAAATGACAATATACTTCCTGCTTAGCATTTTCAGAACGCAGGTCAGGTGACTATGAGTCATTATCACACAGGTTCAGTTCCAAAGCTTCTCTCTGAAACGTCATGTGCTGTAGATACGATGTGTTGCTGGAGAATGTTGTTGATAGCATGTTGTTGTCTTGGAAATGACAAAAGCCCAGTACCCAGGTTACAATATTTTGGTACAATTCCTTTTAAATTTAACAACAGCTATGTAGTACAAAAGCCTACCTGTCTGGATAGATTAGGTAGATCTTCATATTACATAGATTTGGTAAATCTAAAGTTGATTGTACAAAGATTGTACATCCGGGTTGGAACATGTATGGTGAGGTAAATTTAACAACAAAAATACCGCTCTTGTGTATAAGGCCTCATGCCCACGGGCGTTTTTTCAGCCGCGTTTTTGAGCGTTTTTTACAGCTTAAAAACGCCTGTCCATGTTAGTCTATAGCTTCATGCCCACCTAGGCGTTTTTGAGCTGTAAAGAGCATAGGCGTTTGTAAGCTGTAAAAAAAACCCAGGACCAGTGCGTTCCTCAGCGTCAGAATTAAAGGCAGAAAAAACCGCGAGCGTCAAAAAACGCGCAAAAACGCGCACTAACGCGCAAAAAACGCGCACTAACGCGCGGTCGCGTTTTTAGCTCCGACGTTTTTTTTTGAAAAAAAATAAATATATATTTACAATAACATGGACAGGCGTTTTTAAGCTGCAAAAAACGCAGCTGTAAAAACGCCAGTGGGCATGAGGCCTAAAGGGCAAACAGATAAGCAGAACAAAAAATGTGAGAAATATACACATAAAAAAACATTGAATACAAAGTAAGTTGCGCTAATAATATAAATATGGACAGGTGGTAAAGTCCAAAAAAATTTCAGCAAAATAAATTAATAAGTCCAATTCCTTGAAACATATGCTGAATAAAGTGTTGGGTGCTGTTAACTCTAAATGGTATCCTTCACCAGGTGAATCACCAACATAAAGTAAGGCTGTACTCTTACCCCACACGGTGGACCCTCTGTTATGGAAGGTCAGACAAGCATAGGAAACTGTCAGCTCCTGGCGCCAAGGGGAAACGGTGGTATAAGGAATATACCCATCTTCAACAGCGCCTCCAGATGGCTGGATCAGAACCTCATGTCCGCCGAACATTTTCAAAAAGAAATAAGAAGGGGGGCTTCCAATAGTGTAAAAAAACTTTTAAAAGGTGTTTCATTCAGACACTGTGCACAACATAAGATATGGTCACCGCTATAAATACAAAGCCTTGCTTTCATTTCCTGTTTGGCACATGGCAAAACCAAGGCTCAGTATGCATCATGCAACACATTGGTTGCTGCGAGGCCGTCAGAAGTGACATAGTTAGCCGCACCTCCCTATCACAGGGGAAGTGAATACAGTGACCCGGAACTATAACACAGTATATTCCCATAACAGGAAATAGAGTTCACTGTGTCCCCAAATGGAGAAAAGCCGAATTACTAACCCAGATGATGAATCTTAATGAGTGTTAGATCTAATATAAAAAAGAAAACGTGACTGGGCATGTAATAGAATAATATATTACAACTGATTGTGTAATAATAAACTAAATGACAAAAATGTGGAACATATTAGTGACTAAATATATATTAAATAATACAATAAAAAAAAAAAAAATATATAAATCAAACAGGACTAGGAATTATTAATAAAACAGGTGACATCCCAATCGACATTCAGGCCATTCTGGAGAGTTCTCTAACTTTGAGATTACCTCGCCAGTGAGAGACAAAGTGATCTATGCCCACAAACAGGGTGCCCCTTGGGTCCCTATTGTGGGCCAAATCATAGTGGCAAGAGACACTATGATTGGGAAAACCCTTAATACTGGTAATGTGTTAATTAAGCCTCACACTAGGAGCCTGTGTGGTCCGGCTTACATATTGTAACCCACATGGGCATTGAAGAAGATACACTACATGTGCGGTGATACATGTCACAAATGGTCTGATGGTATATGTCTGTTTTGTCGTATTAGAAGTAAAATCCCAAATTTTCCTAGTTTTGTGACTATTTAACTGACAGACACCTACCACATTTATGGAAACCCACAAGGTGGTGGAAAAATGAAGGTCTCAAGGGAGGATCCAGAATGCTTTGTACTACCCTAGAGTTGATAGAAGGTGCGCCCCTATATACAACCTGGGGTTTAGGTGGAAGTAATGGAGCTAAAACACAATCATTTAGAAGGATGTGCCAATGTCTCTGAATAATACGTTTAACAGCATAATGCTGGGAGGAGTAGGCCGTAATAAGCGGTAGGTCAGGGACATTTTGATCAAGATTTTTTATTCGATCCACTAACAAGGAACTGTGGTCTCCTCCTTTTATCTCTTCCATGATGTTACAAAGATCTTCTGGATTATATCCTTTATCAACAAATCGCTGAAACAGAACTGTACACTGCAAATTGTAATCCTCTATATTAGTACAATTCCTCCTAATTTGGAGGAATTTACTTTTGGGGATTTCTTCTAGCCATGCTTTGTGGTGACAGCTGTCTTTCGAGATGTAAGCATTTCGATCAGTGTTCTTAAAGAAAGTGGAAGTAATTAGATTTCCTGCTTCAACCTTGATGTTTAAATCAAGGAAATGTATATCAGTTTGACTGACTTCATAATTCAAAAAATCCCTCTTTCATTTTGATTGAGAGAATTCGAAAACTCTATGAGCGAGGTGTGATCACCTTTCCATAGGAGTATGTCATCTATGTATCGTGCCCACAAGGCCAATTCTGGTCTCTGGTGAGCATTTATATTATGTTCATTTAGCGCAACTTACTTTGTATTCTATGTATGGTGGGGTGACACTTAGTTTGAATATAGACAACTATGGTATTGTGTAATGCTAGTTCGAACCCACCTGCGTGAGCCTGCCAAGATGCTGTCATTGTACTGGGCCAATCATCTGTACCCAGGGCATTCCCTGCCCTGCAGCCAAACATATACAAGGGGCGTGTATGCTTGCAGCTGTTGGACAAGGAATGCCTTGCCCACTTATGACTGGCCCGTACCGGTGACAGCTTTCTGGCGGGCTTACTCAGGTGGATTCAGACTGGGATCCAAGCACACCTGAGCTCATTCCTAACAAAGAGGTCTCCCTGACTGACCAAGTAGACAATCCTGCTATAGCAGGAATGTGTGAAAAAGCCTGTGATGTGGTCGGCGTAAACTTTATGTCAATGGCAGCGAAAGGGTTAAAGCTAACTAATCTTAAAACTGCTCCCACCCCCTTCTAACACCTATTCTGACTATCCTGTGGAATGAGGATCTGTATACTTACCTCTTTTAAGGCCTTCCAGTCCAGGTTCCACTGTATGATCTCCCGTGTCAGTCAGGGTAGAGGAGAGAGCACTCTACAACGGCTTTAATGCCTGAGCAGTGACATCACCCAAAGGCTTACTATGGGTCATCCATTGCAGGTGCCCCCTCCCCCCCTGAAGCCGATTATGTGACCAGACCGGAGCGCCGTGAAAATAGGTAATTATACAGGTCCTCCTTCAAAGGGTAGTTTGTATGGGTGTTAGAGGGGGTGGTGTGGGAGCAGTTAAGATTAGTTAGCTTTAGCCTAGAATTCCATTTGAACTTTCATTTTAAATCAGCTAAATCAAAATACCAAAAAGAAATGTTGTACAAGGTCTAATGGTCCTTAGAAAAACATAATAAACATGAGGAGGGAGCCATCCACAAAGTCATACTTTTGACGTAACTTAAATCAAACAAATGGTGTGAAAAGTTCTACTGTTGTTTTCTTTAAAAGGTAGCAACAGCCTTAGTAGAAAAGTCTGTGCCCTGCCAGCCTTGCACTCTACGTGGAAGTAGTAGTCTCTTTGTATAGGTCTGACATTTCCCCTGCTAAATCGGACCTATTGTTTTCAAATATGTATATGTAGCAGGTATTTGAATTTAGGGGAGGCATCTGGGTGGTAGTGTAACCCAGATGCATTGATTGTTAGGGAATCTGAGACCCTTTTATGGTTCTTGGAGGACTCTGGTGGTGTGAGGTTCCCTGCGGCCTGCAGGTGGCGCTGTTGCCCTGGGCCGGAATTGAACACTCACCGCAAGACTGCATCCCTTTTTGTCCTTTCCAGGCACTGGTACGGCGGGGCGGGGAACCTGCTGTGACGCTAAGGGAGAGGAGATAAAAGGGGCGGACGCCCTGACCTTGGGGTTCAGAGTCGGAGGACGCGGCCGCGCCCAGGCACCTTCAGCCTGGGTGCTGGCATACCAGAGTTCCGGGCCCAGGTGCCCTTGACCTGGCCGGAGCGGGAGATGGAGTCCATCCCAGGCACCTTTAGCCTGGGGTGAGGTACTAATGCGGAGGCCTGGGACTCAGTACCTTCGACTGGGTTCCGCGAAGGTGGAGGAATCTGAGGGGGCCCTAAAGCCTTGGGTGCCCGTGTCTGAGACGAGGAGGCTGGTGAGCGGAACTTCTCCAGAGAGTCCGGCGCAGCATTTGCCGGTGAGGGAGAGGCCTCCGGTAACTCTCTTGGACAGATGTCTTCCCTCTGACAGGGGCTGTGATAGCTTGTTCTATCTAGTCGGTGGCAGCGACTATACATCACAGCCATTGGTGACACCACAGTGGTTAGCTCTACTTGAAGGATTGTGCCTTGACCTACTCCCCACAAATACTGAAGTGTTCTTTGGGTCTCAACCTGTCTGTGCTGTATGACTATTTATTACTGGAAGAGAATAAATACGAGTTGGACCTTTTCAGCGTGTGGAACTCTGGTTACTGGGAGCAAAGGGAGTCATTTCAGAGAAAGGATTTGACTCTGAGACATACACACAAAACCCGATAGTTCTGGCTTTCACCTCCAGTCTCTCTGGAGGACATGGGCCGTGGTGTATCGCATCCCTCCCCCCCCAGTACTAACCCCCTAGACAAGACAAACAGGCCGAGAATGAGAAGGGGTGAGAGGGGAGAGGTCGCTACATATAGTATACCACACTACACTAGTATGTACCTATTCAGTGTACAGAAATACTGCTTAATATGTGCTGTAAACCTGTACAGAAAAATTCAAACAACAAGAAACAAGCCTCCAAAGCAGCCAATCAAATAAAGATTAGTTTGATCTGCTGCTTCACAAGCCAGTAATGGCTTGTCAACAAACAAGCCTAATGCCGCGTACACACGGCCGTTTTTAATGTCATTAAAAAAACAAAGTATTTCTCGACGTGATTCTTCTCAAACCTGCCTTGCCTACACACAGTCATAAACATTGACGCATCTCAGCATAGTGCCTACAAATATGTCAGAATGTTTATACTGAAATATAAAATATTATTGTATTTATGGAAATATGCAAATCTATGATTTGGGAGATTAAATTTCCTACAATATCAAGAAATTCTAAGTTCGTTATATCCGTGCTAGTTTGAAGACAAGTAACACAAATGAATATTGCTTAAAATATTATATATATTTATTAACTAAAGTACAGTGCAAATTAATATCAGGTATAAGTCGTGATAAAACAAATGAATGGATATACTTCTACAATCAGAGATAAATGATGATTAAGGTTCAGATAATATTTACATACATTTATATGTGAGCTCTATATGACAAAGTATATTCACAGTGCAATACTTAAATGGTACTTGTCCATCTAAAACTTGGTAACTCTTGTGAAATGTATTTCCGTTACGTCACGGAAGGTGTAAACACTCTTTTGTTCATTTTAACACTATTTATTTCTCAAACCAACAGATCTCCTGATTACACTTCTTAAACGTGTCCAGACCAAGTGTCATATAAGGAACACGGCTTTGATAAAACATCAAGTCTTATATTAAATTTAGAGAGAATTAATTTTAACACCTATATCATAATAAAACCATTGTACCACTTGGCTCTAGCTTTTTAAAGACAACCAAATTAGGGTATGTGCCTTAATATTTGGAATAATATTTCATTTATACTGCAGTTAAAATATGATACAATTCCAAACTGCTTTGCCATATATATTTAAATGGTTTTAGTTATGTGTATGCAAAAACAACTCCATTACCAAAGCAGGTAAATAAACAAAATAAATACATTCCCAGGTTAAAGTTCTGTCTGTTTGAGAAGCTTCCATTATGAGTCCAACTGGACTTCCAACATCGCTACATGTTTGCGTTTAAGATCTCTCTAGCGAGCATCTTCCTTCAAGAGATCCTTTCAGAGATAGAGTTCCCCAGAGCTCGAGTGAGAGATCTCCATCTGTAGAGCGACCTGTTTCCTCCAAGATCTCCCTCAGGTTCTCTCGATCTTCAGATCCAGTCCCTCCTGCTATCTCAACTGCTACTTTTATCTCACTCCAAAAGTGGGTGTGTATCTTACATTACTACGTAACTGATGATGTGATTGGGTAGGTTGTCACAGCAACCGAACATCACATTATCTTGAACAATTAAGTATTTTTACCACCAGAGGGCAGTAGCGTATTAGAAATAATTTCTAATGTTATTTTCATGTAGGCAACGATAATTTACGACTACCATTTGACCTAGCTTAGTAAAACACACTTAATTGTCTAAGGGTGTCAAAATGTGTCAAGTATACCAGATATTTTGGCGAATGGCTCAGAGTAATGTCTTGGGAAAATCTACCCACCTCTCTGCTAATGAGTTGTGTTAACATTCCTCGAAGCTGAAGTCATTTGGAATAACTTTTAACTTACTTTTGACAAATACAGCTCCTAATATCAATACAGCTAGGATCTCATATTTTGTAATAATATATATATGTAGATATGGGTTTATACATATATACATATATATACTATAAAAGAAACATTAAAGATATACAATAAAACAGGAATTTTGAATAAGCCCTACAGTTTCGTAACTTATTCTGAAATACTGATTTAGGTTTTTAGGCTCCCTTGAAACAAGAGTTCCTTATCTTGTTTATTTTACCAAGTGTCCAAACCTTTGAGTTACCACCCGGAGAGGCTGGTATATTTTCTTAAATGTTCAAAGTTTTGAGTTTATGGCCTGGGAAAGAGATACAGCAAAACAATGCCTTCTTGTGAGACAGGAAATAAATTTAAAGATAGCGAATGTGGGTTAACCCCTTAAAGAGAAAGTATAAACCAAGGTGGCTGTAGTATTGTTCACAGCACATCATGAGCTATGAGCTTAACTTTAGAGACAAAATGGTTGTCCTCTCGCTCATAATATACATGAATATGAACCATATGAAAAATACATAATATGCATAATATAAAGGCCTATATGTAATTCTTTTTAACCCCAAATGTTCTGACAACACGATCGTGAAAAAAATGCTCGAACAAAGCACGGTGACGTACGAAACGTACAACGGCACTATAAAGGGGAAGTTCCTTTGGGCTGCTTTTGCTGATCCTCGTGTTAGTAAAGTTTGGTGAGAGACGATTCGCGCTTTTCAGCCTCGTGCTCTTCAGTCCGTTACAGCGTGACGAATGTGATATCTCCATTACGAACACTAGTTTTACCAGAACGAGCGCTCCCGTCTCATAACTGAGCATGCACGTTTTTTCACGTCGTTAAAGCCTACACACGGCCGTTTTTCACGACGAGAAAAACGACAACGTTAAAAACGAAGAGAAAAAATAGAAAAATGCTCTGGAGCCTACACACGATCGTTTTTAATGACCAATTTAAAAAATGCCATTTTTCTCGTCATGAAAAACGGTCGCGTGTACGCGGCATAAGTGATGAACATCTTGTTGCTTCTGGGTTTATGGTCACAAAGAGAGGTAAGAACAATGCAGTGCACAGGATGCTACTGGTCTGAGTGGTCCCAGGCTCCCCGATGGGATGGGAGAGCCCAGGAAATGCGGTGGCGGACCCCCCCTTCTGCTGCCTGTAAAAGTAATTCAGAAAAAGCTGTAAAACTGCTTGAATTACTTTCACATTATAAAAAATCGGCTACTCTAAAAACTGATATTGAGATCATGGTTGAAGGAATAGGACACTCAGGAATATGAGCATACAATATATGGAAAGTACCCTGTGCCATCATTCCCAGTGCTGTTGTAAGCATGCACAACTGCTGAGATGTGCCTGCTCCAGTTCTGTTTCTTCTCTGCAGTAACAGTCCCAAGCATGTCAAGAAGGGTACGGTTGAACATTTAAAATGAATGATAGGGAGTTGTCCTGGACTTTTGAAAACCAGATATAGCAATTTCTTGAGGAGTCTTCTTTTAAAGTCTCTCCCTTGATCAGATAGATTTGTTGAGTCAGCCCATAATGAATAAAGAACTTCTCCACCAAGACCTTTGCTACTGTGGATGCCCACCTAAAACCTGAAAGCATTACCAAGCAATGACAAATGCCCCTCACACCGTGCTGTCACCGATTTGCAACAATGACACCCTCAGACAAAGATTTTCCAGCTTGCAGG
The DNA here is from genome assembly GCA_029206835.1 of Rana muscosa. Classification (NCBI taxonomy): domain Eukaryota; kingdom Metazoa; phylum Chordata; class Amphibia; order Anura; family Ranidae; genus Rana; species Rana muscosa. The sequence goes on from CM055118.1 coordinate 83,747,183, forward strand.
ACCACAATCTAGGTGCCAAAAGACTAAGAATGATTGTCCCTCGGTTTAGTCAACTAAGCAAATAACTCTTTAAAACCCAAACTGCCACCAGATAGCATTGGCCTATCGCCCATTCACAAAATTAGCAATAGCAATTATGACTTCAGAATAAACGTCTGTAACACACACACTGTCACCATAGACAGGTATGTAGCAGGTATACACTGTTCTCTCTATTTAAAACTGGCAGAGACACCAGCAGTGTGCAGTTCCTTGCGGTCCAGCAGGTGGCGCTGTCACCCTGGGCTGGGGTTGAACCATTGCTGTGTGCCATGCCTCCTTTTTGTCCTCCCTCGGCAGCGGTATGGTGGGGCGGGGAACCCGCCGTGCTTGCTGGGAGAGGGTACAAAGGGGCCGGCCATCTTTGTTACGGGGTCGAGTCCCAGGCACCTTCAGCCTGAGGGTGGTGGTTTGTGTCGTCCTCTAGGCGGCCTAGGCCTAGAGGACGTCTGGAGGTCGTGTTCCATCCCAGGCACCTTTAGCCTGGGGTGAGGTACTCGGATGGAGGTCTGGAGCTCAGTGCCCACCACTGAGTTCCGCGAGGGAAGGAGGTCGTAGGGAACCCACTTGAAGACCGGGTGCAGCAGATTGCCAGTGACAGGTGAGCCTCCCATCGGAGACCGCCTGGAAGGAAACCCCCCCGCTCGGAGACCTCAGCCCACTTTCATGGAGGAAAGTGGAGAGTTCATTGTGTCTGGGCCTACTCGCATCCACACCTCCTTGTTTGTTCTGTTCTTTAAGGGAGTCTAACTGATTGTGCTGTTCACTCAAGAAGAATAAAGGAGTGTTGGACTTTAATGGTGTGGGGCTCTTTTCTGGTGGACATTGTTCAAGGTAACTCCAGGTGCACAACACTGACCCGAAGGTAGAGAAAGAACTTTGCTTACACCGCACAGACGTGGTGACCCCGCTCTCTCCCCTATGAGGTACCCCTAGACAAGAGAAAGGCGAGCTGATGTAAAGAGGGGAGTGAGGAGGCCGCTATAGGTATATTGGGAGATTTACGCTACAGTAGCGCTCTGGGAATCTTTACGTTCTACTTTAGTGCACTAGAGACAATTTTTACACTTTTGAAAATATGGTTCAAAAAAGAAAAAAATTCAACAAAAAGGGAGCATTTAAATATTTACAGAAAGGGGTATTACAAAGAAACAAAGAGACAACAAGGCAACAGCAAAACAAAAGGGGTTGAAAAATTAAAATACTTATGTTCTGGTTCAGCAGAGTCCAAATCAATAAGCAGGATGGTACAATGGCTCTCATGCGACTTGACAGGTGCTTTACAGGTTGATGTTAAAGCGAGAGCTGTCAACTGCAAGGGCAGCCCTCTTTTCTTGTGGGTGAGGAGGGTGTTGACAGAAATTATCTGACTAATTAAGCATCCCTGTCACTGTGTTTACGACAGGCCATTCCTTACAAACAGTTTTATACCGATATTAACCCCTTACCGCCGAGCATACGCATATATGCGTCCTCTGCTTTCGGAGGTTATACCGAGATGATGCCCGCAGCTGCAGGCATCATCCCGGTAAAGTTTTTTAGAGCGGGCGATTGGCTTTCCAGGCATAACAACCGATGCGGCTAAAAGCCGCTCGGCTGTTGTAACGGAGGAGCAAGAGGGGACATCTCCCCCTCCTGCCGCCTCCCGCCGCTCTGACCGGGCCTCCTGTCCCACCGGGAGACCCAATCTGCGATCCAGCACTTCCGGCGCCTTGTTACAGACTGTAAACCGCTTTGTTACAGTCTCCTGAATGTAAACACGGAAGCGCCGTCACGACGTCACTTCCAGTTTACTCGGCTGCCAAAAGCGCCGGATTAAAATAATATACAGTATTCAGAATCACCGTTTTCAGTGATCTGAATACTTTGAAGTGTAAAGGAAGAATTGGAGGTCTTTTAGACCCACGATCCTTCCATAAAGAGTACCTGTCACCACCTATTACTGTCACAAGGGATGTTTACATTCCTTGTGACAGCAAAAAAAGTAATCACATTTAAAAAAAAAAACACAATTTAATAATGTAAAAATAAATAAAATAAATAGGAAAAAATAGGATTTCTTTTCCGTACATCACGGGACACAGAGCGACTTAGTCATTACTAATGGGTTATATAGATTACCTTCAGGTGCTGGCACTGGCCACTTCCAAACCGGAAGTACCCTCCCCTATATAAGCCCCTCCCATCCGGGAGCACCTCAGTTTTTTGCCAGTGTCTAAGGTGTTGGCCAAAGAGTAACATGTGTTTTCACTGGGCTTGCGTACAGGTTCTTTTGGGCCTTAGTAAGCTGTTCCGGATCCCACCAAAAAAGCTTCATAGCTAAACGGTCGGTACCCGGGCCTTGCAGCAGAAGAGCAAGGTTTTGCCTGTAATGCCTCTCTTAGGAGGGCTGGACCCTGGGATCCAGAGCTCTGGTCATACCCATGACCAAGATGTTGTCTGTGCAGGGTGCTATACAGGTCCAGGGGAGTGGAATCCTTGGGAACCCGGTCCCTGAAGGTTTAATTACAATGCCTGCCGTGATAGGTGAAGTTTGGGCTTCTGTGGACCAAACAAAGTCCTGCGGCGGGGATCAGGTAAGTGGGGGCCCCCAGGAACTTGGTTCTATTGGGGGACCCCCAAGCCTAATTTGTCTTTCTGTCTGTTACCTAACGGTATTCCCGCTAATATCTGTGTATGCCTGTAACTACTGAAAATGTAAAATTTTAATAGTAGTCAAGAAAAAAAAAAAAGGACCGCGGTACCTGTGTTAAACCACTAGAGGCCGCTGTGGTCCATTTTTCTTGTCATGTGGATCTTTGGTTTTCTCAAGTCAAAAGATCCAGGCAGTTGGTAAGTTTCTCTGTGGGAATCCACTTCCTCTGCCCTGTTGCTGCGCTCATCCACCGCACAGGCCCTCCGGCAAAAAGGGCCCTGGCTCCTAGTCCCTGTTTGATTTTCGAAAAGGGCGCCAATGGCGCACGGGCGCGGGCGCGTGCACGCGCCTCCTATGAAAAAAAAAGGGGCGGGCGGGTGGATGACGCTCGATGCGCGCCACGGCGCTTCTGCGCATGTGCAGGCGTCCCAGCTTGTATAAAGACACAGTACAAGTGTCAGCTGGATGCAAACAGAGCTAGCAACAAACAGTGGCACACAGAGGCGGTTGATGCAGGCATCCCCATAGAAAGGCACTTTAGTGGACACCAGCTGGTATATAGCAGCAACTGTGTTAGACTATTACCAGCAAAATTGGTGTATGACGACGGGAATACCTCAGCTTTGTGCTTATAGGATATGTCGTCCAGACGCTCTGGAAATAGATCTTCCAAGAAGCGAAAGGGGTCTCCGTCGGGCTCTGAGGATTTTGGGCATGCTGTACTGCGCCAATCTCCCCTGAAATTTCAGAGGTCAGTAGCCGTAGGAACCCCGCAGGAGTACCTGGTACTGCGGCTGTCCCCAGTCCACCTGCTCCTGTATATATAACAGAGGAGGTTTTATCCTCAACTCTGGGAGGATTTGGAGAGAGATTAACAGCATTGATCGCTGCTTCCCTGTCACAGGAAAAGCGCATCCGATCTCCGTCTCCTCCTGCAGAGTGCCTGTTAGTGGAGGAACAGTCCCAGAGATCGACCTACCTGAAGGGGATCAGGTGAGGTTGATAAAGTTATAGAGGAATCAACAGTGGAAGAACCTTTCTCAGCATCTCAGGCTGAAAGATTATGGGTTCAGTCTCTGACTAACATGGTCCGAGCAGCATTTTAAATGCCTCTGGCGGAACCATCAACCACTACTGTCTCCTCGCTGGGGTCGCTGAAAGCTCCCCAGACTGTCTGTTCCTTCCCAATCCACCCTTTATTGGAAGGGTTTATTTACCAGGATTGGGAGCATCCTGTAAAATATTTACTCCCCCCAAGAGATTTCCAGTGATCTATCCCATGGAGGATAAGTTCATAAAAAAAAAAAAAAATGGAGGGTCCCTACAGTGGACACAGCCATCTCTTGTGTAAATAAATCACTGACATGTCCAGTAGATAATGTTCCAATGTTCAAGGACCCAATGGATAAAAAATTGGAGTCTTTACTAAAATCTGCTTTCTCTACAGCAAGCATGGTGACACAACCTGCAGTAGCAGCGATTGGAGTCTGCCAAGCAATGAAAGATCAGTTGAAACAAGTCTTAAGGGACTTACCAGATCAGCAGGCTCTTGCCCTAGCTGACCTACCTAGAGCCTTGTGTTGCGGTGGACGCCATAAAGGATACAATCCAACAGGCATCCCGCTTTACGCTGTCTGTAGACATATGCGTAGGCTTCTATGGCTCAAAAACTGGTCTGCTGAAGCTCCCTGTAAGAAATTGCTGATTAGCTTCCCATTTCATGGAGAACGCTTATCTGGAGATGATCTGGACAAATATATCCAGAAAACTTCTGCCGGTAAAAGTACACTCTTGCCGGTTAAGAACAAGGGTAGAAGTCCTTCTTTTAAGAGGCCTACTTCTCCAGTCCCTGGCACATCGGCTGTGAAACAGTTCCGACGGCCTCCGCGGTCAAATCCAGGGGGCAGAAATCAGGGACAATCACAGGGTAACAAGAAACCCTGGGTCAAGAGAGGTACAAAACCTCCCCCTAAGTCATGAAGGGTTGCCCCCACTCAATCGGGTGAGGGGAAGACTTCAGTTGTTCACAGAGACCTGGCGGGACACCATCAGAGATGGGTGATCTCCGCAGTAAGTCTGGGATACAGGCTGGAGTTAAAAGACATTCCTCCTGCCCATTTTATAAGGTCAAACGTGCCAAGCGATCCCCAGAAGAGTGGATCCCTCCTTCTGGCACTAGAGCAACTATTGCCCCAAGGGTAATCATGAAGGTTCCCTTGGAAGAAAACGGGTTCGGGTTTTACTCGAACCTTGTCACAGTCCCCAAACCAAATGGGGACATGAGGCCCATATTAAATATAAAAGGGCTAAACAAGTTCCTACATATCAGGACTTTTTCGGATGGAGTCGATCCGATCGGTGGCCACCGCCCTACAAGGGCAGGAATGGTTAGCCTCGATCGACATAAGGGATGCTTATTTGCATATTCCCATCTGTCCGGCCCACCAGAAATTTCTACGCCTTGCAGTAGAAGGGCGCCATTTTCAGTTCAGAGCCTTACCTTTCGGTCTGGCCACAGCACCACGAGTGTTCACAAAAATTCTGGCCCTACGATTGGCCAAACTAGGAACACAAGGTGTAACGATAATGGCATATCTAGACGACTTGTTGCTGATAGACCACTCAGTGAAAAAAACTAGAAGTGGTCGTTCACAAGATAATCAAGTATCTGGAATCTCACGGTTGCATTATCAACCGAGACAAGTCAGCCCTAAAACCAGTCAAAAGCCTGGAATACTTGGGGGCTAAGACTGGATTCAAATCAGAGAAAGATTTTCTTACCTCCAGAGAAGGTGTCGTCTTTGAAAGATTTGACCCACTTAGTGGGTACAAAAAAGAAAAACCATCCATACGCCTGTGTATAAGGCTGCTGGGAAAAATGGTGGCTTCATTCGAAGCAGTACCCTACGGTCAATTCCATTCAAGGAACTTGCAGAGGGCCATACTGTCAGCCTGGAACAAAAAAGTTCAGGCTTGAGACTTACCAATGTCCCTGTCCCCTTCCGTTCGCAAGAGCCTCCATTGGTGGTTGGTACCAGAATCTGGAAAAAGGGAAACCCTTCAGTCCGGTTTCTTGGAAGGTGGTCACTACAGATGCCAGCCTCATAGGCTGGGGGGCAGTACTGGAGCAATGGTCTCTCCAGGGCAAGTGGTCAGAAGCAGAGAAGGCCCTGCCCACCAATCTCTTAGAGATACGAGCAGCCCGGTATGCCCTAGTAGCATGGACATCCAAACTCCAAGGGTCACCTGTCAGAATCCAATCAGACAATGCCACAGCAGTGGCATATATCAATCACCAGGGTGGCACCAGGAGTCGTGCAGCCCAGAGGGAAGCGAATTGCATCCTGGAATGGGCAGAAAAGGTATGTCACAGCCATATCCGCGGTTTTCATCCCAGGAGTGGAAAATTGGAGAGCGGACTTTTTAAGTCGCCAGCAATTATGCCCGGGGAATGGTCTCTTCACCCCGAGGTTTTCCAGGCAATATGCCAGCGGTGGGGAACACCGGATGTAGATCTGCTAGCATCCAGATTCAACGCAAAGGTGGACAGATTTGTGTCTCGCACAAAGGATCCCCTAGCTTGCGGTTCGGATGCCCTAGTGTTCCCTTGGGATCAGTTCAAGCTGATATATGCATTCCCACCGCGATTAATCCGCAGAATCAGGGTAGAAAAGAAACCAGTGATTCTGGTGGCTCCAGCGTGGCCCCGAAGGGCATGGTACGCGGAGATTGTAAAAATGTCAGTGGGAAGTCCTTGGACCCTCCCACATCGTCCGGACCTGCTTTCGCAAGGACCGATATACTACCCTTCCTTACCAGCCCTAGGTTTGACGGCCTGGCTATTGAAGCCCACATTCTAAAAAAGAGAGGGCTCTCTAATCCTGTGGTATCTACCATGATCAATGCCAGGAAGCCGGTATCCAGGCAGAACTATTATAGGATCTAGAAGGCGTACATCACGTGGTGTGAGGCCAGGAAATGGCATCCACGTAAGTACGTAGTAGGTAGGATTCTGGACTTCCTACAGTGGGCTGTACATAGGAAGCTTGCCTTGAGTACTATCAAGGGAAAGACGGCCTTGTCAATATTTTTTTCAAAGGCCCTTGGCTTTGCATTCATTAGTCAAAGCTTTCATACAAGGAGTGATGCGTATTAGCCCTCCGGTTAGTATTCCCATATGTCCATGGGACTTAAACCTGGTTCTGTCGGTTCTACAGAAACAACCATTTGAACCATTGCGGCACATTTCCTTGGTTCTTTTCACCAGGAAATTGATTTTCTTAGTAGCCATTTGTTCGGCTAAAAGAGTATCGGAATTAGCCGCCTTGTCCTGTAAGGAGCCATATCTGGTTATCCATAAGGACAGAGTAGTATTACGTCCTCATCCAGCCTTCTTCCTAAGGTGGTATCGAGGTTCCATTTGAACCAAGATGTGGTTCTTCCTTCCTTTTTCCCCAAACCTAGTTCGGTAGAGGAAAAGTTATTGCATTCTTTGGATGTAGTAAGAGCAGTTAAAGCTTATCTTAAAGCCACTGCTCAGATTCGTAGAACGGATACTTTGTTTGTTCTGCCGGAAGGCCCCAGAAAGGGTCAGGCAGCATCAAAAATCTACTTTAGCCAAGTGGATTCGACAGGTCATAATACAAGCCTATGTCTTGAAAAGGAGACCGCCTCCGTTCAAAGTTAGGGCGCACTCCACAAGAGCAGTTGGAACTTCATGGGCAGCGCATCACCAAGCCTCCCTGGCTCAAGTCTGTAAGGCCACAACATGGTCCTTAGTACATACGTTTACTAGATTCTACCAGGTAGACGTCAGAAGTCAGGAGGATGTCGCCTTTGGGCGCAGTATGTTGCAGGCCGCAAAAGAGCCTCATGCCTGATGGCGCCCAGCTTATGTATCCCTCCCCTCATTTGGCATTGCTTTGGGACGTCCCATTAGTAATGACTAAGTCGCTCTGTGTCCCGTGATGTACGGAAAAGAAAAAGGGATTTTTATAACAGCTTACCTGTAAAATCCTTTTCTTGGAGTACATCACGGGACACAGAGCTCCCACCCCTCTTTTTGGGACACTTATTGCTTTGCTACAAAACTGAGGTGCTCCCGGATGGGAGGGGCTTATATAGGGGAGGGTACTTCCGGTTTGGAAGTGGCCAGTGCCAGCACCTGAAGGTAATCTATATAACCCATTAGTAATGACTAAGTCGCTCTGTGTCCCGTGATGTACTCCAAGAAAAGGATTTTACAGGTAAGCTGTTATAAAAATCCCTTTTTTTGTACTCACCGTAAAATCCTTTTCTCTGTCCTCCATGGACGGACACAGCTCCTTAATTCTTGACTTGTGGGTTATGTTCCATCTAGTAGGAGAGGACTAGGCAGACATGTTAGTTATCTTAATACATATAACTTTAACAGAGTTGAACAGCCCCGCGCCCAGGGGGCGGTCCCTCCGGTCATAACCCCTCACTCTGCAACTAGCAGCTCAGTTCGTCAAAAAGCAGTACAAACTTAAAAAGGTTGGGGTGGGTGCTGTGTCCGTCCATGGACGACAGAGAAAAGGATTTTACGGTGAGTACAAAAAACCTATTTTCTCTTTGTCCATTGACGGACACAGCTCCTTAATTCTTGACTTGTGGGATGTCCCCAAGCAGTGTCAGAAAAACGAGGGGTGGGAACAGCAATCAAAAAACTAACTTCACCCCAAACAGCAGAGCTCCTTAACAGAGGAGTTGCAACCTCAAACAGCCGCCTGTAAAACCTTGCGGCCAAAAGAAGCATCCAAAGATGCACTCACATCAACCTTGTAAAACTTTAAGAAGGTGTGAACGGATGACCAGGTTGCCCGCCTTACACACTTGTGAGACAGACGCTTGATGTCGGAAAGCCCATGAGACATCAATTGGCCTGGTCGAATGCGCCGTGACAGGAAAGGGAGGCGCCCGCCCCTTAAGGGCATAGGCCTGGATTACGGTCTGTCTGATCCAGCGAGAAATGGTGGCCGACGAGACCGCCAGGCCCTTCTTTGGACCAGACACCGACACGAACAGTGAGTCAGATCTCCGGAACGGAGCAGTAGCAGACAGGTACACCCGTAGGGCACGTACCACGTCCAAAATATGTAGTGCAGCCTCCTTGGGATGCGACGGCCGAGGACACAAGGATGAAAGTACAATGTCCTAGTTTAGGTGAAAAGCCCGAGGGTTGCGGGCGTAGAACCGCTTTATCCTTATGGAGGACCAAGTAAGGTGACTTGCAGGACAAGGCCGCCAATTCAGAAACCCTTCTGACCAATGTAATGGCTACTAGGAAGGCAACTTTCTGAGAAAGTGTCAAGAGAGGAATCTCTCTGATGTCCTCAAAAGGAGATTCCGGAAGTACCGAGAGCACCAGATTCAAGTGCCACGGAGGAAGCGTCGGGGGAATCACGTGTCGGACCACCTGCACAAACGTGCTTACCAGTGAATGAGCCGCCAGGGGTCGTTGGAAGAAAACAGCTAAGGCTGAAATCTGCTCCTTAATAGTGCTTAAGGCCAGTTTCTGATCCACTCCACGCTGTAAGAACAGCAGGATCCGAGAAACCGAACATGCCCGTTGGCGCCAATCCATCTCTTCACACATAGAGATGTAGGCCTTCCAAGTGCGATGGTAGATCTTCAGGGAAGATGACTTCCGAGCCCTCAACATGGTGGAGATTACTGAGTCTGACAGACCACGGTCCCTTAGTACCTGGTTTTCAATAGCCATGCCGTTAAAGCCAGCGACTGTAAAGCAGGATGAAGTATGGGACCTTGAGACAGAAGGTCCTCCCGCATTGGCAGACGCCAGAGAGCGTCCGCCACCAGGCGCACCAGGTCGGCGTACCAGGGATGCCGGGGCCAGTCTGGGGCGATTAGAATCACCGGAATCCCCTCGGCCTCTGCCTCCACTCTGCGGAGCAGACGAGGAAGCAACTTCAGCGGGGGAAAGGCATAAAGTAGCCGATACTGACCCCATGGAGCCACTAACGTGTCTGCCCAGGGATCTCTGGACCTGGCCACAAACCTCGACACCTTGCGATTGAGTCGAGAGGCAGGAGATCCACATCTGGTGTGCCCTAATCCTGACAAAGGACTTGAGACTTAGATAGTCCGCCTGCCAGTTTTCTACGCCCGGAATGTAAACAGCCGACAAAACCGGTACGCTCCTTTCGGCCCACCTTAGGATGTGAGCGACCTCCAATGCTGTGGCCGAGCTCCTTGTTCTTCCCTGATGGTTGACATAAGCCACCGCCGTGGCGTTGTCCGACTGGATCCTGACTGGACGTCTCTGTGACCACTTGGAGAGGCAAAGCCCGATCGCTCGAAGCTCGAGGAAATTGATCGGCAGGAGAGATTCTTTCTGGAGTCCAGTGGCCTTAGGCCGACTGAACCCCCCAGACTCCCCCCCAACCTGTCAGGCTGGCGTCCGTCGTGATCACAGTCCGGTGGAAAGGAAGAAACGACTTCCTGGACCAAAGTGCCAGGGATGTTAGCCACCAAGTCAGAGAGGCCTTGACTAGGCGACTTACCTGAATCTGATGATCCAGAGACAATGAATGGGGATTTGTTCCATTTGGACAGAATCTCCTTCTGCAAAACTTGTGTGGGATTGGGCATACGGTACTGCCTCAAAGGAGGCTACCATGGGGCCCAGGACTCTTATGCAGAAACGGAGAGACAACCATTTGCGGGATGTTAACAACCTCACCGCAGCCTGGAGCATCTGCAACTTCTCTGCAGGAAGAAAAACTCTCGCCCCCGAGGAGTCCAGAATCAGCCCCAGGTATTCCAGGCGCCGAGTCGGTACTAACACCGACTTCTGGAGGTTCAGTACCCAACTAAATTCTCGGAGAGTCTGACTGGCTATAGACATGTCCTCCTCTAATTCTGAGCGTGAAGCAGCTCTCAGAAGGAGATCGTCTAATTAGCCCACGACAGCAATGCCTCGCTGTCTCAGAAAAGCCAGAATCGGGGGGAGCACCTTGGTGAAAACTCTTGGTGCCAATGCTAGGCCAAAGGGAAGAGCCAAAAATTGATAGTGGTCTTCCCCGAACCGCAAAATGCAGGAATCTCTGATGCCTGACGCAGATGGGGACATGCAAGTATGCGTCCTTGATGTCCAAGGACACCAGAAAATCCCCCAGATGGAGCGCAGCTACCACCGAGCGAATCGATTCCATCCTGAATTTCCGAACCTTCACAAAGGCATTGAGGGCTTTGAGGTCCAGGATTGGACGAACTCTGTCCTTCTTTGGGACCACGAACAGATTTAAGTAGAATCCCTGAAACCAGTCCTGCGATGGTACGGGTATGATCACCCAGCACCTCAACAAGTCTTGCACTGCCCCCAGCAGGGCAGTCCGACGAGCTGGAAGGAGAGGCAGATTTGAGGGAAAGAATCTGTTTGGTGGACAAGAAAGGAACTCGATCTTGTTCCCTGAAGTGATCACTTCGCAAACCTACTGGTCGGAAAGCAGGGAGGTCCACCGAGCTGCGAACTCGCAAATACGGCCCCCCACCCAAGAATGGGGTGGGGGCAAGACTTCATGCTAAAGCAGGCTTGTTTGCGGACTTGGATTGCTTGCGCACCCAGGGACGCTTCTTTCCCCCAGTTGAAGCCTTATCGGCTTGGGAGGGTCTGCTAGCAGGCCCTGACTGATGAAAATATCGCTTTTGTGCGGGAAAGGAGGGCCCCGGCTTACGGCGTGGCTCCTTACCTTTAGTGGACTGAGGTAGAAGTGTGCTCTTACCTCCAGTGACATCCTTAATAATGTCGTTCAGTGAGGCAACAAAGAGCCCCTCACCTTTGAAAGGCAAATCTGTCAGGGCTTTCTTAGAAGCTTGGTCCGTGGACCAGCATTTTAGCCATATCAGGCGGCGCAAGACCACCACGGATACAGAGGCCCTGGAAATTAAAGGGGCTGCATCCAGTGTTGCATCACACATGTACACAAGACCCTGTACCAGCTGGTCGGCCAGTGTTACAATTTCCTGTGGGAGCTGATGCTCCTCCACTGCCTGGTGCAAAAGTTTAGCCCATTCAGTGAGTGTCTGAGACACCAAAGTCGCAGCCATTATCGGCCGCAATGCTGACCCCAGCATGGTGAACACGGTCCGACTCACCGCTTCGGACCTCCTATCAGTAGGGTCCTTAAAAGCAGGGGTCCCCTCTCCCGGGATAGTGGTTACCTTGTTCAACCGTGAGACCGGGGGGTCAACTAAAGGTGGAGAAGCCCATTTTTTCAAAAGGCTCTCTTCAAATGGGTAACGGACCACAATGCGCTGAGGGAGCACAAAGGACCTCTGCGGCCGTTCCCATTCCTTATCTATGAACTTGTCAAAGAAATCAACATAAGGAAAAACCTTAACAGAGCGGGTTGGTTTGTGAGACCCAAAAGGGACTGACACCTCAGTGGATGTCCCAGCTGTATCTTCTAGCTTAAGAGTGTCCCTTACTGCATTGATAAGAGCTGCTACAAGTGCTCTGTCCTGCGTTGACTCAGACGAGGAGTCCTCCTCAGTGCCCGGACGGTCTTGGTTCGCATCCCCTGACATCCCAGAACAGGGGTCCTGAGCTGCAGCCAGGCCCGAGTCTGAGTCAGAGCATTCCCCAGGAGATGGCGGGGGTAGAGGGCGATTTTTACCCCCCTTACGCCCGCATGCCGCTTCCACCCTGGCAACAAATGACTCCAGGACTGCCGACAAAGTGTCCATGGGAACCGCAGGTGCAGGGGCACCGGTTGCTGCCTCTGGAATGTCTGGGGAAGAAGCGCCAGCTTCAGACTCCATTCTGACCCACTGACAGTCCTTAGGGACTAAGTCAAGGCACTTGTAATAACAAATATTCACCCTCCTAGCTGCGCTGACCGGGGGGGGGGTTACCCAGGGACTCACCACCCAGCCAGAGACTGCTCAGCGCCGTTGTCCGCTCTGCCTCACACACAGCGTGTGACTGAGGTGTTCTGTGAGGTGATTCGCGCTATTCGTGTTGTTCAGGAAGCCTCCAGCACTAACAAGCCATACAGTGAAAAAACACTGTAAAATGGCCGTCGGACTTCTCAGGGAAAAAAGGGCGCTGGCTACAAGAAAATGGCCCACATTGAAGACCTGTGCCACAGCGCAGCCATGAGCACACTGAGGTGGACGAGAAGGCCGCAGGGACGCCGAGCGGAGGCTCCCGAAAGACAGACACCCCCCACAGAGAGCGGACCCGGGTACAACTACAGTCCCAAACCGGGATACGGAGACCCCCTATAGGTACACCCCACCGACGCAGCAGGCCCCACAATGGGGAGGAGGAAAGAGTGGGGGAAATAAAGAGGGAAAGGGAGCACAGGAGACCCCCTAAAGACCCTTCACAGAAGCCCAGCTGTTCCAAACTGTCCCAAAACAGAAGGAACTGTACTTACCCATCCATGCGTGGACTCGCTGGTGCGTTCCAGACAGACTCACCGCCGGACAGTACGGAGTGGCTGTTGGCCACGGTCCACTGTGACAGACAGCAAGCAGCCCGGTCATATGTGGACCCCGGAGCAATAGCTCACCGGCCACCCTTGGAGCAATGGGGTATGTCGTGGCCGACCCAGCGCTTAGCTAAGGCCTGCTCACGCTCGATAGCCGGGCTGGGGAGACTACCAGGATCTATATTATCCAGCTTGTCGCCCAGCCCGCAATTGATAGAACAGGGATATGCAATTAGCGGACCTCCAGCTGTTGCCAAACTACAAGTCCCATCATGCCTCTGCCTCTGGGTGTCATGCTTGATGCTGTCAGAGTCTCGCTATGCCTCATGGGACTTGTAGCTTGGCAACAGCTGGAGGTCCGCTAATTGCATATCCCTGTGATAGAAGATCTCAGAATCAAAATATAAAATAATAAAACAAGAAAAGGTAAAAATTTCCATAGGACTCTGGGCCCAAGGGGGAGCCAGATCCTTCTCATCTACTAGGCAGAAAAAAAACTGAGCTGCTAGCTGCAGGGTGAGGGGTTATGACTGGATGGACCACCCCCTGGGCGAGGCTGTTTAACTCTGTTAAAGTTACATGTATTAAAGATAACTAACATGTCTGCCTAGTCCTCTCCTAATAGACGGAACATAACCCACAAGTCAAGAATTAAGGAGCTGTGTCCATTCATGGACGAAAAGAGAATTTTTTTTTTAAAGCGCCCCGCAAGCTCGCGCAGCAAAAAAAACACGCATACGGAAGTCGCGCCCGCATATGTAAAAGGTGTTCAAATCACACATGTGAGATATCTCCGCGATAGTCAGAAAGGTGGAAGGTCACTGCAGCTATGTCTCTTTTTATGAGAAAATGGCATTGGGGACTTGGAACCTGAACAACATGGCCAACGCATACAGATTTTCATGGGCCCAATGCATATGATCATTACACAAGCATCCATTTTTCACGTATGACTCATGGCCTAACAGCCACGTTACAAACTATCGAGGAAGTATTTCAGTGGTCAAATGCAGGCACTGATTACAACCTTCGGAGCCTAAATTCAAAAATGCCTGCGAACCTTGGGCGTTAAACTTCCTGGCACATTCTTGCTCTATAATCTTAATACTTTGCCTCATACTTAACCTACTGAGCTAATCTGCACCCCTCCCCCTTTTTCTATACCCCTTCTCCTGTTCCTTTTCCCCTCTCACTTCACCTCTGATGCTGTAGTGATACAATGTAGAAGATTTCCAATTCACATATATTCTAAGCTCCAGTTTCAATGAGTGGGCACACCTGGGCACTACCCAGGGGCCCCAGCTGCATGGGGGCCCCTGCACTTTTCCCAAAGCAGCTACTCCTTGAGTGAATGCTGCCCGGAAATTGGGAGCCCCATGATCGCACTGAGAGTGATGGATACAGAGGGGACTCGGGCTGGCAGTGGTGTGCCGCGCTGTGCAGAACGATACCTATTATTTCACAGCCAGCAGGGAGGGGTGGGGCCGGAGCGCCAGTGATGCTCTGACCTCACCCCTTGCTGCCTGAATGCTCGGGACTCGGAGGCCACGGGGTAAGAGCTGGAGAGGGAGCTGCTGAGTCAGCAGCACTGAGAGCCCACCTGCAGAAGTGGCATTGTGGATGGTGTCATGGTGAGCCCAGCTGTCCAACACTGTTTGCACCGAAGGGCTTGGAATGCCCAGAGGGATGCTCCCTCCTCTGCCCCTCCTTCTGCCTGCATGACTTGATAGGCGAGTCCTTGTCACAGTGCTGGAGGTGGGCACATAGCTAAAAGTTCACATGCACTGTACCTCCACTAGAAAAGGGGGTACTACATGGATGGAATAATGGTGATATGGGATATCAAGGGTGTATGGGGGAAAACAATGCTGAGGGGGGATCTGGGGTGTATAGGGGTAGCAATACTTGGGGTATCTTGGGTGGCTATAGTGCTAGAGGTATCAGGGATGTAGAGAGGCCACAGTGTAGGGGGTATCAGGGATGTAGTGGGGTCACAATACAAGAGGTATCATGGTATATGGTAACAGTGCCGGGGGGAATATCTAGGGTGCAGAGATGGGTCTGAGTTCTAGGGGGATATCTGGGGTGTAGAGGGGTCTGAGTGCTGGTGGGGATATCTGGGGTGCAGAGAGGGATCAGAGTACTGGGGGATATCTGGGGTGCAGAGAGGGATCAGAGTGCTGGGGGGATATCTGGGGTGTAGAGGGGTCTGAGTGCTGGGGGGATATCTGGGGGAGAAAGAGGTCTGAGTGCTAGGGTGATATCTGGGATGTAGAGGGGTCGTGGTGCTGGGGGGATATCTGGGGTGTAGAGGGGTCCGCTTGTCTGCCTCCTACCTACTTGATGTCTGTTTACCTGCACTGTCTCCATTGTAGGGGCCCCAGAGCATTACTTTGCCCAGGGGACCATGATGCTATTAAGACAGCCCTGAAATGTACTATTGACAAACTAACTTCATATAACCGTACTCACAACCTTAGTGTTCCTGAAAACCCTTTTTCAATAAAAAAAAAAAAAGATCGAACAAGAAAAAAAAATTGCATTAACTTGTCTGTTCTGTTTAAGTTTCAAAACACATCAACCCACTGTTAAAGTTGATGAAATGGAACCGAGGGGGTTTGTTCTTGAGAGTTTGACATGCTTATTTAAGCTAAGCTACTTTGCCCAAGCTTTATAACGTACTGCCATTTGTTACCAGAGCAACCAAATGTCAAGACAAAGTTCTAGGTCCTTGAAGAGGGCTTCTGGGGTTGAGGCAGCTAAAATGTTAAATCAGAATCTAAAAAGGCTTGTACTCCATTTATAGTTGTAAGTGGATAAAATAAAAGCTATAGAGAAAAGGGTTATTACAATGAAACAGCTTACACATTACGCAGTATAAACTTCATATAAATCTCAAAGTGAAGTTCTGAATGAATTATTCAAAACAAAGCCCATAACTTTCTTTACAGCAGGTAGCTTCCAGCAGTTAATGGAGACTTACTGATTTATAGAGTTTTGCTGAGTTTGATCAACCTCTGGAGATTAGCATCTAGGACCTTAACTGGTCATGGCCATGCCAGGGTTTGTGAACATATCCTGTTGGGGTCCCAGACAGCACAGAAACCTTAGCTGGAGATTCTAACTTGCTCTGTTCCACCTATTTGGGAGAAAAAATATTTTGGTCACTGGCTGCACTACACCACTTAATTTAAAGTTGTCCTAAAGGGATACTGATGTAATGGGATGCTGAGCTCTACATGTCCGCCGACTCCTCGCATATTATCAGCCTCACACTGGTCCTGTAGTTCCTGTTTGCGGCACTTATTATCCTTCACTGCTGGCTCTCTTATTTATCTCACTGCAGCAGCATCCGATCACCAGAACCATGACAAGGCACAACAAGGAGGAGACCGGGATGCCAGCCTGGGGCAGCCAAGATGGCGCTGATCCACTACCATCTCGTGTTTCCACAGGCAAAGAAGCCGCAGCCTGGCTGGAGAGATTTGCATGACTGCTTGAGGAGAAGCAGCCAAGGCTGACCTGCTCTGATGTGGGTGGGTTCTCCTCTTCTAATTGTCCTGCTAGTCCAAGAGAGGACAGGTCCCCACCTCCTGATATGCTGGCGCCTGCATGGGCTGTACAGACACCAGCCATATTGCAAGACACCCCCCCCCTCCTGAACCCACTCTCAGGGATGTATTCATGGCAGTCCAAAGCTGCAACTCCTCTCTCCTTAGAGAGAACATGTCAATAATTTGCCATGATGTACAAAAAGTGCGGGAGAGCACTTTAGTGCTGGAAGGCAGAGTGGGTTCACTGGAAGATGAATTGGCTCCAGTTAAGAGAGATGTCCTAGCTAACCATGTAGTCGTTCAACGCCATGCTAATCGCGTCGATGACACAGAGAATAGACTGCAGAGAAATAATGTCGGTTTCCTGGGTCTACCCAAAAAAATAAAAAATATCGAGGGTAGAAATCCAACAGAGATTATGAAGAATTGGTTGCTTACTACCTTTGATAAAAATAATTTCACGCCTTTCTTTGCGATGGAGAGGGCACATCACATACCCACTCGGCCAGTAACTCCTGGAAGATACCCTAGACCAGGTGTCTCAAACTGGCGGCCCTCCAGCTGTTGCGAAACTACAAGTCCCATCATGCCTCTGCCTGTGGGAGTCATGCTTGTAACTGTCAGCCTTGCAATGCCTCATGGGACTTGTAGTTTTGCAACAGCTGGAGGGCTGCCAGTTTGAGACCCCTGCCCTAGACCATTCATTCTGAAGATGTTTTACGTTATAAGGATCGAGACATTATCCTCACATTGGTTCACACCAAGGGACCGATTGAAATGAATGGATCACAGATCTCATTCTTCCAGGGTTTCTCAGTTGAGGTAGAAAAGCTGCGAGCTCAATTTGATAAAGTGAAGCGGAGACTTCGGGCATTGTAAGTCCCATACGCAATGCTGTACCCAGCCAAGCTGAGAGTGGTTGCAAAAGAGGAAACCCACTTCTTTGACACCCCTAAACTCGCTGCCCAATGGTTGGATCATAATACGCAACATCTGGCTAGATGCCATTCTCCCTCTTAAATACCGGTATTTTGTACATTTCTTTTTTTGGTCGGATGTAAGTTTCTGCTTAAGGCGGACATTGCTTCTCTAGCTCCGAGTTTATGTTGGTTCACTTTTTCTTCTCCCGACTGCACTGGGAGTAGGATTCGGGCTCACAAGAGGCCTCTGCATGTTTTTTTCCCCCTCATGGATACTTCTGCGGGAATTGCTCTGTATAAATGTTTGTATGATTTGATATTTTTTCTTTTTTCTTGCTTTGCTCGTTTTTTGGTCGATTCAACCAACCCTGCTATGTCACATTGCATTCACCGTGGTCCGACAAATAGTTGCTACTGCTCAGTCCCCTTTGACTTTTTTGCTTACTATGGGTCTAAACGCTCCACCTAGCTGTATCGCTTATTTCATGATAGGGCCAGTGGGACATTTGTGTTGGTTCTGCAATATGTTAGCCCCCCTATTGTCAGTTTGCTTCTTACCATGACATAAGAGATTAATTTGGCCTCATGAAACATTTGGGGTCTAAAAGACTCTACAAAGCGCAAGGCCATTCTGGTCTCCTTATGACACTACGACACCTCCATTGCCTGCATTCAAGAAACGCATTTAACTAAAGACACTATTGATCTGTTAAGGTCTTGTACTTGCCCAATATAATATCATCCAGTCTTATGCTAGAGGTCTCGATATTTTTTTTTTATCCAGAAAAAAACGTATTAAAGTACACATATAAACACATACCGAAGCTACAGATACATTCCAGTACATATACAAACAACATAAGCAATAATTTTGCGCGGTCTGTCAATATTCTAATTTGGGCTAAGGTACAGTTCTCTTGCCAGCAAGCTATTATTGACACCAAGGGGAGATACATTTTTCTTATCTGCTCTATTGACAATTTCTTATGTATACTGTGAAATGTTTATTTACCTCCTCTCTATAACAGCGAGATAACCCAGGTGATGGCGAAGATACCGTATTTATCAGCGTATAACACGCACTTTTTTCCCTCTAAAATCAGGGGAAAATTGTAGGTGCGTGTTATACGCCGATCCCCGCTGTCTCTGAGGGCAAGAGGAGCTCCGCCGACATAGACCGAGCCGAGTGTACTGGGCTAGGCTCGGCTCCGCTCGCAGTCACACCAAGTCCCGCCTCCTAGCCTTTACGTCCCGCCATTGAACCAGTGTTGTGTCCATCATAGGAGCTGGGCCAAGGGGCGGGACGGGGCAGGACTGCGAGACGAGCCGAGAGGAGCCAAATACACAGGACATCCGGCTTTGTGCATCTCGGCGGAGCTAAATTTAAAAACACATTATGCTGCAATTTTGGGCAAGGCTGCAGATGGACGCTGTGCAAGGCTGCAGATGGACACTGGGCAAGGCTGCAGATGGACACTGATGAGGCTGCATTGCTGGGCATTTAAAATGTAAGTTTTTTTTCCTTAAACTTCCCTCCTATAAGTTTTTTTCCTTAACCACTTAAGGACCGCCGCACGACGATTAACGTAGACAGAATGGCACAGCTGGGCACAAGGGCGTACAGGTACGTCACCTTTAAGATCCCAGCCGTGGGTCTCGCGCGGGCCGCCGGCGGCGCGCTTGCGACCTGGTCCTGAGCTCCGTGACCGCGCCCGTGGACCCGATCGCCACCGGTGTTCAGCGATCGAGTCACAGAGCTGAAGAACGGGGAGAGGTGAGTGTAAACAACAAACCTTTCCCCGTTCTTCCTAGTGGCAGTGTCACTGATCGTCTGTTCAGTCATAGGGAACGACAATCAGTGACATCACACGCCAAGCCACGCCCCCCTTCAGTTAGAATCACACATTAGGTCACACTTAACCCCTACAGCGCCACCTACAGGTTAACCCCTTCACTGCCAGTGTCATTTTTACAGTAATCAGTGCATATTTATAGCACTGATCGCTGTAAAAATTACAATGGTCCCAAAATGGTGTCAAAAGTGTCCGATGTGTCCGCCATGTTGCAGTCACGATAAAAATCGCTGATCGCTGCCATTACTAGTAAAAAAAAATTATTAATAAAAATGCCATAAAACTATCCCTTATTTTGTAGACGCTATAACTTTTGCGCAAACCAATCAATAAACGCTTATTGCGATTTTTATTACTAAAAATATGTAGAAGAATACGTATCGGCCTAAACTGAGGAAAAAAAAAAATGTTATTTTAAAGTAAAAAATATTGCTTTTTTAAAAAAAATTGTCGCTCTATTTTTGTTTATAGCGCAAAAAATAAAAACCGCAGATGTGATCAAATACCACCAAAAGAAAGCTCTATTTGTGGGAAAAAAAGGACACCAATTTTGTTTGGGAGCCACCCTACACGACCGCATAATTGTCAGTTAAACAACACAGTGCCGAGTCGCAAAAAGGGGCCTGGTCTTTTAGCTACAAAATGGTCCGGGGGGTTAAGTGGTTAAACTTCCCTCCTAAACTTGGGGTGCGTGTGATACGCCGTCACGTGTGATACGCCGATAAATACGGTACTTGCCGATAACCCTGCAGTTTCCCTTTCTGACAATAGGTGATTTTAACGCTGTTTGTAACCAACGTGTTGATAGATTTCCTACTGGCCCCACATCTGTGACTCAGTTTTTTCACCAGATATAAGAATCAGGCCTTAGGGGTATATGGCATGTAAGTAATCCCCATGCCTTTCAATATTCTTGTTGTTTCAGTACATATCAAACACTTTTTAGCATTGACATGGCCCTAGGTACAGACTCCCTGCTGTGGCACATAACTGATATTTCTTATCAACCTCTCTGATCATTCCCCTTTAGTTCTTAAGATGCGTTTCTCTCATTCTCGTAAACACACCTTCTGGCAGGTTAGTCCATTTTGGCTACAGGCAGCCCTGAGTGGCAAATCTTTTAGAGGGTATATACCTGAATTTTTTCGGACCAACAAAGGGTCGACCTCACTATCCTATATATGGGATGCCATGAAAGCATATTTGAGGGGGCTAATAATCAAGGAGATCTGCCATTTTAAGAAATCTAGCAGGGAGTGGGAGAGTTTTTTTGTCAACTGAGGTGCACAGAACTGAAAACATTTATGTATCCAACCCGTCCCCGCAATCCCTCCCATACCTGGAAGGACGCTCAGTTAATGTATAGAGAGAAACTGTAAGAGAATCACTGGTTTCCGCCCGATGCGCACTCGTGCACACACAGATGCCTGGGCGCACCAATGCGCATGCGCGGCGGACCGTGCACGCGCAGGAGCGCGTCCCTAACGCCAATTGGCGCCAGACGGCCTACTTAAGGAAGTGCCCTGACCCCAGACCTTTGATGACTGGTCTTCAGCTGTTCCCTGATTCTCTGAAACCTGCCTGATACCTGTTGCTGAATCTGGCTTGCCTTGACCCTGCTTCTGCCTGCTGCCTTGTACCTTGCTGTCCCCGTTACCAGACCCGGCTATCCTTGTGACCCTGCCTCTGCCTGCTGCCTTGTACCTTGCTGCCCGCCTGTTGCCAGACCCGGCTACCTTAGTGACTCTGCACTTGTTCCTTGTGTTGCTCCTCATCACCCTCCGAGTGCCTGCGACTACGGTCTTGCGACTCGCTGCTGCAAGTCTACCTGGGACACTACATCATCGGACGTTCCAGTGCCATTGTTCCAGCGGAGCATCTCTTCAATCCCGGCTGATCCTTGGTGCACACCTGCCTTCCCTGACCTGATGGTAAGCTTGCTCGCCCAGGCTCGCATCCTCTGCTACTGGTTTCAGAGTCCACATCTGCAGTCACTCTTGTTCCTCCTGTCCCTCGGTTCCTTCTGTTCCACTTCCAGCGGGACCTGGGCTGGAGATACAAGAGAGGTCAACCTCGTCATCTCAGTCTCCCTTCAGGTACATGACAGAAACTGAGGGAAAAAAGCAGAAAGTAAAAATTTTTTACTCGCCGCTATTTGGCGGATGGCGAAACTACTGGTCACCTACTACCAGTAATAGCTAGCTCCCAATCCCCTACAAACCATTTTGCATCTATTAGTTTAGCTTCAGGCCTGGCTACCCAGAACAAATCTTAGGGGCTTTTCATTACTAGTATACAGATCATTATAGAAGTTAAGTACACAGGAACAAGGTCAGGCTCCAATCGGAGGTCCTCCGGGTCAGGCGGAGAGCAGGAGAGAGGGGAGACTGGACGAGTAAGTATTAGAGCACAGATATCTGAAGATTCCTTGAGAGCGCCTACATTAACAAAGATGGAGGAGGCCGCGGACATTAAGGCTGACATTAAAGCTATGTTGGCGACTGTCCCCACGCGACAGGACATAGCTGCTCTGCCTACGCGACAGGACATTGAAGCAATGATCCTTCGGATGGAAGAGACGCATCGCCAGGATTTACAAGCGGTGAGGGCAGATGTGAAAATACTGTCAGATAGGGTGACGGAGAGAGAGGCCTCTATAGTGTCTATTGAACACCGGGTAGGCGATATTGAGAAAGCTCAGGATAACCAAGCGGATACAGTAGTAGAGCTACAGCTACAGATGGAAGTCCTCGAGGATAGAAGTCGCAGGAATAACCTGTGAACCAGGACTTGTCACGAGCTACACTTCAGCGTAGGGCATGCTTGCGGCCAATTTTAGACCTAGCTAAAGAACAGGGGTGTTCCTATAGGTGGGGGTACCCACTTGCGGTGACTTTCCGTAGGGCAGCAAATTCATTTACTCTTCGAACAATGGCAGAGTTACCAGACTTTTTTTTGTTTATAGAAGTGTCACCGATCCAGACTCCAAATTGGCTACTGCCGATCACCTACTTAGGGAAGCGTCGAGGGCCTGCAACTTCCCAGGGACAATGGAGGAACCCAGATGCAGGACGACGCCAACTAGGTAGTGGTTCCATACAGGGATTGACGGGGGACGCAAACCTAAATCCAGGGCCTATGCCAACAACATTAGACAGAAAATAGAAGAAATATAGAAGAATATAGAAGGAGATTCTGGCATATCTTGAGCGGTCCTCAAAAACTTTGAGATTAAAGGGACTATTTTTTGGTCCCCCTTCCCCGATCGAAGGAGAGCACCGTTGCCCCCCCCCTTATTTTTTTTTGTCGCTCCCACCTCAGCCCACTGTGCCTCAGGAATTGTCTTCCCACCCCTTTTTTTTCTTTTGACGGCTGTTGTTGTAGTAGTTCCTATGGTTAAATATGATGTATGAAATATGTATGAAATATGGGAGAGAAAAAGGTGATAATCTCTATGAAATATTAGTTTTGTATATTGAAGGAATATTAGAAAGGGGAGAACCCATTAAGATATAGATAAGGTATGAGGTGGAGATGGGAAATGTAGTTAGCGTTGTTTTTAGAGGGACAAAGGCGGGGAGTATGGGAGATCGCAGGCAGGATGATTTAATTCTTAAAAGGGAAAAGGGAAAAAAAAAAAAACTTTTCTTACGATTAATAATAACAACAAGTTTTTTCTTTAGGTATTTTATATGTAGAGGTTTTTTTCTAAATATCTATTTAATAATTTTCTTTTTGATAGGGGATATGTTTTTTTTTTTGCAAACCGTCTCAGGAATCTGGGCGGCGATTTGACACATGCTTAACAGCATCACACAAACATAACTTTTATATATATATATTTTTCTTTTTACACAACACTACCACCCAAGATATAAGATACAAGACACATTAATTCATATAGCTGAGAAGCCTTTTTTTTTTTTTTTAAGAGTTTGTCGATTGCACATTTAAGCACATTTAAGTAAAGAGTGGTTCACATTTAGGAGTTTCTAACATCACACTACACCACACTACTCTCATACTGCACTACACAATACACCATATTATTCCTGCCGGGCCTCCCATCTCCTGGCCTATACATAATAGCCATCTTCACCTTTCTACATTGCCGGATGGATCCTCTTTTTTTTTTTGCTCCTTTTTTCCTTTTCTTTTTTTTTCTTTTGGTTTCTCTCCCTCTTTTGGTGTATAGAAGGGGCTAAACGAAGGAGAGGGGAATAGACTGCCTTTGAATATAACCTGGTTATAAAGTTGAAAATATTGGGGTACACTTGGGTATATTTGGGTATGTTTTTGTTTAGATGTGGGTCCCTTCCCCTCCTTCCCTACCCTATATAAGGGAGGGGGGGGATATATATATGAGATTTGAGTCTCTCCTTTTTTTTTCTTAAATAGATACAAGCCGATAAAGGAGAAACAGGCAATTAAAGTATAAGGGGGTGTCTTCTTCCTTTGGGTTTTGGGGAGGGGAGGGAGGGAATAAAGGGGAGGGTTCATGTTCTTTTCTCGCTCTAAGAATTAAGAAATAAAAATACAAAGTTTAAGAGGAATGATAGAGGAACGATAGAGAAGAATATACGAATATATGAATTCCTTCCCTACCGTCACTATTTAGCTAAATTAGATAGCGGCCACCTTCTCCTTGACTGTGCCCTCTTCTTATTGTATTTTTTTTTTTCTTGGCCCCTAGATATAAAATAAACAGGGGAATACGAGGGGACCTGGAGCAGGCTTTCACAGGTCCTTCTGACCCTTCTAGGTACACGCACCCAAATAGGTAGACGCTCAAATAGCGTTCAACCGGTGAGTGTTTTTTTTTCTTTTTTAGCATATAGCTAATTGTATTAGGTAGAGGGGAGGTTTTTTTGTTCCTCCTCCCCCTTTTTTTTTTTGCTTTTCCTTCCCCCCCCAACTACCTTTCTCTTCTGACCACAAATAAAAGATGGAGACTCTGGAAATACTATCATTAAATGCTAAGGGGTTAAATACGCCAGAAAAAAGGAGGATGCTCCTGCATGATTTACGGCGTCTGGAAATAGACATCGCCTTCATACAGGAGACACACTTCAGAGATGATAAAACCCCGATCCTAAAAAATCGGATGTTCCCAACAGTATACCATTCGACTAACCAAATAGCCAAATCAAAAGGGGTCTCGATTATCCTTGCCGGGAGAATCCCGTGGACTTATATAGATACTAGGAGAGACCCAACAGGACGATATATATTCGTGAAGGGTAAAATAGTAGATATAGGAGTTACATTAGCAACTGTGTATGCACCCAATGACCATCAAGAGGCC
The DNA here is from genome assembly GCA_029206835.1 of Rana muscosa. Taxonomy (NCBI): domain Eukaryota; kingdom Metazoa; phylum Chordata; class Amphibia; order Anura; family Ranidae; genus Rana; species Rana muscosa. Next base: position 83,771,967 of record CM055118.1, read on the forward strand.
TTCTTAGACAAAGTGATTAAATGCTTGATGGAATTTACAGAAGGTCATTTGATTTTAGGGGGAGACCTAAATATAACACTAGCCCTGAAACAGGATACCTCCTCGGGAGTATCATCGATTCCCCTTAGCGCACGAAATTGAGTAGCCCAAACTTTATACAAAAATCAACTGACTGATGTATGGGGGCTGTTCCACCCTAAAGAAAAAGACTATACGTTCTATTCCCCTCCCCACAAAACATACTCGCGGATAGATTATTTCCTTGTTCCTCATGCTCAACTTCACTCAGTTAAAATAACCAAAATTGGCGTGATCACGTGGTCAGACCACGCACCTATTTTTTTGACTTATGAATTACAGGATTCCACTCGGACCAGATTTAATCAATGGAGATTGAACGAAAGTCTTCTACAGGATAAAGAGATCCTGGAAGATGTGATTAAAGAAATACAATTTTACTTCCAAACTAATGATACCCCAGACTGTGACCCAGAAGTCATCTGGGAAGCACATAAGGCGGTCATTCGTGGAGTACTGATTAAACATGGAACATGGGTTAAGAAGAAACGTACAGAACAGTTAAAAAATTTACTGGAGGAATTAGCTAGACTAGAGTCAAAACATAAACAGACACGTTCATTATCACTGGAGAGAAATCTCATTGATAAACGAACACAAGTCTCAGATCTTCTCTACTACAAAGCTAAAGCAGCCCTACAGAAATGTAGGAAGTTCTCATACGAATCAGGGGATAAATGTGGGAAACTACTGGCTAGAACCTTACAAGAACAAAAGTTAAGTAATTATATACCACATATTATCTCCTCGAACAAATTTAAGGCAACGAAACCACAGGAGATAGTAAGAGAATTTCAAGAATTCTACCATACTCTCTATAATTTAGAGAGTAAACCTCCTACGCAGGAGCAAATAGACTGTTATCTCTCAGAGTCATTAATGCCAAGACTTTCAGAAATAGATAGAGAGAAATTGGAGGATTCTATAACTAGAGATGAAGTAGAGGAAGCCGTAGGCTCTATGAAATTGGGGAAAGCCCCGGGACCGGATGGCCTTACGGCACAATATTATAAAATACTATTTCCCTATCTATCTGAATACATGGTTAAGCTTTTCAACGACCTAGGGTCTTCAGCTACTCTAACGAAAGATACCCTATTAGCATATATGATAGTGATACCAAAAGAGGGGAAAGACCTAGCCGCATGCGGAAGCTATCGTCCAATCTCCTTGTTAAATACAGATCTGAAATTGTTCTCTAAGGTTCTGGCGAATAGGATTCAACAGTTTGTTCCAAATCTGATACATCTAGATCAAGTGGGATTTGTTCCCACAAGAGAAGCTCGCAACAACACAACGAAAGTCATCAATCTTCTACAGATAGCCAATAAAACACAGACGCAATGTGTATTTTTGAATACAGACGCAGAGAAGGCCTTTGACAGGGTTAATTGGAAGTGGATGCAGGCAGTCCTTCAACACGGAGGGCTCGAAAGTAAGATATTACGGTGGATTGCCGCTATATATTCCTGCCCAACGGCTCGGGTCCGGGCGAATGGAATATTATCAGAACCCTTCTCTATTACAAATGGGACAAGACAGGGATGCCCCCTGTCTTCACTCCTCTTCGCCCTGTCATTGGAACCGTTTCTCAGCACAGTGCGATTGAACCAGGATATTACAGGGATTCAAATAGGGAATATTCAATGTAAAATTTCGGCTTACGCGGACGACATGTTGTTCACCCTTACTAACCCCCTGATTACGATTCCAAATTTGATGAGGGAATTTGAGAAATACGGGGCACTCTCGAATCTCCGTATTAACTTTAAAAAATCTGAAGCAATGGGGGTTAATCTAATACCAACATCGTTAATACAGATGAAACAAAATTATAAGTTTAAATGGACAGACAGAGCCTTAACCTATTTAGGAACGTTAATCCCAAGAAATATAGCCAAGATCTATGAGTTAAATTTCCCCCCGCTATTGCAAAAGGTCAAGACCCTCTTAGACAAATGGAGTACCGGCTTACATACCTGGATAGGACGTTGTAATATCATCAAATGAGTATACTTCCCAAATTCCTATATCTACTACAGGCACTACCAATAAATATTCCGTTGAGTTTTTTTAAACAAACTCAGAAGATAATATTTGAATATATATGGGCACATAAACAACCAAAGATGCAACGGAAACAATTAATGTATATTAGGAGACAGGGAGGCCTGGCTGTACCGGATATATGGAAGTATTACCAAGCAGCACATTTGAATAGAGTTGTTGACTGGAACAGGCATGTAGACACTAAACTATGGGTACAAATTGAAAATGCGCAGTCTTCAGTACCCTTAAGTGGAGCACCATGGTGCTACGCTGCATTACCAAGAGAGGTGACTGTCAACCCGGTGGTGGGTAACACGGTCAGGCTATGCTCGACCCTGCTTCCCACTATTGGAGTGCCACCTATGTCCTCCCCTCTATATCCAATATTAGGTAACCCTCTCTTCCAGCCAGGTTGTGAAGAGAGCGCATTTCAATATTTAATGAGAAAAGGATATACCCGAGCATTTAAATATATACATAATGGAACATGGCTCACAATAAAGGAGTTGATGGAACAAGGAAACACTTTTAGATAAAAATTTTGGATAGCCCTACAGATCACTCATTTTCTTGGCACTCTACCGAACCCGGGACAGTTTAACAGACCCCTAACCATATTTGAGAAACTCTGTAATGAGAAGGGAGCAATATCGCACATATTATCTATATGCTATGGACTTTTGATCAAACAGCCGGAAACCCACCCCCTGAAATGTGTGCAGGAATGGGAAAAGGAACTGGGGAGGACCTTTAGCCTGGAACAGCGACAGAATATGTTGAGGTTAACACATGAGACATCAATATGCGTTAAAATACAAGAAACCAATTTTAAGATTTTTTCTAGGTGGTATAGAACACCAGAGAAGCTTGGGAAAATGTTTCGGGAGGTCTCAGATCGGTGTTGGAGATGTCAAGAAGATAAAGGCACTATGCTGCACATCTTCTGGGACTGCACCAGGCTAAGGCGTTTTTGGCTGGGGATCAAACAGATCCTCCAATGCTGTACGGAACTAACAATACCGGAGGACCCGGCGTTCTTCCTTCTACATGCTAATCAGATAGCTGAGAGGACATATAAGGAATCATGTATCCCTCATCTTTTAGATGCTGCAAAGGCATGTATTCCGTTAAAATGGAAATCATCATCACCACCGACAATTGAGATGTGGATACGTAAGGTGAAGGAGGTCAATAAATTAGAGGACTTAGTCCTCTCCGTACGCCAACAGCAGGGAAGGTATTCCGAGACTTAGTCTGCTTGGAATGCCTTCCTTGCCTCGGATGAGGGGAGAATCCTCCTTGAGAATGGAGGAAGGGAGGAAGAGATCTGAGGAGACCTAAGTATTTGGGTCTTTTGTGGTGGCCGAGGCGGGAGGGGGAGGGAGGGGGGGACTTGTTCGTTTGTTTGTTCCCCCCCTTATTTCCCTTTTTTTTTTTTGGTTTGTTTTTTGTCCTTCTTTCCCGTCTGGAAGAGGAGGTTATGTTTTAGATGTATTGTGTTGTTAGGTTAGTGGAAGTATTGATGGGGAATTTGAAATAATATGTATGTATTGATATTCTGTATTTCCGTGTATTGAGAAAATAAAATAAAATAATTGAAAGAAGTTAAGTACACTATGCACCGCAACAACTATATGATTTTCTATAGAGTGGGTATTCCTGCGCTGCCAATCTGGAGGAATGTGGAGGTGAATGAAACTATCGCAAGCACCTCGCAGGTTAATCCTAACCTGATAAAGTAAAGGATCTAAATCAAGGGGGGGTGGTGCTGCGCTGTTTCTAATATGATAAATTATAGTGCACAATGGCTAAGAAATTATCAATCAATAAACAGGTTAAGAAAAATAAACAATAAATACAACTGATCAATTATAGTGATGTATAAATACTAAAACCATAAGATCAGTAAAAATATAAATATATAAAAACTATAAAACCATAAATATATAAGTAAACATGTGAATAAATACCAAGGTGAATGTTACTGTGCAAATATGCTGTGAGAATGAATAAATGAAAGAAGTCGCCTGCAAATTGCAGTAAAATAATAAGTGCACTAATGTGACTGCTAAATAAACAAAGTGCAGTACAGTGCTAAAGTGAAGCAGTAAAATCAATGAATAACGAACAGTGAAAATTGTCCAATAAGCAAAGGAACACAAATTGAACTCCAAAAATCCAGAGAAGAAGAACAATGGTAAGTGATGCCCGTGCAGATCAATTTCTTGTAAGTGACAAACCTGCAACTTCAGGTGAATGGTGATGGGGTGTCTGGATCTTCACTTCTGGTGTCACACTAAGAATAATGGGTGGCCTCTTACCTTGCGGTAATGAGGTAACCGCTTTTGTATAGTGGGGATCCCCTGATGAAGTCACGTGACCGTGACGCCACGTGTAGGGACGGAGAGGCAGACAGTCAGACGGAGGCACACGAGCTCGCCGTTCGTTTAGGATAAGTGCATGTTTTATAATCTTTTTATGTGAGTTTATGTAAGCAACCTTGTTACATTTATGCAATATTAAAGTACACACCTTTTTAAAAACGTACTTCACGATCGAGACCCCACTTTTTTTCTTTGTAACCCGGCCATCGTTGGGAGATGTAAGCAACCCTTTAAGATCGAGTATAAGTTATCCCATATGTGAGGAACAGCAGCATCCTGTTATAAAGGTTTCCCTATTGGACGCCAGGATCGCGTTAAAGGATTTACTGACCCCCACTATACAAAAGCGGTTACCTCATTACCGCAAGGTAAGAGGCCACCCATTATTCTTAGTGTGACACCAGAAGTGAAGATCCAGACACCCCATCACCACTCACCTATATGAAGTTGCAGGATTGTCACTTACAAGAAATTGATCTGCACGGGCATCACTTACCATTGTTGTTCTTCTCTGGATTTTTGGAGTTCAATTTGTGTTCCTTTGCTTATTGGACAATTTTCACTGTTCGTTATTCATTGATTTTACTGCTTCACTTTAGCACTGTACTGCACTTTGTTTATTTAGCAGTCACATTAGTGCACTTATTATTTTACTGCAATTTGCAGGCGACTTCTTTCATTTATTCATTCTCACAGCATATTTGCACAGTAACATTCACCTTGGTATTTATTCACAGGTTTACTTATATATTTATGGTTTTACAGTTTTTATATATTTATATTTTTACTGATCTTATGGTTTTAGTATTTATACATCACTATAATTGATCAGTTGTATTTATTGTTTATTTTTCTTAACCTGTTTATTGATTGATAATTTCTTAGCCATTGTGCACTATAATTTATCATATTAGAAACAGCGCAGCACCACCCCCCCTTGATATATGATTTTCTAGACCCCCTTTTGCTCCCTTGTCTGGGCACTGATGATAGGAATTTACTCTCCTCCACCATTTTGCTCGAGGAGCCAAGTAAAGTGGTGGCTGAAGCTCCTCATAATAGGGCATCGGGCGTAGATGGCCTCCCTACAGAGACATATAAACAGTATGGAGATATACTTTTACCAGAGCTGTTAGAGGTTCTGAACTCAGCATATGTGTCGAATTCTCTTAAAAGAATTTATGAATAAGGCAGGCATAATAATGCTTTCGAAACCAGGCAAAGACAGTTTATACCCTCAGTCATATCCTTGCTGAATTCGGATGTCAAAATTCTTGCAAAGGTGTTGGCCAATTTTTTTTTTAACAAAGTAAGGTGTTGGCCAATTTAGTAAGGTGATGAAGCGGTTGGTACATCCTGACCAGTCAGGTTTTATACCTACCAGATCAACGTCTCTCAACATCCGAAGATTATTTCTTAACCAACAAATTTCTTCTGATAATGTGGGTAAAAGGGTCATTCTATCATTGGATGCTGCCAAAGCATTTGACAGCGTGGAGTGGCCCATACTTGTGGGAGGTCTTAAAACACTTTGGTGTAGGAACTAGATTCGGTAGATGGGTTCAGCTACTTTACTCCTGCCCTTAGGCTTCTATGTTGATCAATGATCCCAGTCAGAGTCCTTTTCTCTTCATAGGGGAACACGTCAGGACTTTTATTTGCCCTAGCCAAGACTGGACCAAAAATTTGGCCCTGGACTTCATACAGACTGGCCCACTTAAATTGTGAGTGTCCCCATCAGCAGCCCCCTTACATCAGAGTATCCCATCAGCAGCCCCCTTACATCACAGTGTCCAATCACCAGCCCCCTTACATCAGAGTGTCCCATCAGCAGCCCCTTACATCAGTGTGTCCCCCCTCTCCTCCCCCTCCCACGTGTACTCACAGTTCTGAAGGCAGCTTATCTTCTTCCTCTCTCCAGTCATGTGATAAGTGACAAGTGATAAGGGGAGAGAGGAAGGAAAGTCTGCCGGCTGTCTATATCCCCCTGCATGCTGGAGGGAGCAGAAAGCCTAATCCTCTCTCCAGCAAGTGACGGCAGCTGCTCCTTCTGATAGGAGTGAAATCGCGATCACTCACTGTCAGAGAGGAGCGGCTCCAGGACTGCACCTGACCGGCCCACTGAGCCATCGGCCCACTGAGCCATCGGCCCACCGGGAAACTCCTGATGGCCAGTACATGCCTGGCCCTAGCGGTGGAACCACTGACGATAGGCGACTTTAATGAATCCCTTTCCTCCCTTATGTCCCTTATTACTACATTTGGATCCTTCTCATGTTTTAGGATTAAATGGGAAAAATCTGTGCTTCTCCCGTTAGATAATACACAGGCGGATCTCCCTGCCGACACACAGCAAATAAAAATTGTTTCTAGATTTAAATATCTGGGAGTCTGGGCAGTGGTGTATTTAGGTTTTGTGCTGCCCTAGGCCTGACTAAACTCATGCACCCCTTAATTTAAATACGACCCACCCTTCCTTTTTGAGACCAGCTCTGCCATCTTTAAACCACACCCCTTCCTCTTTAGGCTCCACCTTTTCTTTTTAGAGCTCCACCTCTTCCTCTCTGTATTAGCACACACAATCACGCACTATTCACTCCATACTTACCGTACATAAATCACTCCATCATGAAACTGACATGATGATGTTTTAAATAGCTTTAATTAACCTAAAATATAGATATAAACTGAAATAGGTGCAAATTGCAATCAATCCATCATGAAACTGACATGATGATGTTTTTAACCACTTAAGCCCCGGACCATTTGGTAGCTAAAGGACCAGAGGTGAATTCAGAATTTTGCACTGCGCTGTGTTAACTGTAAATTGTGCGGACATGCAATGTTGTACCCAAACGAAATTTGCGTCCTTTTCTTCCCACAAATAGAGCTTTCTTTTAATGGTATTTGATTGCCTCTGCGATTTTTATTTTTTGCAATATAAACGGAAAAAGACCGAAAATTTTGAAAAAAAATGATATTTTCTACTTTTTGTTATAAGAAAAATCGAATAAACTCAATTTTAGTCATACATTTAGGCCAAATGCATTCAGCCACGTGTCTTTAGTAAAAAAAATGTCAATAAGCGTATATTTATTGGTTTGCGCAAAAGTTATAGCGTTTACAAACTAGGGTACATTTTCTGGAATTTACACAGCTTTAAATTTATGACTGCCTATCATTTCTTGAGGTGCTAAAATGGCAGGGCAGTACAAAACCCCCCCAAATGACCCCATTTTAGAAAGTAGACACCCCAAGGAAATTGCTGAGGGGCATGTTGAGCCCATTTTTTTTTTTTGTCCCAAGTGATTGAATAATGACAAAAAAAAAATTACAAAAAGTTGTCACTAAATGATATATTGCTCACACATGCCATGGTTATATGTGGAATTGCACCCCAAAATACATTCTGCTGCTTCTCCTGAGTAAGGGGATACCACATGTGTGGGACTTTTTAGGAGCCTAGCCACGTACGGGACCCCGGAAACCAAGCACCGCCTTCAGGATTTCTAAGGGCTCAAATTTTTGATTTCACTCCTCACTACCTATCACAGTTTTGAAGGCCATAAAATGCCAAAATAGCACAAAACCCCCCAAATGACCACATTTTAGAAAGTAGACACCCCAAGGAAATTGCTGAGAGGCCTGTTGAGCCCATTGAATATTTTTTTTTTGTCCCAAGTGATTGAATAATGACAAAAAGAAAAATTACAAAAAGTTGTCACTAAATGATATATTGCTCACACATGCCATGGTTATATGTGGAATTGCACCCCAAAATAAATTTTGCTGCTTCTCCTGAGTACGGGGATACCACATGTGTGGGACTTTTTAGGAGCCTAGCCGCGTACGGGACCCCGAAAAGCAATCACCGCCTTCAGGATTTCTAGGCACAAATTTTTGATTTGACTCCTCACTACCTATCACAGTTTCGGAGGCCATAAAATGCCAAAATAGCACAAAACCCCCCCAAATGACCCCATTTTGGAAAGTAGACACCCCAAGCTGTTTGCTGAGAGGCATGGTGAGTATTTTACAGCTCTCATTTGTTTTTGAAAATGAAGAAAGAACATTTTTTTTTCTTTTTTTTTTTCAATTTTCAAAACTTTGTGACAGAAAGCGAGATCTGCAAAATACTCAATACCTCTCAGCAAATAGCTTGGGGTGTCTACTTTCCAAAATGGGGTCATTTGGGGGGGTTTTGTGCCATCTGGGCATTCCATGGCCTCCGAAACTGTGATATCAAAAATTTACACCCTTAGAAAGCCTGAAGGCGGTGATTGGTTTTTGGGGTCCCGTACGCGGCTAGGCTCCCAAAAAGTCTCACACATGTGGTATCCCCGTACTCAGGAGAAGCAACAGAATGTATTTTGGGGTGTAATTGCCCATGGCATGTTTGAGCAATATATCATTTAGTGACAACTTTGTGCAAAAAAATAAAATAAAATTGTCTTTTTTCCACAACTTGTGTCAACATATAAAATATTCCATGGACTCGACATGCCTCTCAGTATATAGCTTGGGGTGTCTACTTTCCAAAATGGGGTGATTTGGGGGGGTTTTGAACTGTTCTGGCATTTTATACACAACATTAGGAAGCTTACATCCACTCTTCTAACCACTTGAAGACAAAGCCCTTTTTGACACTTTTTGTTTACATGAAAACATATATTTTTTTGCAAGAAAATGATGTTGAACCCCCAAACATTATATATATTTTTAAAGCAAAGGCCCTACAGAATAAAATGGTGGGTGTTGCATTTTTTTTTTCTACACAGTATTTGCGCAGCGATTTTTCAAACGCATTTTTTGGGGAAAAAATACACTTTTTTTAATTTTAATGCACTAAAACACACTATATTGCCCAAATGTTTGATGAAATAAAAAAGATGATCTTAGGCCGAGTACATAGATACCAAACACGACATGCTTTAAAATTTCGCACAAACGCGCATTGGCGACAAACTACATACATTTTTAAAAGCCTTTAAAAGCCTTTACAGGTTACTCCGTTAGATTTACAGAGGAGGTCTACTGCTAAAATTACTGCCCTCGATCTGACCTTCGCGGTGATACCTCACATGCATGGTGCAATTGCTGTTTACATATGACGCCAGACCGACGCTTGCGTTCGCCATTGGGCAAGAGCAGGGCAGGACAGGGGTGCTTTTTTTTTTTTTTATTATTAATTTTGCTTTTTTATTTTATTTTTAAATTGTTCCTTCCATATTTTATTTTTTTTTATCATTTTTATTGTTATCTCAGGGAATATTAATATCCCCTATGATAGCAATAGGTAGTGACAGGTACTCTTTTTTTGAAAAAACTGGGGTCTAGACCCTAGATCTTTCCTCTGCCCTCAAAGCATCTGACCACACCAAGATCGGTGTGATAAAATGCTTTCCCAATGGCGCTTTTTATATCCGGGGGGGGGGGGACATTCCCTCCCACTGCTTGTAAAAGCAGTCCAGAGGCTAATTAGCCACTAGGATTGCTTTTACATGAAAGCCGGCCGCTGGCTGAAAAGAATGATACCAAGATGATACCTAAACCCGCAGGCATCAATCTGGTATAACCAATCAAAGTCCAGCAACATACCAGTACGTTGCTGGTCCTTGTTGGACATGTATTGTAATCTTTTTTTTTCATGCAGCCAGGTGGCTGAACGAAAAAAGAGATTGATCGGTGGGTATGCCCACCATTAGAATACCGCCCTTCATCCACCCACTTCTAATGATGGGCATACATGCACCATTTATATATGCCGAAGCATGGGGGCATCCTCCCGCAAAAAAGTTATGCCGCACACACATGGTCGGACTTTTCCAAGGGCAAGCCTCCGTCGGAATTTCGATCGTATGTACGCGGCATTAGGAGCAAAATCACTCCTCCGCCCCTGCTGCCCCAATGCTTCGGCATATTTGCATTTTTTTTTTAACTGTGGTGGTGAAATCACCTCCTACAGCACTGGAGTCGCAGGGATCAGGCCTGTCTCTGCGAACGCTGCAGTTATGTGTGTTGTGTTTTGTAAGTGACAGTGATCGATCGATACTGCACTTGGGTGGCCTGGGCTGGACGGAGGGGCAAAACGCAGGTGCTAGCAGGTATCTGGGCTGATCCCACTAACACTGCGTTTTTGGGAACCCTAAACTGCTGGGGACGCTAGTATAGATCTGATCAGATATTGATCTGTTCAGATATTATACCACTAAGGGAGGTGTATGCTTCACGCGTGGGTGTTAGCGTTACTGGCACTAACCTGACGCTGCCTGGGGTGTGACGCAGACCCTCTCTGACGCTAAAACCTAATTGATATCACCCGCCGGGCGATCAGGGGGTTAAACCTTTATTGGGTTATATACGGCGGGTGCCCTGACACTATAAAAAGCAAACTAACTAACCAGCGTCACCCGTAACACTTATATGATGATCACTGGTGAAAGGGTTAACTAGGGGCAATTAGGGGGTTAAAACCTTTATTAAATAATATATGGGGGTACCTGACGCTATAAAAACCTGCGGCGAACCTAAAAAAAATTACTGGCTACCGATCTGCATCACCGACGCTAAGACAGCGATCAGAAAAATGATCGCTTAGCGACAGTGGTGATAGGGGGTGAAAGGGTTACCTGGGGGGCGATCAAGGGGGTTAAACCTTTATTAGATAATTTATGGGGGTACCTGACGCTATAAAAACCTGCGGCGAACCTAAAAAAAATTACTGCCTACCGATCTGCATCACCGACGCTAAGACAGCGATCAGAAAAATGATCGCTTAGCGACAGTGGTGATAGGGGGTGAAAGGGTTACCTGGGGGGCGATCAAGGGGGTTAAACCTTTATTAGATAATTTATGGGGGTACCGGACGCTATAAAAACCTGCGGTGAAAGGGTTACCTGGGGGGTGATCAAGGGGTTAAACCTTTATTAGGGGGGGGGGGGTTAGGGGGCTACACTGGACCTAAAACTAAATGTAGTGACACTTTTACAGTCACAAATGTCACTGATTGCAGTGATCAGTAAATAAATGGTCACTGCAATCAGTGACACTGTGACTGGGGGCTGGGGGGTGATCTGGGGGGGCGATTTATGTGCGATTTATGTGCCTATGTGTGCTGGTGTTAGTGTAGTGTTTGTGCACTGACCTGTGTGTCTTCTCTTGTACGGCGCTCGGTATATGTGAGCGCCGCACAGGAGATGACATCACTTCCTCCTGCTTTCTCTGTCTGTGTGTACATTCGACAGACAGAGGGGGCATTTCTATTCGCCGGGAGCGATCGCGGGGGGGTGGCCGGAATCGAACGGCCGTCCCCTCATGTCGGATCGCTCCCCAACGAATTCCGACCGCTCACTGTACAGAAGGGGGGTCCGATCGGACCCCCCAACTGTACAAAGGCAATCACATATGCTCTACGTGATTGTGCCTGTCGGTGCCATTGTGCCGACGTATATATACAGTGAGCGGTCGTTAAGTGGTTAATAACTTTAAATTAGGGGTCTCAAACTGATGGCCCTCCAGCAGTTGCCAAACTACAAGTCCCATCATGCCTCTGCCTGTGGGAGTCACGTTTGTGACTGTCAGCCTTGCAATGCCTCATGGGACTTGTAGAACTATTTTAAACTGAAATAAGTGCAAATTGTTGAATCAGTGAGGTTGCCAAATTCAAACTAAAGTGGCTTTCGCCGAACTCTGTGTGGCCAAGCTGTTAATAAGCGCATCGTAGCCCAAAGATTTTGTGAGTTCTGACTCAACTGCCAACACAGCCAGCGAGTTCAAACTTTTCTCTCCCATTCTGGATCGCAAGTAGTTCTTTACACGTTTCAAAGTTGAGAAAGAAAGCCCAGCTGAGTAAGTTAGTTGCTGCTGTGCATAAAAACATTATGAGAGCAATGTCCACATTTGGATAAATACTTTGCAGTCCTCTCTCTCTCTCTTATCGATTGGAACATAACTAGAACAGAGGTATGTTCTGCAGAAGAACTTAGGAGATATGAACGAAAGTAGAGGCACTCATCAAAAAAACACTCCTGTTCCAAGTCTTTGCTTTAGGAAGTACAAAAATATTGTGATATTGCTGATGGCTCAAATTTTGTGATGTCCGTAATGAATTTAAACTTTGCAAAGAAAGTCGTATGCACTTTTTCTTCTCTCAAGTTCAGCAACCAAGTTGTCACAAATTACATAAAAAGTGTTGATCTGAAACTTCTCTTGAGCTTCCTCTTATTGCGTTCTTGCTGGAAGTTGCTGAGCTTTTCCTCACTTGCATACCTTTCCTCTTAATCTCATAATCCTTGACCCTTGATTTTTCTATTGCCGTAGCTTCGCAAGTAAGGAACATTTCTCTGGTGTCTCCAACAAACTGGATTAGTGACTCATATAGCTCCACCACAATTCCAACATCAATGGCAATGCTTTGGATTTTTTTGCTAACTGCACCAAATCTTTTTAGGATAGTACCCCACTAACCACTCATATGTGCAGTCTCCAGACGTTGCAGTTTATTCAGTAGACCCGCTTCCTGGCACGTTCCAGGTGACTCTGCTGTATTTTCCTCAATTGTTGTTAAAGCTTGAAATACTTGAGTCCAGTTCCAATTTAAGTTCAGAGAGGCATCTTCCCTGGCTGACGACCATGTGTCAGATAGTCTCTATAAAGCTAGAGTGTTGGGCACAGACGACAAGTGTTCTTGTAAACATCTCCCATCTGTGAGTAGAAGTAGTAAAAAAAGGTATAAAAGGTACTGTAGGAGACAAAAGAATGCACAGGTTTCATTGCAACTTTCAGCAGCATGCTTTCCTACTAGGTTTAACGAGTGTGCAGAGCATGGAATGTACACAGCAAGTGGGTTTCTTTCAATAATTCTGGCTTGCAAGCCTCTATAATGAACGGACATAATGCTTGCGTTGTCATACGACTGACCACGACCGTTGGCAATATCAAGGCCATATGACTTAAAGTGGATGTAAACCCTCCATACACCCAGTGAAGGAAGTGTATAATCAAATCTGAAGCCTCATATTTAATTAAGAATTTTTATAAAATGCCCTATTTTTACCATCTACCGAAAGTCCATAAAGATCTTATTAACCCTCCGGGCCCCCCTATAGTAGCGGCCATGGAAACTAGTGGCTTTTCTATTTATATTGATCAATTTCTCTAGCCCTTGGCACAGGATCTTCCCTCCTTTATACGTGATGGACCACATTTGCTCGATATGCTTAAACATTATACATGGGAGAAAAATTATTGGTGGCTTTCTCTTGACGTGTCATCATTATACATATCGATTCCACACGATATAGGTCTGAGGGCCGCTAAACAATTTTTAGCTAAAGACCCCCTTCTTAATTCTCGGCAAATTAATTTTATATTGGAATCTCTAGTTTTCTGTTTAAAACACAACTATTTTGAGTCAGAGGGCACTCATTACTTACAAGCCTATGGCACAGCTATGGGGGCCAATTTCACCCCCAGCTATGCCAACCTCACAATCGGGTTTTGGGAGAGCATGCACCTTGCAGCTGACCACCCTTTTGCCGCCCAGGTAATATACTATGGTCGATACATTGACGACATAGTAATTATGGGGCGGCACCGCCGACGATATTGATGGCTTTGTACAGTACTGTAATCGCAACACCTTGGGCTTATCTTTTACTCATGTGGCTGATCCACATACTCTTGCATTTTTAGACCTTGAGCTTTGTCACGAGAATGGCACTATTTATGCAAAATTTTTTAACAAACCTACTGCAGGGAACCCATTTATCCATTATAATAGTTGTCATCACCCTTGATGGGTCAATAACATTCTCCGCAGTCAGTTCTGTCGCCTACGTAGAAACTGTACCAGAGACTCTGATTATGAGGCCCACAACCAATTGCTCTCCCAGAAGTTCCTGGAAAAAGGCTATCCTGATACATTGATTAATGATGCTTTTAACAATTATCGCAACCCACCTACGTATTTTACCATCCGCTACTAAGCCACCTACACGTTTTATCACGCAGTTCCATGATAAGTACAAAAACATGGAAAAGATTTTAGCTGCACACTGGCCCATTTTAGTTGAGGACCCCCATCTAAAAACCACTATTGATACGAAACCCAAAGTGGCATATAGAAAATGTAGAAATATTAAGAGTAAAATTGCACCCAGTAAAAGTAAGCCAGCCCGATCTACTCCATCACAATTAGTCCTCGTACCCCTTAAAAGGGATGTACCAGTGTAAGAAACCCCTCTGCCTGACTTGTCAGTTCGTACACAATGGACAGAAAACTTTTACAGTGAAAAGGAAAAAATTACACCACAAAATAATTTTATAACTGTTCAACAGAGTATGTCGTGTGCTGCCTTACTTGTCTGTGCAGACTTTTTTATGTCGGCAGGACTAATAGGGCACATTTCGGTGAGCACGGGTGGTTCATCGAAAAGGGTCATGACCATCACAGTGTTCCCAAGCACTTTCTCACCCATCACAGCCAATCAACAGCTGGCCTCAGGGTGTGGGTGGTTGAGTCCATCCCTGCCACCTACACCGCCGCTGAGCGGTATTAACGCCTGTGTCAGCAAGAAACAGATTGGATATATTCCTTTGGCACTTTGTCCCCTGGGGGGTTAAACGAGGAGATTGAGGTTCATACATTTCTATGAATCCAACTCCTGTCCTGCTCTCCTCTGTATAGATGCTTTTTCTTCGCCCTCTTTTTTATGTGTGTATATACATTGTATTCATGCGTTTCTTACAGATGTGTGTGCGTTTATGCACACATATATATGCATATATATATATATATATATATATATATATCATGCGTATCTTTGCACATTTATATCAATATGTGTGATACATAGTTTATTAATTATTACTATCAAATATTTAAACATATGTTTTTTATATATATATATATATATATATATATATATATATTTTTATGTATATATATTTTTATATATATATATATATTTTTATATATGTGCGTTTGTATGAACATACACATATTTACGAGTGGCGAATCACCCAGATCTTCTTTTTGTCCCCCATCTCTTCTCCCTATGGAGACTCTCTGTCTGATTTGCTATCATAGTTAGTACCAGCTGCAAAATTGTGACTATGGTTATAATATTTTCTCACACATTCGGTCCAATTCCAATATTATATTTTGCTGCTATTTTTCTAGATTGACATTTTATGCCACTTAGTTTCCCTCTTATGTGTGTTGTAAACTCTTTCGGATAGGCTTCCTATAATATTAACTTACTGCTTTATGTAAGCATACCGTTCCTATTGTGTCCTCTATAATAGTCTAATAATGGTGATTTTAAACATTTTTATATATTTTAAACATATATTTTATACATATATGTAGTTCTTTTATATCCCAGTGTTTTTACCAATATGCCCCTTCATATTATTGTATTTCGTTTATATTCCTTGTCAGTCCGCCTATCTATTTATTTAGTCTCTTGCTGCTTTTTGGTCCGTGCTGGGACCCGTAGTCACACGGTGCCAGCACAGGCTTGAAAGCACCAGTCCTTACAGTTTGAAATCAGGCCAACAGAAGGAGCAGTGGCTCCGAGCGCGTAGCCCAATCAGCCCCTTGCTTCTCCTATAAAAACTATAGTCTTAGAACCTTTTTGAATATTCATATCAGCTCACACTGATTTTATGGACTTTTTTGCACTTTTGTCACATTAAGCTTATGATTGAGTTAATCATCACAATTACTCTGGCGCTACACTGTTTATACATACCATAGCATACCTTTGCAGGTGAAACTTTTGAGCCTCAAATCAGACAAAGTAAGAATGCAAGTGTAACGTTACACCCCACTAGAGGACACCTTCCTTGCTCTGAGCTGGGTAGGAATAAGAGTCAGAAATATCCCGGTCTCTTTGGACTTGGGCCTCAACAGCAATGCCATCAAAGCCAGCGACTAATACTGGAGTTCAATCCCTGCCACGGCAGATCTGGTCGATCAGGAAGCCCACGGCTCGCCTGCTAGTAGATAGATGATGACTGTGTACCACATTCTTCGAGACCAAGCTGGAGTGAAAAGAATTGTTGGCACTCTGTGATGGGAGTCACTTTGGGCAGGGGGCTTGTGGAACCCAGATTACCCTAGAGAGCTCTGGAAGCCCATTTTCCCGCTTCCCCACCCCCTTATGTGTAAGTCACCCTGTGTCTTTTAGGGGCATAGGGTGGCTGAGAAACCCAGTCGGTTCTGCTTAACCTGACTCACCGTACAACCACACCAGACTCAGCATTTGCTTTTAACACTGTTGTTCTTTATTCTGTGTGTGTGGTTTGTGCTGAAAGAGTGAGGGGCTCCTTTTCTTGGGACATTGATATTTCATAATAATATCCCTCAAGAAAATATGAAGATAAATAATTTCACCTTTCCAACATATTTTTTGAGCTTGGTCTCATGGACTTTTGTGGACTTTTTAGTATATCGTTTGAGGTGTGGCTGTATCCCATTTTACTATTGCTTTGTCTGCCTTGGGTGCAACCTATTATGGGATGTAATTTGTTTCTAGCATGTAAACTGGGGGCAGGGAGGAGGGGGGAATTCACCCAGCAGCCCTCCCTGCTAATAAGACAGTCTACTGATGAGAAGTTTAAATACACCTGTTTGTGTCTCTTGTTACCCCGCCCTTCGTCATTATGCAAAGGAGGTGGGAGTTGTCCTCTGGGTGTATATCTGTTGGTACATGTGTTTGAATAAAGAGTCTTATGTTTTCTTTCACCCTACGCTGAGTTACGGCTAGTGACTGGGTGGGCTAAGGGGTCTTGGATCGTGCTGGTACCGGACAAAGGAAGCGTATACGGCGGACATAATCCTGTTGAGGATGGGGGTCCGTGACACACCCCATCTGAATTTATACAAGGCAGGTGGAGTGGAGTTGAAGTGGAGGGGAAAATCCCAAGACGGGACTAGGGCATCTACATGTCTTAGGATCCCTGGACTAGGGAGACATATCTGTCCAGCTTGGTGCTGAACTTGGATGCCAGTCTGCTACACTGACCATGTCACTTGAACCAACTGGTTCTTAAGAACACCTCCCTAGCCTGTCAAGCTGTCATCTGTTTTCAGAACCCTCCAAGATATTGAAAGGGCACATTTAGGCACATTTTAATGCCTATATTTGCTGCTTTTTGGGGAAGATCTATATTTCACCTAAGGCAGGTATAAGGGGTAGATTGAGAATAAGGGTTTTAGGGCTAAAATCCTCATTTGCAGGCCATCAAATGCATGTGATCTTGAGTGAGTGCGAGCATTTGCAATAGATACTCTAAGGGAATTCTTTGTTATTTAATACCATCATTGATTCCATATCTGCAAATTGCTCATTTACGAAAGCTTCGATTATGCCCAGTGCTTAGTAAGGTCCATCGAATTATAGATAAATGAGGAAATATGTTGTCCAGCTCTATAAAGAGTAACAAATATCCATGGACAGGATTCTTTCATCTTGTTCGCAGTAAGATGGTTTACAAGTTGTGGGGGGGAAAAAAAGAAAAAAAAATGACAGCCATTCAAAGTTTATTTAGATCTTTTATATTGAATACAAGACCATTGGGTGATTAAAAACATACATATTATCAACTCAGTAGATTAAAAAATAATAATAAATTATGTTGTGATCAATGTTGGCCATTGATGCCATCTAGAATAAAGGTAAACACAAGAGTTCAAACACCATATAGCGTTTAACAGGAAAGTGAATCTAGACCAGTTTGTATTATCTGAAAGACGTGTAATCTCAGTAACATGTCTGGTGAAGCAACATATAGCATTTAAATCCATGAAAATCAACTATGTAAAAAGTATCATGATATTACAATACACAGTGAATTGAGAAGATGGCTTATAAAAGCTTGCTTTATCCTAGATACCATCTACCAAAATCAGAAACCAAGGCTAACAGATTTATCTAGGTAAAAGATTCCCTACAATGTGAGAGCGGTCTTCTTAGCATAACAAGTGAGTTGTGGTTAATATTTGAACACATATGTTCTGTAAATCATACTGCAAGGCTAACGAAAGGCAGTGGTTACCGTATGGGAAAGGTCTGCATGTACGCACAATACAAACAAAATATGGCTACTAGAAATGATCACTGGCTGATTTCCACGGACATGCACTTAAAGTGGAACTTATAATTTTTTTTCTTATTTTTAGAATTGGGTTGACTGGAAAAGGGTTAGAACCTAATTTTGGGTTTTTACTGTTGCGTCTCCAGTGGGGAGATTTCCCGTCTAAATGATGGGTGTCACTAGGAAGAAAAATATCCTTAATGGGGGAAGCACAAAAATGTGAAAAACCTGATGATTTTTAAACCGCCATCCACTCATTCTAAAATGAAAAGAAAACATTTTGGATGAAGATACATATTACTTTATAAAAAGGAAAAAAACTATGATATTTAATAAATGCAATGATCGATAGCAACCCCATTTTTTCTTGCCGGTTGATCCTGGTTATGCAGCTTACTGCATATGGGGGCTCACATTATATAGATAAAAGAATTGTGGGACTTAGAAGACATTTATTTAAAAAGAAACGGTCCCCTTCTCATTCAGGATAAAGGTGCCTCCCGATAGTCTATCTCTCCAGCAAAGTATACTCAGTGATCCACAGTTCCTCGCTGGATCCTCACTGCAGAAGCCCATCCTAAATAAACTCCAGAGAAGGAGGGGGGGGGGGTAGACATATTCTCCCAATAATCTTTAAGCTTTGCTACGTTACAGTACTGGAGCGAGGGCTCTGATGAAGCAGAAAAGGGACTATATTTTGCTGGCAGGGCTGATTATCAGGAAGCACTGTCACTTTGTCCTAAATTGGCAGAGTATCAGTGTCTCTTTAATAGCTCTTAACAAATGCAGGTAACATTAAAATGGCACAAAAAAGAAACATCCTGTAGCATAAACAAACTGGACAGCTTATCTTCTAAACGATTTCTGCTATCAGACAAGTCACTAGCTGTTTGATACATGTAATTACACATTCCATTCACAGTTTCATAAATGAACCCCTAATTGGCAGATCTGGTGGGAAATTTTACATGAACACTTAAATAATGCAATTTTTTTTTTTGTTAGGCCTCATGCACACTGGACGTTTTTACAGCTGCTGTTTTTGGTTTTTAGATGTTTTTTTCTGCAGTAAAAACACTCGAACTCAAAAAAAAAAAAGAAAAAAGAAAACTGCTTAAACACACATGAAAAACATGGCTATTGGGAGTTTATTCGCGTTTTTCAGCCAAAAGCTTTTATGGGAATATAGTTTTGCTAAAAAAAAAAAAAAAAAAAAGCTAAAAAAACGCTGAAAAACTCTCTACAGCTTTCTACATCGAATGCTACTGGCTTTTTTTTATAACATCCAGTGTGCATGAGGCCTCATGCATACTGGATGTTAATTAAAAAAAAGCCAGTAGCGTTAGAGTTTTTGCACTAGCGTTTTTCAGCATTTTACACGTTTTTTAGCAAAACTATACTCCCATAAAAGCTTACGGCTCAAAAACGCTGATAAATGGCGAATAGCCAAGTTTTTTGGCATCTTAAGTTGGAGCCTTTTTTCAGATGAAAAGCTCCTCTCAAAACCCACTAGTTCTGGCTTATTTTTTCCAGCTAGAAAACGCCCCTGGCCAAAAACTGCTGATAACAGCCTGTGTGCATAGACACATAGGATAAAATGCTGGGGAGTTTATTGGCTGCAGCAAAAAACATCTGAAACCAAAAACAGCAGCTGTAAAAACGTCCAGTGTGCATGAGGCCTTAAAGTGCAGACCTAATTATATTTAATTAGCTAGGCATGTGCAAAGTTTGGAGAGCTTTCTGAAGTGAAGGAAGCGAAGAAAACAGTAATTGCAGCTTATGCTGTTATGCATGCTTTTTATTTACTGTGAACCTGTACTAAAATTAACCTCATCAGTTGTGAGCAGATATCCTCCAATTTTTTTTCAAACGTTTGATCCTTCTGATAGCCAGACAGACTTATCATATGACACAATGCAGAGCAAGCACATCTGGATTGCCACCAAGACACCATCTTTGCATTGTGGAATGTGGTGTCTAATGCAAACCTAGAAGATGGAAAAACTAAGGTTCTGGGCTGCAGCAGAGGCATCTAGAAGGAAGTAATTGTGCTCACCATGTACTAGATTAGCAACACATAAGATTAGTATAGCATACAGGTTTGCTGAAATAGTCAATTCCCCCAGATTTTCTATTGCATATGATGTCTTGTGGCCTGAACTATTCCTTGCCTCTGATAGCAGGATCTCTGTCGAAATTTGAGAATACTTTGAAAAGAATCTGCTGCAGCCAGTGTTTACATGGCTAAAAAAAAGACCCACAATGATAACCCTTGCCTACAGAATCAGGCTCTATAAGGCGCCAGTACAAATCTCCTCTGTTCTATGCTGACTCCCCAGAGTCCTTTTGAAGCTCCATTACACTACTTAAAGTTACATTAGCTTTCACAATATTTGAGCACATGCATTCTGTGTGGAAATGAGCAAGACTCTCATAAGCTACCCAGGCATTGAACTATGGTCATGACAAATACTCGCAAAAAGCCCTTTGGGGCAAAGTGCCGTACCACCATATAAGAGGGGAGGTATGAACTTTCACAAAGCAATGTTTTCTCTTCTAAGTCAGTGTGGTTTATACTACTGTAAACTTTATTTCACCACCTCGGTTTATATTGTTCACCTGTAAAAAAAAAAAAAACTTCCAAATCAATAGTACTACACTATAGTAATTTAAGGAAACTTGCCTATAGAGAAACAGTGAGGCTGCCATTGCCAACTTCTGCTTGTAAAAAAGTTACCTGGCAGTCATGCTGTCCCTCTTGTTGCAGTACATACCTTTCTCAGCATTTCCTGACTTGCATATTTGCTCCAGGTCAGTGACTCAGAATGTACCGAGGGCAGAAGATAAGCATTATGGCCAGTTAACTAGCAGTTTTAGTAGGTGGTCAGCAACAGCAGCCTTTATATTTCTCTTGTGAGAGAGTGTTAGTTTAACATGGCTATTTAATAGGCGCAATGCATAGACAATGTGAAATTGCAGTACGCATTAGCAACCACATTTCAGTGTACTACAGCCAAATGAAGAGGAGTCCAATTGGTTGATAGAGGTGACTGCATTCTTCACTAAATAAGCCTGTAAAGAGAGAACTGCTTTTATTGGTTGAAGGCCAGGGATTTGTGTCTTTTTTTGCAAATAGATTTTCAACCCCTTCTCTCAGTGTAAGCAGTTCCTACCCCTGTTCTATATTTATTTGCTACTTGCCAAAGACAAGATGCAAGTCACAGGTCAAGCTATGTATTACAATACCAGCATGTGAGTATTTATGTTGTAGAAATGGAATGTGAAGACAACATAATTTAAACAAGACGACAAAGGAAAAATATATGAGAGATACCTGAAATGTTACAAAACACAGTGATTTAGCAGCAGTATAGTGCATTATGCCAAAATTATGGCTGTATCTAGTGTAAATAAATCGTAACTAAACTAGGAAAAAAGAAAAACATTAATGGAAAGGTCACAACTATACAGGCACAAATCTTGAAAACCAAAATATATGTAAATGTGGGGAAAAAACTGAAAGGAAATAAGTATGTAACTCAACATACAATGGACTGTGAGTTTTCAGGGAAAAAAAAAAATGGGATACTATTCTGTATACCAATATATTGCACTTTAGCTACATGCCTATGACACAGTACTGACCGACTACACATTGGTAGCAGAAACAGGATCCAACAGTACATAATTTAGGCACAAGACAGACAAGCAGAGTCACCAGAGGAAAAGGCAACTGTTACTCCATTTTATCACACATTGGAACACCAGTGCCGTGTGTTGGTGCTGTATGTTCAACATAACAGGAGAACTCTTGCTAGGAGCAGCCAAGCACACAGTGATATGTTGTCGCATATAGGGGGAGTATAAAACCCATTCATTAAAATAGAAGATAGGCATGCAGAGGTGTAGGCTGCAGTTAAGTTATTCTGCAGTGCAGGATTATTCCAACTAGCAGTGCTTTCCTGAAGCTTGCAGGGGCTACTGGTGGGAGATGCACAAAATCTGGAGCTAGGAGTAGCTGAAATGGAAACAGGTGATTAAAAACAATTGCCGTCTGTTGATATAAGGGTCATTCCATGCAACAATTTTGTCAGTTTTGGGTAGATGCTGATGGGTTAAATCACCATTTATCTCTTGGAGGCTCTGCTCTTTCTTCTTGCTGGAATTCCTGGGCCTTCGTCTTCCAATCACATGCCCTCATTCCTCCTACATAACTCACAATATGAACCACCCAATAGAAAAAGTAAGAACTTTTGATATTTGCCACTAGAGTGAAGATTGAGATGTGGACAGTTTGCTTCTGAAGTCTCAAGGTGCTGTGCAATTTAACTTCTCAACATCTACCCAAAATTGAACTCCGTTTTGGATGGAACAATCCCATGAATTAGTCATCAGCTTCTGAATAACTTAGAAACAGATTTCATCCTGAGACAGAAGAGAGTTCATGCTCGCTGGAGGAACTGATTTGTCTTTCAACTTTCTTCTGCTTCATTTTCTGAACAATATCCACTTTCTTCTCAAAGTAGCTGACCAAGGCTGGCTCAGTCAGCACGGAAGCCAGAATCTGTTCAAAAGAGATTGACCATTCGGCATCAATGGTGCTGCCGTATTTGGGGGTTGCACTGCCAGCTTCACACCCAACTAATACTGTGTCGTCTGCAATATCCTCACACTGAAGGGAACTGGCGCTGACCATGGAGTAGGAGGAGACCGAAGTGTCATCCTTGGTTTCATCATCTGAGGTGGGCTGAGTGGGTGGGCTGTTTCTTTCTGGATTTCCACTTTCCATTCTCAGTTTATGAAAGTCTTCTTCCATTTGTCCTGCTTGGAAATTGCACGGAACTGAGATGGCATCACTGGATGGAATCTTTTCAGTAACCATTTGCTGCCTGTACTCCGGGCTGGAATTATGCTCCTCTTCTTCGCTTGAGGGCTCCATGGTGACATTTGCCTGGGTGTCCCCTGAATTTCTCAGAGGAGGATTGGTGAACCTTTTCCCCACCTCACCAATGCGTAAAAGGAGACTGGCAACCGTTGCTATTGCATGGTAGAGTTCCTGTTCAACTGGATCTTCACTAAACATGTTGTAGAAAGTCTTGCATAGTTCGATAAATTGTTCCTTTGTGAAAGATAACATTTGAGGTTAGTACCAACAGAAAATATCAAAAAAAATTACGTTTAAATGCTAAGAACTAGTGAAGTCTGAACTTTATGTCATAGGACCCCAATGCAATGACATGAAGCACACTTATGGGTTGTCTC
This sequence comes from Rana muscosa, assembly GCA_029206835.1. Classification (NCBI taxonomy): domain Eukaryota; kingdom Metazoa; phylum Chordata; class Amphibia; order Anura; family Ranidae; genus Rana; species Rana muscosa. Next base: position 83,795,843 of record CM055118.1, read on the forward strand.
CCAAATCTAACCCGTATGTGTTACTTGCCAACATTTTTGACTTTGTTGTAAAATCCCTTTCTTGAAGTAAATTACAGGACACAGGAAAGTTAACTTTTAGACAATCGGGTCATGCTCCACCTCCAGGTGATTAGAAACTGGGAAATGGCAAAGCTTGACACCTCTCAGCATAGCCCTTCTCCGCATTTCCTCAGTTTTGGCAGCAAGCAATATCAGAGTGAAAGCAGACAGGAGGGATCTGTGCCCCGTGATGTACTCAAAGAAAGGGATTTTACAGGTAAATCAAAAATCCTGTTTTCCCAATTGTACATTGCAGGATACAGGAGAGTTAATTCTTAAGACTGGGCATACATGGATCAAAATTTGACCAGTCCAGCAGAGACTGGATGAATTTCAATCCATGTATAGGCAGGTTGGATATACACAAGTCAATCTATCAATCCACTTGTGTACAATCAGCCTGTTGAGTGTTTACCGTACAATCAGTGCTGCTGGCTATAGCTGGCAACACTGATCATTGTATTCTGATGGTGGAGACGTTTCCCCGCTGTCAGAATACAATAGACCAGCGGGAAGTATTCTCTCATCCACATCTAAATGTGCGGATGGGGGAACTGGCTAATTTTGTTTTCGTTCAAAAAAATATGAATCAACATATGGCCAGCATAAGACTACTTAAATGTCTAAAGCATGGAATGAAGCGGTTGAGTTAGCATGCCCGAGTTATTTGGGTTTCTCGCCACAGACTCCGCTGTGGGGGAACCCTAAATTGCCTAATTTCTACTCCTTCTCGGATCCCATGGTGTGGGTGGTCAAGGGTATTAAGGGATGGGGTACGCCTGACTTTTGATCTATTCAAGGCCAGACATGATCTCCCTAACTCGTATTTCTTCAGGTTCATACAACTTCGCCATGCCTTCAAAGCTCAACTCCGGGAGAAGGCGGTAGAGTCCATCCCGTCGGCCCTGGAAGATATGCTTATGGTGGAGGACCTTCCCAAAACTCTGTCACATATAAAGAACTGTTTAAGAAGAGCCCGGTGGCGCTGACTAAATGGGAGCACTGGGAGGGGGAAGTCCCTGGTATAGAGGGGGAGGAATGGCATGATATGTGGGACTGCCCCTTTAAACTCTAGGTTTCTGCGAGGGATAGACTGATACACTTTACATTTTTATACAGAATTTACTTTACTCCTGCCAGGCTTTCAGTTATCTACCTGTCTGTCTCCTCGGAGTGCTGGAGATGCTCCTTCTCTCCGGCTGATGCTAAACACATCTTCTGGGAGTGCCCTCAGATCAGGGCCTTCTGGGAGGGGGTGGCCTATTGGGCCTGGTAGAGGAGCTGGTTCCCTCCAGAGCTCTCAGAACCTTACTAATCGTCCTATTCTTCTATGGGAGGAAGGCCATCTTACTTTAATGGAGGTCGGCTGCATCCCTCAGTATATCCTTCTGGAAGGGGCTTGTGAATTCCATGATGCCCTACTATAGGGCAACGTATCTCTCCAGAGGGTGTGAGAAGAAGTTTGACAAAGTATGGTAAGCATGGTTCAACCCTGATAAAACTGTTGGCTAGGTCGGCCCGTTGTCTAGTCCACTGTGAATAAACAGGCCCCTGAGCCAGGTCTGGATGGTCCGCTAATATTTCCCTGACATGCTGAGGGGGGGGGGGGGCTTCCGTAATTATAGGTCAGTCCTCTGGATATGGTGTCAGTCTGCTGGTGGTAGAAATGCATTAACGCGTAGTTACTTTAGCCACGTTTGTATGCCTGTGATCTGTAACCCTGTGTATCCCCTTATTTTTGGTGAATCTGCCATCCGAGGAATGTGGTGAACTGAGTTATGAACTGTTTGTAGGGGGGAAGGGGGGAGGGGGGGTAGGTGATAGGTTTTTCAATAAGTATGCACCGTCAGTTACCTATGTTAGGTAGATTGAACGTGTTGTGTATTGGTTGACCATGTTGGTCAAGGAGGGGCCTGGCGTTGTGCCAGGGTCACTGTTTTTCACAGTTTGTATGTCTGTTTGACTATGGGCGGGTAGGGAAGTGGTAAAGTATTTTTGTAAAATGAAGTCCACAGATGGGATCTCCCATCCTGGGTGGACGTCATATGACGTCCTGGGCTTTGTGGGGGGATATCTGAATGATGCCTGCAGCTAGAGGCATCATTCAGATATCCTTTTATTCTGCCGGCGATTCTGTGCACAATAAGAATGATCATAGCGGCAGTTCCGCCGCTTGATCATTCTTATAGGCGGTGGGAGGGGACAACCCCCCTCCCGCCGCTATCTGGTGCTTCTCCGGGCTCTCCCGTGCCATCGGGGGCCCGGAGAATGAATCGTCCAGCACCGGATAGGAAGCATAGAGATGACTGGTGACGAGATGGTCACCAGTCATATCTATGACCGTCAGAGGCCCGGGCGCGATGTGATGATGTCACGCCCGGGTTCTCAGAAGTAAACAAAGCCGCCATTGCGGCTAGTAAGCATGAGATCGGTGAATTTTTTTTCACGATCTCATGCTTTCCAGCCTGGAGGAGAGATCAGAAGTGAACGCACACGCAAGTCCCGCCCACATATGTAAACGCCATTCAAACCACATATGTGAGGTATCACTGCGTGCGTTAGACCACGTGCAACAATTCTAGCACTAGACCTTTTCTGTAACTCTAACCTGGTAACCTGTAAAAAAAATTCAAAGCGTCACCTATTGAGATTTTTAAAAGGGGTTGTAAAGGTAAATTTATTTTCTAAATAGGTTCCTTTAAGCTAGTGCATTGTTGGTTCACTTACCTTTTCCTTCGATTTCCCTTCTAAATGTTTTTTTTCTTTGTCTGAATTTCTCACTTCCTGTTTCTCCTCCGTAAACTTGCCACCATCATCCGAGCGGTGGTTAGTCAGCCAGAACAGCTTACTGAACAGCTTACTGAGGAGGAACAGGAAGTGAGAATTTCAGACAAAGAAAACAAAGAAAAAAAAACATTTAGAAGGGAAATTGAAGGAAAAGGTAAGTGAACCAACAATGGACTAGCTTAAAGGAACCTATTTAGAAAAGAAAAAATTTGCCTTTACAACCCCTTTAAGTACCGAAGTTTGGCGCCATTCCATGAGTGTGCGCAATTTTAAAGCATGACATGTTAGGTATCAATTTACTCGGCGTAACATCATCTTTCATATTTTACAAAAAAAATTGGGCTAACTTTACTGTTTTGTTATTTTTTAATTCATAAAATCATATTTTTTTTCCAAAAAAAAAAGGTGTTTGAAAACTTATTGCGCAAATACCGTGCAAGAAAAAAAAGTTGCAATGATCGTCATTTTATTCCCTAGGCTGTCTGCTAAAAAAACATATATAATGTTTGGGGGATCTGAGTAATTTTCTAGCAAAAGAATGATGATTTTTACATGTAGGAGAGAAGTGCCAGAATAGGCCCGGTATTGAGGTGGTAAAAAAAAGCCTGGTGTTGAAGTGGTTAATAAAAAATAAAAAAAAAGACTGCTTGAATGTCCATAAACAATCTCACGAGGGGCGGGCAACAGCAAAACAACAGCTAACAGTCCCAACAATAACAATCCTTTTACAATACAAGAAATGGAACAACTGACAAGACCCTTTCAAGACTGCATGTAAGAACTTTTACCCAAGGCTGGTGTCTGCTGTAGCCTGAATATCCACCTGGTAAAATTGAGAGAAAGTATAAGCAGAGGACCAGGTGGCTGCCTTACAGATCTGGGAAACCCGGATGATGAAAAGCCCACAAACCACTTCTGATGGAGTGAACTTTCACAGAAAAGGGAGGAACCATACTCTTCAGGATGTATGCCTGACTAAATGATTTTCTGAATCCATCTAGCAATTGTGGGTCCAAAGGCAGGCTTGTCCCCTTGAAGAGCCTTCAGGGAATACAAAAAAGGCATCACGGCCATGGCTGTGAGGTAGACACATACAACCCTGACCACATCCAGGCAGTGGAGAGCAATCACCTTAGGATGTTTTGGAGCCAGACAAAAGGACGGCAACATTATGGTTTAAAGTGGAAGTAAACCCTCCTATCATTTTCAGGCAAGGAAGCTGCCATCTTGGCCTCTTTTTAATCTTCAACTGCCATGATGCTGCACATGTGATCAGATATGACACCAGCCATTGGATGGTTTGACAGTTTGCTTGAGAGCACAACCAATGTGACAGTTGGCATTCCCGGCATGCCGGGAATGTAACTGCTTTTTGAAACGGTTAAATCGATGGGTTTACTTCCGCTTTAAATTAAATGCAGAGACCACCTTAGACAGAAAGGAGTTTTCTGGTCTCAAAAAAAGCCTCATCTTTCTGAAGCACAAGAAAAGGTTCCTTACAAGACAAACTGAAAGAACAGACACCACCTAATCCAGGTGATAGTCACAAGAAAGGCAATGTTGTGTGACAAGAGAGGGAGAGAAATATCCTGAAAGGGTTTAAATGACAGTTTCTGACAGACCGACAACACCAGACTGAAGACTGAAGTGTCATGGAGTTAGCGGGAGCACTGTCAGGGCAGAAATTTGACCCTTTTATCCACAGGGCAAAGGACTTGTTCAGTTCTGACTAAAAGATGGCTAAATCCCATGCTACCGAGTATTTCCTGGGATAAAAATTTCTCTTTTTGCACAAAGGAAGCTATGCCTTCTAAAAGTGGTGGAAATTCTATGAAAGGAAAGCTTTCTGATAGCAAAATGGAAATAATGGAGTTCACAAGAGCTCTGTCCCTCAGGACTTGAGCTTCAACATCCAACTGTCAAAGCAGGATGGAAAACAGGTCCAGTAGGGGCCCACGGAGAGTATGCAAGGAATCTGACCGTCCAAGTCCAACACCCTCCTGGGCCGATTCAATGCGACGAGGATTACAAAAATGCCATGTCTCTCTAACCTCCAAAGCATACTGGGTACTGTAGGTGTTTGAGAGGGGAAACGTATAAATAAGGTTGAACTGATTCCACAGAGTGACTAGGGCATTTACCGCATATCTGTCCAGTTTGGGCACCATCAGATTTACATCAGAAGACAAAGCTTGTGAAACAACCTCCAGGTGGAGGGTATACTCTCCAAGAACCAGCCATTGACAGCTTAGGAAGTCTGCATTATCATCAGGAGTGTGTATGGATGACAAAACCAGAACACTGGGTTCCACCCAAATCAGAATGATTAGTGCTTCTGAACAGCCTGACTTCTGGTACTGTCTTGATTTTTGTACAGCACGCACTGCAATGGTGCTGTTAGATTGGACCCTGACTTTCCTAGATAGACAAACCCTGGACAGTCCTCAGGGACTGGGTTCTTCTGCAGCACAGGAAATCCCTGGATCTGTATTGTCAGGAAAGGTTCCATCCGCTGGTGATGTTTATTATTTGGCTTGCAGTACTGTGGTCCACCAGCAGGTGTCTCCTGGCAGTTTGGAACTGTGAGGAGAATCTTTCCCTGCTGGTGTTGTATTATCCTTTGGACGCAGTACTGGTTTCCACCAGCGGATGGATCCTGGCAGTGTGGAGCGAGCTGCCCTTCTTTCGCTCAGCTGTGACCTGAAGCTAATCACAGCCTGCCTATTTATACCCGGCAAGTACAAACACTCCTTGCCCTGGTATCTCTCTCCCTGACCTAGGACCTGTGACCCTGACTTTGATCCCTGCATTCTGTCTGACCCGATCCGACCTGATCTCTGCATCCTGCCTGACCCGATCCGACCTGATCCCTACCTTGAGCCCATCCTGTATCCGTCCCTCCTGTCTCCTGTTTACCACAGATACCTGTCCTCCTGTTCCCTGGGTGCTTATCCCTGCTCTGCAGCCTATCCATCCGTCCCCTCCCTGTTCCTGTTGTATCCCATCTGCTGACATTCCCTTGTGTATGACCTCGGCCTGGCTTTTTACTACTATTCTGGTATCTCCCATATTTGTATATATATTGTTTATAGTCACTGTTTATGGTTTGATTTATTGCACTGTGTTCTATTGGAGGTGGTTGTATGTTGTTCATCTATTACAATAAATTGTTATATTTTCACCTACACCCATTTGGTCTTCTCTATGCAGTCAGACAGTCTGGTCTATTAGCCTTCTCTGACATGTATAGCCCCCCGAGCAGCTAATTCACATATGCAACCACCTGCCAAAGTGAATGCCATAAGTAGGATCCAGGGCCAGAGCAGCTTAAAGGCTTTCCTGTTCTTCAACTGGGTACTGGATACTGTCCTGGGTGTTGTCAAGCTTTGCTATTTGCCAGTGTCCAATCACCTTGAGGTGGAGCATAACCCAGCATTTTAAGATTCAACTCTCCTGTGATGTACGATTTTAAAGTTATTTTTGCAAAGCTTAGTAAAATGTACACATTATTGTTTAAGAAGTTTCTGGGACAGGTTAGAACTGACCCTTAGCCCTGGTTCACACTGGTGCGATTTGACATGTCAAATCGCATTTCAAATCGGCGGCATTTGCCGGAAATGGGACCGTCCTAATCGTGTGACGCCGCACCGATCTCAAAAGTTTCTGTACTACTTTTTGAAATTTCGGGCCGCAATTTACATTGACATCTGTGCAGAAACCTGCACAGATGTCTCTGTAATTGCGGCCAAAATCGGGACTGACAAGCGGGAGTGAAATTGTGCGAGTTCAGCTGAACTCGCACGGCTTCACTCCCGCAGCCCAGTGTGAACCTGGGCTCAAGCTGAGTTCACACTATGTGTGGCCACGGGGCACAACAGGGGGTCTGGTGCGTCCCCATTCATCGTTTCAGGTCCGAATTAGGTTCAAATTTGGTCCGAATTTTTGCCTAAACTCTGACCTGAAATGGAGCCAGAGACACACAGGACCCTTCTGCTGTGCGCTCCGCAGCCGCCCTGGAGATGTGTGAACCAGCTCCATTGAGGGCCGGTCACACTCTCCTGGATGTGGGCGAAACCCGCATTCAATTCGCATCAGTGTGAACCCAGCCTTAGACTTGCACTGTATGATCTAGCACAGGCATTGTAGCACTACTAACCAGGAAGCAAAGACTGCATGGGTAATTAGCATACATAAACACAACTAAATATATATATATATATATATATATATATATATATATAAAAAACACACACACACACACACACAGTATCTCACAAAAGTGAGCATACCCCTCATATTTTTGTAAGTATATTATATTTTTTCATGCGGCAACACTGAAGAAATGACACTTTGCTACAATGTAAAGTAGTGAGTGTACAGCTTATATAACAGTGTAAATTTGTTGTTCCCTCATAATAACTCAACTCACAGCCATTAATGTCTACACCGCTGGCAACAAAAGGGAGTACACCCCTAAGTGAAAATGTCCAAATTGGGCCCAAAGTGTCAATATTTTGTGTGACCACCATTATTTTCCAGCACTGCCTTAACCCTCTTGGGCATGAAGTTCACCAGAGCTTCACAGGTTGTCACTGGAGTCCTCTTCCACTCCTCCAGGATGACATCACTGAGCTGGTGAATGTTAGAGACCTTAAGCTCCTCCACCTTCCATTTAAGGATGCCCCACAGATGCCCAATAGGGCTTAGGTCTGTAGACATGCTTGGCCAGTCCATCACCTTTACCCTCAGCTTTTTTAGCAAGGCAGTGGTCATCTTGGAGGTGTGTTTGGGGTTATGTCGGAATACTGCCCTGCGGCCCAGTCTGAAGGGAGGGGGATCATGCTCTGCTTCAGTATGTCACAGTACATGTTGGCATTCATGGTTCCCTCAATGAACTGTAGCTCCCCATTGCCGGCAGCATTCATGCAGCCCAAGACCATGACACTCCCACCACCATTCTTGACTGTAGGCAAGACACACTTGTCTTTGTACTCTTCACCTGGTTGCCGCCACACACGCTTGACACCATCTGAACCAAATAAGTTTATCTTGGTCTCATCAGACCACAGGACATGATTTATGTCCCAAAGACAACCTCTGGATATGACGCTGAGCACATACACTAAACTTCTATGGTCGACCATGGCGAGGCCTGTTCTGAGCGGAACCTGTCCTGTTAAACCGCTGTATGGTCTTGGCCACCATGCTGCAGCTCAGTTTCAGGGTCTTGGCAATCTTCTTATAGCCTAGGCCATCTTTATGTAGAGCAACATATATTTTTTTCAGATCCTCAGAGAGTTCTTTGCCATGTTGAACTTACCGTGACCAGTATGAGAGCGATAACACCAAAATTAACACTCCTGCTCCCCATTCACACCTGAGACCCTGTAACACTGAGTCACATAACACCGGGGAGGGAAAATGGCTATATGGGCCCAATTTGGACATTTTCACTTAGGGGTGTTCTCACTTTTGTTGCCAGTGGTTTAGACATTAATGGCTGTGTTTTGAGTTATTTTGAGGCGACAGCAAACTTACACAGTTATACAAGCAGGACACTCACTCACGTGACAACACTGAAGAAATTACACTTTTCTACAATGTAAAGTAGTGAGTGTACAGCTTGTACACGTTTCTTGTAGCTGACCACCAGGTTTGCACACATCTCAGGAGGGATTTTGTCCCACTCCTATGTGTAGATCCTTTCCAAGTCATTAAGGTTTTGAGTCTGACGTTTGGTAACTAGAACCTTCAGCTCCCTCCATATATTTTATATTGGATTAAGGTCCGGAGATTGGCTAGGCCACTCCAAACCTTAATGTGCTTCTTTTTGAGCCACTCCTTTGTTGCCTTGGCCGGGTGTTTTGGGTCATTGTCATGCTGGAATACCTATCCAAGACCATTTTTAGTGGCTTGAGGGAAAGGAGGTTCTCACTCAAGATTTGCATGGCCCCGTCCATTGTTCCTTTGATGCAGTGAAATTGTCCTGTCCCCTTAGCAGAAAAACACCCCCAAAGCATAATGTTTCCACCTCCATGTTTGATGGTGGGTATGGTGTTCTTGGGGTCATAGGCATCATTCCTTCTCCAAACATGGCGAGTTGGGTTGATGCCAAAGAGCTCAATTTTTTTTATAACCACTTCAGAAAGTACCTTATCAAGAGACTTACTCATGATTTTATTCTATAATGACGTCTGTTTCAGTTTCTCATCATTGTAGTTTTACGGATATTTCTTTACTTCTACTTATAAATTCTACTACTTTTATTATTAAAATCTTTATTAAATGTCCTTACCTTTTTTAGTTTTAGACCATCCCCATCCCCCTCCCTCCCCCTAATGGTTTGTTTTCTCCTTTCTCTCTTATTTCATTCCCTGTTGTCCTCTATAATTTTTTCCAGGTATTTCTCCGAAGTTTTAAAGTCTCTCCACTGCCCCCAGGTTCTGTTGTATTTGTCAAGATGCCCCATGTCACAGCTACATAATTATTCCATTTTGTTGTAGTTTTCGACTCTTTCAAACCATTCCTTTATGTCTGGTTTTCTTACACTTAACCAATTTTGTGGTATCAGTCCTTTTGCAGCGTTTATCAATGTTGGAATTAATGTTTTTCTTTAGCTTTCATTTGCTTCTTTTAATTCGTGAAATACACGCCTGTATACTATTAGGTACCTTTTCTCCTGTTATTGCTTCTTGAATTCCTGGATTTCCTGCCAATAGTCCTTTATCTTTGGGCAGTCCCACCATATATGTGTTGTCGTTCCAGTCTGGCCACATTCCCTCTAACACTGTGGGAATTTGTCTTTCCTATATTTGTGAATCTTTTCTGGTGTTTTATGCCATCTTGATATACATTTATCGTTAATTTCAACTGTATTTATGTCTATTGCGTTGTTGTGTACGGCTGCTCAAAGAGCTCGATTTTTATCTCTTCTGACCACAACGCTTTCAACCAGTTCTCTGAATCATTCAGATGTTCATTAGCGAACTTCAGATGGGCCTATACGTGTGCTTTCTAGAGCAGGGGGACCTTGCGGGCACTGCCGAATTTCAGTCCTTCACAGTGTAGTGTTAGCAATTGTTTTCTTGTTGACTATGGTCCCAGCTGCCTTGACATCATTGACAAGATTCTCCTATGTAGTTCTGGGTTGATTCCTTACCGTTCTCATGATCATTGAAACTCCATGAGGTGAGATCTTGGAGCCCCAGGCCTTGGGACATTGACAGTTATTTTGTGTTTCTTCCATTTGCGAATAATTGCACCAACTGTTGTCACCCTCTCACCAAGCTGCTTGGCGATTGTCATGTAGCCCATTCCAGTCTTGTGTACGTCTACAATCTTGTCCCTGACATTCTTGGACAGCTCTTTGGTCTTGGCCATGGTAGAGAGATTGGAATCTGATTGCTACTGTGGAAAGGTGTCTTTTCTCTACGAGCGCTCCTAATCTCAGCTTGTTACCTGTATAAGACACCTGGGATCCAGAAATCTTGATGAGGGGACCAAATACTTATTTCACAAATTAAACTGCAAATCAATTTATAACTTTTTTGAAATGCGTTTTTTCTGGATATTTTTGTTGTTATTCTGTCTCTCACTGTTAAAATAAACCTACCATTAAAATTATAGACTGATTATTTTTTTTTGTCAGTGGGCAAACTTACAAAATCAGCAGGGGATCAAATACTTTTTACTTTAACAAGAAATGTTATAAAGTAAGAATGCTTTCAAAAATATATTTTGTTTCTTTTTATCATCAATTTACATAATGCAAAGAAGCGGACAGAAGAAAAAATAGGGTTTTTGTACTCACCGTAAAATCCTTTTCTCTGAAGTTCATTGACAGACACAGCACTTTAATCTTGACCTTAGGGTTATATCGCCACCTTCAGGAGAGGACTAGGCAGAACATGTTAAAAACAGCAAAACTGCACAGGACCGTCCAGGGGGCGGTCCTACTGGCTATAACCCCTCACACTGCATCCAGCAGCTCAGTTCGTCAAAAAGCAGTACAAACAGAAAAAGGAGGGGTGGGTGCTGTGTCCGTCAATGAACTTCAGAGAAAAGGGTTTTACGGCAAGTACAAAAATCCTATTTTCTCTTTCGTTCATTGACGGACACAGCACTTTAATCTTGACCTTAGATACGTCCCCAAGCAGTGTCAAAAAAACGAGGGGTGGGAACAGCAAGCAAACAAACTCCACCCATAACAGCCAGAGCTCCTTAACGGAGGAGTTGCAACCTTAAACAGCCGCCTGCAAAACTTTGTGGCCGAAGGAGGCATCCACAGATGCACTCATATCAACCTTGAAAAATTTAGTGAAAGTGTGAACGGACGACCAGGTCGCCGCCTTACACACCTGGGAAACGGACGCTTGACATCAGAAAGCCCAGGAGGCACCAATTGCCCTGGTCAAATGTGCCGTGACAGGACAGGGAGGCGCCCGCCCTTTTAAGGCATAAGCCTGGATCACGATCTGTCTAATCCACCGAGAAATGGAGGCCGACGAGACCGCCAAGCCCTTCTTCGGACCAGTTACCGACACAAGGGGTGAGTCTGACCTCCGAAACGGAGCCGTAGCAGACAGATACACCCGCAGAGCCCGGACCACGTCCAAGGAATGCAAAGCAACTTTCTTAGGATGCGACGGCCGAGGACACAAGGACAGAAGCACAATATCCTCATTTAGATGAAATGCCGAAACAACCTTAGGAAGAAATGAAGGCTGCGGGCGTAGCACCGCCTTATCCTTGTGGAGGATCAAGTAGGGAGACTTGCAAGACAAGGCCGCCAACTCAGAAACCCTCCTGGCAGATGTAATAGCCACAAGAAAGGCTAACTTCTGAGAGCGTGTCAATAAGGGGATCTCCCTAATGTTTTCAAATGGCGGTTTCTGAAGAACCAAGAGCACCAGATTCAAATCCCACGGAGGCAGCGGTGGCCGAACCGGGAGGGCCACATGTCGAACCCCTTGCACAAACGTACTCACCAAAGAATGAGCCGCCAAGGGTCGCTGAAAAAGGACAGCCAAGGCTGATATCTGCTTGCTGCAAAAACAGCAGAATCCTGGAAACCGAATACCAACGCGGACGCCACCCCATCTCCTCACACATAGAGAAGTAGGCCTTCCACGTGCAATGATAAATCTTCCAAGAAGGTGACTTCCGCGCCCTCATCATAGTGGAGATTACCGAGTCCGACAGACCTCAGTCCCTTCGCACCTGACTTTCAACAGCCATGCCGTTAAAGACAGCGACTGTAAAGCAGGATAAAGAAAAGGGCCCTGCGACAGACGGTCCTCTCACATCGGCAGTCGCCAAGGAACATGCGCTACCATTCGCACTATGTCGGCGTACCAGGGACGCAGAGGCCAATCTGGGGCAATTAGAAATCGCCGGAATCCCCTCGGTCTCCACTCTGCGAAGCAAACGAGGGAGAAGTTTTATCAGGGGGGAAGGCATAAATTGTCCGATAATGCCCCCATGGAGCCACCAACGCATCTGCCGCGTCCGCCCATGGGTCTTTGGACCTGGCCACGAACCTCAGTACCTTCCAATTGAGTTGAGAGACCAGGAGATCCACATCTGGTGTGCCCCATCTCAGGCAAAGGAGTCGAAAGACCTCCGGATGTAGCGACCATTCCCCTTGGTCCAGCATCTGGCGACTTGAGTAGTCTGCCTGCGACTTCTCTACGCCCGGAACGTACACGGCCGATAGAGCCGGCACGCGTCGCTCTGCCCACCACAGGATGTGAGTGACCTCCAATGCTGCAGCCAAAATCCTTGTTTCTCCTTGATGGTTGACATACGCCACCGCCGTGGCGTTGTCCGACTGGATCCTGACTGGATGTCCCTGCAGCCTCTGTGACCATGTGGAGAGGCACCGCCTGATCGCCCGAAGTTCCAGCACATTGATCGGCAGGCGGGATTCTTCCTATGTCCAGCGACCCTGTGCCGACGGTACGCCCCAAACTCCCCCCCCAGCCGGTCAGGCTGGCGTCTGTCATTAGGGATGAGCTTCGAGTTCGTGTCGAACTCATGTTCGACTCGAACATTGCCTGTTCGCCCGTTCACCGAACAGCGAACAAATTGGGGTGTTCGCGGCAAATTCGAAAAATCTATGGGAGAAATCTAAAGTGCTAATTATAAAGGCTTATATGCAAGTTATTGTCCTAAAAAGTGTTTGGGGACCGGGGTCCTGCCCCAGGGGACATGTATCAATGCAAAAAGAAGTTTTAAAAACGGCCGTTTTTTCGGGAGCAGTGATTTTAATAATGCTTAAAATGAAAAAATAAAAGTGAAATATTCCTTTAAATTTCGTACCTGGGGGGTGTGTATGATATGCATGTAAAGTGGCGCATGTTTCCCGTGCTTAGAACTGTCCCTGCAAAAAATGTCATTTTTGAAAGAAAAAAAGTCATTTAAAACTGATTTGCGGCTATTAATGAATTGTCGGCTCCCGGCAATACATACAAAAGTCATTGATAAAAAAAAATTAAAAAAAGCGTGGGGGTTCCCCAGAATTCAATTACCAGGCCCTTCAGGTCTGGAATGGATATTAAGGGGAACCCCGCCGCAAATTAAAAAAAAAAATTGACGTGGGGTTCCCCCAAATATCCATTCCAGGCCCTTCAGATCTGGCATGGATTTTAAGGGGAACTCCACCCCAAATTTAAAAAAAAATGGCGTGGAGTCCCCCTAAAAATCCATACCAGACCCCTTATCCGAGCAAGCAACCTGGCCGGCCGCAGGGGAAAAGGGGGGGACGAGAGAGCGCCCCCCCTCCCTCCTGAACCGTACCAAGCCACATGCCCTCAACATGGGGAGGATGTCCCCATGTTGATGGGGACAAGGGCCTCATCCCCACAACCCTTGCCCGGTGGTTGTGGGGGTCTGCGGGCGGGGGGCTTATCGGAATCTGGAAGACCCCTTTAACAAAGGAAACCCCCAGATCCCGGCCCCCCCTATGTGAATTGGTAAGGGGTACATTGTACCCCTACCATTTCACGAAGAAAGCGTAAAAAAATGTTTAAAAAAAAACACACAAACACCTTGAAAAAGTCCTTTATTTAAAACAAAAAACATTCCAGCGGTGAAATCCAGTGTCCCGCGGCGATCCCGATGTCCAGCGCTGTCCTTCATTGGTTGTGCCTGAGCGGACCTGATGGGGAACTCCCTCTCAGTATTTTAAATGTATAGACCCGCCCCTTCTAAAGTTCCCCATCAGGTCCGCTAGGCGGACCAGATGCGGAACATGTATTACCAAAGTGAGAGCAGTTCCCCATCAGGTCCGCCCCCTCGGTATGTCGGACCCGCCTACGTCATTGTCTTGAGCGGGGAACTTCCTTCACTGTGTAATTTAAATTTACATAGTGAAGGAAGTTCCCCGCTCAAGCCAATGACGTAGGCGGGTCCGACATACCGAGCGGGCGGACCTGATGGGGAACATGAGAAGGGGCGGGTCTATACATGTATTACCAAAGTGAGAGCAGTTCCCCATGTATAGACCCGCCCCTTCTCATGTTCCGCATCTGGTCCGCTGAGCGGACCTGATGGGGAACTTCAGAAGGGGCGGGTCTATACATTTAAAATACTGAGAGGGAGTTCCCCATCAGGTCCGCTCAGGCACAACCAATGAAGGACAGCGCTGGACATCGGGATCGCCGCGGGACACTGGATTTCACCGCTGGAATGTTTTTTTTTAAATAAAGGACTTTTTCAAGGTGTTTGTGTGTTTTTTTTTAAACATTTTTTTACGCTTTCTTCGTGAAATGGTAGGGGTACAATGTACCCCTTACCAATTCACATAGGGGGGGGGCCGGGATCTGGGGGTCCCCTTTGTTAAAGGGGTCTTCCAGATTCCGATAAGCCCCCCGCCCGCAGACCCCCACAACCACCGGGCAAGGGTTGTGGGGATGAGGCCCTTGTCCCCATCAACATGGGGACATCCTCCCCATGTTGAGGGCATGTGGCCTGGTACGGTTCAGGAGGGAGGGGGGGCCGCTCTCTCGTCCCCCCTTTTCCCCTGCGGCCGGCCAGGTTGCGTGCTCGGATAAGGGGTCTGGTATGGATTTTTAGGGGGACTCCACGCCATTTTTTTAAAATTTGGGGTGGAGTTCCCCTTAAAATGCATGCCAGATCTGAAGGGCCTGGAATTGATATTTGGGGGAACCCCACATCATTTTTTTTTTAAAATTTGCGGCAGGGTTCCCCTTAATATCCATTCCAGACCTGAAGGGCCTGGTAATTGAATTCTGGGGAACCCCCACGCTTTTTTTTTTTTTTTATCAATGACTTTTGAATGTATTGCCGGGACCCGACAATTCATTAATAGCCGCGAGTCAGTTTTAAATGAATTTTTTTCTTTCAAAAATGACATTTTTTGCAGGGACAGTTCTAAGCACGGGAAACATGCGCCACTTCACATGCATATCATACACACCCCCCAGGTACGAAATTTAAAGGAATATTTCACTTTTATTTTTTAATTTTAAGCATTATTTAAATCACTGCTCCCGAAAAAACGGCCGTTTTTAAAACTTCTTTTTGCATTGATACATGTCCCCTGGGACAGGACCCCGGGTCCCCAAACACTTTTTAGGACAATAACTTGCATATTAGCCTTTATAATTAACACTTTAGATTTCGAACGTTCGAGTCCATTGTATTTAATAGGGTTCTAAAGTTTACATGAACATTTTGTCTGTTCGCAGGTTCTGGTGCGAACCGAACAGGGGGGTGTTCGGCTCATCCCTGTCTGTCATGATCACCGTCCAATGAAAAGGAAGGAACGACTTCCCGGACTGAAGGGCCGGAAACCTCAGCCACCAGACCAGGGATTCCCTGACTAGGTGGCTCACCTGAATCTGACAATCCAGACACAACGGAGACTTGTCCCATTTGGACAGAATCTCTCTTTGCAAGACTCGAGTGTGGAATTGAGCATATGGTACCGCCTCGAAAGCGCCCACCATGAGACCCAGGACTCGCATGCAAAAACACAGTGACGACCACTTGCGGGACGTCAACAGCTTCACCGCAGCCTGAAGAGTCTGCAGCTTGTCCGAAGGGAGAAAGACCCTCGCCACTGAGGAGTCCAGAATCAAGCCCAGGTATTCCAGGCGTTGAGTCGGTACTAACACTGACTTCTGGAGGTTCAGAACCCAACCGAACTCTCGAAGAGTCTGACTGGCTATCGCCACATCCTCCTCCAATTCTGAGTCTGAAGCTGCTCTCAGAAGGAGGTTGTCCAGATAAGCCCACGATAGCGATTCCTCGTGGTCTCAGCAAAGCCAGAATCGGGGCGAGCACCTTGGTGAAAACCCTTGGTGCTGACGCCAGGCCAAAAGGGAGAGCTACAAACTGGTAGTCCTCGTCCCCGACCACAAACCACAGAAACCTCAGATGCCTGACGCATATGGGGACATGTAAGTATGTGTCATTGACTTCCAGGGACGCCAGAAAATCCCCCGGATGGAGTGCAGCGACCACAGAGCGAACTGATTCCATCCTGAATCTTTTCACCTTCACAAATCTGTTGAGGGCCTTGAGGTCCAGAATCGGACGGACCCTTTCCTTCTTTGGGACTACAAACAAATTGGAGTAGAATCCCTGAAACCACTTCGCAGACCCACTGGTCCAAAAGCAGGGAGGTCCACGAGCTGCAAACTCCCAAAGGCCCCCCACCCGAGAATTTCGGGTGGGGGCAAACCTTCATGCTGTCGCAGATTTGTTTGCAAGCTTGTTTGGCTTGCGAAACCAGGGACGCTTCTGTCCCTCAGTGGACACCTTGTCAGTCTGGGGAGACGCTTACCTGCCGCCCCGGGCGGACGAAAAAACGCTTTTGAGCGGAAAGGGAAGGTCCTGGCCTACGGCGAGGCTCCTTACCTTTCCTGGATTGTGGGAGCAACGTACTCTAACCCAAGTAACATTTTTAAGAATGTCATCCAGCGAGGCACCAAAAAGCCTCTCTCCCTGGAAGGGCAAATCCGCCAGAGCCTTCTTGGATGCCTGGTCCGCAGACCAGCATTTTAGCCAAATCAGGCACCGTAGCACCACAGCAGATACTGAGGCTCTAGAAAGCAAGGAGGCCATTATCTAAGGCTGCATCGCAGACATACTTAAGGCCATGCACCAACTGGTCTGCCAGTTCTACGCAGACCGGGGAAGCCTATTGCTTTTCCTACAATTTTGCCCATTCAGTAAGTGTCTGGGACACCAGGGCCGTGGCCAACACTGGCCGCAATGCTGACCCCACCACGTAAACATGGACCGGGCAACCGCCTCGGCCCTTCTATCGGCAGGGTCCTTAAAGGCAGGGGTCCCCTCCACCGGAATCATGGTTACCTTATTTAACCTGGATACCGGAGGTCCATTTTTTCAGGAAATTCTCCTCAAAGGGGTAACGCACCGTCATGCGTTTTTGGACCGAAAAGGCCCGCTGTGGTTGTTCCCATTCTTTTTAAATAAACTTATCAAAGTAAGTTAGGTAGGGAAACACCTTAGCCGCGCAGGCCGGCTTGTGGGACCCAAAAGGGACTGACACCTCAGTAGATGCCCCCGCCGTATCCTCCATTTTTAGGGTATCCCGCACTGCTCTGATAAGTGCTCCTACAAGCGCCCTTTCCTGCGCTGACCCGGACACTGAGTCATCTCCACTGTCCGAATGGTCCTGGTCCGCATCCTCTGAAACGTCAGAACAGGGGTCGTTTGCCACAGCAAGGCCCGAGTCTGAATCAGAGCTTTCCCCAGAAGACGCTGGAGGGGGCGTTTTTTACCCCCCTTGCACCCGCACGCCGCTTCCACCCTGGCAACAAAGGACTCAAGGACCGCCGACAAAGCGTCCACAGGCACCGCAGGTTCAGGGAAACCGGTTGCCACCACAGGTATGTATGGGAAAGAAGCGCCAGCTTCTGACGCCATGCTGACCCACCTCTCCTGACACCCGTTAGGGACCGCAGGCCAGTTACACAAAAAGTCCACCCTCCTAGCTGCCACAGACTGAGGGGCCCCCCGCAGGACTCACCACCCCAGCCCAGGTACTGCGCCGTGCTATGCCGTCCGCTCTCCCTCACGAGGTGTTCTGTGCAATTTGCGCTGTTCCAGAAGGAAAACCAGCGCTAGAGGCCAAAAAACAAGCTGAGACTACAAGCAAATGGCCTGCCGGCCTGAGGGCTCGAAAAAGATGGCCGCTGGACTTCCTGACTAAGGCTACAGGAAAATGGCCGCCAGACTTTTCTGACTTAAGCTGCAGAAAAATGGCCACCAAACTTCCTGACTAAAACTACAGAAAAATGGCGCGACCACGCTGCCCCTCCGTGCGGAGGCCTCCCACAATGTGCACACCAAAACACCCCAAAAAAACAGGGAAGAGAACAGCGGGCCCCCAGCACCCAGCGCAGCCCCCCCGCCGGACACAGAGCCCCCCCGGAAAAGGACAGGGAGAGAAGAGGAGAATGAGAGACCCCCAATTCGACCTCCCAGGGAATGCCCAGCTGCTCTGTCCTGCCGAGACAGGTGGAGCCATACTTAACCCTCCTGTGGGGACTGCTGGACGCATTCCGGACAGACCCATCACCCGAGCGGTATGGGGTGGCTGTCAGCCATGGCACACTGTGACACGGACAGCAGTAGCCCGGTCATATGTGTGCCCCAGAGCATATAGCTCGCCGGCCACCCCTGGATCAGACGGGGTATGTCGTGGCCGACCCAGCGTGTACCTAAGGCCTGGCTGGGGAGACTACCAGGATCTATAATATCCAGCCTGTCACCCAGCCCGGCTGTTGATAGATATCAGGAATCAAAAAAATCTGAAAAAAACGACCAATGGTCCCCACCGGGAGCCAGGTCCTTCTCCTACACTAGGCAGAAAAAAACTGAGCTGCTGGATGCAGTGCGAGGGGTTATAGCCAGTGGGACCGCCCCCTGGGCGGTACTGTGCAGTTTTGCCTTAACATGTTCTGCCTAGTCCTCTCCTGAAGGTGGCGATAAAAGCCTAAGTTCAAGATTAAAGTGCTGTTTCCATCAATGAACGAAAGAGAAATGTAGATCAAATCAATATTTGGTGTGACCCTTTGGCTTCAAACCAGCATCGATTCTTACACTTGCACACTTTATACGCTTGCAAAGTCATATGTAGGTCAAAACAAAGTTAACTAAAAGCGAAACAGCTGTGTAGGTGGCTTAAAGCATTTGTAAAGACATTTTTTTTTCAAATAAAACGTCCTTCTTACCTGCTCTGTGCAATGGTTTTGCACGCAGCAACCCTGATCCTCCTCTTCTCCAATCTGCCGCTGGCGTTCCTTGCCCCTCCCCCCTGCCGAGTGCCCCCACAGCAAGCTGCTTGTGTGTCTATGAGAGACAGAGCACAACTCGGCCCTCCCACCCACTCCCTCCTTACTGGCTGGGACGGACAGCAGTGGAAGCCATTGGTTGCTGTGTCTCAGCCAATGAGGAGGGAGAGACCCGGCAAAGCTTCTGCTCTTGTGCACATCGAGGGAATCAGGATCGGGCTAAGGGGAGGTGAGCTCTGAAGGTTTTTTACCTTCATGCAGAGAATGCATGAAAGTAAAAACCCTTTAACCCTTTATAACCACTTTAAAACTCTGCTACTAAGGCGAGGTTGTGGAAGACAGTTTCATGTCACATGTAATACACCATGGCAAGACCTGAGCACACAAGGTGCATAAGCAATGTCTCTCCCAGGCAAAAATATCAAATGAGACTGGGGTTTCATGATGTGCTGTTCAAGCTCTTTTGAAGTACAAAGAAAACGGGAATGTTGAGGACCATAGACACAGTGGTCGGCCAAGGAAACAATGCAGCAGATGAAAGACATCATGCTTACTTTGCTTCAACATCAGAAAATTTCCAGCAGTGCCATCAGCACAGAACTGGCAGAAACCAGTGGGGACCCAGGTACACCCATCTACTGTCTTGCAAAGTCTTGACCAAGTGGTTTTCATGGAAGAATTGCGGCCAATAAGCCATATGTCAAGTTGAATACAAGGCTAAGTGACTCAACTATGCACAAAAAAATAGGAACTGGGGTGCAGAAAAATGCCATATGTCAAAATTGTAACTATATGGCTGTAGCAGGAGGCAGTTTGTTCACCGAAGGGCTGGAGAGTGGTACAATATTGAGTGTCTGCAGGCAAAAGTGAAGCATGGTGGAGGTTCCTTGCAAGTTTGGGGCTGTATATCTGCAAATGGAGTTGAAGATTTGGTATGGGCCAATGGTTTCCTCAATGCTGAGAAATACAGGCAGATACTTATCCATCATGCCATACCATTAGAGAGGCGTGTGATTGGTCCCAAATTTATTCTGTAGCAAAACAACAGCCCCAAACATACAGCCAATGTCAATAAGAACTATCTTCAGTGTAAAGAAGAACAAGGAGTCCTGGAAATTATGGTTTGGCTCCCAGAGAGCCCTAATCTCAACATGATCGAGACTGTCTAGGATTACATGAAGAGACAGCAGGATTTGAGGCAGCGTACATCCACAGAAGATCTGTGGTTAGTTCTCCAAGATGTTTGGAACAACCTACCTGCTGAGTTCCTTGAAAAACTGTGTGCAAGTGTAACTCGAAGAATTAATGCTGTTTTGAAGGCAAAGGGTGGTCACACCAAGCATTGATTCAATTTAGATTTATATCTGTTCATCTACTTTCCATTTTGTTAATTGAGAAGTATAAACTATTAACACTTCTATTTCTGAAAGCATTCTTAATCTTCTTTTACATTTTTTCACACATGCCTAAAACTTTTGCACAGTACTATACATATATATATATTTATACACACACACACACATATATATATATATATACATATATACACACACAATTGTATAAATTAACTCAACTGTTTTTGTATACTCATCAGTATAACTAATTAAACAGTACATTACACATAGAAGTGGAATCACTTCTACTAGAAAGCTAGCAGCTCAGTAAGATAAGATAAACATAATCTGGGTTGCTAAAGGTGGGAGTTTGGTTTCATGCAGGTGCTGCTGCTGATGTAAACCTTACACCAGTGGCAACAAAAAGGGTTAAACTAAGTAGATTAAAGTCACATACTGTACATTGGTAAGAAAATGCAGAAAAACACACTAAAGGCATTGTTCAGATGCTTGGTTTCATTAAATCAATTCTGCTAACCAGAAATTAAAAGGAGACAAATCTGAGAAATATGTGAGCTGCCACTTGCTGATCTCCCTCATATACGATTGTAAGCTCTAACAAGCAGGGCCCTCTTATTCCTCCTTTATTGAATTTAATTTGTAACTGTACTGTCTGGCTCATGATTTAAACTGCTGTGCAAACTGTTCATGCTATATAATAATAATAATAATATAATTTTTCATAGTTTTTTGGGTCAGTGCTCTAGAAAATAATAAATAAACATCCAGGAAACTAAAATATTATTTAGAAGATGGTGTCAGTTATGGCAGCCTTCCAGGTTTTCACATAACAGGCTTCCTTGGAAAGCCCTGTAGTGATCCAATAATAATATATTTTTTTATTTTTACCTGATTCATTTTAGGCATGTCCTTTATAGTTTCTTTCTTCTGCTCCTTCTCACTAGCCCACATCCGCAAGTAATACTTGTAGTCAGTAGTGTTATTTGTTTTCTCCTCTGAAAGATTGAAATTATTATTAGATCAACTGTAAAATGATTTTGAGTAATACCTTTTAATGTTCAAGATGGCTAACAGTTTCGCTTCAATTTTTTATTTATTTTTGTATAAGAATCAGAAAATTATTTTGGCCCATTCTTTTAGTCAGTCTAGCAGGGTGATACTGCTGCTGTTTTTTTTAAAATAATACCACAGATTCTCAGTTGGATTAAGTTGGGGCTTTGACAAATCCATTGCAGGACAGTCACCTTTTGTTCTTGCAGCTCCAGTTTTTTTGGCCTGGTCTGTAGGATCAAAGTCCGGGTGAAAGAAACTTCTGCCCAAGTTTGACTTTTTTTGGAGATTAAAAAAGGTTTTAATGCAGTATTCACCTGTAATTACCACCATACATACTTCTATTTTTAACAATTGACCAATAGAAAAGCAGCCTTAATCACTTCGCGCCCGGGCCATTGGCAAAAGACGCCTGCATTGCGGCGCTCAATTGCCGGGAGGACGTCTATGGACATCCTCCTGTTTACTTCCGCTATGCGCACCGCGGGTGCGCACCGGGGAAAAGCTGTGCCCGCTGTGTCACGTGGGTGCCGATGCGCGTGCCTGGCGGCCGTGATGTCCGCCACGTACCCGCGATCGTCTGTCACAGAGCCAGGGACGTGGATCTCTGTGTGTAAACACAGAGATCCACGTCCTGTCAGGGAGAGGAGACCGATGCTGTGTCCCTTGTACATAGGGACACAGATCGGTCTCCTCCCCCAGTCAGTCCCATCCCCCCACAGTAACAATCATCTAGCAGGGAACACATTTAACCCCTTCCTCGCCCCCTAGTGTTAACCCCTTCCCTGCCAGTCACATTTTATACAGTAATCAGTGCATATTTATAGCACTGTTCGCTGTACAAATGTGAATGGTCCTAAAAATGTGTCACAAGTGTCCGATGTGTCCGCCATAATGTTGCAGTCACAATAAAAATCGCAGATCGCCGCCATTACTAGTAAAAAATAAATAATAAAAAAAAAAAACATAATTCTATTCCCTATTTTGTAGGCGCTATAACTTTTGCGCAAACCAATCACTATACGCTTATTGTGATTTTTTTTTACCTAAAATATGTAGAAGAATACGTATCGGCCTAAACTGAGAAAAAAAAATAGTTTTTTTAAAAAAAAATTGGGATATTTATTATTGCACAAAGTAAAAAATATTGTGTTTTTTTCAAAATTGGTGCTCTATTTTTTGTTTATAGCGCAAAAAATAAAAAACGCAGAAATGATCAAATATCACCAAAAGAAAGCTATATTTGTGGGGGAAAAAAGGACGCCAATTTTGTTTGGGAGCCACGTCGCACGACCGCGCAATTGTCATTCAAAGCGTGACAGTGCTGAAAGCTGAAATTTCGCCTGGGCAGGAAGGGGTTATGTGCCCAGTTATCAAGTGGTTAAAGTATAATGCTACCCCTACCACACTTTAATAAAACGTGTTGATAGTACATGTGTTCCACACATATCACTATGAACATTAGAGAACTTTCTTGGTCTCGTCTGACCCCAGCACCTTTTCCTACACATCCCGACTGGATCATATACAGGTGATACTCGAAATATTTGAATATCGTGCAAAAGTTCATTTATTTCACTAATGCAACTTAAAAGGTGAAACTAATATAAGAGATAGACTCATTACATGCAAAGCAAGATAGTTCAAGCCGTGATTTGTCACAATTGTGATGATTATGGCTTACAGCTCATGAAAACCCCAAAATCTATAATCTCAGAAAATTTTAATATTGTGAAAAGGTGCAATATTCTAGGCTCAAAGTGTCCCACTCTAATCAGCTAATTAAGCCATAACACCTGCAAAGGGTTCCTGAGCCTTTAAATGGTCTCTCAGCCTGGTTCAGTAGGAATCACAATCATGGGAAAGACTGCTGACCTGACAGTTGTGCAAAAAACCATCATTGACACCCTCCATAAGGAGGGAAAGCCTCAAAAGGTAATTGCAAAAGAAGTTGGATGTTCCCAAAGTGCTGTATCAAAGCACATTAATAGACAGTTATGTGGAAGGGAAAAGTGTGGAAGAAAAACAGACCTGGTCTGTTGCTTAGTGGTCCAAAGTTCTCTTTTCTGATGAGAGCAAATTTTGCATCTCATTTGGAAACCAAGGACCCAGAGTATGGAGGAAGAATGGAGAGGCACACACTGCAAGATGCTTGAAGTCCAGTGTGAAGTTTCCACAGTCTGTGTTGATTTCGGGAGCCATGTAATCTGCTGGTGTTGGTCCACTGTGCTTCATTAAGTCCAGGGTCAACGCAGCCGTCTACCAGGAGATTTTGGAGCACTTCATGCTTCCTTACGCAGACAAGCTCTATGGGGATGCTGACTTCATTTTCCAGCAGGACTTGGCACATGCCCATACTGTCAAAAGCAGCAAAACCTGGTTCAATGACCGTGGGATTACTGTGCTTGATTAGCCAGCAAACTCGCCTGACCTGAACCCCATAGAGAATCTATGGGACATTGCCAAGAGAAAGATGAGAGACATGAGACCGAACAATGCAGAAGAGCTGAAGGCCGCTATTGAAGCATCCTGGTCTTCCATAACACCTCAGCAGTGCCACAGGCTGATAGCTTCCATGCCACGCCACACTGAGGCAGTAATTGCTGCAAAAGGGGCTCAAACCAAGTACTGTGTACATATGCATGCTTATACTTTTCAGAGGTCCGATATTGTTCTATGTTCAATCCTTGTTTTATTGATTGCATGTAATATTGTAATTTTCTAAGATTGTGGATTTGGGGTTTTCATGAGCTGTAAGCCATAATCATCACAATTATGACAAATCACGGCTTGAACTATCTTGCTTTGCATGTAATGAGTCTATCTCATATAATAGTTTCACCTTTTAAGTTGCATTAGTGCAGGCATGTCCAAAGTCCGGCCCGCGGGCCGGTTTTGAACGGCCCGCTTGGTTATCTGGGCATATATATCTTTTGTGGCCCCCAACGATCTCCCAGCACCGGGACCACAAAAGATATATATGTGGCATCACTAAATAGTGGATCTCGGGCCGAATCCGGACTTAGTAGTGGCCCACAGCTTTGCTAAATTGTCAGTGTTCTCTCCCCTCTGCCGACTCTCGCATCACTCCCCCTTCCTCCCCCTCCCCACACAAGCCTGGAAGTGCTGCAGGTCCGGACAAAGGGCGGGATCTTTCAAGTTACAAAGCAGGTGATTGGTTGCTAGACAGTGGGGCGGTCCCAGCAACCAATCACCCGCCTTTAACTTGAAAAGTCCCGCCCTTTGTCTGGACCTGCCATGCCATGTGTGCTTCCTGGTTTGTGTGATTAAGGTAGGGCAGTGTGGGGAGGGGGAATGCTGCATTGATAAAAGTGACAGTCTGACTCTAATATGGAGGGAGTCTGTAATGGGGGGGGGGGGGGGGTCTGAGATGGAGTGGGGTCTATGAAGTGGGCTCTGCGATGGGGGGGATCAGTGATGGACTGGGGCATTCCCCAATCCCTCACAGATCCCCAGCCCATCACAGATCCCCAGCCCATCACAGATCCCCAGCCCATCACAGATCCCCAGCCCATTACAGATCCCCAGCCCATTACAGATCCCCAGCCCATTACAGATCCCCAGTCCCTCACAGATCCCCAGTCCCTCACAGATCCCCAGTCCCTCACAGATCCCCAGTCCCTCACAGATCCCCAGTCCCTCACAGATCCCCAATCCCTCACAGATCCCCAGTCCCTCACAGATCCCCAATCCCTCACAGATCCCCAATCCCTCACAGATCCCCAATCCCTCACAGATCCCCAGCCCATCACAGATCCCCAGCCCATCACAGATCCCCAGCCCATCACAGATCCCCAGTCCCTCACAGATCCCCAGTCCCTCACAGATCCCCAGCCCCTCACAGATCCCCAGCCCCTCACAGATCCCCAGCCCCTCACAGATCCCCAGCCCCTCACAGATCCCCAGCCCCTCACAGATCCCTAGCCCATCACAGATCCCCAGCCCATCACAGATCCCCAGCCCCTCACAGATCCCCAGCCCCTCACAGATCCCCAGCCCCTCACAGATCCCCAGCCCCTCACAGATCCCCAAGCCCATCACAGATCCCCAAGCCCATCACAGATCCCCAAGCCCATCACAGATCCCCAAGCCCATCACAGATCCCCAAGCCCATCACAGATCCCCAAGCCCATCACAGATCCCCAAGCCCATCACAGATCCCCAAGCCCATCACAGATCCCCAAGCCCATCACAGATCCCCAAGCCCATCACAGATCCCCAGCCCATCACAGATCCCTCACAGATCCCCAGCCCCTCACAGATCCCCAGTCCGTGATGGACTGGGGATGGTCTGGGGATCTGCTTCACAGACCTTTACTTAAAAAAAAAAAAAAAAACTAAATTTTTTCCTGAAACTTCCCTCTTTAAAGTGAAACACACAGAGCTCACCTCTTTACCACACACAGCCACAAAGGCAAGATAATTCTTGTTGGGTAGTGTATTAGTGCTCGGAAGAACACACTTTTAATGGTTCAAAGAACGTCAGGCAAAATGGTCGGCCCTCGAGCATGTTCACTTCATCAAATCTGGCCCTCTTTGAAAAAAGTTTGGACACCCCTGCATTAGTGAAATAATAGGATTTTTATAACAGCTTACCTGTAAAATCCTTCTCTTGGAGTACATCACGGGACACAGAGCGGCATAGTAATAACTATGTGGGTTATAGGCCTACCTTCAGGTGATGGACACTGGTACGCCCAAGACAGCAAGTCCCCTCCCCTATATAACCCCTCCCATACCAGGAGCACCTCAGTTTTGTAGAAAAGCAAAAAAAGTGTCCCCAAAGAGGGGCGGGAGCTCTGTGTCCCGTGATGTACTCCAAGAAAAGGATTTTACAGGTAAGCTGTTATAAAAATCCTATTTCCTTTCTCGTACATCACGGGACACAGAGCGGCATAGTAATAACTATGTGGGATGTCCTACAGCAATGCCAAATGAGAGGAGGGAGACACCAAATATAAAGGCACCATCAGACGTGAGGACCCATACTGCAGCCTGCAGCACACTGCACCCAAAAGCGATATCCTCATTTCTTTCTCGTACATCACGGGACACAGAGCGACATAGTCATTACTATGTGGGTTATATAGATACCTTCAGGTGCTGGCACTGGCAATTTCCAAAACCGGAAGTACCCTCCCCTATATAAGCCCCTCCCATCCGGGAGTACCTCAGTTTTTTGCCAGTGTCTAAGGTGTTGGCCAAAGAGTAACATGTGTTTTCACTGGGCTTGCGTACAGGTTCTTTTATGGGCCTCAGTAAGCTGTTCCGGATCCGACCAAAAAAGCTTCATAGCTAAACGGTCGGTACCCGGGCCTTGCAAGAGAAGAGCAAGGTTTTGCCTGTAATGCCTCACTTAGGAGGGCTGGACCCTGGGATCCAGAGCTCTGGTTATACCCACGACCAAGATGTTTTCTGTGCAGGGTGCTATACAGGTCCAGGGGAGTGGAATCCTTGGGAACCCGGTCCCTGAAGGTTTAATTACAATGCCTGCCGTGAGAGGTGAAGTTTGGGCTTCTGTGGACCAAACAGAGTCCTGCGGCGAGGAAAAGGTAAGTGGGGGCCCCTCAGGAACTTGGTTCTATTGGGGGACCCCCAAGCCTAATTTGTCTTTCTGCCTGTTACCTAAGGTATTCCCGCTAATATTCTGTGCATGCCTGTTACTACTAAAAAAAATGTAAACATTTTTAATAGTGGTCAAGAAAAAAAAAAAAAAAAAAAAAAAAAATGGTAAGACCGCGGAACCTGTGTTAATCACTAGAGGCCGCTGTGGTTTTTTCTTGTAATGTGGATTTTTTCTTCCAAAGTCAAATCCAGGCAGTTGGTAAGTTCTCTGCTGGGAAACGGTTTCCTCTGCCCTGTTGCTGCGGTCATCCATCCCCGGGCCCTGCGGCAAACAGGACCCTGGCTCCCATCTAGTTCCTTATTTTTAAAAAAGAGCGCCGAAGGCGCACGTGCCCGCGCCTCTATATATATATAGAGGCGACCGGGAAAAAGGGGCGGAGCTGGTGGATGACGCTCGGTGCGCGCCGCGGCACTTCTGCGCATGTGCGGGCGTCCAGCGTGTTTAAAGGCACAGTTACAAGTGTCAGCTGGCTATTGAAGTGCACAGACAGAGCTAGCAACAGTAAAATAAGGCACACAGAGGCGGTTGATGCAGGCATCCCCTGGAAAGGCACTTTAGTAGACACCAACTGTTATATAGCAGCAATTGTGCTAGACTATTATCAGTGAAAGTGGTGTGTTACGGCTGGAATACCTCAGCTTTGGGCTTAGGAATATGCCGTCCAAAGGCTCCGGAACTAAATCTTCCAGGAAGCGAAGGGGGTCTCCATCGGGCTCTGAGGATCTTGGGCATGCTTCTGCTGCACCAGTCTCCCCTGAAAATTCAGAGGTTAGTGACCGTAGAGACCCCGCAGGAGTACCTGGTACTGTGGCTGTCCTCAGTTCACCTGCTCCTGTGTATGTAACAGAGGAGGTTTTTTCCTCAGCTCTGGGAGGATTGGAAGAGAGATTGACAACATTGATCGCTGCCTCCCTGTCAGAGGGAAAGCGCGCCCGATCTCCGTCTCCTCCCTCAGAGTACCTGTTAGCGGAGCAACAGTCCCATACAGGGATCGACCTGCCTGAAGGGGATCAGGATGAGGTTGATTCTGTTATAGAGGAATCAACAGTAGAGGAACCTTTCTCAGCATCTCAAGCTGAAAGATTATGGGTTCAGTCCCTGACTAACATGGTCCGATCAGCATTTAAAATGCCCCTTGCGGAGCCATCAACCACTACTGTCTCCTCGCTGGGGTCGCTAAAAGCTCCCCAGACTGTTTGTTCCTTTCCACTTCACCCTTTACTGGAAGGGCTCATTTACCAGGATTGGGAGCATCCTGATAAAATATTTACTCCCCCCAAGAGATTTCCGGTGGTCTATCCCATGGAGGATAAGTTCATCAAAAAATGGAGGGTCCCTACAGTGGACGCAGCCATCTCTTGTGTGAATAAATCACTGACATGTCCAGTAGATAATGTCCAAATGTTCAAGGACCCAATAGATAAAAAATTGGAGTCCTTATTAAAGGCTGCTTTCTCTACAGCAGGCTTGGCGACACAACCAGCAGTGGCAGCTATTGGGGTCTGCCAAGCAGTGAAGGATCAGTTAAAACAGGTCTTAAGGGACTTGCCGGATCAGCAGGCCCTTGCCCTAGCTGATCTACCTAGAGCCTTATGCTTTGCGGTTGACGCCATAAAGGATTCAATCCAGCAGGCCTCCCGCCTTACGCTGTCTGTAGTACATATGCGTAGGCTTCTATGGCTCAAGAACTGGTCTGCTGAAGCTCCCTGTAAAAAATTGCTGGTTAGCTTCCCATTTCATGGTGAACGCTTATTCGGGGAAGACCTGGACAAATATATCCAGAAAATTTCCAGCGGTAAAAGCACACTCTTGCCGGTTAAAAACAGAGTTAGAGGTCCCTCTTTTAAGAGGCCTGCTTCCCCAGTCCCTGGGGCATCGGCTGTGAAACAGTTCCGACGGCCTCCTCGGTCAAATCCCGGGGGGTAAAAATCAGGGACAATCGCAGGGTAACAAGAAACCCTGGGTCAGGAGAGGTACAAAACCTCCCCAAAAGTCAAATTCATGAAGGGTTGCCCCCACTCAATCGGGTGGGGGGAAGACTCCAGTTGTTCGCAGAGACCTGGCGGGACACGATCAGAGACAGATGGGTGCTCTCCGCAGTAAGTCTGGGATACAGATTGGAATTAAAAGACTCTCCTCCTTCCCATTTTATGAGGTCAAACGTGCCAAGGGATCCCCGGAAGAGAGGATCCCTCTTATTGGCACTAGAACAACTATTGCTCCAAGGAGTAATTATGGAGGTTCCCCTGGAAGAATGGGGGTTCGGGTTTTACTCAAACCTCTTTACAGTCCCGAAGCCAAACGGGGACGTGAGGCCCATATTAAATCTAAAAGGGCTAAACAAATTCCTACATATCAGGACTTTCCGGATGGAGTCGATCCGATCGGTGGCCACTGCCCTACAGGGGGAGGAATGGTTAGCCTCGATCGACATCAAAGATGCTTATTTGCACATTCCCATCTTTCCAGTCCACCAAAAATTTCTACGCTTTGCAGTAGAAGGGCGCCATTTTCAGTTCAGAGCCTTACCCTTCGGTCTGGCCACAGCACCACGAGTGTTTACAAAAATTCTGGCCCCATTATTGGCCAATCTAAGAACACAAGGTGTAACGATAATGGCATATCTAGACGACTTGTTGCTGATAGACCACTCAGTGGAAAAACTAGAAGTGGTCGTTCACAAGACAATCAAGTATCTGGAATCTCACGGTTGGATTATCAACCGAGACAAGTCAGCCCTAAAACCAGTCAAAAGTCTGGAATACTTGGGGCTAAGGCTGGATTCAGACCAGAGAAAAATTTTCTTGCCTCAAGAAAAGGTGTCGTCTTTGAGAGATTTGATCCACCTAGTGGATACAAAAAGACACCCGTCCATACGCCTGTGTATGAGGCTGCTGGGAAAAATGGTGGCATCTTTCGAAGCAGTACCCTACGGTCAATTCCATTCAAGGAATTTGCAAAGGGCCATACTGTCAGCCTGGAACAAAAAAGTTCAGGCCCTAGACTTACCAATGTCCTTGTCCCCTTCCGTTCGCAAGAGCCTCCGTTGGTGGTTGGTTCCCCAGAATCTGGAAAAAGGAAAATCCTTCAGTCCGATTTCTTGGAAGGTGGTCACTACAGATGCCAGCCTTATAGGCTGGGGAGCAGTACTGGAGCAATGGTCTCTCCAGGGCAGATGGTCGGATGCAGAAAAGGCCCTGCCCATCAATCTCTTAGAGATACGAGCAGCCCGGTATGCCCTAGTAGCATGGACATCCAAACTCCAAGGGTCCCCTGTCAGAATTCAATCAGACAATGCCACGGTAGTGGCATATATCAATCATCAGGGTGGCACCAGGAGTCGTGCAGCCCAGAGGGAAGTAAATTACATCCTGAAATGGGCAGAAAGATATGTCCCAGCCATATCCACAGTATTCATTCCAGGAGTGGAGAATTGGAAGGCGGACTTTCTAAGTCGCCAACAATTATGCCCAGGGGAATGGTCCCTTCACCCCGAGGTTTTCCGGACAATATGTCAGCGGTGGGGAACACCGGATGTAGATCTGCTAGCATCCAGATTCAACGCAAAGGTGGACAGGTTTGTCTCTCGGACAAGGGATCCCCTAGCTTGCGGCTCGGATGCCCTAGTGTTCCCTTGGGATCAGTTCAAGCTGATATATGCATTCCCACCGCCACAATTGTTACCTCGATTACTCCGCAGAATCAGGGTGGAAAAGAAACCAGTGATTCTGGTGGCTCCAGCGTGGCCCCGAAGAGCATGGTACGCGGAGATTGTAAAAATGTCTGTGGGGAGTCCTTGGACCCTCCCACATCGTCCGGACCTGCTTTTGCAAGGACCGATATACCACCCTTCCTTACCAGCCCTAGGTTTGACGGCCTGGCTATTGAAGCCCACATTCTAAAAAAGAGAGGGCTCTCTAATCCTGTGGTATCTACCATGATCAATGCCAGGAAGCCGGTATCCAGGCAGATCTACTATAGAATCTGGAAGGCGTACATCGCTTGGTGTGAGGCCAAGAAATGGCATCCACGTAAGTACGTAATAGGTAGGATTCTGGACTTCCTACAGTGGGCTGTAGATAGGAAGTTTGCCTTGAGTACTATCAAGGGTCAGATTTCGGCCTTGTCAATATTTTTTCAAAGGCCCTTGGCTTCGCATTCACTAGTCAAAGCTTTTATACAAGGAGTGATGCGTATTAGCCCTCCGGTTAATATTCCCATATGTCCAAGGGACTTAAACCTGGTTCTGTCGGTTCTACAGAAACAACCATTTGAACCATTACAGCACATTTCCTTGGTTCTTCTCACCAAGAAATTGATTTTTCTAGTAGCCATTTGTTCGGCTAAAAGAGTGTCGGAATTAGCAGCTATGTCCTGTAAGGAGCCATATCTGGTTATCCATAAGGACAGAGTAGTGTTACGTCCTCATCCAGCCTTTCTTCCTAAGGTGGTATCGAGGTTTCATTTGAACCAAGATGTGGTTCTTCCTTCCTTTTTCCCCAAACCTAGTTCGGTAGAGGAAAAGTTATTACATGCTTTGGATGTAGTAAGAGCAGTTAAAGCTTATCTAAAAGCCACTGCTCAGATTCGCAGAACGGATACTTTATTTATTCTGCCGGAAGGCCCCAGAAGGGGTCAGGCAGCGTCAAAATCTACTTTAGCCAAGTGGATTCGACAGGTCATAATGCAAGCCTATGGCTTGAGAAGGAGACCGCCTCCGTTCAAAGTCAGGGCGCACTCCACGAGAGCAGTTGGAACTTCATGGGCAGTGCATCACCAGGCCTCCCTGGCCCAAATCTGTAAGGCCGCAACATGGTCTTCAGTACACACGTTTACTAGGTTCTACCAGGTGGACGTTAGAAGTCAGGAGGATGTCGCCTTTGGGCGCAGTGTGTTGCAGGCCGCAAAAGATCCTCATGTCTGATGGCGCCCAGCTTATGCATGGTGTACCCCCCCCCTCATTTGGCATTGCTTTGGGACGTCCCACATAGTAATGACTATGTCGCTCTGTGTCCCGTGATGTACGAGAAAGAAAATAGGATTTTTATAACAGCTTACCTGTAAAATCCTTTTCTTGGAGTACATCACGGGACACAGAGCTCCCACCCCTCTTTTGGGGACACTTATTGCTTTGCTACAAAACTGAGGTACTCCCTAATGGGAGGGGCTTATATAGGGGAGGGTACTTCCGGTTTTGGAAATTGCCAGTGCCAGCACCTGAAGGTATCTATATAACCCACATAGTAATGCCTATGTCGCTCTGTGTCCCGTGATGTACTCCAAGAAAAGGATTTTACAGGTAAGCTGTTATAAAAATCCTATTGTCTTCTTACATCCAACTGATAGAATTTAGTGAATGTATGGACTGAAGACCAAGTTGCGGCCTTGCAGATCTGAGCCATGGAGGCTTGGTGATGCACTACCCAAAAAGCACTGACTGCCCTGGTAGAGTGCGCTTTAATCTTAAAACGGAGGAACTTTCCCTTTCAAACCGTAAGCTTGACCAATAACTTGCCCAATACACTTTGAAATGGTAGATTTTGATGCTGCCTGACCCCTCCTGGGGCCTTCCGGCAGAACAAGCCAAACATCTGTTTTCCGGATCTGAGCAGTAGCCTTAACATAGGCCTTTACTGCTCTCACTACGTCCAAGGAATGTAGTGATTTCTTTTCTGCAGAACTAGGTTCTGGAAAAAAAGACGGCAGAACCACATCTTGGTTCAAATGAAAACTTGATACTATCTTATGCGGCGTACACACGATCGTTTTTCATGCCATTTTTTAAACCGACGTTTTTCACGTAGTTTTTTTTCATGTTTCCTCTCAAGCCCGTCTTGCGTACACACAATCATTTTAAAAAACGTTCAAGCAAAGCGCAGTGACGTACAAGACGTACGACGGCACTATACAGGGGAAGTTCCGTCCGAATGGCGCCACCCTTCACGTTAGTAAACTTTGTTGAGCGGCGATTCGCGCTTTTCAGCCTCGTGCTTTTCAGTCCGTTACAGCGTGACGAATGTGCTATCTCCATTACGAACGCTAGTTTTACCAGAACGAGCGCTCCGTCTCATACTTGATTCTGAGCATGCGCGTTTTTTCTCCTCGTGAAAGCATACACACTATAGTTTTTCACGTCGTTAAAAAAAACGACATAAAAAAAGACGTGAAAAAATAGAGCATATTCGAAATTTTTAATGCCCTTTTTTCACGTCGTTAAAAATGCTCTGGAGCATACACACGATCGGTTTTAATGCCCATTTTTAAAAATGGCATTTTTAACGGCATGAAAAACGATCGTGTGTATGGGGCATTAGAAAGAAAGGTCGGACGAGGACGTAAAACCACTCTATCCTTATGAATAATCAGATATGGCTTTTTACAGGAAAGATCAGCCAACTCTGACACTCTCCTAGCCGAGGATATGGCTACCAAAAATACCAATTTCCTAGTCAGACGGACTAAGGGAATATGAAGTAAAGGTTCAAAGGGCTGCTTTTGCAGCGCTGATAGGACCAAGTTCAGATCCCATGGACACAAGGGGGATTTAATCGGAGGTTACCCTTGTTACCCCCTGCAAAAAAACTCGAACCAGAGAGTTCGAAGCTAGTGGCCTTTGAAACAATATTGACAAGGCCGGGATTTCACCTTTGATAGTGCTCAAGGCCAGCTTCATGTCTACACCCAACTGAAGAAAGTCAAGAATTCTGCCTATGACATACTTACGAGGATGCCAACCTCTGGCTTCACACCAGGACACATATGCCTTTCAGACTCGATAATATATAGCTCTGGAGGCCGGCTTTCTTGCATTAATTAGGGTAGACACCACTGAATCTGAGAGCCCCCGATTCTTTAGAATGTGGGATTCAATAGCCAAGCCATTCAATTTAGAGTTTGTAAGGAAGGATGGAATATTGGGCCTTGTGAGAGCAGGTCTGGTCGAAGTGGAAGGGTCCATGGATCTCTTACGGACATCCTTACAATTTCTGCGTACCAAGACCTTCTGGGCAGTGTCGGCGCTACAAGAACCACCGGCTTTCTCTCCATCCTGATCCTGCGAAGGAGCAGTGGTAATAGTTGCAATGGGGGAAACGCGTAAATCAGTGAAAACTGATCCCAAGGAGTTACCAGCGCATCCGTCCCGCATGCGAGTGGGTCCCTTGTTCAGGACACAAAGTTGTCCACCCTCCTGTTGAACTTGGACGCCAAGAGATCTACGTCCGGGGTTCCCCCATTTCTGACATATGGCTAGGAAGATGTCGGAGTGAAGAGACCATTCTCCTGCAAACAACGCTTGCCAATTTTCTATTCCTGGAATGAAGACTGCAGATATGCATGGAACATGTCTTTCTGCCCAGACCAGGATTTGGTTCATCTCCCTCTGGGCAGCGTGACTTCTGGTGCCCCCTTGATGATTGATATAAGCCACAGCTGTGGCATTGTTGGATTGTATCCTGATAGGGTAACCCCGTAATTCGGATGTCCATGTCCTCTGGGCCAGGCGAGCCGCCCGAATCTCCAGAATGTTGTTGGGTAGGGCCCTTTCGGAGACGACCAGACTCCCTAAGACTGCTCCCCAACCCAGAAGACTGGCGTCTGATGTTACCACTTTC
This sequence comes from Rana muscosa, assembly GCA_029206835.1. NCBI lineage: Eukaryota > Metazoa > Chordata > Amphibia > Anura > Ranidae > Rana > Rana muscosa. Next base: position 83,830,644 of record CM055118.1, read on the forward strand.
CAGGTGACTGGAATGAAGGACTTCCCTCTTTTCAAATTTTGGGGTACCAACAGAGACTCTGATGAACCGCTGGTGTCAGAGATATTGGGAAGTCTAACGCTTTGACCTTTTTGTTCCAGGCGGAGAGGATGGTGTTTTGCAACATCCTTGAATGAAACTGGGCATATGGGATGGCTTCGAATGAGGCCACCATTTTCCCCAATGACCGCATGCAAAGACGAATGGATGGATCTCTCTTTGCCCTGACCACCTGGATCACCTCACTCAAGGAAGTGATTTTTGCCTGGGGCAAAAAGATTTTCTTTTGGTCTGCATCTATAACTAGACCTAAATATTCCAACCTTTTCACTGGTTGTAAGGCTGACTTTTCCAGGTTGAGAATCCAACCTAGAGACTCCAGATACTTGACTGTGCTGCGTACAGCCTGATTTAGGCTGGCCACTGAGTGATCCACCAGCAGCAGATTGTCCAAGTATGCTACTATCGACACTTCCTGAGCTCTTAGTCGGCCAACAGTGGAGCCAAGACCTTTGTAAATACTCGGGTGCAGTGGCCAGCCCGAAGCGCAGGAGCTTTTGATGATCGGGAAAATAGGATTTTTATAACAGCTTACCTGTAAAATCCTTTTCTTGGAGTACATCACGGGACACAGAGCGACATAGTCATTACTAATGGGTTATATAGATACCTTCAGGTGCTGGCACTGGCAACTTCCAAAACCGGAAGTACCCTCCCCTATATAAGCCCCTCCCATCCGGGAGCACCTCAGTTTTGTAGCAAAGCAATAAGTGTCCCCAAAGAGGGGTGGGAGCTCTGTGTCCCGTGATGTACTCCAAGAAAAGGATTTTACAGGTAAGCTGTTATAAAAATCCTATTTTCTTTCTCGTACATCACGGGACACAGAGCGACATAGTCATTACTAATGGGATGTCCTAAAGCAATGCCCAACGAGGGGGGGGATACACCATACATAAGCTGAGCGCTATCAGACATGAGGATCTTTTGCGGCCTGCAACACACTGCGCCCAAAGGCGACATCCTCCTGACTTCTAACGTCCACCTGGTAGAACCTAGTAAACGTGTGTACTGAAGACCATGTTGCGGCCTTACAGATTTGAGCCAGGGAGGCCTGGTGATGCACTTCCCATGAAGTTCCAACTGCTCTCGTGGAGTGCGCCCTAACTTTGAACGGAGGCGGTCTCCTTCTCAAGCCATAGGCTTGCATTATGACCTGTCGAATCCACTTGGCTAAAGTAGATTTTGACGCTGCCTGACCCCTTCTGGGGCCTTCCGGCAGAATAAACAAAGTATCCGTTCTGCGAATCTGAGCAGTGGCTTTTAGATAAGCTTTAACTGCTCTTACTACATCCAAAGAATGCAATAACTTTTCCTCTACCGAAGTAGGTTTGGGGAAAAAAGAAGGAAGAACCACATCTTGGTTCAAATGAAACCTCGATACCACCTTAGGAAGAAAGGCTGGATGAGGACGTAACACTACTCTGTCCTTATGGATAACCAGATATGGCTCCCTACAGGACATAGCTGCTAATTCCGACACTCTTTTAGCCGAACAAATGGCTACTAGAAAAATCAATTTCCTGGTGAGAAGAACCAAAGAAATATGCTGTAATGGTTCAAATGGTTGTTTCTGTAGAACCGACAGAACCAAGTTTAGATCCCATGGACATATGGGAATATTAACCGGAGGACTAATACGCATCACTCCTTGTATAAAGGCTTTGACTAGTGAATGCGAAGCCAAGGGCCTTTGAAAAAATATTGACAAGGCCGAAATCTGACCCTTGATAGTACTCAAGGCAAGCTTCCTATCTACAGCCCATTGTAGGAAGTCCAGAATCCTACCTATTACGTATTTACGTGGATGCCATTTCTTGGCCTCACACCAGGCGATGTACGCCTTCCAGATTCTATAGTAGATCTGCCTGGATACCGGCTTCCTGCCATTGATCATGGTAGATACCACAGCATTAGAGAGCCCTCTCTTTTTTAGAATGTGGGCTTCAATAGCCAGGCCGTCAAACCTAGGGCTGGTAAGGAAGGGTGGTATATCGGTCCTGGCGAAAGCAGGTCCAGACGATGTGGGAGGGTCCAAGGACTCCCCACAGACATCTTTACAATCTTCACGTACCATGCTCTTCGGGGCCATGCTGGAGTCACCAGAATCACTGGTTTCTTTTCTACCCTGATTCTGCGGAGTAATCGAGGTAACAATTGTGGCGGTGGGAATGCATATATCAGCTTGAACTGATCCCAAGGGAACACTAGGGCATCCGAGCCGCAAGCTAGGGGATCCCTTGTCCAAGAGACAAACCTGTCCACTTTTGCGTTGAATCTGGATGCTAGCAGATCTACATCCGGTGTTCCCCACCGCTGACATATTGTCCGGAAAACCTTGGGATGAAGGGACCATTCCCCTGGGCATAATTGTTGGCGACTTAGAAAGTCCGCCTTCCAATTCTCCACTCCTGGAATGAATACCGCAGATATGGCTGGGACATATCTTTCTGCCCATCTCAGGATGTAATTTACTTCCCTCTGGGCTGCACGACTCCTGGTGCCCCCCTGATGATTGATATATGCCACTGCTGTGGCATTGTCTGATTGAATTCTGACAGGGGACCCTTGGAGTTTGGATGTCCATGCTACTAGGGCATACCGGGCTGCTCGTATCTCTAAGAGATTGATGGGCAGGGCCTTTTCCGCATCCGACCATCTGCCCTGGAGAGACCATTGCTCCAGTACTGCTCCCCAGCCTATAAGGCTGGCATCTGTAGTGACCACCTTCCAAGAAATCGGACTGAAGGATTTCCCTCTTTCCAGATTCTGGGGAACCAACCACCAGCGGAGGCTCTTGCGAACAGAAGGGGACAAGGACATTGGTAAGTCCAGAGCCTGAACTTTTTTGTTCCAGGCTGACAGTATGGCCCTTTGCAAATTCCTTGAATGGAATTGACCGTAGGGTACTGCTTCGAATGATGCCACCATTTTTCCCAGCAGCCTCATGCACAGGCGTATGGATGGCTGTCTTTTTGAACCCACTAAGTGCATCAAATCTCTCAAAGACGACCCCTTTTCTTGAGGCAAGAAAATTTTTCTCTGGTCTGAATCCAGCCTTAGCCCCAAGTATTCCAGACTTTTGACTGGTTTTAGGGCTGACTTGTCTCGGTTGATAATCCAACCGTGATATTCCAGATACTTGATTGTCTCGTGAACAACCACTTCTAGTTTTTCCACTGAGTGGTCTATCAGCAACAAGTCGTCTAGATATGCCATTATCGTTACACCTCGTGTTCTTAGATTGGCCAATAATGGGGCCAGAATTTTTGTGAACACTCGTGGTGCTGTGGCCAGACCGAAGGGTAAGGCTCTGAACTGAAAATGGCGCCCTTCTACCGCAAAGCGTAGAAATTTTTGGTGGGCTGGAAAGATGGGAATGTGCAAATAAGAATCTTTGATGTCGATCGAGGCTAACCATTCCTCCCCTTGTAGGGCAGTGGCCACCGACCGGATCGACTCCATCCGGAAAGTCCTGATATGTAGGAATTTGTTTAGCCCTTTTAGATTTAATATGGGCCTCACGTCCCCGTTTGGCTTCGGGACTGTAAAGAGGTTTGAGTAAAACCCGAACCCCCATTCTTCCAGGGGAACCTCTATAATTACTGCTTGGAGCAATAATTGTTCTAGTGCCAACAGGAGGGATCCTCTCTTCTGTGGATCCCTTGGCACGTTTGACCTTATAAAGTGGGAAGGAGGGGAGTCTTTTAACTCCAATTTGTATCCCAGATTTACTGCGGAGAGCACCCATCTGTCTCTGATCGTGTCCCGCCAGGTCTCTGTGAACAACTGAAGTCTTCCCCCCACCCGATTGAGTGGGGGCAACCCTTCATGCATTTGACTTTGGGGGAGGTTTTGTACCTCTCCTGCTCCAGGGCTTCTTGTTACCCTGCAATTGTCCCTGATTTTTACCTCCGGGATTTGACCGAGGAGGCCGCCGGAACTGTTTCACAGCCGATGTCCTAGGGACTGGAGAAGCAGGCCTCTTAAAAGAGGGACCTCTAACTCTGTTTTTAACCGGCAAAAGTGTACTTTTACCGCTGGAAATTCTCTGGATATATTTGTCCAGGTCTTCCCCGAATAAGCGTTCACCATGAAATGGGAAGCTGACCAGCAATTTTTTACAGGGAGCTTCAGCAGACCAGTTTTTGAGCCATAAAAGCCTGCGCATATGTACTACAGACAGCGTAAGGCCTGATGGATTGAATCCTTTATAGCGTCCACCGCAAAGCATAAGGCTCTAGGTAGATCAGCTAGGGCAAGAGCCTGCTGATCTGGCAAGTCCCTTAAGACCTGTTTCAACTGATCCTTCACTGCTTGGCAGACCCCAATAGCTGCCACTGCTGGTTGTGTCACCAATCCTGCTGTAGAAAAAGCAGATTTTAATAAGGACTCTAATTTTTTATCTATTGGGTCCTTGAACATTTGGACATTATCCACTGGACATGTCAGTGATTTATTCACACAAGAGATGGCTGCGTCCACTGTAGGGACCCTCCATTTTTTGATGAACTTATCCTCCATGGGATAGACCACTTGAAATCTCTTGGGAGGAGTAAATATTTTATCAGGATGCTCCCAATCCTGGTAAATGAGCCCTTCCAGTAAAGGATGGATCGGAAAGGAACAAACAGTCTGGGGAGCTTTTAGCGACCCCAACGAGGAGACAGAAGTGGATGATGGCTCCGCAAGGGGCATTTTAAATGCTGATCGGACCATATTAGTCAGGGTCTGAACCCATAACCTTTCAGCATGTGATGCTGAGAATGGCTCTTCCACTGTTGATTCCTCTACAACAGAATCAACCTCATCCTGATCCCCTTCAGGCAGGTCGATCCCTGTATGGGACTGTTGCTCTGCTAACAGGCACTCTGAGGGAGGAGACGGAGATCGAGCGCTTTTTTCCTGTGACAGGAAAGCGGCGATCAATGCTGACAATCTCTCTTCCAGCCCTCCCAGAGCTGAGGAAAAAACCTCCTCTGTTACATACACAGGAGCAGGTGAACTGAGGACAGCCACAGTACCAGGTACTCCTGAGGGTGCTCTACGGTCACTAACCTCTGATTCTTCAGGGGAGACTGGTGCAGCCGAAGCATGCCCAAGATCCTCAGAGCCCGATGGAGACCCCCTATGCTTCCTGGAATTTTTAGTCCCGGAGTTTTTAGACGGCATTATTCCTAAGCCCAAAGCTGAGGTATTCCAGCCGAAATACACCACTTACTGACAATAGTCTAGCACAAATGCTGCTATAAAAACAGTTGGTGTCTACTAATGTGCCTTTCTATGGGGATGCCTGCATCAACCGCTTGCTGTATGCCTTTTTTAAATGTTGCCAGCTCTGTCTCTGCACTCCATAGCCAGCTCACAACACATAATTGTGGTTTTTAACATGCTGGGACGCCCGCACATGCGCAGAAGCGCTGCGCACAGAGCGTCATCCCCCAAGCTCCGCCCCCTTTCCCGGCTCACCTCTATATATAGAGGCGCGTGCACGCGCACGCGCGCGGCCACGTGCGCCTTCGGCACTAATTTTGAAACGGAAACCAGGGACAAGAGCCAGGGCCCCTTTTGCCGCAGGCCGGGGGATGGACGAGCATTGCAACATGGCAGAGGAAGCAGTTTCCCACAAGAGAACTCACCATCTGCCTGGACTTGCGCTGATAAAAAGAAACTAGTCCACATGACAAGAAACGTTCCACAGCGGCCTCTAGTGGATTAACACAGGCACCGCAGTCTAATATATTAAATATATATATATTTTTTTTTTTTTTCTTGACCACTATTAAAATTATTACATTTTTTAGTAGTTACAGGCATGCACAGATATTAGCGGGAATACCGTTAGGTAACAGACAGAAAGACAAATTAGGCTTGGGGTCCCCCAATAGAACCAAGTTCCTGGGGGCCCCCACTTACCTGTTCCCCGCCGCAGGACTCTGTTTGGTCCACAGAAGCCCAAACTTCACCTATCACGGCAGGCATTGTAATTAAACCTTCAGGGACCGGGTTCCCAAGGATTCCACTCCCCTGGACCTGTATAGCACCCTGCACAGAAAACATCTTGGTCATGGGTATGACCAGAGCTCTGGATCCCAGGGTCCAGCTCTCCTAAGAGAAGCATTACAGGCAAAACCTTGCTCTTCTCTGCAAGGCCCGGGTACCGACCGTTTAGCTATGAAGCTTTTTTGGTCGGATCCGGAATAGCTTACTGAGGCCCAAAAGAACCTGTACGCAAGCTCAGTGAAAAACACATGTTTCTTCTTGGCCAACACCTTAGACACTGGCAAAAAACTGAGGTGCTCCCGGATGGGAGGGGCTTATATAGGGGAGGGTACTTCTGGTTTTGGAAGTTGCCAGTGCCAGCACCTGAAGGTATCTATATAACCCATTAGTAATGACTATGTCGCTCTGTGTCCCGTGATGTACGAGAAAGAAATATAGGTACGTGCAGATACGTGTCCTTGATGACGATTGACGCTAGCAGCTCTCCCCCTTGTAGGGTGGAGACTACCGACCGAATCAAATCCATGCGAAAAGATCGGATATTAAGGAACTGGTTTAGACCCTTGAGATCTAGGATAGGTCTGACGTCCCCGTTTGGTACTGTGAAAAGGTTTGAATAGAAACCTAAGCCGTGTTTTTCTACAGGAACCTCTATGATCACGCCTTGGGTCAACAAGCGATCCAACGCCAGAAAGAGAGAACTTCTCTTTACTAGATCCTTTGGAACACTTGATCTCAGAAAACGAGGTGGGGGAAACTCTCGTAACTCCAGTATGTATCCCAGTGACACCGTGGAGAGGACCCAGTTGTCTTGAATTCTCTCCCGCCTAATCCCCAAGAACAACTGAAGCCTTCCCCCCACCCGACCGAGTGGGGGCGTCCCTTCATAATGTAGACTTGAGACCTGGTTTAGCAGGCTTACGTCCCCCCAGGGTTTCTTGTGACCCTGGGACTGACCCTGAGTCTTGCTTCCAGGTCCTGACCGGGGAGGCCGTCGGAACTGTTTAGAGGCTGATGTCCCCGGGACTGGAGAAGTAGACTGCTTAAAAGGAAGGACGCCTGCTCCTTCTTTTGACTGGCAAAAGAGTACTTTTCCCATTAGAGATTCTCTGGATATACTTGTCCAAGTCATCCCCAAACAGCCGTTCCCCGTGGAACGGAAACCCAGACATGAGTTTCTTGCAAGGTGTCTGAGCTGACCAATTTTTTTAACCACAGGAGCCTACGCATGTGTACCAACAGGAGCTTAAGGCGGGAGGCCTGATGGATTGAATCCTTAATGGCATCTACCGCAAAGCATAACGCCCTAGGCAAGTCGGCTAAGTCCTGTGCTTGCTGCGCAGGGATAACTTTCAAAACCTGCTTCATCTGATCCTTTAGAGCTTGGAAAATGCCTATAGCTGCTACTGCAGGCTGAGCTACTGCACCAGCTACAGAAAAGGAAGTCTTCAATAATGTCTCCAACCTCTTATCCGTTGGATCTTTAAACATCTGCACATTGTCTACCGGACAAGTCAGACTTTTGTTCACACAGGAGATAGCTGCGTCCACTACTGGCAAACTCCATCTTTTGGTGAACTTCTCCTCCATAGGATGCAGAAAATAAAATTTCTTAGGAGGAAGAAAATGCTTATCTGGATGCTCCCAATCCTGATAAATAAGCCCCTCTAGTAAAGGGTGAGTAGGAAAAGAACAATAAGCCTGAGGAGCCTTTAACCACTTAACGACCGCTCACTGTATATATACGTCAGCAAAATGGCACGGACAGGCACAATCACGTACCTGTACGTGACTGCCTTCGTATGGGTGGGGGGTCCCATCGGACCCCCCTCCGGTACAGTGAGCGGTGGTTATCCGTTTGGGAGCGATCCGTGATGAGGGAGCGGCCATTCGTTTCTGGCCACCCCCTCGCGATCGCTCCCAGCGAATGATATGCTTCCTCTGCTGTGTAAATGTAAACACAGGCAGAGGAAGTGATGTCATCTCTCCTCGTGGCGGTCTTTTCGTCCGCAGCTCCGAGGAGAGAAGACACAAGTTAGTGCACCAACAGCCCACTGACACGTAGGCACACATTTCACCCCTCAGTCACCCCCAGGTCACCCCCCAGCTACAATGTCACTGATTGCAGTGATCATTTATTTACTAATCGCTGCATTTAGCATCATCTGTGACAGTAAAAAGTTGCAGGGCAGTTAGGTTTAGGCCCCTTTAGGTCCAGGGTAGCCCCCTAACCCCCCCTAATAAAGATTTAACCCCTTGATTACCCCCAGGTAACCCTTTCATCCCTTATCGCCAGCGTCACTAAGCAATCGTTTTTCCGATCGCTGTATTAGTGTCGGTGGTGCCCCTAGGTAGCAAGTTTTTTTTTTTAGGTTCGCCGCAGGTTTTTATAGCATCAGGTACCCCCATATATTATATAATAAAGGTTTAACCCCTTTATCGCCCCTAGAGTTAACCCTTTCACCAGTGATCACTGTAATAAGTATCACTGGTGACACTGGTTAGTCAGTTAGTTATTTAGGTTACCCGTCAGGTTTTTATATAGCGCCAGGTACCCCCATATATTACCTAATAAAGGTTTTAATCCCCTGATTGCCCCTAGTTAACCCTTTCACCAGTGATCACCGTATAAGTGTTACGGGTGACGCTGGTTGGTTAGTTTGCTTTTTATAGCATCAGGGCACCCGCCATATATAACCCAATAAAGGTTTAACCCCCTGATCGCCCGGCGGGTGATATCAATTAGGTTTTAGCGCCAGAGAGGGTCTGCGTCGCCCCAGGCAGCGTTAGGTTAGTGCCAGAAACGCTAACACCCACGCGCAAAGCATACACCTCCCTTAGTAGTATAGTATCTGAACAGATCAATATCTGATCTGATCAGATCTATACTAGCGTCCCCAGCGGTTTAGGGTTCCCAAAAATGCAGTGTTAGCGGGATCAGCCCAGATACCTGCTAGCACCTGCATTTAGCCCCTCCACCCAGCCCAGCCCACCCAAGTGCAGTATCGATCGATCACTGTAACTTACCAAACACAACACACATAACTGCAGCGTTCGCAGAATCAGGCCTGATCCCTGCGATCGCTAACAGTTTTTTTTGTAGCGTTTGATATATTTGCTGACGACAGTCAGGTGCTTTTTTTCCTGTGAATCTTACTAGTGTACCCCTAAATTTAGAGCCCAAAATGGCAAATCGAAGGTACACTAGTAAAGAGGCCTACGAGATTCTGAGCATGACAGATAGTGAAGAGGAGGTCACGGATCTGTCAGATTCAGGCTCAGAATACCTTCCCGTAGAAGACAGCGGCTCCATGTCAGATAGCCCGGGCGACGAAGATGAGGTCCCTGCTAAGGTCAGGCGTACCCGATCCCATTCTTCTGAGGTTGTTGAGGAGCAAGAACCGCAGGTCTCTCGTATCATGGAGCAGAGTAGTACTAGCGCCGCTATTCCTTCTGGTGAACTGGCAAGCACAAGTGGCCTAGTACAGCCTGGGTGTACATCCAGCACGGCAGTATCACGTGGTGACGTGGCGAGTCCCATAAGTGCAGTTCAAGCTGGCGACGTGGCAAGCACAAGTAGTGTCCCGCTGCCACCAAGAAGAAGAAGACAAAGGCAGGCCCGTCGTGCCCATAGTGCCCTTCCTGCAGAATTCGTCTATCCTGATTGGGTCCCCACCACTTCTGCAGCACCCGTACTTCCCCCATTCACTGCCCAACCCGGTATTCAGGTGGAAACAGCTGATTTTATACCACTTGATTTTTATTCGCTATTTTTCACGGAAGATCTCTATAGATCTATTGTGGACCAGAGTAATTTATATGCTGGTCATATCATCGCCGCTAATCCCCAGTTGCCTTCCATTGCCAGAGATTGGAAACCAATTACGGTTTCCGAATTTAAGACCTTTCTGGGCCTTTCCCTCAACATGGGCACACATAAATTTTCGTCAATACATGCTTATTGGTCCACACACCCAATTGACCACATGCCCGTGTTCTCTGCCTCCATGCCCAGGAAACGATACGAGCAGATTTTGCGGTTCATGCACTTCAACGACAATGAACTTTGTCGTCCACGTGGAGACCCTGAATACGACCGGCTCTACAAAATTCAACCACTTCAACGAACGTTTTGCAGCCTTGTTTATTCCCGATCAAGTTGTCTGCATTGATGAGTCCCTGATTACATTTTCTGGCCGCTTGTCTTTCAAGCAGTACCTTCCCAGCAAGCGTGCCAGATACGGGGTCAAGCTCTATAAGTTCTGTGACAGGGCAACAGGCTATGTATGGAGCTTTACGGTTTATGAGAAAAAGATAGTCAGGTTGAGCCGGTCAACTGCCAGGATTACATAGGGAGCGCTGGCAAGATAGTGTGGAACTTGGTGTCACCCTTATTCGGAAAGGGGTACCACTTGTATGTGGACAATTATTACACGAGCGTGCCAATTTTTAGTCACTTGTTTGATTATCAGATTGGAGCATGTGGCACCGTGCGACCTAATCGCCGGGGCTTTCCCCAGGGGCTTGTAGATTCCCGTCTTAGGCTGAGGGAGGGAGCCTGCTTGAAGTGTAATAATTTGCTCGCTGTGAAGTGGAGGGATAAGAATGTTTTCCTTCTTACCTCCCTTCATGCAGACACGACAGTCCAAATTCGTACGGCGACTGGTGTTGTGGAGAAACCCCTTTGTGTCCACGAATATAACCAAAATATGGGAGGGGTGGACCTCAACGACCAGAAGTTGGCGCCATATCACATTGCCCATAAAGCGAGACGCTGGTACAAAAAAGTGTCTCTATCCTTATTCCAATTGGCTTTGCTGAACGCTCATGTGCTATACAGAGCTTCAGGCGGGACTTTATCTCTCCTAAAATTCCAGGATGAGATAGTCACAGAACTCCTGTATCCAGGCGGTTCTGCACCTCCCCATCCCCTACCAAATGCAGTAAGCCGGCTGCATGAGAGACATTATCCGTATGTCCTCGAGAGTACCCCTACCCAACGAGCCCTCCAAAAAAGATGTCGTGTCTGTAGCAAGCGCGGATTTAGGCGTGACACCCGTTATTTTTGTCCACTCTGTCCTGACAATCCTGGTCTGTGCATTGGTAAATGTTTTGAACGCTACCACACAAAAGTGAAGTTTTAGCATAGGGTACAGCATTGCACAGAACAGGACACACTTACACAGGGTCTCCCAAGATGCCATCACATTTTGAGAGACCCGAACCGTTACAATTGAGTAAAAACAAAGTGTAAAAAAAAAAAAAAAAAAAAAAAAAACCACGTAAAAAACAAAAACACAAAAAAAAAAAAAATTTTTTTAAAAATAGTTGTCGTTTTGTTGTTCTCTCTCTCTCTCTCTATTGTTCTGCTCTTTTTTACTGTATTCTATTCTGCAATGTTTTATCATATTGCTTTTCAGGTATGTAACTTTTTGTTTTCAGGTACGCCATTCAGTTGCAGCGTGGATTTATTTATCTTGACAGCAACAACGTTTGCTCCCACGATACATAAAGCCATGACTCCAACGCTGTAGGAGGTGATTTCACCACCACAGTAAAAAAAAAAAAAAGAGCATATATGCCGAAGCATGGGGGCAGCAGGGGCGGAGGAGCGATTTTGCTCCTAATGCCGCGTACATACGGTCGAAATTCCGACGGAGGCTTGCCCGTGGAAAAGTCCGACCGTGTGTACGCGGCATAACTTTTTTGCGGCATATAAATGGTGCATGTATGCCCATCATTAGAAGTGGGTGGATGAAGGGAGGTATTCTAATGGTGGGCATACCCACCGATCAATCTCTTTTTTTCATTCAGCTAACAGGCTGCATGAAAAAAAAGATTACAATACATGTTCAACAAGGACCAGCAACGTACTGGTATGTTGCTGGATTTTGAATGGTTATACCAGAATGATGCCTGCGGGTTTAGGTATCATCTTGGTATCATTCTTTTCAGCCAGCGGTCGGCTTTCATGTAAAAGCAATTATAGCAGCTAATTAGCCTCTAGACTGCTTTTACAAGCAGTGGGACGGAATGTCCCCCCCCCCCCCTGATATAAACAGCGCCATTGGGAAATTGGGAAAGCATTTTATCACACCGATCTTGGTGTGGTCAGATGCTTTGAAGGCAGAGGAAAGATCTAGGGTCCAACCCCCCATTTTTTTTCAAAAAAAGAGTACCTGTCACTACCTATTGCTATCATAGGGTATATTTACATTCCCTGAGATAACAATAAAAATGGTAAAAAAAAATAAAAAAATGGAAGGAACAGTTTCAAAATAAAATAAAAAAAGCAAACTAAATAATAAAAAATAAATAAAAAAAATAGCACCCCTGTCCCCCCCCTGCTCTTGCGCAAAGGCGAACGCAAGTGTCGGTCTAGCGTCATATGTAAACAGCAATTGCACCATGCATGTGAGGTATCACCGCGAAGGTCAGATCGAGGGCAGTCATTTTAGCAGTAGACCTCTGTAAATCTAATGTGGTAACTTGTAAAGGCTTTTAAAAATGCATGTAGTTTGTCGCCGCTGCGCGTTTGTGCGCAATTTTAAAGCATGTCGTGTTTGGTATCCATGTACTCGGCCTAAGATCCTCTTTTTTATTTCATCAAACATTTGGGCAATATAGTGTGTTTTAGTGCATTAAAATAAAAAAAAGTGTATTTTTTCCCAAAAAAATGCGTTTGAAAAATCGCTGCGCAAATACTGGGTGGAAAAAATAAAGCAACACCCACTATTTTAATCTGTAGGGCCTTTTCTTTAAAAAAATATATAATGTTTGGGGGTTCAACGTAATTTTTTTGCAAAAAAAAATAAATGTTTTCATGTAAACAAAAAGTGTCAGAAAGGGCTGTGTCTTCAAGTGGTTAGAAGAGTGGATGATGTGTGACATAAGCTTCCTAATGTTGTGCATAAAATGCCAGGAAGGTTCAAAACCCCCCCAAATCACCACATTTTGGAAAGTAGACACCCCAAGCTATTTGCTGAGAGGCATCTTGAGCCCGTTGAATATTTTTTTTTTTTTTGTCCCAAGTGATTGAATAATGACAAAAAAATAAATAAAAAAATGTACAAAAAGTTGTCACTAAATGATATATTGCTCAAACATGCCATGGTTATATGTGGAATTGCACCCCAAAATACATTCTGTTGCTTCTCCTGAGTACGGGGATACCACATGTGTGGGACTTTTTGGGAGCCTAGCCGCGTACAGGACCCCGAAAACCAAGCACCGCCTTCAGGCTTTCTAAGGGTGTAAATTTTTGATTTCACTCCTCACTGCCTATCACAGTTTCGGAGGCCATGGAATTCCCAGATGGCACAAAACCCCCCCCCCCCCCAAATGACCCTATTTTGGAAAGTAGACATGCCAAGCTATTTGCTGAGAGGTATGGTGAGCATTTTGCAGATCTCGCTTTTTGTCACAAAGTTTTGAAAATTGAAAAAAGAAAAAAAATAAATATTTTCTTTCTTCATTTTCAAAAACAAATGAGAGCTGTAAAATACTCACCATGCCTCTCAGCAAGTATCTTGGTGTGTCTACTTTCCAAAATAGGGTCATTTGGTTTTTTTTTGTGCTATCTTGGCATTTTATGGCCTTCAAAACTGTGATGGGTAGTGAGGAGTGAAATCAAAAATTTACGCCCTTAGAAATCCTGAAGGCGGTGTCATTATTATTGTATAAAAATAAAATATTCAATGGGCTCAACATGCCTCTCAGCAAATAGCTTGGTGTGTCTACTTTCCCAAATGGGGTCATTTTGGGGGGGTTTTGTGCCATCTTGGCATTTTATGGCCTTCAAAACTGTGATAGGTAGTGATAGGTAGTGAGGAGTGAAATCAAAAATGTATGCCCTTAGAAATCTTGAAGACGGTGCTTGGTTTTCGGGCTCCCAAAAAGTCCCACACATGTGGTATCCCCGTACTCAGGAGAAGCAGCAGAATGTATTTTGGGGTGTAATTTCACATATGCCCATGGCATGTGTGAGCAATATATCATTTAGTGACAACTTTGTGCAAACAAAAAAAAGTTTGTTATATTCCCGCAACTTGTGGCAAAATATAAAATATTCCATGGACTCAACATGCCTCTCAGTAAATAGCTTGGAGTATCTACTTTCCAAAATGGGGTCATTTGGGTGGGTTTTGTGCTATTTTGGCATTTTATGGCCTTTGAAACTGTGATAGGTAGTGAGGAGTGAAATCAAAAATTTGCGCCCTTAGAAATCTTGAAGGCGTTGCTTGGTTTTCGGGGTCCGTACGCGGCTAGGCTCTCAAAAAGTCCCACACATGTGGTATCCCCGTACTCAGGAGAAGCAGCAAAATGTATTTTGGGGTGCAATTCCACATATAACCATGGCATGTGTGAGCAATATATCATTTAGTGACAACTTTTTGTAAATTTTTTATTTTTTTTTGTCATTATTCAATCTACTTGGGACAAAAAAAAAATATTCAATGGGCTCAACATGCCTCTCAGCAATTTCCTTGGGGTGTCTACTTTCCAAAATTGGGTCATTTGGGGGGGTTTTGTACAGCCCTGCCATTTTAGCACCTCAAGAAATGAGATAGGCAGTCATAAATTAAAAGCGGTGTAAATTCCAGAAAATGTACCCTAGTTTGTAGACGCTATAACTTTTGCGCAAACCAATATACGCTTATTGACATTTTTTTTACTAAAGACATGTGGCTGAATACATTTTGGCCTAAATGTATGACTAAAATGTAGTTTATTTGATTTTTCTTATAATAAAAAGTAGAAAATATGTTTTTTTTTTCAAAATTTTCGGTCTTTTTCCGTTTATATCGCAAAAAATAAAAATCGCAGAGGCAATCAAATACCATTAAAAGAAAGCTCTATTTGTGGGAAGAAAAGGACGCAAATTTCGTTTGGGTACAACATTGCATGTCCGCACAATTTCCAGTTAAAGCAGCGCAGTGCCAAATTGTGAAATCACCTCTGGTCATTATGGTCCGTATTGGTCCGGTCCTTAAGTGGTTAAGGAACCCAAAGAAGAAACCAACCTCTCAGTAAGAGACTGTACCAATAACTTTTCAGTTTGTGAAGCTGAAAATGGTTCCTCTAAAGTGGACTCTTCAGAAGCAGACACTTCAGAGTGCTCCTCTCTGCTTGGTCCCCTGAGGGCAAATCAGCCTCTTCTGGAGACAACTGCTCCGCCGTTAGGAACTCCGAAGGAGGAGAGGGAGACCTGGCGCGCTTCTTCTCTGGAAGGGAAGACGCGATCAATGCCGCCAATTTCTGTTCCAATTCCCCCAGGGCTGAAGCAAAAATCTCTTCCGTAACATAAGCAGGAGCGGATGGGTTGAGGGGCGATGCAGCACCCAGAAACCTCGATGGCTCACCTTGGGCAACTACCTCTGAATTATCAAGGAAGGCCAGGACAGCGGAAGCATGACAGAGATCCTCAGAGCCCGATGGCGAACCCTTTAGTTTCTTAGGAATTTTAGTCCCAGAACTTTTGGAAGGCATAGTCTCAGCACAAAGCAGAGGTACTCACAATTAATTTAGCATCAACTGCTGATCAATAGTTCAGCGAATAAGCTGCTATTAATGACCAACCTAATGCAGCGCTAGATGTGTCTGGGAAATGCCTGTATACACCAGCCTGGAGGATGCCTGTATTATCTGTATTGCTTGCATTTTATACAACCAGTAAATGCCACTCCAGAGCGCTTCAGTGTCCCTCCGTCAGCCAGAGTGTTTATGGACAGACTGAGCCTTTTAAACACAGGGCTGCTCTGAGCCTGTGCCGAGGAGACGCTGACGTCAGCGCGGCAGGCTCTGCCCCATCTCCTCCCTGTTTCTGACGTGCCTCTGTATGAAGTCAGAGTTTCCTGCGCGCACGTGCCGGCGCTTGCCGCGCTGAGGAGGAAGGAGGGAGAGAGCGGCGCGAGTGGGTGTGAACCGCTCCGAGGATGGCTGTCAGCCAAGGACACCATCCAAGCGCAAGCATGGGAAGGCAAGTTAACCACCACAACTCTATCCTACTTAAATAGGAGAGCTTTCAGGCAACACCCGGGACTTAAATAGCAGACTTAAAAGAACTAGATTTAGTCATTGTGGGTGACAGACTATGGTAACCAGCCTTTTGTCATGAGCCAAATGTATTTGCTTAAATAGACATAAAAGGGCCAAAAAGCACCACCTGGTGGTAATTTAACAAATGCCATAGCTTAAAGGAGAAAGGTCCTCTGTTTGAACAAAATTCCACAGGGACCATCCCTACTTGGCACAAACAGACATGTTAGCAACAGGCATGTTACTGCTACAGGCATGACACACTAGCACTATGGAAGGGCTTCCTGTTGAACCAAGTTCCACAGGGACCTCCACTTACCTTCCTCGCCGCAGGGCTCCGCTGGTAACAGATAGCCCAATCTTCTCCCATCACGGCGGGTTATGTCATAGGACCTTCAGGAACCGGGTTCCAAACTAGGATTTCCATTCCCCTGGACCTGTACCGCATCCTGCCAGAGACTTTTGGTATTTGGTCGGACCAAAGTACTGGAAACCAGGATCCAGCCCTCCAATGAGAGGCATTACAGGCAAAACCTCGTTCTTCTTAACCGAGGCCCGGGTACCGTCCACTTTGGCCTCAGTGGCACTTTGGACGGATCCGGTAAGTAGCTTGCTTGGCCCCGAAAGACCTTTCAGCAACGTTTCTTGAAACATAAGTTAACTGTGACCAACACCTTAGACACTGGTGAAAAAACTGAGGTACTCCCAGTATGGGAGGGGTTACATAGGGGAGGGGACTTCCTGTCTTGGGCGTGCCAGTGTCCATCACCTGAAGGTAGGCCTATAACCCACATAGTTATTACTATGCCGCTCTGTGTCCCGTGATGTACGAGAAAGGAAAATGAACTTTTGCACGATATTCTAATTTTTCGAGGATCACCTGTAGATATGGTAGACTTCTGGCATGCTTTTATTTGGTTCTTTTTCTGTAAAAGCTTTTTTTTTGGCACCCTTCTATATGGATCAATGTTATGCAGAGTTCCTCATGGCTGACTGGTGCACCATTAATTTAATCCAAATCGACACACACACACAAATGGCAACTATTTTGACTAAATGGACAAGAACAACCCCAGAACTCTGTATAAATACCTTTTTTGTCTTGGGAGTCTCCATTTTCAGGTGTAGACCCACTGCCCCCATCTGAATCTGGAAAAAAAAGAAAGCAGAGGTGGAAAACAGAACTAAGGTTCAAAGGCCCATAATAAAATCAATTGCATATTTTGTATGCTAAACATCTTCATAAACCTTCTTGTTGAACAAAAAAACATCTTCATAAACAATGCTGTGTTTATGAAGACTGCTTTTTTTTTTTGGTCCTTTGTAGTTTATATAGATTACCAAGCATACAAAATAGCAACATTTCCCATGTGTGGGCAACAACTACTGCTACCAAACTATTTCATCTACTTTGGTTAATAAATAAAATACACTTAAAAATATGGTCTAATCTAAATGTTTGAAAGTGATCTACATGTTTAAAAATAAGCAAGACACCTTAACCTGAATGATGGCACAATGGCTGCTTAAAACACTCATTGGGTGGTCTGTTCCCACACAATAAAAATAACTAACCTGGGAACTCACTCTGCAGAATAAGATCCAGTTCGGAGAGAAAAGGAGATACTGCAGTCAGAAAGAGAGGGGACAAAGTTCAGGGTGGCAGGAGGACAAGAGAAAAAGATGAGGAGAATAAAAGATGGGAAAGTCAAATAAAGATAACTTCTATTAAAGTGGACCTAACACGGCCTTGTAGGTGCCTAGAGCAACAACAATGCTGGACCTAAAAGAACCTGTTTTTGCTTTCAAACTGATCCCTCCGTTCATCCAAGGCCTTGGCTGTGCACAGGCCCTCAAATCTGTCACCAAGTCAAGATTAAGCCCTGTATTACTGACCTTTTATTACCATAGGCACATTTTGGTAGTAAGTCAGGTGGTCAGCTACATTTAAATGAGCATCCTTTATCTGACTGTGGAAGACGGAAATGTCAATCTCATCTAAATACATTGATAAATCACAAATCAGAACAGATACAGTCTTAGTCATTAAGGCAATGCAAATATCAATAGAATGTGCATATTTCAGTAACAAACATGTTTACAACCAATACTGCTTTAGCTGCATGAAGATCTAAACCTGGGCATAGACGGATCAAAATCCGGTAAATTTTTATCACTGTGTGGCATTGCCAGTCCCTTTTTGACAGAAGTCAATAGTTAGATCAACTTCTGTCAAAAGGACCATCTGGAAAACTTGTCGGTCAACGGCTGTCGCCAACTAGCTGCAGCTATTGACCACTGTACTATGACAGCAAAGAGTCCCCCTGCCATAACACATGTCCTGGCTGGGGGGGATTTCCCACATCTGTGTGGATGGTTTCCACTGCGGGTCCGCAACTGTTCCCGCAGCTGCAACCACCCACACAGAGAAATGCAGATATGTGCAGGTGCCAATAATCCGAATGGCATCCCGCACTGCACTTGCGGTTCCCGTGTGGGGTGCGATTCCGGAAATGCTGCAGGGACCTTTTTCCTGCATTTCAGGAGGCACGGCAGCCCACTCAAATGAATGGGCTGCTAGGCACATGCAAAACGCAGCTTGCAGAGCGGCATCAATGTAATCCTGGGCTATTCATAAATTTAATGTGATGTTAACACTTAGCCAATACTTGTTGCAGTTTTTTCTCTACATCAGGCTGTCAGACAACCAGGAGGGTGATAATCTAAGATCACAAAAAACTACACCTATGCAAAGCTGATCAACGTTATTACATTGTGGATTGAGCAGAAATTAACTCTGAAAACCGATGCCAGGCTCATGAAAACACTCATTCAAAGAAAATGCATAAAGAATAGACATCCGTTTTAATATGAATGCCCACTCCTGCATCATAATAAAGCAGACTTACTTGATTTAATGGTTAGTTGTGCTCTGCCTGTCAGAACAGAGGTGTCAAGCTGTATGACTACTCTATCATCAACTTGAGCTTAGTGGATGAATTAGGTGAAGGTACAATCCTGCACAGGGCTTTTTTTTTTCTTTTTTGCTTTCTGTGCTCCATTGAGGGGATTCTCCTCCACTTTCTGCCCTTATTATTCCTGTTCCAGTGACCAGATAACATTTTGTGTAGCGCCCTTCTAGATTAGGTGCTAGAGTGAGTGTATATAATTTTTGGTTTCTTTGCTTAACAGGGAGACAGCTAGGCTGTCTGCCCAACAGAGAGCTGTCATTGTTTAGTGAGGTCTGCTTAGTATGCTCTGGGGCTGCTCATGCTGTCTTGAGGTTTCACACTGATCCAATAGCTATGGAGTATATTGGATGGTCGGAGGAATACTGGCAGATAAGAGCATGGATGTCTGTACAGCCCTGGCCAATTAGAAGGGGGTGTGCCCCAAGGCATGCTGGGTACCTGTATTTATATCTTAAGAGCACCTGGGCTGGGGGTCAAGTCTCCCTCTGGAGAGAGAGGTCCAGGTGGGGAGGGGGCTGCTGCCTCTCCCCAGCACAGGCTGCCATGTGGCCTCAGGTGGTCGACCTGAGGGCCCGAAACACTGACGCTAAAACCCATGGTTCTTTTGACAGCTGACGGAGGGAGGATGTCCACAGATCCTGTCTGGTATCACGGAGCAAGGTGACCTGCGGCCAGGGCCTTGTGAGTACAGACCCCCTAAAGGGATCCTAGAGACTGCTGTTGCTAAAATCCCCCTCTTGGTCCTAAAAGTCAGCATACTGGGTGTAAGCTAAAGGGGACACTAGCTAGTGTCTTGAAGAAACGAATTCCACTAAATTCCTTCTGCTACAAAGGGACTTGCTTAATTCTGTACAGCCTGCTGCATAGTGCTACTGACAGTCTGCTACACAGTTCTATTAAGAAGTTGTCCTCGCTGTGAATAGTTAATTTGGAGTATCCTACCAATTCCCTTCTCCTATCCAAGTTCTCCAAAAAAAAACATAAAAGCACATCCCCTAGACCGGTAACTGGAGACAAGGAGCGGAAGAGTGTGTGCACCTGGCTGTGTGAAGATACCCTGTGACTGGCTGTGGATTAATCAGAGGGAGACCCAGGCACAAAAATTTGAGCAGGTCCCGCAGGGGTAGCGCTACATTTGTCTACTTTCAGACCCAGTGACAATGGTCACCAGGTCAGACAGAGTGTGAATCTACCCAGTGGGGACAGAGACAGCACTGATAGGTGTTCTAGCATCTCAATACTATTCAAAACGAAAAACATATTGCTTAATAATATACACTATTAAGGTTGATCCCGCAGGATAATGCAAAGTTTGCCTATATTGTCCTGGCCCCTTCCCTCTTATCACCTGATGTTAGCATATCCAAAATGTGGGACATATGTCTGTGCGCAACTCTAAACAGCATACCGTATATACTCAAGTATAAGCCGACCCGAATATAAACCGAGGCACCTAATTTTACCACAAAAAACTGGGAAAACTTATTGACTCGAGTATAAGCCTAGGGTGTCCATCTGCATGCATCAATGTGTCCATGTGCATGCCTCACTGTGTCCATGACTAGACTGACGTTTAACATGGGAGTCTATGGAAGGGGTGCCTGGATTTGACAAATCGGTGCTCCCCGGCCGTAGGTCCCCCAGACAACAAACTTTGCACACTTGTAGAGGAGAAATGGGGCTACAGGTGTGCCAAATTCCGGGTCCAGGTCCAGTCACCAGAGAAATTACAGTTTAACATGGGAGTCTATGGAAGGGGTGCCCGGCTTTGAAAACTCAGTGCTCTTCGGCCGTAGGTCCCCCGGACAACAAACTTTGTACATGTGTAGAGGAAGAGTGGGGCAGAATGTGTGCCAAGTGTGGGGTCCAGGAGACCTACAGCCGGCCAGTACCGGGTCCCCAAAAATCCGGGAGATCAGGCGCAAAAAGGTGACTCGAGTATAAGCCGAGGGGGGGGGGGGGGGGGGGGCATTTTCAGCACAAAAATAAGTGCTGAAAAACTTTGCTTATACTCGAGTATATACGGTATATATATATATATATATTAATTAGAGGTGCATGATTTTGGATAAAATGGGAATCACCATTTTTTTGCTTAGAATAAAGATCACGATTCTCGGCGTAACATCATCTTTCACATTATACAAAAAAATGGGCTAACTTTATTGGTTTGTTTTTTTTTTAAATTAATTGAAGTGTATTTTTTCTCAGAAAATTGCTTTTGAAAGACTGCTGCGCAAATACAGTGCGACATAAAATATTGCGACATAAAATATTGCAACAACCGACATTTTATTTTCTAGGGTCTCTGCTATTATATATATATATATATATATATATATATATATATATATATATATATATATATATATATATATGTAGGGGTTCTAAGTAATTTTCTAGCAAAAAAATACTGATTTTAACTTGTAAGCAACAAGTATCAGAAAAAGGCTTAGTCTTTAAGTGACTCATTTACAGACCGAAGTTCATCCCTTTGATCTAAAAGAACGAAATGATACAATGTTTCTTTTTATCGCACAGCGATGAGCAATGTTGTGATAAAAAAAAAAGGCAGCTGGGAAAGTTTGACAGCCGTCAGCAGAGAACAGCTCTGCACTTGTTACATGGATCGTGGAAATGCCGGATCAAGATCGTGAGGGGGGTTGAATGGAAATCGTGATTTTTTAACAATTAATCGTGCAGCTCTAATATAAAAGTATAAAAAACACATCAGGTGTTAAAGTAGTGTGACCACATAGTAATGCTGAAAACTCAGAATTAAGCCTTTGCGCACTGCTATCCTCCCTTACATATTTCTACCAATATTTGCATAATAACTGAAATTTATGGTTCACCCACATTGCAGTACATGTTCCAGCAGATCATCTGTGCCAATGTAATTCTTCTCTGGCCAGTCCCTATTCTACTCTGCAAAATGCCAAGTACTTAGTTGCTTATAGCATACTTCAGTGGACATATAGTGCCAAATATGGGGCAGACAGACACAGCTGGAGCAGAGCTCCAGACTCAGGTCTGGTCACGAACCTGTACTATTCTTTAGAAATTAAGGAAATATGCCTGTGCTCAAATCCAAAAAGCTTACATTATACATAACACATCGGATGCAAAAGGGGTGTGACAGCGTTAACACTAAAAATGATGGATTAACCCTTTACACACTGCTATACATCCTTACATATTTCTAGCAAACTTTTGCATAAAGGCCAGAGAGGGATTATTTTGACGCAGCTGGCCTGCTTGAACATGTATTGCAACGTATGTGAACCAAAAATCCCTGTTTTTATGCAAAAGTTTGCAAGAAATTTGTAAGGGTTGTAGCAGAGCATCCCAGAGAGAGCCTGGAAAAGTCCTGTTCGGGGTTTATACATCTCCCAGGCTCCTTTCATATACATTCAGGGATCTCTGATCCAGTTTGGGTCTTGGTCCTCTTCCCCAGGCTAATTTAAGCTCACCTGAGCAGATAGCCTTTGCTCTGCCTGGGAAACACAGATAGTGCTGGTATGTGAGAGCAAGGAGGTTGGTGAACACTTTTGGAGCAATTTATGTGGATGTGGACGCTGACAAGCTATAGGCTTGCTCAGCCTGGTAGCGAGGGCCTGAATATATAGTATAGTTAGAGCCGAGACACGGCTAGGTTTTTGTTTAACTATTTTTGTTCTGTTTGTTTTTCTGCACACTGTACAGCACCTGTAAATAGACTGTATATATCACCAATAAACACTGCACTGTTTTTCACTTATCCAATGGACTTGGTATCTGTGCCTGCTCATCCCAGGGAGGTTTTGTACCTGCTACCTGTCCCCCAGGTTACAGGGTGTATAGCAGTGTGCAAAGGGTTCATTTAAAATTTTCAGTCTTCACATATCTCAAAAGTGCATGTAAATAAAAGGTCAGATTTATGGTTGCCTTACCACCATCTTTCACCCGCACTGCCTATGTGAGGGTAGCGTTATACTACTTCCAGTGAGATCTTGGGGAATACAGAGCAGCCAAAATCTCAGGAGAAGATGCTCTTGTAAAAGGCTGAAATGCCCTTTTGAGAGATTTGGCCTGCTCTGCGTTCGCCTGCAATCTTAACAGGAAGATGGTGATGTCACGCCCAATGATGCAGAAGACAGGGGTAAGGTAGAACGCAAACATTTTCTTTATATGGTACATTTTACACCTTCTGACATCAAGTTGTATTAAAAGGGGGAGGGGACCTGGACAGTATATGTGGACCATTAATCATTCTGCAAGGTCTACTTTAAGATTACACAAAAGGTAATGAAAAGCTTTGTCAATTGACAGTTTTATCTCCTCCAGTAGACAGTTATAAAAACATAGAAAAGAGACGGCAGAAAAAATAGGATTTTTGTACTCACCGTAAAATCCTTTTCTCTGAAGTCCATGGACGGACACAGCTCCTTTATTCTTGACAGTAGGGTTTATATGCCATCTATCAGGAGAGGACTAGGCAGACATGTTAACGGTTAAAAATATGTAACAGCAGCAAAGCTGAACAGTACCGCCCAGGGGGCGGTCCCTCTGGTCATAACCCCTCACCCTGCATCTAGCAGCTCAGTTCGTCAAAAAGCAGTACAAACATAAAAAGGAGGGGTGGGTGCTTTGTCCGTCCATGGCCTTCAGAGAAAAGGATTTTACGGTGAGTACAAAAATCCTATTATCTCTTTCGTCCATGGACGGACACAGGTCCTTTATTCTTGACAGTAGGGACGTCCCCAAGCAGTGTCAAAAAACGAGGGGTGGGAACAGCAATCAAAACAAACTTCACCCCAAAACAACCAGAGCTCCTCAATGGAGGAGTTGCAACCTTAAACAGCTGCCTGTAAAACTTTGCGGCCGAAGCAAGCATCCGCAGATGCATGCACGTCAACCTTGTAAAACTTAGTGTAAGTGTGAATGGACGACCAGGTCACCGCCTTACACACCTGGGAGACAGACGCTTGATGTCGGAAGGCCCAGGAGGCACCTATTGCCCTGGTCGAATGCGCCGTGACAGTAAAGGGAGGCATCCGCCCTTTTAGGGCATAAGTCTGAATCAAGATCTGTCTGATCCACCGAGAAATGGTGGCCGACGAGACCGCCAGGCCTTTCTTTGAACCAGTCACCGACACAAACAGTGAGTCTGACCTCAGAAACAGAGCCGTAGCAGACAGATACACCCGCAGAGCTCGGACCACGTCCAAGGAATGCAAAGCAACCTCTTTGGGATGCGATGGCCGAGGACACAAGGATGGAAGCACAATGTCCTTGTTTAGATGAAAAGCCGAAACAACCTTCGGAAGAAACGAATGCTGCGGGCGTAGCACCGCTTTATCCTTGTGGAGGATCAAGTAGGGAGACTTGCAAGACAAGGCCGCCAACTCAGAAACCCTCCTGACTGATGTAATAGCCACCAGAAAGGCAACTTTTTGAGAGAGTGTCAAAAGGGGAATCTCTCTGATGTTCTCAAACGGAGGTTTCTGAAGTACCGAGAGCACCAGATTCAAATCCCACGGAGGCAGTGGTGGTCGAACCGGAGGGGCCACATGTCGAACCCCTTGCACAAACATACTCACCAGTGAATGAGCCGCCAAGGGTCGTTGAAAGAAGACAGCCAAGGCTGATATCCGCCCCTTAATGGTGCTTAAGGCAAGTTTTTGAATCACTCCACGCTGTAAAAAATAGGATTTTTATAACAGCTTACCTGTAAAATCCTTTTCTTGGAGTACATCACGGGACACAGAGCCTAGTAATTACTAAGTGGGTTATATTCCACCTTCAGGTGCTGGACACTGATGTAATAAATTAGACAGGAAGTTTCCTCCCTATATAACCCCTCCCATACTGGGAGTACCTCAGTTTTTGTAGCAAAGCAATAAGTGCCCCAATATCCCCAAACAAGAGGGGCGGGAGCTCTGTGTCCCGTGATGTACTCCAAGAAAATAATTTTACAGGTAAGCTGTTATAAAAATCCTATTTTCTTTATCGTACATCACGGGACACAGAGCCTAGTAATTACTAAGTGGGATGTCCTAAAGCAATGCCTACTATGGGGAGGGAGACACAAATAATACAGACCGCCATCAACGTGAGGACCTAAACTACTGCCTGCAGCATACTGTGCCAAAAAGCGGCATCCTCTTGCCGTCTTACATTCACCTGATAGAAATTAGTGAACGTATGCACCGGCGACCAAGTTGCGGCCTCGCAAATCTGAGTCATAAAGGCTTGGTAATGCTTACTATCCTGGTAGGGTGCACTCTAAAAGGAAACAGGGGAAAACCCTCTCTTTAAACCACAAGCCTGAATCATAACCTGATGAATCCACATAGAAACAGTTGATTCAGACGCTGCCTGCCCTTTCCTGGGGCCTCCTGGTAGCGCAACATCAGTTTTCCGTATCTGAGCAGCCGCTTCAGATAGGCCTTGACTGCTCTCACTAGAGCGTAATCATTTTAGTAGCCGATTTGAACGCTGCCTGCCCATTTCTAGGGTCTTCTGGCAGCACAATCAAAATGTCAGTTTCCTATATCTGAAACCTTCAGATAGATTTTTAACTGCTCTCATCTATATTGAGAGAAAAGTAATAACTCTTCCTTCCGCAGAACAAGGTTCTGAAAAAAAAGGGAAGGCAAGAACATCTTGATTCAAATGAAAACTAGATCTTCTAGGAAATAAGGCTGGGTGAGGATTTAACATCACCCTATCCTTAAGAATAATTAAGTATGGCTCAATACAAAGAAAGCTGCCAATACTGAAACTCTCTTGCGGAGGCTACCGCAACCAAGAACACCAATTCCCTTGTTAGACGGATGAAGGGAAATATGGTGCATCGGCCCAAGGTGCTGACCTTGTAAGCCGACAAAACTAGACTCAATCCCCCGAGCACAAAGATGACCTAACTGGCGGACTTATACGCATTACCCCTTGTATAAAGGCCCGGATCAAAGAGTGCGAAGCAAGCGGCCTTTGAAAATACTGACAAGGCCAAGATCGGATCCTTGATGGAACTTAAGGCTAGCTCCATCTCCTTTCCTAATGTAGGAAGGCAAGAATTTTACCTATGACATACTTCCAAGGATGTCACCCCTTGGTTTTACACCAGGAACATGGGCCTTCCAGATCCTGTGATACATGGTCCTGGAGACCAGCTCTCCTGTACGAATCAAGGTAATTTGCAGCTGATTCTGAAAGCCCAGATCCTCAAGAATGCGGGCTAAAACAGCCAGACCATTAGTTCCCATGTTTGCAAGACAGGATGGAATACCCCCTTGCGAAGTAGGTCTGGACAAGATGTAAGGGACCCTGGGTCCTCTACTACCACCCTTACGATCCCTGCACAGTAAGGTCGTCTGGGCCATGCCGGAGCTATTAGGCCGGCTTCCGTTCCCCTCAGATGTTGCATAGAACCACGGTAGTCGCGGCACTCGGGGGAGAGAACGCATAAACCAGTGACAACTGGTCCCACGAGATCACTAACGCATCTGTCCCACATGCGAGTGGATCCTTTGTCCTTGACACAAAGCTGTCCAACTTCTTGTTGAACCTGGACGCCAATACATTTTATGTCCGGGGTACCCTTTCTCTGGCATTTGGCCAGAAGAAAGTCGGGGTGTAGAGGTCATTCTCCCGAGAACAATTGTTGACGGCTCCAGAGAACTGCCTGCCAATTCTCCATTTCATGTAATGAAGATTGTTAATAGGCAAGGCACAAACTCCTCTGCCCAAGCCAGAACATGGCTCACTTCCCTCTGGCTGCGTGACTTCTAGTGCCTCCTTGGTAAACAAAGTAAATCATTGGTGTGGCATTGTCGGATTGTACTCTGACAGAACAATCCTGCAACCTTAACGCCCAGGCCCTTAAGCCAGACGTGCCATTCTTAGCTCTAGAATGTTGACGGATAAGGTTTACTTGGAGCTTGACCACTTCCCCCTGGGCACTGGTCTCTTCCAGGCCTGGCCTCCATCCCTAGAGGCCAGCCTTCGTAGCCGCCACCTCCCAGGTAACCGGCACAAAGGATCTTCCTTTCTGCCAATCTTTTGGTTAAGAACCACCAAGACTCCAGCGTAACCCTGGGACCAGACCCTTTGCATAATGCTAGGTTAGGATCTACTTGTTCCAGGCTGACAGAATGTTTATAGCATCCTTGAAAGAAACTGAGCATAGGGAACCGCTTTGAATGAAGCCACCATCTTCCCTAGCACCTTAAGCAAAAGGCAAATTAAGGAACTCTTCCTTGCCTTGACCATATAGACCAGCTTTCTTATTGCGCTGCCTTTGTCTGAGGCAAAAAAAACTCTCCTTTTTGGGCTGTGTCCCAAACATTCCAAGCGTCTTACCGAATGTAAGAATGTACTTTTAGACTGGGATCCTAACCCAGGTAGTTCCAGATACTAGACTATGCTGGACACACTTAGGTCCAGCCATGCTACTGACTGATCTATCAGCAGCAGATTGCCTCGGTATGCCATTACAGCTATATCCTGGGCCTTTAGACCTGCTAGAGGCGGGCCCTAGCACCCTGTAAACCCGGGCACAGTGGCCAACCCAAAGGGCAAGACCACCAACTGGAAGAGGTGCTGTTCTCCTGCGAAACGCAGAGAACCTCTGCAGTCCCATGTAAATAAACACATATGCAAATGGCTCCCCATATGTGTATGTGGCAAGCGTTAAAGCCATATGCCTCTATGGAAGCGTGCGTTCATTGAACGCCGGCTCACCCAAAATGGCCGCCGGATCTTTCCTGAGGTAAAAGAAAATGCTGCGAACACACTGGTCCTCCGTGCGGAGGCCCCCCACATGGCAGACAGACAACACCCCACCACAGAGAGCAAACCCAGAACACCCAGCGCAGCCCCCAACCAGGACCCCCGGTCAGGTACACAGCAGACACAGCCAGATGCATGAGGAGGAGGGAAGGGAAAGGGAGAGAAGAAAGGGAGAGTGAGAGACCCCCTAGTTGACCTCCCCAGGAATTTCCAGCTGTTCCATTCTGCCGAAACAAGTGTAACCCTACTTACCCGTCCTGCGGGGACTGCTGGACGCATTCCGGACAGACCCATCACCCGAGCAGTACGGATTGGCTGTCGCCCACGGCCCACTGTGACTCGGACAGCAGTAGCCCGGTCATATGTGTGCCCCGGAGCATATAGCTCACCGGCCACCCCTGCAGCAAACTGGGTATGTCGTGGCCGACCGAGCGCGTAGCTAAAGGACTGCTCACGCTCGATGGCCGGACTGGGGAGACTACAAGGATCTATATTATCCAGCCTGTCACCCAGCTGGCAGTTTATAGTAGATCTCAGGATCAAAAAAGTAGAAAAAAAAAAATCTCCAGGACCAATGGTCCCAACAGGGAGCTAGGTCCTTCTCCTATGCTAGGCAGAAAAAAAAATGAGCTGCTAGATACAGGATGAGGGGTTATGACCAGAGGGACCACCCCCTGGGCGGTACTGTTCAGCTTTGCTGTTGTTACATGTTTTAACTGTTAACATGTCTGCCTAGTCCTCTCCTGATAGATGGCATATAAACCCTACTGTCAAGAATAAAGGAGCTGTGTCCGTCCATGGACGAAAGAGAAAGGCCAAGTGTTTAATCGAGTATGACCAGTTAGTTTTTTCGTTAACTTTTATGTCTGACTATAGATCTATGTTTGTCCCAAGCATGTTGGAAGCCATTTACTGTTGATTGTCTTGCTACCTCGGCTGAAAGTCTATTTCAAGCATCAGCTTACCTTTCAGTAAAACAATACTTTCTAAAATTGGTTTTGAACTTTCCTCCAGTTAGTTGTCATGTCCCCGTGTTCTTGATTGTTGTTTCATATTGAAAAAACTGCCCTACTGAACCTCATTTACCCCCTGGATGTATTTAAAAGGTTTCAATCATGTCTCCCCTTTCCCTTCTTTCCTCCAGACTGTACATATTAAAGCGGAGTTACACCCAAAAGTGTAACTTTCACCTTAAGGCCTCCTCTCCGACTCCTGTCTGTGAAACAGAGCTTTTTTTTGGGGGGGGGGGGGGGGGGGAGCAGGTACCCGAATTTGACAGGTATCTGCTCCACTTCCGTTCTGGTCGCCCTCTCAAAGTCTTCTGGGATGTATGACCCTAGGTCCTAGAAAATTTTGGGGCCAGTCACAGACCACATCGCTGCTCGTGCATGCGCAGTGGGCACTCGGCTGTGAAGCTGCAAGCTGTCACAGCCGGGTACCCATATTAGAGATGCCGGCACTGTCAAGGGAAGACACGGGTAGAACATGGCTGCGGTGAGTGGCTGTTTATTAAAAGTTAGCAGCTACACTTTTTATAGCTGCTGACTGTTAGAAAAAAAATGACTGGAATTCCGCTTTAAGTTCCTGAAGTCGCTCTCGGTAGGTTTTATCCCTCAGACCTTTCACCATTTTTGTTACCTATCTCTGGACTTGTTCTATTAATATCTTTTTCTCTCTGAACTCAGGCAGGAGATATGTCAGCCTTAAAGTGATTGGAAAGTCTTGTTTAAAAAAATAAAAAGAATAACAAACATGTTATACTTACCTGCTCTGTGCAGTTGGTTTTACATAGGGCAGCCTGGATCCTCCTCTTCTCGGGTCCCTCTTTGCTGCTCCTGGCCCCTACCTCCTGTCGAGTGCCCCCTTAGCAAGCAGCTTGCTATGGGGGCACTGGAGCCGAGTCACAGCTCCGTGTATCTATTCAGACATGGAGCTGCGGCCTGGCCCCACGCCCTCTCTTCCTTGATTGGCTAACTGACCTTTGACAGCCGCGAGATGGCCAATGGCGCAGCTGTCATGTCTCAGCCAATCAGAAGGAGAGTCCCAGATGGTTAAGACACTCCTGGACATCGCTGGAGTGAGATGGGGCTCGGGCAAGTAATTAGGGGGTGCTGGGGAGGCTGCTACACATAGAAGGCTTTTTATTTTAATGCATAGCATGCATTAAAATAAAAAACCTTTTGCCTTTACAACTCCTAATGGTGTCTTGCAGCATGACACTGAGTTGATAGTTCTGCTCAGAAATTAGAGAAAACAAATGAATAACATGACATATACCTATCCCTGAGACTGCACCAGTATAACAACCTAAGAATGGCGATTCAGATTTTTACGGATACTTATTCCTGACTGGTTTTCTTCAAGCACTTACTTTATTTAAACCTCTTAAAGTGGTTGTAAACCCCTTTTTAGCACTTGTACCTATAGTCAAGCCTAGAATAAGAGTTACCTATAGGTATTGTAAATATCTCCTAAACGTGTGGCATTTAGGAGATATTTACCTAGTAGTTCGCCGATGATGTCATCAGCGCATGCACTGTGAAGAAACGGCCCTCTGTGCCTTTTCTTCCCGAGCGAGTCTCCTTGACGGATGGGAGTGCCGTCACGCGGCTCCGACCAGTCACAGAGCCAGAGTCCGCGGCCCCGGTAGAAAGAGGGGAGAAGATGAATGCGGCCTCAAGCAGGGACAGCGTGGGCTTCGTTTTCAGGCAAGGGTCACATAATTGGCTAGTATGGGATGCATAGTAGCCCATTATACTTTTACTTTACAGGGTTTGCAGGCCAAAAAGCCCAAGCATGTGCAATCTTACTGTGCAATGTTACTTCCAAGTTTACCAAAACCATTGCAGATGTTGCCCTACTTACTTTCGGGAGTGACCTCCTCTGTGAAATAGCTAGTGGCTTCTAAAGCAGATTCTGTTTCTTCTGAGCTCAGAGCTACAGCCAATGAGAGAGACAACCAGATCAGAAAATAAATAATATAATCAAATTAATCAATGCAGAAGGCAAAACCATAATGGTTATCAGTATAACATTAGTAATTTAAATTTGGTGAGATGGGTTCTGAACATTTCAGGTTAAAAATACAGCTTGTACATTAGACAATGATAGCCAACATCAATTTCCACACAAAGTCTAAAAAGCCTATTGGCAATATAACAAATTTATATTTTTTTCTCTCAGACACAATGTGGAACTGAACTAGGGCTGCAACTAACGATTATTTTTATAATCGATTAGTTGGCCGATTATTGTTTCGATTAATCGACTAATCGGTTAATAGCCGTTAAAAAAAAAGTTTTGCATTTTTACATTTTTTTTTTTGGGCCAATTTGTTGTTGGGCAGATTACAAAACACAAACTGCCACAAAAACACATTACATGCTTTTCTGCAGCTTCTCCATTGAAGTATATTAAACCAAAAAACAAAATAGCACCGTTTTGCGTTAAAAAAAGTCCTTGTCCTTTCCAAATACGCAGCAGCTGAAAAAATCATGGATGTGAACGTGTCCCATAGGAAACCATGTAAATTAACTGTAGTGTTTCTGCAAAAAGCACCAAAAAAAAAAAACACAGGAGTGACCCAGGCCTGAGATGTTTAGTAACATGGGGTTAAAAAAACAAAAATTAGTACAAAAAGAGCAAATAATCGCTACTGTAAGGGGGTTCATTTTTTACTGTGGGACAGTGAAAGTAATATTTACAGTAGCGATTTGCTCTTTTTGTACTATAAAGGGTTAATTTTAGTTTATTTTTAACCTCATTATGTTACTGGCTGATTAATAGATTATGAAAATTGTAATCGATTAATTTCATAATCGATTAGTTGTCGATTAATCGATTAGTTGTGTCGGCCCTAAACTGAACAAAATATGTTTTCGATTATCATTTCTATTTTTTGCTCTGCTTAGAAGGCTGAGAAAAACTACACACAGTAATGATCCCAAACTGTGATCAGCTAGCAGTTCTTGAAGCGTGTTTAGTTCTCCTCCAGTGTGTTCAGGTCTGTCCAGTGTCTTAGATGTGCCTAGATGAGTCACAAGTAGTAATTTTTAAAGGAAATATCCTTACAAGCACTGTGAATGCTTAGATTTTAGATTTGAGCAGGCAACCTTTGCTGTAGTAAATTTTTGGCGGAATAACTAGGGAATGACAGAAAGTTATTGTGTGATGGGAGATTTTTATATTAACTAGTTAAGCCCCAGCGACGTACTGGTACATCGCTGGGGGTTGAAGTGGTTATACCGGGATGATGCCTGCAGCTACAGGCATCATCCCGGTATGTTTTTCAGTCGGCGATGCTCTTTTTTTAAAAGCGATCCTATTGGCTAATTAGCTTTCCTATCCCACTGGGGAGCCAGGGACTGAAGCTGTGCATAACCAAACACACGTTAATGTGTACACTCACTATTAATTTTGAATGGCACCCCATTGTACTATTACTGTAGCAGTCAACAAAGCCACACTGCAGAGCACCAAACAAACATATCATGCATTGCGGTGTGTTGCGTTAAAAATGTAATGACTAATTTTTAGGACCCGTTTACTTCTTTGGCCCCTTTCACATGTTTTCTGATGAGATCAGGCCTGTCAGTTTTTCCATTCGGACCTGACTGGAGGCTCCATGCTGGTCTATGGCCATGGAGCACATCCCACAGGACCTGCTTTCCACAATGAAGGAACAGGCAGCT
This sequence comes from Rana muscosa, assembly GCA_029206835.1. Taxonomy (NCBI): domain Eukaryota; kingdom Metazoa; phylum Chordata; class Amphibia; order Anura; family Ranidae; genus Rana; species Rana muscosa. The sequence goes on from CM055118.1 coordinate 83,863,198, forward strand.
TGCATAGCACTGCTCCGACAAACAAGGGAGGAGAGTTCATGTCAGAGAGGAATGCAGTACACTAAAATTCATTAAAGTTAATTTCCCCCCCCCCCCAAAAAAAAACTGCTGTGCAAATACCGTGTGACATAAAAATTTGCAACACCCACCATTTTATTCTCTAAGGCCCCTGCTTAAAAAATATATAATGTTGCGGGGTCCCAAGTAATTTAGCAAAAAATGCTGATTTTTACATATATTTGAGAAGTGTCAGATTAGGCTTGATCTTAGGCTTCATTCACACCATCGATTTACTGGCGTTTTCTGGGTATTTTGCCAAGTTTTTTACAAGATTTTTTAAAGCAGTTTAGAAGTGTATTACAAGCGTTTTACAGCTTTAGGCATTTTTGTTTAGCCAATAAAAAGCACCAGGGAAAGGAAATTAGGTTTCTATTGAAGTCTATGGGGCCAAAAACGCTTGTAATCTGCAAAAAAGAAGCTCATGTACTTTTTTGAGCTTCAGGCGTTTTGCTTCAGGCGGCAGAATGCTCATATGTGAACAGGGGCCATTGAAATTAATGGGATTTTGCTTGTTGGGTGTTTTGGAGCTTTAAAAACTGAGCATTTTAAAAGCTGAAAAACGCTCAGGTGTAAACAGGACCTTAAAGTGGTTAATAGATATATAGAACTCTACAGTATGCAGGCTAAGCTTTTAATGATGTCTGGAGCACAGTAATGCAGGCTTGAAGGTGCTGGGTTTAATAAAATGTGAATTGCTGTAGGGAACAGCAGGAGTTGCAATTATTGTTGTAGGGGAAAAAACGCAGGAAGTTCAATTATTCTTATAGGTATCAGAGGGGGCTACAGTCATTGTTATAGGGAACAGAGGGTGCTGCAGTCATTGTTATAGGGAGCAGAGGGGGCTGCAGTCATTGTTATAGGGAACCGAGGGGGCTGCAGTCATTGTTACAGGGAACAGAAGGGGCAGCAGTCATTGTTACAGGGAACAGAGGGGGCTGCAGTCATTGTTATAAGGAACAGAGGGGACTGCAGTCATTGTTATAGGGAACAGAAGGGGCTCCAGTCATTGTTATAGGGAAAAGAGGGGGCTGCAGTCATTGTTATAGGGAACAGAGAGGGCTGCAGTCATTGTTATAGGGAACAGAGGGGGCTACAGTCATTGTTATAGGGAACAGAAGGGGCTGCAGTCATTGTTATAGGGAACAGAGGGGGCTGCAGTCATTGTTATAGGGAACAGAGAGGGCTGCAGTCATTGTTATAGGGAACAGAGGGGGCTGCAGTCATTGTTATAGGGAACAGAGGGGGCTGCAGTCATTGTTATAGGGAACAGAAGGGGCTCCAGTCATTGTTATAGGGAACAGAGAGGGCTGCAGTCATTGTTATAGGGAACAGAGGGGGCTACAGTCATTGTTATAGGGAACAGAAGGGGCTGCAGTCATTGTTATAGGGAACAGAAGGGGCTGCAGTCATTGTTATAGGGAACAGAGGGGGCTGCAGTTATTGTTATAGGGAACAGAAGGGGCTGCAGTCATTGTTATAGGGAACAGAGGGGGCTGCAGTCATTGTTATAGGGAACAGAGGGGTCTGCAGTCATTGTTATAGGGAACAGAGGGGGCTGCAGTCATTGTTATAGGGAACAGAGGGGGGGGGGTGCAGTCATTGTTATAGGGAAGAGAGGGAGCTGCAGTTATTGTTGCAGGATCCAGTGGGACCTATATACATCCAACGCTAAGAGTTACAGGCCAGCATATGTTACACCAGCAGGAGATGTGAGAACTACAAGGGTAGCCTAGAAAGTCATGCAATTCTGTGAATGGAAATTGTGACTTTTTCAATCATGGCATTTTCATAGAATGGCTGAAGTCATGCCATGGCTCCATTCTATGGGTGAAGCATGTGTCTGAACATGAACTTGCATTACTTACCAGGGGGTAGATGTAATTTATATAGAAATTTCAGCTTATCTGTCATGTCACCATGATACATTCCACCTAACAAAGGAACAGAAAAGGAACTCACTGATTGTAGTAAAAGGTTGATTCCTGCTATACTAAAATAAAAAGGTCCCAATTTCACAGTTCCCAAATTGTCCAAGCACTATAAAAATTAGATTCATATACTATTGCAGTTGGCCATCTCCTTGTAATTCAATAGATAAGTGGATGCCATCTCAATATAACGTGTAAGGTAAATCTGTTTTTGTTTTTTTGTTTAAAAATAACAAACGTTGCACTTGCCTGCTCTATGCAGTGATTTTGCACAGAGCAGCCCAGATCCTCCTCTTCTCGGGTCCCACGCCGGGGCTCATTGCTCCTCTCTCCTACCGAGTGCCCCCACAGCAATCAGCCTGCTAGGGGGGCACCTGACCCGAGCCACTGCTGGGTGCGTCTATTCAGACACGGAGCCGTGACTCGGCCCGTCCCCTCTATCACCTCATTGGCTCACTGACTTTGAGTAACAGCAAGGGGAGCCAATGGCGTCACTGCTGTGTCTCAGCCAATTAGGAGGGAGAGTCCCGAACAGCCAAGTCTCTCGTGCAACATCGCTTGATAGAGAGGGGGCTCAGGTAAGTATTAGGGGGGGCAGCTGCACACAGGAGGTTTTTTATCTTAATGCATAGAATGCATTAAGATAAAAAAATAAATTCTGCCTTTAAAATCACTTTAAGGTCTAAGGCTGACCATACAATACACAATCTAAGTGTACATTGTTGTATATATATATATTTTTTTAAAATCTTTATTTTATTAAAAGCAGACGGATATAAAAATATAATATTACATAAGTAAGATACAATACACCCTCTTACAAGCCTTGTATCCTATTTACTTCTGGTTTAGCCATCCAGAGGTGCCCCACCTCACCCTCCCTCTTTCCCTCAACCTGCCCCCTCCTCCCACCCAACCTCTACCTCTTAAACTTTGTAAATTTTATCTCTTTTTTTTTTTATTTACTCTCATTGCGGAAGGGTTTCCTATGTCTCTACATATCTACTTGTCTTTTTAAACACTTTCCATCTCTCCCAATTTATCTGTTGACTCTACGCTTTCTTCTTCTAGACTCTGCCTCAGACCTTCCATATTATATGTTTCCTCTACTGTAGTTAGCCACTCTCGAATTGAGGGGGCTTCCACTTCTTGCCACTTTTTAGGGATAAGTCTTTTCACAGCGTTCAACATATTTGGTATTACCGAGTCTTTATATTGTTTTACTGGTCCTTCAGCCCCATGTAGCAGGACTATCCACGGGGTCCTCTGGTATTTTTTTTTTTAGTAATTTCATTTATTAGCTGCAAGATCCCTCTGCAATACTTTTAGATTTTTGGGCAATCCCACCATAGATGAGCCATCGTACCCAACACCTTACATCCTCGCCAGCACTCCGCGGATTTTCCCAGTTGGTACCTGCTGATTTTGTCGGGCGTTGCGTACCACCTTGTTAAACATTTAGAATTCATTTCGACCATTCTGGTGTCTACTGCCGAGCTGTGGGTTAAATTTAGGATTTTACTAATAGTGGCTTTATCTATATGTGACCCCAGTTCCCTTTCCCATTTAATTATGAATGGCGGGATCTCCGGCCATTCCACAGCCAACAATATTTTATAGATTCAAGATATATTACCTCTGTGTTTTTTACAATACAAAGCTGCTCTAGCGGCATTAAATCAGTCTCAGATCTTATTGGCTGGGGTAATTGTTCGACAAAATGCCTAAACTGGAGATACCGCCATTCATTTTTCAATCTAAATTCCAGTTTGTTTTTCAACTCATAAAATGATAAAAATTTTCCCCTACTAGTTATGTCTCCTAGTTGTGCTTTCTCCCTTATTATCCAATTTCCTCCTATTTATTTTCCACCTGGTAAAAAAGTGTCATTATCTTTCAATAAAATTAAAGGTGAATTAAATCTCCCCTTACTTTTTTTGTGAATTGCGTCCCAAATTTTTAGTGCATTTAATGTCAGTGCATGTGTATTGTCGCCTAATTTTCTAAATTGTGGGGGGTTCCAAACTATATTTCTTAAATGTGCCTCACTCATTGTGTTCTCTAGTTTCACCCACCTTTTTTCACTTTGTCTCCTAGTCCATTCCACTACTCTAGATATCACCACAGCCTTATAATATTCTTTAATGTCTGGTACCGCTAACCCGCATTGTTTTTTCCCTTGTTTGAGTACCGATATTGAGATTCTTGGTTTCTTGTTTAGCCAAATAAATCTCCTTATAATGCTTGTTAGTGCGCTAAAATAGGATTGTGACAGTGCCATAGGTACCATTTGGAACTTGTATATAAGCTTTGGTAACAATACCATCGTCACAGTACTAATCCTCCCTATCCATGATAGGGGTCTATACGTTACTCTCTTTATTTAATTTTTAATTTCATCCAGTAAGGGTATGTAATTGATTTTATATATTGTATTTATCGTATTCGCTAGTTTAATTCCTAAATATTTTAGCTCTTTTTTCCAAGGGAATGGGAATTCACTCTGTAAATCCGCTGCTTCCTGATTACTTAAATTAATATTCAAAATCTCAGACTTGGTCAAGTTTATTTTAAAATTGGCCAAGTCGCCAGTGTGGTGATAATACCTTTCATCCATCCTCCAAGGATTTTAGCATATAATTTGGTATCTGCATTAAGGAGCGATATCGGTCTGTAGCTTGAACATAGCGTGCCATCTTTCCCCTCCTTCGGGATTACCGTTATTGATGCCAGGAGGGCCTCCCTGCTCATATCATACTCTACCCCCAGTCCATTCATATACCGGGACATCCTTGGCGTCAAGATTTCTTTATACTTTTTTAGGTAAAAAGTCGTGAACCCGTCGGGTCCAGGGCTTTTATATTTTATTGCGTTATTAATTTCATCCTCCGTTATTGGTTTATCTAGTATTTGCCTTTCGTTTTCGGATATTATAGGTAATCTAAGCATTTTTTACAAATTCATTTATTTGTTTTATTTTGTCTTTTACCTGTTCTTCCTTCTGATTTACTGAATATAGTGCCTCATAGTAGGTTTTAAAACTTTCTACTATCTCTTTAGTCGTGTATGCCATTTCCCCATTCTTCTTTTGAATTTTTTCTATAAAGTTGCTAGATTTTTTCTTTTGTAATATTCTAGCTAGATGTTTACTTACTTTATTCCCCCACTGGTATCTTTCTTTTGCTATTCTATTAAAAGTTATTTTCGTCTCTTGCTCCATTAAATCCTTTAATTCGTCTCTCTTAATTACCAAAGATTGATATAATTCCTGTTGTCCTCCCTGACGTTTTTTATGGTCCTGTTCTATTCTATGTTTTTCATCTATTAGTATTTGGATTTTGTACTTCCTCTTTTTTTTCTTGCCTGTCCCAATGGCGATTAATATGCCCCTGATATAGGCTTTATGAGCCTCCCAAAGAGTGGCCCCCGATATATCGTGAGTATCGTTTATTAAGAAATACTTCTCAAATTCTTTCTTTACTATTTCTGCTACTTCATTGTCTTGGAGAAGTTCTTTATTTAGTCGCCATGTAAATGGTTGTCTGTGAAGTCCGGGTACAGTCATTTTCATTCTCACGGGGGCGTGGTCGGATAACGTAGAAGTTTCTATATTCGACTCAATAACATTATCCAGGGCCCTGTGGTCAACCAAAATATAGTCTATTCTTGAATACGTCCCGTGCACAGGAGAGTAAAATATGTAGTCTAGTACTTTAGGGTGCAAGACCCTCCATATGTCCATTATTTGGCACGCATGCATTTTCTGTTTAATCTTTTTTAACTGAACATTATTCGTCTTCTGTGCACGGGAAGTACTGTCCATCCCCGGGTCCATACAGAAATTCATGTCGCCCATTTTTATAACGTATCCTATCTTAAAGTCCATTTGTTTCGCTAAAACCTCATGTAAAAATGTAATGGGGTTCCTATTGGGGGAATATATATTTACTAATGTGCATGTCATTTCACATAATTTACCCTTCAGGAAGATATATCTGCCTTCCGGGTCAGTCAACATATCCTCCAGTTTGAACCTCATAGCCTTAGCAAATCCGATTGCCACTCCCCTCGCTCTCCTTGTTGTAGAATCAGCATAGTCCCAAGTGGGAAAATCCACGGAGTACAATTTCACGTTTGTGTCGTGTGTGTGAGGTGGGTCTCCTGCAGGGACACTACATCGGCGGCATAGTGTTTAAGCTCTTTAAGGATCTTATGTCGCTTTGAAGGTGTGTTTAATCCCCGTACATTATACGTCATATAATTTATTGTTGTCGTCTTACTTATTGTTGTCATCTATACTAGGTCGCCCTCCCGCATCATATTTCCTATAAAGTATAAGAGGTACCTCGTCCCTCCCTCCTCTCCCCCCTTAACTCCCTCCTCCCCCACCCATCCCTCCTCCCCCGCCCGGGGAAAAAATGGCTTCCCCGAAGCCCAGTGAACCATGGCCCTCCTTGTTCCTCCCGGCCCCCTGATTCATCCCCCTAGAGGTTGAGCTCTAAGTTGGACTTTTGAACAGGGCTAATGCATCTCCCCAATCTGGGGTCACCCGCTCCCGCCCCCCCTCCTCCCCCCAGCACAAGTCCAGAATACCCTAGTCCCATTTTCATTTTCAGCTTTTTCTGATTTCTCTTTTTTTTAATATAATTATTTTAATTATTTACATGTTTTCTTTTCTTCCTTCTTCATTTCTTCTTTGTTCCTGCTTGTTTCTTATTCCATGCTGGGTGCCCGGACTGCTGTTCTTCCATATTCTCTGTGGGTTCTTGTTCTTCCCACCAGCCCGGGATTTCCACTAATGGGATATTCAGTCTATTGCAAAAATTCGGGGTATCTTCCGGGAATCTCAGGGTTGCTGATCGACCATCTTTGCGTCCAATTAGGCAGGCTGGGAATCCCCATGTTGTTTAGATCTACCATCAACTATGTGATATAAGGACCTGATTTGGTACCATTTAAGAGGATTGTTTAGGTTTGTCTTTATATTACATAGTTTTGGTGAGGCTAAAGGAGACTGTACAACCCAATGACTGCTTAGTGTAAGGTCACCTTAAGAGAAGTGTGGAATGTGAGTATAAATCATACATGATACTGTCTCTATTATACTGCGACAATTTTAAGCCAGTCATATATGAATCAAAATTTGGGCGGCTCAGTAGGGACCAGCCTGAATTTCTAAATTTCTATCCATGTACGGCCCCTGTGGTTGTACAGAAGTCCATCTACTGATCTACAACCATCCTGTCAGATTTTTCCCTTGATCAGCTCCAAGGGCTATCCCCCCTTTTACTTACCTGAGCCCTTATTCGATCCAGCGCTGTGCTCATCTGCAGCTCAGTCGGTGATGAGGAATCGGGGGGGGGGGGGGAGGGGCGGGGCTGAGTTCCGCCGTCTATGTCAATAGACGCAGACAATGAGGCTCAGGAGCGAGTCCATACTCTGCAAAGAGAGAAGCACTGGCCAGGGACCCGCGAAGAGGAGGTTCGGGGCAGCTCTCTGCAATTACAGAGCAGGCAAGTATAAACCTGTTTTTTATATATATATACAAAACCTGTTTTTATATATATATATATATATATATATATATTTATTTTTTTAAAGCGGATTTACAATCCCTTTAAGTGAGTTTCCACTTTTCAGTTCGGTTATGGCACGTGATTGTGGACATGTAGCAAATATAAAAAAGGTGTTATCCCAATTTAATTGAAAATGTGGAAGAACACTTTAAGCTGGCTAATAAAAAAAATAATCATGTTAAAGTGATTGTAAAGTCTTGTTTTTTTTCTCTATAAAAATAAAAAACATAGTTACATAGTAGATGAGGTTGAAAATAGTCCATCAAGTCCAACCTATTTTAACATTTGTATTGGAGAGGTCTTTGGGACCTCACAAGTCCCATCTTTTTTTTTCTTAGACACGACTTAGGATGGTTCCTCTATAAACAAGCACAATTCTCAGTCTGTACACTTTTAAATCAGATATACGGTGAGGAAAAGTCATAAAAAAGAAAAAAAAAAAAAAAAGGGTGAATATGAAGACCGAGGAATGAATAATACTTAGCTCCTCTGTTGCAGTGGATTTGCACAGAGCAGCCAAGATCTTCCTCTTCTCGGGTCCTTCTTCTGTGATCCTGGCCTCTCCCTCCTGTTCAGTGCCCCCAAAGAAAGCAGCTTGCTATGGGGGCACCAGAGCTGAGTCACAACTCCCTGTGTCCATTCAGACATGGAGCCCTGACCCGGCCCCTCTCCCCTGATTGGCTAGCAGACTTTGATTGACAGCAGCCAATCAGGAAGGAGAATCTGGGACGGCTGAAACACTCATGGACAGAGGGACCTCAGGTAAGTGTTAGGGGGCTGCTGCACACAGAAGGTTTTTTTTAAGATAAAAAAACCTTCTGCCTTTACAACCCCTTTACTCCTGCGCTACTTCTATGTGCAAATTTAACCCTTTATTTTACTATTCTTTATATAGGTTACTGTACGCATTGACTTGTGTTCCCACACCTTAAGTGCGATTCAATAATTAATGCTGTACTACCTTCATAAAGATCATGTTAAAATGCTAAAAACCTCCCTTAATTTATGTATGCTTAACTTAAAATAAAACCTTCATAGACATCAATTAGCGTGATTCTTGTGATTATCAATAACTAATCATTAGTCACGATAATTGAGGTCTTTCGAGGTTTTATTTTATTAAGGTTAAGCATTAATTATTGAATCACTTTAAGCTGGCTATTTAAACATGATCTGAAAGATTACAGTACAAAAAAAAAAGTACATTTGTATTACGGTAAATTGTTGTGCCTAAGGAGCAGAAATGTAGAGCAGTTAGAGGATATACCTTTTGCAGGAGGGAGAATATGGATCAGCTGATTCTTATACATCACAGCTGATCGACATGAAAGACTGGCCAGGGGACATCTGCAATGGTCAGCTAGTGCCTATAGACATATGAAAATTTCCCCACTGTAAAAAAAGACTGGAAACATCCTTTAACACTCTGGAAGCACATTGAGGCTAGGTTCACAGTAGTGAAGGAAGCGGAAAGGCACGTAATCGCACAGCTTTCCACAGAAAAAATGCGATGAAGTTTAGAAGATGGGTGGAGGTACCATTAATCCTACTGGCATCCCATGCACTGGAAGCCACAATGCAGTTTTCTGCACTGGGATCTGCATTGCACCATGCGGCTTCCATGCTGCTGAGATTTTCTAAAAGGTGCAGGGACCTTTTGCCTGCTGTTTCAGTGGCTTTCAAATGGGCTGCTGTGGCCTTGAGTAAACCGCATAGATGTGAACCAGGGCTAAGATTTCCCACAGGACCTGCATTAAGCACAACACCATAGAGGGAGGAACAGGGCTATAAGTAGTTGGAGGAGAGTGGAGCGTCTACCAACTGCAATATTATATAAACCATCTTCCAGGTTTCACTTTATTCAATAGAAAAAAATCTCTTAAAATGTATGCCAGAAATGTATTTGTTTACATACCTAGTCCAGTGACAAATTCTTTAAAGTTTATTAATGAGTCCTTGTTGCTGTCTAACAAGCGGAAAATCCGTGTTGCCAATATAGTGATGTGAGGGCCAAATGACCATGGAGTGAGTTGAGCAAATAACTCCTGAAACTGGTCCAGGTCAATGCGGTATTGCTCCAGGTAAGGCAAGCTGGGATCATGACGATTACTGGATGCACGATTCCCACCCCAGTAGCAGCTCATTAAATGCTGAGCCTAGAGTAGAAAATATACAATATTACATTGCAAGACAACCCTCATGTAAATAATACAAGTTCCTATTGTTTTGTTATTGGGAATAATGCAAGAAAACTGCTCACCACGGAGTAACCTGTGAATAGGTGAACACCATGGCTGAGAGTAACACTTTAAAAGTAGGCAATGGAATCATCTTAGGTGATAAAAAAAATTATTCATGGCAAATAAAAGCATTCAACGGCTAATTTTGTCATGCAAAAATAGGATTTTTATAACAGCTTACCTGTAAAATCCTTTTCTTGGAGTACATCACGGGACACAGAGCGACATAGTCATTACTATGTGGGTTATATAGATACCTTCAGGTGCTGGCACTGGCAACTTCCAAAACCGGAAGTACCCTCCCCTATATAAGCCCCTCCCATCCGGGAGTACCTCAGTTTTGTAGCAAAGCAATAAGTGTCCCCAAAAGAGGGGTGGGAGCTCTGTGTCCCGTGATGTACTCCAAGAAAAGGATTTTACAGGTAAGCTGTTATAAAAAATAGGATTTTTATAACAGCTTACCTGTAAAATCCTTTTCTTGGAGTACATCACGGGACACAGAGCGACATAGTCATTACTAATGGGTTATATAGATACCTTCAGGTGCTGGCACTGGCAACTTCCAAAACCGGAAGTACCCTCCCCTATATAAGCCCCTCCCATCCGGGAGCACCTCAGTTTTGTAGCAAAGCAATAAGTGTCCCTAAAGAGGGGCGGGAGCTCTGTGTCCCGTGATGTACTCCAAGAAAAGGATTTTACAGGTAAGCTGTTATAAAAATCCTATTTTCTTTCTCGTACATCACGGGACACAGAGCGACATAGTCATTACTAATGGGATGTCCTAAAGCAATGCCCAACGAGGGGGGGGGGGATACACCATACATAAGCTGAGCGCTATCAGACATGAGGATCTTTTGCGGCCTGCAACACACTGCGCCCAAAGGCGACATCCTCCTGACTTCTAACGTCCACCTGGTAGAACCTAGTAAACGTGTGTACTGAAGACCATGTTGCGGCCTTACAGATTTGAGCCAGGGAGGCCTGGTGATGCACTGCCCATGAAGTTCCAACTGCTCTCGTGGAGTGCGCTCTAACTTTGAACGGAGGTGGTCTCCTTCTCAAGCCATAGGCTTGCATTATGACCTGTCGAATCCACTTGGCTAAAGTAGATTTTAATGCTGCCTGACCCTTTCTGGGGCCTTCCGGCAGAATAAACAAAGTATCCGTTCTGCGAATCTGAGCAGTGGCTTTTAGATAAGCTTTAACTGCTCTTACTACATCCAAAGAATGCAATAACTTTTCCTCTACCGAAGTAGGTTTGGGGAAAAAAGAAGGAAGAACCACATCTTGGTTCAAATGAAACCTTGATACCACCTTAGGAAGAAAGGCTGGATGAGGGCGTAACACTACTCTGTCCTTATGGATAACCAGATATGGCTCCTTACAGGACATAGCTGCTAATTCCGACACTCTTTTAGCCGAACAAATGGCTACTAGAAAAATCAATTTCCTGGTGAGAAGAACCAAAGAAATATGCTGTAATGGTTCAAATGGTTGTTTCTGTAGAACCGACAGAACCGACAGAACCGACAGAACCAAGTTTAGATCCCATGGACATATGGGAATATTAACCGGAGGACTAATACGCATCACTCCTTGTATAAAGGCTTTGACTAGTGAATGTGAAGCCAAGGGCCTTTGAAAAAATATTGACAAGGCCGAAATCTGACCCTTGATAGTACTCAAGGCAAGCTTCCTATCTACAGCCCATTGTAGGAAGTCCAGAATCCTACCTATTACGTATTTACGTGGATGCCATTTCTTGGCCTCACACCACGCGATGTACGCCTTCCAGATCCTATAATAGATCTGCCTGGATACCGGCTTCCTGGCATTGATCATGGTAGATACCACAGAATTAGAGAGCCCTCTCTTTTTTAGAATGTGGGCTTCAATAGCCAGGCCGTCAAACCTAGGGCTGGTAAGGAAGGGTGGTATATCGGTCCTTGCGAAAGCAGGTCCGGACGATGTGGGAGGGTCCAAGGACTCCCCAGACATCTTTACAATCTCCGCGTACCATGCTCTTCGGGGCCACGCTGGAACCACCAGAATCACTGGTTTCTTTTCTACCCTGATTCTGCGGAGTAATCGAGGTAACAATTGTGGCGGTGGGAATGCATATATCAGCTTGAACTGATCCCAAGGGAACACTAGGGCATCCGAGCCGCAAGCTAGGGGATCCCTTGTCCAAGAGACAAACCTGTCCACTTTTGCGTTGAATCTGGATGCTAGCAGATCTACATCCGGTGTTCCCCACCGCTGACATATTGTCCGGAAAACCTCGGGATGAAGGGACCATTCCCCTGGGCATAATTGTTGGCGACTTAGAAAGTCCGCCTTCCAATTCTCCACTCCTGGAATGAATACCGCAGATATGGCTGGGACATATTTTTCTGCCCATTTCAGGATGTAATTTACTTCCCTCTGGGCTGCATGACTCCTGGTGCCCCCCTGATGATTGATATATGCCACTGCTGTGGCATTGTCTGATTGAATTCTGACAGGGGACCCTTGGAGTTTGGATGTCCATGCTACTAGGGCATACCGGGCTGCTCGTATCTCTAAGAGATTGATGGGCAGGGCCTTTTCCGCATCCGACCATCTGCCCTGGAGAGACCATTGCTCCAGTACTGCTCCCCAGCCTATAAGGCTGGCATCTGTAGTGACCACCTTCCAAGAAATCGGACTGAAGGATTTCCCTCTTTACAGATTCTGGGGAACCAACCACCAGCGGAGGCTCTTGCGAACGGAAGGGGACAAGGACATTGGTAAGTCCAGAGCCTGAACTTTTTTGTTCCAGGCTGACAGTATGGCCCTTTGCAAATTCCTTGAATGGAATTGACCGTAGGGTACTGCTTCGAATGATGCCACCATTTTTCCCAGCAGCCTCATGCACAGGCGTATGGATGGCTGTCTTTTTGTACCCACTAAGTGGATCAAATCTCTCAAAGACGACCCCTTTTCTTGAGGCAAGAAAATTTTTCTCTGGTCTGAATCCAGCCTTAGCCCCAAGTATTCCAGACTTTTGACTGGTTTTAGGGCTGACTTGTCTCGGCTGATAATCCAACCGTGATATTCCAGATACTTGATTGTCTCGTGAACAACCACTTCTAGTTTTTCCACTGAGTGGTCTATCAGCAACAAGTCGTCTAGATATGCCATTATCATTACACCTTGTGTTCTTAGATTGGCCAATAATGGGGCCAGAATTTTTGTGAACACTCGTGGTGCTGTGGCCAGACCGAAGGGTAAGGCTCTGAACTGAAAATGGCGCCCTTCTACCGCAAAGCGTAGAAATTTTTGGTGGGCTGGAAAGATGGGAATGTGCAAATAAGCATCTTTGATGTCGATCGAGGCTAACCATTCCTCCCCTTGTAGGGCAGTGGCCACCGACCGGATCGACTCCATCCGGAAAGTCCTGATATGTAGGAATTTGTTTAGCCCTTTTAGATTTAATATGGGCCTCACGTCCCCGTTTGGCTTCGGGACTGTAAAGAGGTTTGAGTAAAACCCGAACCCCCATTCTTCCAGGGGAACCTCTATAATTACTGCTTGGAGCAATAATTGTTCTAGTGCCAACAGGAGGGATCCTCTCTTCTGGGGATCCCTTGGCACGTTTGACCTTATAAAGTGGGAAGGAGGGGAGTCTTTTAACTCCAATTTGTATCCCAGATTTACTGCGGAGAGCACCCATCTGTCTCTGATCGTGTCCCGCCAGGTCTCTGTGAACAACTGAAGTCTTCCCCCCACCCGATTGAGTGGGGGCAACCCTTCATGCATTTGACTTTGGGGGAGGTTTTGTACCTCTCCTGCTCCAGGGCTTCTTGTTACCCTGCAATTGTCCCTGATTTTTACCTCCGGGATTTGACCGAGGAGGCCGTCGGAACTGTTTCACAGCCGATGTCCTAGGGACTGGAGAAGCAGGCCTCTTAAAAGAGGGACCTCTAACTCTGTTTTTAACCGGCAAAAGTGTACTTTTACCGCTGGAAATTCTCTGGATATATTTGTCCAGGTCTTCCCCGAATAAGCGTTCACCATGAAATGGGAAGCTGACCAGCAATTTTTTACAGGGAGCTTCAGCAGACCAGTTTTTGAGCCATAAAAGCCTGCGCATATGTACTACAGACAGCGTAAGGCGGGAGGCCTGATGGATTGAATCCTTTATAGCGTCCACCGCAAAGCATAAGGCTCTAGGTAGATCAGCTAGGGCAAGAGCCTGCTGATCTGGCAAGTCCCTTAAGACCTGTTTCAACTGATCCTTCACTGCTTGGCAGACCCCAATAGCTGCCACTGCTGGTTGTGTCACCAATCCTGCTGTAGCAAAAGCAGATTTTAATAAGGACTCTAATTTTTTATCTATTGGGTCCTTGAACATTTGGACATTATCCACTGGACATGTCAGTGATTTATTCACACAAGAGATGGCTGCGTCCACTGTAGGGACCCTCCATTTTTTGATGAACTTATCCTCCATGGGATAGACCACTTGAAATCTCTTGGGAGGAGTAAATATTTTATCAGGATGCTCCCAATCCTGGTAAATGAGCCCTTCCAGTAAAGGATGGATCGGAAAGGAACAAACAGTCTGGGGAGCTTTTAGCGACCCCAACGAGGAGACAGAAGTGGATGATGGCTCCGCAAGGGGCATTTTAAATGCTGATCGGACCATATTAGTCAGGGACTGAACCCATAATTTTTCAGCATGTGATGCTGAGAATGGCTCTTCCACTGTTGATTCCTCTACAACAGAATCGACCTCATCCTGATCCCCTTCAGGTAGGTCGATCCCTGTATGGGACTGTTGCTCCGCTAACAGGCACTCTGAGGGAGGAGACGGAGATCGAGCGCTTTTTTCCTGTGACAGGGAAGCAGCGATCAATGCTGACAATCTCTCTTCCAGCCCTCCCAGAGCTGAGGAAAAAACCTCCTCTGTTACATACACAGGAGCAGGTGAACTGAGGACAGCCACAGTACCAGGTACTCCTGAGGGTGCTCTACGGTCACTAACCTCTGATTCTTCAGGGGAGACTGGTGCAGCCGAAGCATGCCCAAGATCCTCAGAGCCCGATGGAGACCCCCTATGCTTCCTGGGATTTTTAGTCCCGGAGTGTTTAGGCGGCATTATTCCTAAGCCCAAAGCTGAGGTATTCCAGCCGAAATACACCACTTACTGACAATAGTCTAGCACAAATGCTGCTATAAACAACAGTTGGTGTCTACTAATGTGCCTTTCTATGGGGATGCCTGCATCAACCGCTTGCTGTATAACTTTTTTAAATGTTGCCAGCTCTGTCTCTGCACTCCATAGCCAGCTCACAACACATAATTGTGGTTTTTAACATGCTGGGACGCCCGCACATGCGCAGAAGTTCTGCGGCGCGCACAGAGCGTCATCCCCCAAGCTCCGCCCCCTTTCCCGGCTCACCTCTATATATAGAGGCGCGTGCAAGCGCGCGGCCACGTGCGCCTTCGGCGCTAATTTTGAAAAGGGAAACTAGGGACAAGAGCCAGGGCCCCTTTTGCCGCAGGCCGGGGGATGGACGAGCATTGCAACATGGCAGAGGAAGCAGTTTCCCACAAGAGAACTCACCATCTGCCTGGACTTGCTCTGATAAAAAGAAACTAGTCCACATGACAAGAAACGTTCCACAGCGGCCTCTAGTGGATTAACACAGGTACCGCAGTCTAGTACAGGTCCTTCTCAAAAAATTAGCATATTGTGATAAAGTTCATTATTTTCTGTAATGTACTGATAAACATTAGACTTTCATATATTTTAGATTCATTACACACAACTGAAGTAGTTCAAGCCTTTTCTTGTTTTAATATTGATGATTTTGGCATACAGCTCATGAAAACCCCAAAATCCTATCTCAAAAAATTAGCATATTTCATCCGACCAATAAAAGAAAAGTGTTTTTAATACAAAAAAAGTCAACCTTCAAATAATTATGTTCAGTTATGCACTCAATACTTGGTCGGGAATCCTTTTGCAGAAATGACTGCTTCAATGCGGCGTGGCATGGAGGCAACCAGCCTGTGGCACTGCTGAGGTGTTATGGAGGCCCAGGATGCTTCGATAGCGGCCTTAAGCTCATCCAGAGTGTTGGGTCTTGCGTCTCTCAACTTTCTCTTCCCAATATCCCACAGATTCTCTATGGGGTTCAGGTCAGGAGAGTTGGCAGGCCAATTGAGCACAGTAATACCATGGTCAGTAAACCATTTACCAGTGGTTTTGGCACTGTGAGCAGGTGCCAGGTCGTGCTGAAAAATGAAATCTTCATCTCCATAAAGCTTTTCAGCAGATGGAAGCATGAAGTGCTCCAAAATCTCCTGATAGCTAGCTGCATTGACCCTGCCCTTGATAAAACACAGTGGACCAACACCAGCAGCTGACATGGCACCCCAGACCATCACTGACTGTGGGTACTTGACACTGGACTTCAGGCATTTTGGCATTTCCCTCTCCCCAGTCTTCCTCCAGACTCTGGCACCTTGATTTCCGAATGTACTTTGGACCACTGAGCAACAGTCCAGTGCTGCTTCTCTGTAGCCCAGGTCAGGCGCTTCTGCCGCTGTTTCTGGTTCAAAAGTGGCTTGACCTGGGGAATGCGGCACCTGTAGCCCATTTCCTGCACACGCCTGTTCACGGTGGCTCTGGATGTTTCTACTCCAGACTCAGTCCACTGCTTCCGCAGGTCCTCCAAGGTCTGGAATCGGTCCTTCTCCACAATCTTCTTCAGGGTCCGGTCACCTCTTCTCGTTGTGCAGCGTTTTCTGCCACACTTTTTCCTTCCCACAGACTTCCCACTGAGGTGCCTTGATACAGCACTCTGGGAACAGCCTATTCGTTCAGAAATTTCTTTCTGTGTCTTACCCTCTTGCTTGAGGGTGTCAATGATGGCCTTCTAGACAGCAGTCAGGTCGGCAGTCTTACCCATGATTGCGGTTTTGAGTAATGAACCAGGCTGGGAGTTTTTAAAAGCCTCAGGAATCTTTTGCAGGTGTTTAGAGTTAATTAGTTGATTCAGATGATTAGGTTAATAGCTCGTTTAGAGAACCTTTTCATGATATGCTAATTTTTTGAGATAGGATTTTGGGGTTTTCATGAGCTGTATGCCCTAATCATCAATATTAAAACAAGAAAAGGCTTGAACTACTTCAGTTGTGTGTAATGAATCTAAAATATATGAAAGTCTAATGTTTATCAGTACATTACAGAAAATAATGAACTTTATCACAATATGCTAATTTTTTGAGAAGGACCTGTATATTATTTTTTTTTTTTTTTTTTCTTGACCACTATTAAAATTATTAAATTTTTTAGTAGTTACAGGCATGCATAATATTTAGCAGGAATACCGTTAGGTAACAGGCAGAAAGACATATTAGGCTTGGGGGTCCCCTCAATAGAACCAAGTTCCTGAGGGGCCCCCACTTACCTTTTCCCCGCCGCAGGACTCTGTTTGGCCACAGAAGCCCAAACTTCACCTATCACGGCAGGCATTGTAATTAAACCTTCAGGGACCGGGTTCCCAAGGATTCCACTCCCCTGGACCTGTATAGCACCCTGCACAGAAAACATCTTGGCCATGGGTATGACCAGAGCTCTGGATCCCACGGTCCAGCTCTCCTAAGAGAAGCATTACAGGCAAAACCTTGCTCTTCTCTGCAAGGCCCGGGTACCGACCGTTTAGCTATGAAGCTTTTTTGGTCGGATCCGGAATAGCTTACTGAGGCCCAAAAGAACCTGTACGCAAGCTCAGTGAAAAACACATGTTTCTTCTTGGCCAACACCTTAGACACTGGCAAAAAACTGAGGTGCTCCCGGATGGGAGGGGCTTATATAGGGGAGGGTACTTCCGGTTTTGGAAGTTGCCAGTGCCAGCACCTGAAGGTATCTATATAACCCATTAGTAATGACTATGTCGCTCTGTGTCCCGTGATGTACGAGAAAGAAATCCTATTTTCTTTCTCGTACATCACGGGACACAGAGAGACATAGTCATTACTATGTGGGATGTCCTAAAGCAATGCCCAATGAGGGGGGGGGGATACACCATACATAAGCTGAGCGCTATCAGACATGAGGATCTTTTGCGGCCTGCAACACACTGCGCCCAAAGGCGACATCCTCCTGACTTCTAACGTCCACCTGGTAGAACCTAGTAAACGTGTGTACTGAAGACCATGTTGCGGCCTTACAGACCTGAGCCAGGGAGGCCTGGTGATGCACTGCCCATGAAGTTCCAACTGCTCTCGTGGAGTGCGCCCTAACTTTTAACGGAGGCGGTCTCCTTCTCAAGCCATAGGCTTGCATTACGACCTGTCGAATCCACTTGGCTAAAGTAGATTTTGACGCTGCCTGACCCTTTCTGGGGCCTTCCGGCAGAATAAACAAAGTATCCGTTCTGCGAATCTGAGCAGTGGCTTTTAGATAAGCTTTAACTGCTCTTACTACATCCAAAGAATGCAATAACTTTTCCTCTACCGAACTAGGTTTGGGGAAAAAAAGAAGGAAGAACCACATCTTGGTTCAAATGAAACCTTGATACCACCTTAGGAAGAAAGGCTGGATGAGGACGTAACACTACTCTGTCCTTATGGATAACCAGATATGGCTCTTTACAGGACATAGCTGCTAATTCCGACACTCTTTTAGCCGAACAAATGGCTACTAGAAAGATCAATTTCCTGGTGAGAAGAACCAAGGAAATATGCTGTAATGGTTCAAATGGTTGTTTCTGTAGAACCGACAGAACCAGGTTTAAATCCCATGGACATATGGGAATATTAACCGGAGGACTAATACGCATCACTCCTTGTATAAAGGCTTTGACTAGTGAATGCGAAGCCAAGGGCCTTTGAAAAAATATTGACAAGGCCGAAATCTGACCCTTGATAGTACTCAAGGCAAGCTTCCTATCTACAGCCCACTGTAGGAAGTCCAGAATCCTACCTATTACGTACTTACGTGGATGCCATTTCTTGGCCTCACACCACGCGATGTACGCCTTCCAGATTCTGTAGTAGATCTGCCTGGATACCGGCTTCCTGGCATTGATCATGGTAGATACCACAGGATTAGAGAGCCCTCTCTTTTTTAGAATGTGGGCTTCAATAGCCAGGCCGTCAAACCTAGGGCTGGTAAGGAAGGGTGGTATATCGGTCTTTGCGAAAGCAGGTCCGGACGACGTGGGAGAGTCCAAGGACTCCCCACTGACATTTTTACAATCTCCGCGTACCATGCTCTTCGGGGCCACGCTGGAGCCACCAGAATCACTGGTTTCTTTTCTACCCTGATTCTGCGGAGTAATCGAGGTAACAATTGTGGCGGTGGGAATGCATATATCAGCTTGAACTGATCCCAAGGGAACACTAGGGCATCCGAGCCGCAAGCTAGGGGATCCCTTGTCCGAGAGACAAACCTGTCCCCTTTGCGTTGAATCTGGATGCTAGCAGATCTACATCCGGTGTTCCCCACCGCTGACATATTGTCCGGAAAACCTCAGGGTGAAGGGACCATTCCCTTGGGCATAATTGTTGGCGACTTAGAAAGTCCGCCTTCCAATTCTCCACTCCTGGAATGAATACCGCGGATATGGCTGGGACATATCTTTCTGCCCATTTCAGGATGTAATTTACTTCCCTCGGGGCTGCACGACTCCTGGTGCCACCCTGATGATTGATATATGCCACTGCTGTGGCATTGTCTGTTTGAATTCTGACAGGGGACCCTTGGAGTTTGGATGTCCATGCTACTAGGGCATACCGGGCTGCTCGTATCTCTAAGAGATTGATGGGCAGGGCTTTTTCTGCATCCGACCATCTGCCCTGGAGAGACCATTGCTCCAGTACTGCTCCCCAGCCTATAAGGCTGGCATCTGTAGTGACCACCTTCCAAGAAATCGGACTGAAGGATTTTCCTTTTTCCAGATTCTGGGGAACCCACCACCAACGGAGGCTCTTGCGAACGGAAGGGGACAAGGACATTGGTAAGTCTAGGGCCTGAACTTTTTTGTTCCAGGCTGACAGTATGGCCCTTTGCAAATTCCTTGAATGGAATTGACCGTAGGGTACTGCTTCGAATGATGCCACCATCTTTCCCAGCAGCCTCATGCCCAGGCGTATGGACGGCTGTCTTTTTGTACCCACTAGGTGGATCAAATCTCTCAAAGACAACACCTTTTCTCGAGGCAAGAATATTTTTCTCTGGCCTGAATCCAGCCTTAGCCCCAAGTATTCCAGACTTTTGACTGGTTTTAGGGCTGACTTGTCTCGGTTGATAATCCAACCGTGAGATTCCAGATACTGGATTGTCTTGTGAACGACCACTTCTAGTTTTTTCACTGAGTGGTCTATCAGCAACAAGTCATCTAGATATGCCATTATCATTACACCTTGTGTTCTTAGATTGGCCAATAAAGGGCCAGAATTTTTGTAAACACTCGTGGTGCTGTGGCCAGACCGACGGTAAGGCTCTGAACTGAAAATGGCGCCCTTCTACTGCAAAGCGTAGAAATTTTTGGTGGACTGGAAAGATGGGAATGTGCAAATAAGCATCTTTGATGTCGATCGCGGCTAACCATTCCTCCCCTTGTAGGGCAGTGGCCACCGATCGGATCGACTCCATCCGGAAAGTCCCGATATACAGGAATTTGTTTAGCCCTTTTAGAATTAATATGGGCCTCACGTCCCCATTTGCTTCGGGACTGTAAAGAGGTTTGAGTAAAACCCGAACCCCCATTCTTCCAGGGGAACCTCCATAATTACTCCTTGGAGCAATAGTTGTTCTAGTGCCAACAGGAGGGACTCTCTCTTCCGGGGATCCCTTGGCACGTTTGACCTCAAAAAATGGGAAGGAGGAGAGTCTTTTAACTCCAATCTGTATCCCAAACATACTGCGGAGAGCACCTATCTGTTCTGATCGTGTCCCGCCAGGTCTCTGCGAACAACTGGAGTCTTCCCCCCACCCGACTGAGTGGGGGCAACCCTTCAATGAATTTAAGTTTGGGGGAGGTTTTGTACCTCTCCTGACCCAGGGTTTCTCATTACCCTGCGATTGTCCCTGATTTTTACCCCCGGGATTTGACCGAGGAGGCCGTCGGAACTGTTTCACAGCCGATGCCCCAGGGACTGGAGAAGCAGGCCTCTTAAAAGAGGGACCTCTAACTCTGTTTTTAACCGGCAAGAGTGTGCTTTTACCGCTGGAAATTTTCTGGATATATTTGTCCAGGTCTTCCCTGAATAAGCGTTCACCATGAAATGGGACGCTAACCAGCCATTTTTTACAGGGAGCTTCAGCAGACCAGTTTTTGAGCCATAGAAGCCTACGCATATGTACTACAGACAGCGTAAGGCGGGAGGCCTGATGGATTGAATCCTTTATGGCGTCAACCGCAAAGCATAAGGCTCTAGGTAGATCAGCTAGGGCAAGGGCCTGCTGATCTGGCAAGTCCCTTAAGACCTGTTTCAACTGATCCTTCACTGCTTGGCAGACCCCACTGCTGGTTGTGTCACCAAGCTTGCTGTAGAAAAAAGCAGATTTTCATAAGGACTCCAATTTTTTATCTATTGGGTTCTTGAACATTTGGACATTATCCACTGGACATGTCAGTGATTTATACACACAAGAGATGGCTGCGTCCACTGTAGGGACCTTCCATTTTTTGATGAACTTATCCTCCATGGGATAGACCACCGGAAATCTCTTGGGGGGAGTAAATATTTTCTCAGGATGTTCCCAATCCTGGTAAATGAGCCCTTCCAGTAAAGGGTGAAGTGGAAAAGAACAGACAGTCTGGGGGCTTCTAGCGACCCCAACGAGGAGACAGTAGTGGTTGATGGTTCCGCAAGTTGCATTTTAAATGCTGATCGGACCATGTTAGTCAGAGACTGAACCCATAATCTTTCAGCTTGAGATGCTGAGAAAGGTTCCTCCACTGTTGATTCCTCTATAACAGAATCAACCTCATCCTGATCCCCTTCAGGCAGGTCGATCCCTGTATGGGACTGTTGCTCTGCTAACAGGCACTCTGAAGGAGGAGACGGAGATCGGGCGTGCTTTCCCTGTGACAGGGAGGCAGCGATCAATGTTGACAATCTCTCTCTAATCCTCCCAGAGCTGAGGAAAAAACCTCCTGATACATACACAGGAGCAGGTGAACTGAGGACAGCCACAGTACCAAGTACCCCTGCGGGGTCTCTACGGTCACTTACCCCTGAATTTTCAGGGGAGACTGGTGCAGCAGAAGCATGCCCAAGATCCTCAGAGCCCGATGAGACCCCCTTCGCTTCCTGGAAGATTCAGTTCCGGAGCTTCTGGACGGCATATTCCTAAGCCCAAAGCTGAGGTATTCCAGCCGTAATACACCACTTTTACTGAGAATAGTCTAGCACAATTGCTGCTATATAACAGTTGGTGTCTACTAAAGTGCCTTTCTAGGGGATGCCTGCATCAACCGCCTCTGTGTGCCTTTTTACTGTTACTAGCTCTGTCTGTGCACTTCAATAGCCAGCTGTGATTGTGCTTTAAAACACGCTGGACGTCCGCACATGCGCAGTAGCGCCGCGGCGCACACCGAGCGTCATCCACCCGCTCCGCCCCTTTTTCCAGATCGCCTCTATATATAGAGGCGCGTGCACGCGCGCGGGCACGTGCGGCTTCGGCGCTCTTTTTTGAAAAAAATAAGGAGCTAGATGGGAGCCAGGGTCCCTGCCGCAGGGCCCGGGGATGGATGAGCGCAGCAACAGGGCAGAGGAGACAGCTTCCCAGCAGAGAACTTACCAACTGCCTGGATTTGATTTTGGAAGAAAAAAATCCACATTACAAGAAAAAGAACCATAGCGGCCTCTAGTGTTTAACACAGGTACCGCGGTCTTACATTTTTTTTTTTTTTCTTGCCTACTATTAACATTTTTACATTTTCTCAGTAGTAACAGGCATGCACAGAATATTAGCGGGAATACCTTAGGTAACAGGCAGAAAGACAAAATAGGCTTGGGGGTCCCCCAATAGAACCAAGTTCCTGAGGGCCCCCACTTACCTTTTCCTCGCCGCAGGACTCTGTTTGGTCCACAGAAGCCCAAACTTCACCTATCACGGCAGGCATTGTAATTAAACCTTCAGGGACCGGGTTCCCAAGGATTCCACTCCCCTGGACCTGTATAGCACCCTGCACAGAAAACATCTTGGTCGTGGGTATGACCAGAGCTCTGGATCCCAGGGTCCAGCCCTCCTAAGAGAGGCATTACAGGCAAAAACCTTGCTCTTCTCTTTGCAAGGCCCGGGTACCGACCGTTTAGCTATGAAGCTTTTTTGGTCGGATCCGGAATAGCTTACTGAGGCCCAAAAGAACCTGTACGCAAGCTCAGTGAAAAACACATGTTACTTCTTGGCCAACACCTTAGACACTGGCAAAAAACTGAGGTACTCCCGGATGGGAGGGGCTTATATAGGGGAGGGTACTTCCGGTTTTGGAAGTTGCCAGTGCCAGCACCTGAAGGTATCTATATAACCCACATAGTAATGACTATGTCGCTCTGTGTCCCGTGATGTACGAGAAAGAAAGGGTTTTATTTTTCTTTCCTGTTGAGTAAATTTACGGTCACTTCTAATTCTGCCATGTGCATGGTAAGTTAGCTGATCTATCTCCCAACGGGAACTCAGACAGCAATAAAAACCTGACAAAAGAGAGTTTCTTATGCCCTATACACACGATCGGAATTCTTGTCGGGATAAACTCCGACTGATTTTTCCAACGGAATTCCGTTCAAGCTGTCTTGCATACACACTGTCACACCAAATTCCGACCGCCAAGAACGTGGTGACGTACAACACTACGACGAGCCGAGAAAAATTAAGTTCAATGCTTCCAAGCATGCGTCGACTTGATTCTGAGAATGCATGTTTTTTTTCTCCGTCTGAGTTCCATACAGACGAACTGAATTTTTAGCCTCGGAGAAAAAAGAGAACATTCTCTTTCTAACTCCGTCTGAATTTCCAAAGGAAAAAGTCAGATGGGGCATATACACGGTCGGAATATCCGATGAAAAAATTCCATTTGACTTTTTCCATCGGAAATTCCGATCGTGTGTACAGGGCTAAACCCTTCCTCTGCTGTAGTGGAAAATGTGTTTTATTGTTGTCTGTGCCTCACTGGGGAGATTTTCTCTCAATTCCTGTTCTGCATGTCTCTCATAGAATAGATAGGACATAAGAAATACCCTCCTAGATTGGAACCCAGAAATTAACAGTTGACAGGGGTTCTCCCAGAACTGAAAATAAGTTATGTCTGGAGTTGGTCTTGAACTCTAGTCAGAACCCAGCAGTATTTTTAGGAGCAAAACCTCATGTGGTAATCTTTCTGAATTGAACTTTTAACAACCCCCCCCCCCCCCAAAAAAAAAAAAGGGTATTCACGTGTGCATGCATAAACCCTTAACTTTTAAGATTTCATAAAAAAAAAAAAAAAAAAATAGCACATGAATGGATTATGCTTTGATGAATTGATTCTTTTGAATGGCACCACATTGTACTGTGGTGGTAAACCCAATTGGGTCAGGCCTCTCGGTTTTTCAGGCAGACCTGATCAAAGGCTCAATGCAGGTCTATGGGCAAGCGGATGTAAATAGACTTCTGGACGGTCTGGAAAATAAAATGGAATTGACTGCATCCTTTTTTCCAAACCTAAATTTGACAGATTGGAGGTAGCCTGATGGAAATGGACACATTTGGCCACCAATAGAGCCATCACTGAATGGGTGCGAATGTTAAAATAGGATTTTTGTACTCACCGTAAAATCCGTTTCTCTGGCATCCATGGACTGACACAGCGTGTCTTATACACCTTTACACGTGGGTTATGTCCCTGCTTGCAGGAGAAGACCTAGGCAGAATGTGAGATGTTATACATACATTCTAAACAGCCAGAGCTGAACAGCCCCACCCAGGGGGGCGGTCCCTCCGGGCATAACCCTCCCACTGCAGTCAGCAGACCTCAGTTCGTAACAAAGCAGTACAAACTTAAAAAGAAGGGTGGGTGCTGTGTCAGTCCATGGATGCCAGAGAAACGGATTTTACGGTGAGTACAAAAATCCTATTTTCTCTTGTCATCCATGGACTGACACAGCGTGTCTTATACACCTTTACACGTGGGATGTCCCAAAGCAGTGTCAAGAGGGATGGGAGCAGTATAAATGGAAAACCAAAAACTTCACTCCAAACAAGGCAGAGCTCCTCAACGGAGGAGTTGCAACATCAAACAGCGGCCTGCAACACCTTGCGGCCGAAGGAAGCATCCGAAGATGCAGCCACATCAACCTTATAAAACTTAGAAAAGGTATGAACAGACGACCAGGTCGCCGCCTTGCACACTTGTGCAACCGACGCTTGATGTCGGAAAGCCCAGGAAGCACCAATTGCCCTGGTGGAATGTGCCGTAACCGGAAAGGGAGGCGCCCGCCCCTTGAGAGCATAAGCTTGAATGACGGTTTGTCTGATCCACCTAGAAATGGTGGCAGACGAAACCGCTTGGCCCTGTTTTGGCCCAGAGACAGCCACAAATAGTGAGTCAGACTTCCGAATAGAAGCAGTAGCAGACAGGTACACCCGCAAGGCTCGTACCACATCCAAAGTGTGTAGCGCAAACTCTCTGGGATGCGATGGGTGAGGACACAAGGACGGGAGGACAATGTCCTCGTTTAAGTGGAAGGCCGAGACCACCTTTGGCAGAAAGGAAGGTCGCGGACGTAACACCGCCTTATCCTTATGGATGATCAAAAAGGGAGACTTGCAGGACAAGGCCGCCAATTCAGACACTCGTCTAATGGAAGTAATGGCCACCAAGAAGGCCACCTTCTGAGACAACGTCAAGAGGGGAATATCTCTAATATTTTCAAAGGGAGGTTCCTGGAGGACCGAGAGCACCAAATTCAGATCCCACGGGGGGAGAGGAGGCTTGACAGGGGGGAGCACATGTCGAACCCCCTGCACAAAGGTGCTAACCAAGGGATGACCCGCCAGCGGACGCTGAAAGAAGATGGCCAAGGCCGAAATCTGACCCTTAATGGTACTCAAAGCGAGCTTTTGGGTCACGCCACGCTGCAGAAAATGCAGGATTCTGGGAACGGAATACGTTCGTGGGCGCCAGTCCAGCTCTTCGCACATGGCGATGTAAGCTCTCCCAGTGCGGTGATAGATCCTTCTGGAGGAAGACTTCCGTGCCCTTAACATGGTCGAAATGACCGAATCCGAGAGACCTCGGTCTCTCAGCACCTGGCTTTCAATAACCATGCCGTTAAAACCAGAGACTGTAAAGCAGGATGAAATATAGGACCTTGAGACAGAAGGTCCCCCCGTATCGGTAACCGCCAGGGAACGTCTGCGACGAGACGTACCAGATCGGCGTACCAGTGACGCCGAGGCCAATCCGGAGCAATGAGGATCACCGGAATTCCCTCGGTCGCTACCCTGCGGAGCAGGCGAGGGAGCAACTGCAGCGGAGGATAAACGTATACCAGGCGATACTGACCCCATGGGGCCACCAACGCATCCGAGGCATCCGCCCAGGGATCCCTGGATCTGGCCACAAACCTCGACACCTTGCGATTGAGTCGAGAAGCCATCAGGTCCACATCCGGCGTGCCCCACCGTCTGCAAAGAAGTTGAAAGACCTCCGGGTGCAAGGACCACTCCCCCTGGTCCAGCGTCTGGCGACTTAGATAGTCCGCCTGCCAATTGTCTACGCCCGGAATGTAGACGGCCGACAGAGCCGGCACGCTTCTTTCGGCCCACCTCAGGATGCGGGCGACCTCGGAAGCCGCAGCTGAGCTCCGAGTCCCCCCTTGATGGTTGACATACGCCACTGCTGTGGCGTTGTCCGATTGTATCCTGATGGAGTGACCCTGTAGTTTCTCCGACCATGAGGAGAGGCACAGTCTGATTGCCCGTATCTCCAGCACATTGATCGGTAAGAGGGCTTCGTCCGGAGTCCAAAGCCCTTGGGCCGACAGGACTCCCCAGACTCCCCCCCAGCCCGTCAGGCTGGCGTCTGTCGTGATCACCGTCCATTGGATGGGGAGGAACGACTTCCCGGACCGAAGAGCCGGGGACCTCAACCACCACGTCAGGGATGCCCTGACCAGGTGACTCACCTGGATCTGAAGATCCAAGGACAACTGGGATTTGTCCCAAGTGGACAAGATCTCTTTCTGTAAGGCCCTGGTGTGCGCTTGGGCATAAGGAATGGCCTCGAAGGAGGCCACCATGAGTCCCAGGACTCTCATGCAAAAGCGGATTGACGACCATTTCCGGGACGTCAGCACCCGTACTGCAGACTGAAGTGTCAGTAGTTTGTCTGGAGGTAGGAAGACTCTTGCTTCCAAGGAGTCCAGAATCAGACCTAGATACTCCAGACGCTGAGTCGGGACTAGAACCGACTTCTGAACGTTCAGGAGCCACCCAAACTCCCTGAGGGTCTGACTGACGATAGTCACACTTTCTTCCAATTCTGAGCCACTGTCTGCTCTTAGAAGGAAATCGTCCAGATAGCCCACGATAGCAATGCCTCGCTGTCTCAGCAAAGCTAGGACCGGAGCAAGCACCTTGGTGAACACCCTCGGTGCCGAGGCCAGGCCGAAGGGAAGAGCCACAAATTGATAGTGGACTTCGCCGACCGCAAAGCGCAGAAACTTCTGGTGGCTTGCGCAGATCGGAACATGCAAGTAGGCGTCCTTGATGTCCAAGGATGCCAGAAAATCCCCTTGACGGAGTGTAGCGACCACCGTGCGAATGGATTCCATGCGGAATTTTTGCACCTTCACGAAGGCATTCAGGGCCTTGAGGTCCAGGATCGGCCGAACCCCGTCCTTTTTTGGAACAACAAACAGATTCGAGTAGAACCCCTGAAACCTCTCCTGGGACGGAACCGGCACAATTACTCCGGACCCGATCAAAACCTGTACAGCCCCCAAGAGGGCTGCCCGACGGGCAGGAAGGAGAGGGAGATTTGAGGGAAAGAATCTGTCTGGGGGCCAGGAGCGGAACTCTATTCTGTATCCTGAGGTGACCACCTCGCACACCCACCGGTCGGAGATACGGGAGGTCCACCGATCCGTGAACCTGCGAAGTCGTCCCCCCACCCCAGAGACGGGCGGGGGCAAGACTTCACGCGGAGGCGGGCTTGGGAGCCGGCTTGTTCGGCTTACGCACCCAGGGGCGCTTGTGCCCGCCAGCCGCACTGTTGTCAGTCTGGGATGGCTTACCCGTGGACTCTGACGGACGAAAAAAACCCCTTTTTGCTGGAAAGGAAGGACCCGGTTTACGTCGGGCCTCCTTACCCTTGATAGTTTGAGGAAGGAGAGTGCTTTTACCTCCCGTGACATCCTTGATGATGTCATCCAGAGCAGCACCAAAAAGTCTACCACCCTTAAAAGGTAGATCCGTCAGGAGCTTCTTAGAGGCTAGGTCAGCAGACCAGCATTTCAACCAGATGAGACGACGCAATACCACCGCCGAGACAGAGGCCCTGGATATTAAAGGGGCCGCGTCCAACGTGGCGTCGCACACATATATCAGACCCTGCACCATCTGGTGGGCCAGAGCAATAGTGTCTGGAGGAAGGTTATACTCCTGCACAGTTTGGTGCAAAATTTTTGCCCATTCCGTGAGTGTCTGAGACACAAGGGTCGCCGCTACTACGGGCCGTAGGGCGGATCCCAACAAGGCGAACATGGCTCTACTCACCACTTCTGACCTCCTGTCAGTGGGGTCCTTAAACGCAGGAGTCCCCTCCATCGGGAGAGTGGTGGCCTTGTTTAAACGGGCGACTGGAGGGTCGACCACCGGGGGAGAAGCCCACTTTTTAAGCAGGGCGTCTTCAAAGGGGTATCTAATAGACAAACGCCGCGGGACCATAAAAGTCTTCTGCGGCTTTTCCCAGACCTGGTCAATGAGCTGGTCAAAAAAAGGTACATATGGAAAAACCTTTTTAGAAGGCTTGGTCTTAAAAGAACCAAAGGAGACTGTATCCGCCTGAGGTTCTGCGGTCGCAGCATCTAGCTTGAGAGTGTCCCTCACAGCATCAATGAGTTCACTAACAAGCGCCCTGTCATTTACTGACTCAGAACTGGAGTCTTCCTCACAAGGAATGTCCTGTTCAAAACCATCCAAATATTCAGAGCTAGGGTCCTGAGCAGCAATAACTATGCCCATATCTGAAGCAGAGCACTCCCCTTGTGGAGATAAAGTGGGGAGAGGGCGCTTTTTTGCTCCCTTGTGCTCACACACAGCTTCCATCCTGGTCAGAAATGATTCCAGGACTGCCGACAACTGGTCCATAGGGACCGCAGGTGCTGGAGCACTGGCTGCTGCCTCTGGCATGTTAGGGGAAGCTGGTGACTCTGACTCCATAATGTTCCTCTCAGACCACCCACAGGCCGTGCTGACCGAAGTAGGGGAATGCCCAGGGAACCCACCAACCTGACCAGGACCGCTCGGTTCCGCCGCTCTGTCTCACTGCGCCGCGCTGCTCAGCGTGAGTGAGCTGAGAGGAGAGAGTGTGAGGAGATTCGCGCCGTTTCCAGCGGCGCTAGAGGCCAAACTAGTGCCAGAAAAGACGTGCGGCTACAAGAAAATGGCCGCCGCAATGTGCTCCGGCGGGCCCGGGCAAGATGGCCGCCAATGTGAAAATCAGCACACACACAAAACATGGCGCCGAACGGCGCCCAGGCCCCTCACCTCCAAAAACAAAACAGCCCCAGCGAGTGCAGAGCAGCGTGAGCCCCCCCAGGACAGTATGGCCCCCAGGCACCCCCCATAGTACAGCGCCAGCACTAGTGAACAGAGAGTGACATTAAAAACACAGGGGGAGACAGGGAAATCCCCCCACACAAGAAACACACAGCATGTACTCACCTGCAGCCAGGAGAGACTACTTACCCGTCCCCTGAGGGACCCGCTGGTGTGTTCCTGACAGAACTATCACAGTGCGGTACTGAGTAGCTGTCGGCCTGGTCCACCGCGAAAGATACAGCCGGACTGTTCTATCTTGAGAGGACCGCGGAGCTGGAAGCCCACCGGCCACCCCTGGAGTCGTGGGGCATGTCATGAACTGAGTCTCACGCACCCAAGGCGAGGATCAGCACGCTCGATGGTCGGACAGGGAAGACTACGAGGATATCTTGTACCCAACCTGTTGCCCAGCCGACAGTTGATAGAAGATCTCAAAAAAATAAAAAAATAAAATAGGAAAAAAATTTCCAAAAGAATAAAAATAGGTCAGGAGACTGGCTCCTGAGAGAGCCACGTCTTCTCCTTCTGCTAGGCAGAAAAAAACTGAGGTCTGCTGACTGCAGTGGGAGGGTTATGCCCGGAGGGACCGCCCCCCTGGGCGGGGCTGTTCAGCTCTGGCTGTTTAGAATGTATGTATAACATCTCACATTCTGCCTAAGTCTTCTCCTGCAAGCAGGGACATAACCCACGTGTAAAGGTGTATAAGACACGCTGTGTCAGTCCATGGATGACAAGAGAAATTTTGTTTTTACATCTGTCTCGTTCAACTCTGATTTAGTAGGAGTAGGAGATCTGCCCATGGATCCCTTGTTGAATGGAGTGGAGCACTCCCATCTGAAGGGACCCTTTAAATTGTGCGTTTATGCACCCTGCTAATCCATCCTCCTGTGCTTAAAATTGCAAGTGACCTTCTTTTTCAAACATAGTGCACCACACTATTATTGGTTCCGGCGCTCTACAGTGCAGGGGTGCCTTTCAAAATTAATGGCTCCCCAGCGCAGTAACGAATATGTAGGATTTAGGGACCACTTTGTCTGCTAAGAAGGGTCAATAATTGTTAGATTGTGGACTTTCCATTTCTGACATGAACTCCTCTATCTCGCTAGCTGGAGTCGTGGCATTTAATAATTACCATATATACTCGAGTATAAGCCGACCCGAATATAAGCCGAGGCACCTAATTTTACCACAAAAACTGGGAAAACATATTGACTCGAGTATAAGCCTAGGGTGTGCCTCACTTTGCCTCACTGTGTCCATGCCTCACTGTGTCCATGACTAGACTGACGTTTAACATGGGAGTCTATGGAAGGGGTGCCCGGGTTTGAAAAATCGGTGCTACCCGGCCGTAGGTCCCCCGGACAAGAAACTTTGCAAACTTGTAGAGGAAAAGTGGGGCTACATGTGTGCCAAGGTTGGGGTCCAGAGGACCTACGACCGGCTGGTACTGGGTCCCCAAAGTCTCCAGAGAAATTACCGTTTAACATGGGAGTCTATAAAAGGGGTGCCCGGTTTTGAAAAATCGGTGCTCCCCGGCCGAAGGTCCCCCGGACAAGAAACTTTGCACACTTATAGAGGAAGAGTGGGGCTTTATGTGTGCCAAGTTTGGGGTCCAGAGGACCTACGACTGGCTGGTACCGGGTCCCCAAAGTCCGGAAGATCAGGCGCAAAAAGGTGACTCGAGTATAAGCCGAGGGGGGCATTTTCAGCACAAAAAATTGTGCTTAAAAACTCGGCTTATACTCGAGTATATACGGTACTCCATTGTGTGTTGTGCTCTGTGTAATGATGGCATATGATTGACAATAGCACTGTCCAACCAGGAGCCCTCATTATTCAGAGCACATACCACAATGAAGGAAC
The DNA here is from genome assembly GCA_029206835.1 of Rana muscosa. Taxonomy (NCBI): domain Eukaryota; kingdom Metazoa; phylum Chordata; class Amphibia; order Anura; family Ranidae; genus Rana; species Rana muscosa. The sequence continues at coordinate 83,894,657 of CM055118.1, forward strand.
GAGTAGGTTGCATAGCACTACTTCATCAAGCAGGGAAGGAGAGTTCATGTCAGAGAAGAATGCAATGTAGCTACACACTGTCTAATAGTGCTCATAGATTCCCCCAAAATCTGCACATATAAAACCACAGCTTGTCGACACACAGAGCTCCTGTCACAGCCCTCATTCCTTCCTATGTAGACCCAATGCAGAAGCACTATTCCACAGTGTTTGTACAGTGCTCGGCTTACAGGGCTCTCCTGCTGAGCGTTTTGTAGCAGGAGCAGAAACCCAAGAGCTAAATCGATTACTGCTGAACTACAGCTGTCACTGACAGACAGTGGACCCAGTGCTAAGTCCTATCGAAGCCTCTGTCATTCAACATACAGCCTTTAGTGCTCCAGACCTAATCTCAAAGGGTTGGCGGACTGCATGTTGGGCACCCGGGATCTACAGAAAGCACTTCTACACTTTAGAGGAGGGAAATGCTGGCATGTTATAACTCCAAAGCCCCACTTAAAATTGACAGGGAACGCAGGTTTTGGAAATAGCCGTTATCCATAAAATAAAAATAAAACCAATAAAACAAAAAAAACACTAACCTTGAAAAGGACATACAAATCTTCCAGCTCTTCCATGGAGAAGCCGAGGTCGGTAGAAATGGATCTCACCTAAACATTAGCAAACAGCAGGGGTAATATATAACATCCTGTTAAACTTGCAACATAAATTGTTATTTCTGCCCACAATTCAAACACTGGACCTGCAACATTATTATATATAATCTATTCATGCTTACCACGCTTCTCTTTGCAGAATCCTCCAAAGATTGTATGACCTTCAACCTCTGCTTAAATCGCATTTGCTCAATGTCATCAGCTCTTAAACTGTTGAACTTCTAGAAGCAGAAGATTAATTCAGGTAAACAATCCAATTACTGTATTCAAAAAGGTATCAAAGTTACAAAAAAAAAGGTAGGTTGCCCAAAAATTATGGTTGAAGGGGTCTTTAGAATAATACATCACTTTATGGGCTTTTACCTCATAGGATGCTTTGATGAGATCAAAAATTTCAACTTCAACTGGTGGTTCATCACCACTGGTAAGTAAAGCGTGCAAGTGGGGGATTGGAGGGGACACACTTTGCTTGTTCAGCACATTGTCAAGATACCTAGAGGAAAACAAGAATTTTATTACTACAGGTATAAAAGGTAATGTTATTAAGTTTAAACACATTTCCCCATTATTTTTTAATAATTATGTACCAGTGGTGGAGCAACGGGTCATGAGGAAGATTACATTTGTATGGTTTAGTTTAGAAAATATGCTAAACAGGGGCTTCCTGCTTCTGGCAGTTTGTGATCTCCAGGAATTACAGAAGTGCATCGCAACATAAAAATAATACTTTATGACTCCTGGAAGTAAGGAAACTTTAATAAATAAAAATGTAGTTCAGATACCTTCCTGTTTCTTACTCAACTCTCAACAGTTACAGTGCATTCTGCCGACAAGCTAAATGCAAACAAAGCATATTTAATTATCATTTACATGATCATAAACAATTAACTGTGCCCATTAAACTTCAGTAAAATTCTACAAATGTTGTTAAAATTATTGTGAATTACATTTCCTTCGATGTTATTAAACCTACATTTCAATTTTACATGTTATTACCTTCCGAGTATAGTCATGGCTTCCCCTTCATCACTGGAGTTTAACAGGGCATCCATGTTTGCCTCTAGTACAGCCAATGACAGCTGCAGAATCAGTTTGATACCTTCGTAGAAAAAGCAGTCAACTACGACTACAGCACTCTCAAATGGCATGACACTGAGGAACAGGGTGAGGAACCAGGAGAGGGAAATGGTGGAGATGACTCCCAGCTCTTGCATCTTCTCAGACAGTTGAGGTAGGCACTCGTGTGTCAGCTCTTCAAACACACCCTGGTCCACCAAGGCCCCTATATACCAAACAGATAGGAGGTGTTAGTGACCAATGCAAATTTTGTATGAGCAGTCATTTCACACTCCTGTGGGCTCAACATATTATGTGTGGTTGAAGCTTCCTCCATGGTTGCCAAGTGTCATCTTAGATTGTAAGCTGAGAGGAGCAGGGCCCCTCTAACCCTCTTGTTTTGAATTGTACTGTTTGTGTATTGTCACCCCTTATATTGTAAAGTGCTGCACAAACTGTTGGGGCTATGTAAATCCTGTATAATAATAATACAACACTTAGCTCGAGGCTCTATGGCAGGAATGGCAAACCTTTTTGAGCCCGAGTGCCCAAACAGCGACACAAAACCAACTTATTTATTTCAAAGTGCCAACATGGAATTAAACCTACCAGCGGCTCTGTACAGAGGAAGGGACCGATTATCCCTCTGAATGAGCCCTAAGGGACCAAAAACATACAATTCTGCCCAGTAAAAAACGTTTGTGCCTTTTTTAAGAGTGCGTTACGCTCAGAATACTGGGATCAGGGATGGATGCATGTTCTCAGAATACTGGGATCAGAGATGGATGCATGTTCTCAGAATACTGGGATCAGAGACGGATGCATGTTCTCAGAATACTGGGATCAGGGATGGATGCATGTTCTCAGAATACTGGGATTAGAGATGGATGCATGTGCTCAGAATACTGGGATCAGGGATGGATGCATGTGCTCAGAATACTGGGATCAGAGATGGATGCATGTTCTCAGAATACTGGGATCAGAGATGGATGCATGTTCTCAGAATACTGGGATCAGGGATGGATGCATGTTCTCAGAATACTGGGATTAGAGATGGATGCATGTGCTCAGAATACTGGGATCAGGGATGGATGCATGTGCTCAGAATACTGGGATCAGGGATGGATGCATTGTGCTCAGAATACTAGGATCAGGGATGGATGCATTGTGCTCAGAATACTGGGATCAGAGATGGATGCATGTGCTCAGAATACTGGGATCAGAGATGGATGCATGTGCTCAGAATACTGGGATCAGGGATGAATGCATGTGCTTAGAATACTGGGATCAGGGATGGATGCATGTGCTCAGAATACTGGGATCAGGGATAGATGCATTGTGCTCAGAATACTGGGATCAGGGACGGATGCATTGTGCTCAGAATACTGGGATCAGGGACGGATGCATGTGCTCAGAATACTGGGATCAGGGACGGATGCATGTGCTCAGAATACTGGGATCAGGGACGGATGCATGTGCTCAGAATACTGGGATCAGGGACGGATGCATGTGTTCAGAATACTGGGACCAGGGATGGATGCATGTGCTCAGAATACTGGGATCAGGGATGGATGCATGTGCTCAGAATACTGGGATCAGAGATGGATGCATGTGCTCAGAATACTGGGATCAGAGATGGATGCATGTGCTCAAAATACTGGGATCAGGGATGGATGCATGTGCTCAGAATACTGGGATCAAGGATTGATGCATGTGCTCAGAATACTGGGATCAGGGACGGATGCATGTGCTCAGAATACTGGGATCAGGGACGGATGCATGTGCTCAGAATACTGGGATCAGGGACGGATGCATGTGTTCAGAATACTGGGACTAGGGATGGATGCATGTGCTCAGAATACTGGGATCAGAGATGGATGCATGTGCTCAGAATACTGGCATCAGAGATGGATGCATGTGCTCAGAATACTGGGATCAGGGATGGATGCATGTGCTCAGAATACTGGGATCAGGGATGGATGCATGTGCTCAGAATACTGGGATCAAGGATTGATGCATGTGCTCAGAATACTGGGATCAGGGATGGATGCATGTGCTCAGAATACTGGGATCAGGGATGGATGCATGTGCTCAGAATACTGGGATCAGGGATGGATGCATGTGCTCAGAATACTGGGATCAGGGATGGATGCATGTGCTCAGAATACTGGGATCAGGGATGGATGCATGTCCTCAGAATACTGGGATCAGGGATGGAAGCATGTGCTCAGAATACTGGGATCAGGGATGGATACATGTGCTCAGAATACTGGGATCAGGGATGGATGCATTGTGCTCAGAATACTGGGATCAGGGATGGATGCATTGTGCTCAGAATACTGGGATCAGGGATGAATGCATTGTGCTCAGAATACTGGGATCAGGGATGGATACATGTGCTCAGAATACTGGGATCAGGGATGGATGCATTGTGCTCAGAATACTGGGATCAGGGATGAATGCATTGTGCTCAGAATACTGGGATCAGGGATGGATACATGTGCTCAGAATACTGGGATCAAGGATGGATGCATGTGCTCAGAATACTGGGATCAGGGATGGAAGCATGTCCTCAGAATACCGGGATCAAGGATGGATGCATGTGCTCAGAATACTGGGATAAGGGATGGATGCATGTGCTCAGAATACTGGGATCAGGGATGGATGCATGTGCTCAGAATACTGGGATCAGGGATGGAAGCATGTCCTCAGAATACCGGGATCAAGGATGGATGCATGTGCTCAGAATACTGGGATCAGGGATGGATGCATGTGCTCAGAATACTGGGATCAGGGACGGATGCATGTGCTCAGAATACTGGGATCAGAGATGGATGCATGTGCTCAGAATACTGGGATCAGGGATGGATACATGTGCACAGAATACTGGGATCAGGGATGGATGCATTGTGCTCAGAATACTGGGATCAGAGATGGATGCATGTGCTCAGAATACTGGGTTTTACAGATAGATGCATGTGCTCAGAATACTGCGATCAGGGGGGTTGATGTGAAGGCCTTTCCCAAAGCAGTGTCCTCTGCCCCTTCACATCACCCCCACATACACAGCAGTGTCCTCTGCACCCCCTCTTTTGGCCCATAGCACTGTCCTACCTGTGTATGTACAGCCAAAGTCCTCCACATTGCCATGCTTCAGCGACCGAGCCCCTGTACAGGAAGCCGCTCTCTAAGTCCAGGAAGGGAGGAGTCAGTCTTCTCCCCCTCGGTATCCAAAGGCATCACGCGCTGCTTACAGCAGACACTCTGTAACCTATCTACTGGGCTGCCCTCAGTGCATGTAGGGAGGGCTTTTCTCACATCTGCCGCCCCACTGCCCTATCACACTCACACTGCCCGATCTCACTGACGATAGGAAGGAAGTTGGCTCCCCCGCGCCTGCACCGCAAGTGACTGCCTTGCTGGGGGATTACCTCCGCTATCCTGGTGGCGTGCTGCATGCCCACAGAGAGGGCTCGGTGTGCCAGCTGTGGCACGCGTGCCATAGGTTCGCCATCACTGCTCTATGGGGTTTATTTACTAAAGCTGGAGAGTGAAAAACCAGGCTCACTTCTGCAGAGAAACCAATCAGCTTCCAGGTTTTATTACCAAAGCTTAATTGAACAAGCTGAGGTTAGAAGCTGATTGGTTTCAATGCAGAACTGAGCCTCATTTTGCACTTTCCAACTTTAGTAAATAAACCCCTGTGTCGCAAAGAACCCAGCAAACTTTAATTCTGGATATAAAAGAGACAGCATTTCCATGCATGCATTTATGACACATTAAAACTAAAGACCTGTCGGAAATAAAATCCCATCAATCAAAAGTGCAATTCATAATTATATTGATAGATGTGGATCACCTGACACAAAACTGTTTTATTGGTCTTCAAGAATGCTAAAAACAACCTGCTTTATGCAGTTAGTAGAAATACTGTATTGTGGTTTGCTGCATCAAAGCTATATCCAATCTGACCCTATTGGTTTCTCATATTAGCTTGGCCACATACCCGTTGCAGTTTGTGTGTCAGATCCAAATACTGTGTTGTATTGCCTGTTCCTCTCATTAAAACCTCTTCACAATGACTTGAGACAGTAACATGGGCAATACTGCTGTTTATGGTCTCACCCACATCATTAGTTAGCTGCAATGGATGCTGGGACAAGCAGTCCAGGATACTGCAGTGACAACACAAGTCCTGTATTCCCTGCTTGAAATACACTTCCCCAGATGATCTGAATTTTGGAGCTGCTTCATCATGTGACTTGCAGGTAATTAAACTACACTCCAACCACTTGAACTTCAGAAGACTCTCCCCCATCACGACCAAGCCATTTTTTGCAATACGGCACTGTGTTAGTTTAACTGACAATTGCGCGTTCGTGCGACGCTGTACCCAAATAAAATTGATACATTTTTTTCCCCACAAATAGAGATTTATTTTGGTGATATTTGATCACCTCTGCAGTTTTTCTTTTCTGCACTATAAACAAAAAGAGACCGACTAAACTAAAAAAAAAATACTTTCTGTTATAAAACATCCAATAAAAAAATATGAACTGTCACTGTTCTAATGACACTGGTAGGGAAGGGGTTACCATCAGGGGCGATTAAAAAGGGTTAAATATGTTCCTAACATGTGCTTTCTCACTGTGTGGGAGGTGCTTTTACTATAGGAAGGCAAAGATTTGTGTTCCTGCTTTGCAGGACCACAGGATTAAAGCCTTACATACTGACAGAACGGTAAGCTGCCTTGTTTACATAGGTAGATTGCCGCTCTGGCTCTCTGCCTAACGATCAGCGGGTATCGGCAGACATCGAGTCCGCCATACCCATAGATCAGCTCCCGCTGTGTATAATCACAGCAGGAGCAGGTTACTGGCTGTTGCTTGCATATGCGCCCCAGACCCAGAAGTGCAGGATCACGTACTAGGTACGCGATCCTGCGCAGGAGAATCGCCTTGCCGCTGTATATGTACAGTATATGGTCTGCAAGCAGTTAAACTGTTTATTATTTACATCAGCATTTACACATTATTCTTAAGGCCTGCATTGACTGTTTGAACCATTAAAAAACAATCTGGACACTTGGCACTCTAACAAGACTCTATTACATACATGTTTATTGCAATTATTAAGAAATCATGTTCTTTGGAAGTTTAATAAAGGACAGTATAACTCCTTAAGAGAGCTGAATGTTAATCATGACTTACCAACAACTCGTGTATTGTAATAATCTGGCAGCATTCGCTCACACAGTGACACCAACAACCAGAATGCTTCTTCCTCATTACAGTACAGCAGCAGAACAGAGGTCACTATATTCATGGCCTACAAATAAAAGTCTCTTGTTGTTATATAGAACTATATAGAATGAGATATTAATAAAAGATCAGTTACCACTATTACAGCACAGTTCTGGTAGATATTTCTAAAAAGGTTTACTAAATGGACTTATGGTGAAAAGCCATTTTACATCCTTCAACTCTTCCTGTCCAGCTAGGGTCATGTTGCATTCAGATGTCTGAATGCAACTGAGGGACCAGTTAGCCTTTTTATTAGAATTGGGTTAGCCTTGCCTTTGTAATCAGTTTGTTTTCAATGGGTTTCTAAGCCTAGACTAGGTTGCAGAAAAAGAAGGCGAGCAGTTCTAAGCAGCAAGTTTCCATATCTCCAAGCATGCACATTTAGCACTGGTTCACATGAACGCGATTTGTCATGCAATTTGAGAGTTCATAATTGCATAACAAATCACACCCAGTTACCGGCAATAAAACCGATTAAATCATTGCAAGTCAAGTCGTAGCGACTTTAAAAAAGGTTCTTGCGCTTAATTTTTGCGATGTCAATACGACTTGCAAGTCGCAGTGAAATCGGAGGTCCAAATCGCACTGATCTGTGGCTTTGAAATCGCGCTGAAGTAGTGTGATTTCAAATTCGCACTGGTGTGAACCAGGGCTTAGGATCCATTCACACCAGCCGCTGTTTTATACCACAGTGGCTAGTGTGCAGTGTTACACAGTTGTCTGGCGAGAATCACAGCTCTGTACTGCAACGTTCTTTTTTTTAAAACAAACTCTATTGAAATGTCACACAGACATTTAAAAAAAGTTCAATTGGCCGCACTGCGATTCGTTGAGCTGAAAAAAAGCAGTGCACGCAATCTTTTTCAGTGCACCCTGTCCGCACACCACCGCAGTTCGACCACATCTGGTGTGAATCAAGCCCTAAAGTGGGTGAAAACCCACCACTCACCCAGTATAAACTAATGGCACAGTATTAATGTATATATACATGCAAGCCTCCTGCATGTATCCCTACCTTGCAAGAAGGAGTCCTGCAAATTCGGTGGGTGCTTCTCTTTGCCAGAGCTCAGTGGGCGGAGTCGAGATGTCACAAGACTCCCCACCCACCTCTACACTCCCCTACTCTTTCTGCTGGCTCTGGGAGCTGAATGCACCATGAATATCCTCCTCAGTCACACTGATCACGCCCCATGATGAGTAACATCCAGTCAAAACTCAGGAAAGGCACCACATGACTTCAGCATGCCCAATCATGTTGAGGTATGGAGCAGTCAATCCTGAGAGAGCTGGAGAAGAAAGGAGGAGGGATATGAAGCTGGAATCGTAACACACACTCTGCTCTCTGCTCGTTATCGAGGTAAAGAAATCGGATGTCAGTCACAGCAGTGGGGGACGTGGCTACACAAACTTATCTGTGCGTCCTTTTTATCTTACTAAAAAAAGGAGGGTTGCTCAGAGCTGGATTAACTCTTCATGGCAAAACTGGGCACAAATGACTTGACATCCTCTACTGTACCAGGTAGAAGTCTTCATTAAAAAAAATTCAGGTTTACATCCACTTTAGGCTGGGTTCACAGCTATGCAAATTGGATGCGGGTTTCCCTGCATCAAATTTGCATAGCAGGAGATTGTGATAGGCTCTCCACAGTGGCTCCGGTGCGAATTGCCCAGGAGCCCTGTGCGTCTTGTGGTCCATTTCAGGTCTGAATTTAGCATTTTTTTTATAGGATAACTTCACCAGGTTGAAGTTGTCCTTTAAACTGACTAATTACAGGACACATAAGTGACAGAGCCTGGCTGTTGGAACCACAGCACGCTGCAGGGGACAAAGGCAAATGCAAAAGAGCAGAGATTCAATAGATGGTTGGGGGCAAAGGTAAGTAACAGATACAGGGATCTGAAAATATATGCAAATGTTTTCTGTAACAGTTGTTTGGCCCCACCCACCAGCAAGCGAGGAGGTCCAAAGGGGCACTTAGTGAGGTGAGAGAGACCTGTATCAGACATGACTTTTACAGAAAAACCAAGCCTTCTTTTTCAGATACCTAGATCTCTGGACCTACTTACTGTTCTAACAAGTGAACCTCCATTTATAAAAATGTTTTATCATACACTCAGAATCACAGTGTTACTTTAACAGCATACAATGCAAACTGACCTTTTTTCTTTAATTTACTTTTTCTAAATCATAAACAGTTACACAGGAATGCTATGGATCTGGGAAGGCAATTGCTATTCTTTGTAAACACTTATGTGGGTAGGAAGAGTGGCAATTACCTGGCAGTACCCAATGTTGGGGTTGCGGAAGGCATATGCAGTGAGCACACGGCGGAGAGCTGCTATTCCAAGCTCATTCTGGAATGCAGGGTGTTCAGGCATGGAGCGGTGGAGGTCACGCTCGATCTCATCTGTTGCAAGATTGCATTTTCCTGTGGACCTCTCCACTAGATCAGCATAGTAGCCAGGATGGGTTGCCATTTCATTTGCTGCTCCTGAAAGAAAAATAGCAAAAAAAAAATATATAAAATTGTATTCTTTTCATTATTCAGGATGGAGAGATGCAGTAATAAGACAGAGGGGATGATCTGATCTGCACAATGCTTTCAAGATGAATGTTAGTAAATAAGGTGAACCTGTGTACACTTTGACTACCCAATTACATGCTAGCAAAAATCCTGAAATGATATACTCATACTTTATGTAAAACCAATAACTACCTCTGTATGAATTTGTTCACTTGCCTGCAATTAAAAACACTGAAACAAATACATCCCTGAATGAACCATTGGCACCTGCATTTTGTAATTGATTTATTGAAGGGCTAAAGGGCTGTACACACTGGCGGAATATCGGGCGGCATTCGGCCCTTCTGCACGACAGCCAGTCTGTCGATGGGGCATAACCAAAAAAGGTCTGCCACTCGGCATCCGATCAATGCTCTCAGCCAATGGCTGAGAGCGCTTACATCTGTCAGCACAATAGCTCAACAGGGGAGATCGCTGTACTAAAATCAGATTGTTAGTACAGCGGCACTTCTTGAGCTCTTAAGTTATTTTTTGTTCAGGCTGCTGGGTTGAAAAAAAAAAAAAACTACTAGTGTGTCCCAGACTTTAGGTGTTGGCCATAGATTATACAGTTTTCTTTCTTTGCACTATGAGTGGAAGGAAAGGGAATTGCTTGAATCCCCCATCAACACATTAAAGTCATTAACCCACTTATATAACTTTATATAAGCCCCTCTGTGTCCAAATAAAAGTGCTCCTAAAAGTGTAAATATATACTGCACTGTCTAAATGGTGAAATACCACTCACAAATTGAAGATACATATAGTAATTCACATAAACAATAGGCTGCAACTTCAATATGAGACACACACAATAAAAGTAATAGTAGAAAAAATAGGATTTTTATAACAGCTTACCTGTAAAATCCTTTTCTTGGAGTACATCACGGGACACAGAGCGGCATAGTAATTACTATGTGGGTCATAGAGCTTACCTTCAGGTGATGGACACTGGCACACCCAAGACAGGAAGTCCCCTCCCTATATAACCCCTCCCATATCGGGAGTACCTCAGTTTTGTAGCAAAGCAATAAGTGTCCCCAAAAGAGGGGTGGGAGCTCTGTGTCCAGTGATGTACTCCAAGAAAAGGATTTTACAGGTAAGCTGTTATAAAAATCCTATTTTCTTTATCGTACATCACGGGACACAGAGCGGCATAGTAATTACTATGTGGGATGTCCCAAAGCAATGCCAAAATGAGGGGAGGGAGACACCATAACAAGCTGGGCGCCATCAGGCATGAGGATCTATACTGCAGCACACTACGCCCAAAGGCGATATCCTCATGACCTCTTACATCCACCTTATAAAATTTTGTGAATGTGTGGACTGAAGACCAAGTTGCGGCCTTACAGATTTGAGCCAAGGAGGCCTGGTGATGCACTGCCCAAGAAGCACCAACTGCTCTAGTAGAGTGTGCTGTAATTTTAAAATGGAGGCACCTTCTTTCTCAGACCATAGGATTGAACAATAACCTGCCAAATACACTTAGAAATAGTAGATTTCGGCGCTGCCTGGCCCCTTCTGGGGCCTTCTGGCAGAATAAATAAAACATCAGTTTTTCGAATCATAGCAGTAGCTTCAAGATAGGCTTTAACTGCTCTTACTACATCCAAAGAATGTAATAATTTCTCTTCCACCGAACTAGGTTTGGGAAAAAAGGAAGGAAGAACCATATCTTGGTTCAAATGAAAACTAGACCACTCTATCCTTATGGATAATCAAATATGGCTCCTTGCAAGATAAAGCTGCTAATTCCGATACCCTCCTGGCTGAGGATATAGCTACCAAGAACACTAATTTCCTGGTGAGGAGCACTAAAGGAATGTGGAGTAATGGTTCAAAAGGTTGTCTTTGAAGAACTGATAGAACCAAGTTTAAGTCCCATGGACATATGGGAGACCTCACTGGTGGGTTGATACGAGTCACACCCTGCAAGAAGGTCTTTACTAGCGAATGTGTAGCTAGTGGCCTTTGAAAAAAATATTGATAAGGCCGAAACCTGTCCCTTAATAGTACTTAAGGCTAGGTTTTTGACAACAGCCCACTGTAGGAAGTCAAGTATTCTGCCTATGACGTACTTCCGAGAATGCCATTTCTTGGCTTCACACCATGCCACATACGCCTTCCAAACTCTATAATATATATGTCTAGATAATGGCTTTCTAGCATTGATTATCGTAAACACCACTGTGTTAGAGAGACCTCTCTCTCTTAGAATGTGGGATTCAATAGCCAGACCGTTAAATTTAGAGTTTGTAAAGAAGGGTGGTATATCGGACCCTGCGTGAGCAGGTCTGGCCGAAGCGGAAGGGTCCAAGGCTTGCCTACAGACATTCTTACAATTTCCGCGTACCAGGATCTCCGAGGCCATGCTGGGGCTACCAGAATCACCGGCCTCCTTTCCATCCCGACTCTGCGGAGGAGTCGAGGTAGAAGCTGAAGCGGAGGGAACGCATATATTAGTGCAAACTGATACCACGGGAACACCAGCGCATCTGATCCGCAAGCGAGCGGGTCTCTCGTCCTGGACACAAAGCTGTTCAATTTCTTGTTGAACCCGGATGCGAATAGATCTACATCTGGTGTCCCCCATCTCTGACATATTGTCTGAAAGATGTCGGGGTGAAGAGACCATTCCCCTGGGGATAACTGCTGCCGACTCAGGAAGTCTGCTTTCCAATTCTCTATTCCTGGAATAAAGATAGCAGATATGCATGGGACATGTTTTTCTGCCCATATCAGGATATGATTCACCTCCTTCTGGGCCGCACCGCTCTTGGTGCCCCCTTGGTGATTGATGTATGCCACAGCTGTGGCATTGTCTGATTGGATCCTGACAGGAGACCCATGTAGCTTGGAAGTCCATTCTTCCAGGGCCAACCGTGCCGCCCGAATTTCCAGCAGGTTGATGGGCAAGGTCTTCTCGATATTTGACCACTTTCCCTGGAGTAAACATTGCTCCAGTACTGCCCCCCAGCCTAGAAGGCTGGCATCCGTAGTTACTACCCTCCAAGAGATTGGAATGAACGACTTTCCCTTTTGTAAATTTTGGGGTACCAACCACCAACATAGACTCCTGCGTACTGACGACGCCAGGGACATTGGGAAGTCTAGGGCTTGAAACTTTTTGTTCCAGGCGGATAGGATGGCGTTCTGCAATTTCCTTAAATGGAATTGAGCATACGGAACTGCTTCGAATGAGGCCACCATCTTTCCCAGCAACCGCATGCAAAGACGAATGGATGGCTGTCTCTTTGCACAGATCGCTTGAATTAGTTCTCTTAAGGAAGAGATTTTTGCCTGAGGCAGAAAAACCTTTCTTTGGTCTGTGTCTATGAGTAAGCCTAAATATTCAAGTCTTCTTGCTGGCTGCAAGGCCGACTTGTCTAGATTTAGGACCCAGCCCCGGGATTCCAGGTATTGTACCGTGTTGTGTACAGCAACCCTTAAGTTGGAAGCCGACTGATCTATTATCAATAGATCGTCCAGGTAGGCCCTTATAGATATTCCCTGAGTTCTTAAGTCGGCCAACAGAGGGGCCAAGATCTTTGTGAACACTCGCGGAGCCGTGGCCAACCCGAAGGGTAGCGCCACAAACTGATAATGGCGCTGTTCCACCGCAAAGCGTAGAAGCTTTTGATGACTGGGGAATACAGGAACATGCAAATAATCGTCCCTGATATCGATGGACGCCAACCATTCTCCCCCTTGTAGGGAGGCGGCTATTGACCGAATTGATTCCATACGGAACGATTTGACAATTAGGAATTTGTTTAGACCTTTGAGCTCTAGTATGGGTCTTACATCTCCGTTGGGCTTTGGAACGGTAAAGAGGTTTGAGTAAAATCCCAACCTCTGTTCCTTTACCGGAACCTCCACAATTACCCCTTGGGATAATAGTCGGTCTAACGCCGAAAGGAGAGATCTTCTCCTTAATGGGTCTTTTCGATGTTATAAACCGAGGAGGAGGAAATTCCTGTAACTCCAACATCCCAGGGATACCGTGGAGAGAGCCCATCTGTCCCGGATCATCTCTCGCCAAGCCCCTGAAAACAACAGAAGTCTTCCCCCCACTCGTCTGAGTGGGGGCGACCCTTCATAAGGATAACTTGGGGGCTGGTTTAGTATTCCTTCGGTTCCAGGGTTTTTTATTACCCTGTGGCTGTCCCTGAGCTCTCCCTCCAGGATTGGATCGGAGAGGCCGTCGGAACTGCTTAGAGGCTGAAGTTCCTGGGACTGGCGAGGTGGGCCGCTTGAAGGCAGGACCCGTGAATTTCCTTTTAACAAGTAAAAGGGTACTCTTCCCACTGGAGATTTTCTGGATGTATTTATCCAAGTCCTCGCCAAATAACCGCTCCCCATGGAATGGAAATCCAGTCAGGAGCTTTTTACAGGGCATCTCGGCTGACCAGTTTTTCAGCCATAGGAGTCTACGCATGTGTACCAACACCAGCGTAAGGCGGGAGGCCTGATGAATTGAATCTTTAATGGCGTCAACCGCAAAACATAAATCCCTAGGTAGATCTGCTAAATCCTGCGCCTGCTGAACTGGCATGTCTTTTAAAGCCAGCTTCATCTGGTCTTTCAAGGCCTTAAAGATGCCGATGGCTGCCACTGCAGGCTGAGTTACAGCACCAGCTGTAGAAAAAGCAGTCTTTAATAGGGTTTCCAACTTTTTATCTGTTGGATCTTTAAACATCTGTACATTGTCCACTGGACATGTCAGGGATTTGTTCACAGAGGAGATGGCAGCGTCCACAGTAGGAAGGCTCCATTTTTTGGTGAACTTTTCCTCCATAGGATATACCACAGAAAACTTTTTGGGAGGAAGGAACAGTTTATCCGGATGTTCCCAATCCTTATTGATGAGATTTTCTAGCAATGGATGCATTGGAAAGGAACCATTAGCCTGCGGGGCTTTCAAAGAGCCCAATGAAGAAACCGATGTAGTTGCTGGTTCAGACAGGGGCAGCTTGAAAGCTGACCGAACCATGTCTGTTAAAGACTGAACTAACAATCTTTCAGCCTAAGAGGCTGAAAACTGTTCCTCTAAAGTAGATTCCTCAGAGGCTGCATCATCCTCCTGATCCCCTGCAGGAAAATCAATTTCATCCTGAGACAATTGCTCTGCTGTTAGATACTCTAACGGTGGAGATGGAGATCTGGCGCGCTTTTTTCCCGGCAGGGAGGAAGCGATTAATGCCGCCAATCTTTGTTCTAATCCTCCCAGAGCAGAGGTAAAAGCCTCCTCTGTCACATATACCAGAGCAGGTGAACTGAGGGCAGCCGCAGCACCTAGCATTCCTGATGGCTCCCCTCGGGTAACTACCTCTGATTTATCAGGGGAGGATATATTAGTAGGAGCAAGCCCCAGATCCTCAGAGCCCGATGGCGAACCCTTTAGCCTCCTAGGATTTTTACTCCCAGAGCCCTTGGAAGGCATAGTCCTAGCTCAAGCTAAGGACTTACAGTCAAAAATGCACCCACTACTAGCTATAGTCTAGCGTACAAGCTTGCTATCAGAGCTAGTCAGGTGACTAAACTAATGTGCCTTGGGGATGCCTGTATCACCACCTGTAGCGTGCCCAATATAATATCAATGCGCATGCGCCAATGCGCGCGCACGCGCGCGCCAGAAACGCTCCCTGGAAGGAATGGGGAGAGGAGCAGGAGGAACTTTTCCTCCATAGGCTTCCCACTGGGAGCTGCAGTTTTACATTGGAGTCTAGCTGACACTATAGAGGGAGACCACAGCGCCATGTCTAAGAACGCTGTTTCCAGGTCCCCCTAGCAGGTATGGTAACATTTTTACAGATGGGTACTGCAGAGCTTGTACATAGAAGAATGCTCCTCCATCTGTCTAGGCATTACACTTATAGAAGGTATGCCCAGCTATATAGACAGACATTCTCAAGTATCTCCCTCCTGTGGCCAAACAGGGGTACTACGTAATGTCCAATAGAACCATAAGAAAATACATTTCAGGTTTATCAAAGATATTTTAGGCATCAGGTACAGTGGGAAATATACCATGTAGGTAAAATACAGGCAAACACATTAGTCTTGAAGGGTCCCTGCTGGACCAAGTTCATCAGGGACCCTCACTTACCTGTCCCCGCCGCAGGACCCTGTTTCGGAACAGACAGCCCAAACTTCGCCCCTTTGGCGGGCAACGTCATTTGACCTTCAGGGACCGGGGTCTGGGTCTGACCAGAATACTGGGTCCCAGGGTCCAGCCCTCCTAAGAGAGGCAATACAGGCCAAACCTCGTAGATGGTCCACATCTTCTTCCCCGAGGCCCGGGTACCGTCCATTTTGGCATTGAAGCACTTTGGACGGATCCGGAATAGCTTGCCTTTAGGCCTTAAAGACCATACGCAGAGCTAACTTGAATACATGCTTAACCGTGACCAACACCTTTAGACACTGGCAAAAAAACTGAGGTACTCCCGATATGGGAGGGGTTATATAGGGAGGGGACTTCCTGTCTTGGGTGTGCCAGTGTCCATCACCTGAAGGTAAGCTCTATAACCCACATAGTAATTACTATGCTGCTCTGTGTCCCGTGATGTACGATAAAGAAATAAAGCTGCGCACATGTGAAAAAACTATCGCTGATGTTTCAGAAATAGTATATCCAGAGCTCAGTCTCTATTGCCAAAAACAGTGACAAAAAACTCTTGATGGTGAGTTTAAAAATAGCATAAAAAACAAAGTCCCGTGAATAAATGAGGTAATAACAACTCCTGAAATGCAAAACAACCAAAATTCTGTGGATGAGGATCTCCTTATTCGACTATTGGTGACTTCAAACATCAAACACCGAATGAACAGTGCTGTATATTTGATAGAGAGAGGTTCCACCACCACCAGTTCTTACTGCCGCTTACCAGAACTGTTGATCCCTTCAGAGATCAATAGAAGCAGATGGCTGTTGGTGGTGCAAATCATAGTGTCTTGAAACAGAGTGATCTTTAAATCCACTCTTAATGTTTGCAATATGCCCACCCAAACGTACCTGCATGGATCTTTTAGTTCTACAATATATTGCATCCCGCAGGGACATTCCAACAGGTATACAATACCAGTAGATATTAAACTTGTTTTACCGGATTTACGCTATGGTGGCTTTCTTTCCTCTTGCACTGTGACATTTGGAGAGGATTGGCGTAGAATCCAGGAGAGAAGTTAATAGCGATCTAATAACCTAGAGACCCTGGCAGGGGTAAACAGCCATCTGCTTCTATTGATCTCTGAAGGGATCAACAGTTCTGGTAAGCGGCAGTAAGAACTGGTGGTGGTGGAACCTCTATCAAATATACAGCACTGTTCATTGGGTGTTTGATGTTTGAAGTCACCAATAGTCGAATAAGGAGATCCTCATCCACAGTATTTTGGTTGTTTTGCGTTTCAGGAGTTATTATTACCTCATTTATTCACGGGACTTTGTTTTTTATGCTATTTTCAAACTCACCATCAAGAGTTTTTTGTCACTGTTTTTTCACAAGAAGTGCTCCTGTCTTTGTGTTTTATTAAAAAAATGTCTCCTTTACCAGATTTCACAGCAGCTCCTTGGAATCATGTCACCAGCCAGCTCTCTCCTCTGCCCGGCTGACAGATGCAGTTTGGCGTGGCGAAGATTCCCCTGCTGACGTCAGCCAGAACACGAGGAGGAGAGAGCCAGCCAGTCACGTGATTGCGGGGAACTGCTTTGAAATCCGGTAAAGGAGGCATTTTTTAAATAAAGCACAGAGACAGGAGCACTTGTTATTAGGACACAGAGGGGCTTATATAAAGTTTTAACAGTTATGAAAGCAGCGGGAGGGGAGGGGGCGGGCACTAACACAGGGGCAGAAAGGCAGGGAGGGGAGGAGGACACAGGAGCAAAAAGAATGACAGGAGGGCTTCAGATAACAGAGACATGTAAACTGACCACGGTGTCAGGGCTCAGCAGCCATGATGAACCGTGGTCAGTTTACATAGGGGAGGGCAGAAACTGGCAGGATCAGCCAGATATTACAGGTGTTATAGGGGGCCAAAAGACATAGCACAAGTACTGTGCTATATAAAATGCTTTAAAGGGGCAGGATCCTTTTTTTGGGGGGGGGGGGTTTAACAAATGCTTTTAGTGTTGATGGGAGAATCCTTCCAGCTACACTATTGTATTCTTCCAGCAGGGGGCGTGGAGAGGATTCCCAGCTGGCAGAATACATTGGTTACTGCTAGCGGCTGTAGCTGCTGGCAGTAACCCTATGTAGAAAAGTCTGACACTCTGGTTGTATCCAAGTTGATTGTTTGATGAGTCCCTGCTAAACCAGCCGAGATCTGAACCCGTCTATGGCTGGTTTAGGTGAACATTGGTAAATGCTCAATTACATGCTAGTAAAATCCTTTTTTTCCCCTTGATGAGTGGATAGTTAAGGTGAACCTGTCTTCACCTTATGTATCAAAATTCCTTTTGCAAAGTGAATCAGTTTGCAAGATGAACACCTTTACTTCTTGCTTTTATTATACACAGTAATTCTGCAAATTTTTAGGACAGTAGAAGAATAAACACAGTAAAAATGCTCTTTGGGAGCAATAAACATGGTCAGTGAAAATTGCTACCTTGCCTTTCTCGCACTTACAGCCATCCCCAAGGTGCCCAAGAGAGGCAGGGCAGCGTTATGGGCATTTCTGCCCTCATACTAGTCATAGGCAATAGAGCTTTGTACTAAGCCAAGATCATACAGGCACTATGGTTTAGGTATACTCTATTATTCCTGAAGAACATTACTCCTTTTGCCACATATTTCTAAAGATCCAATAATACAATGCATTGGGCGTACCTGAAAATAAGAGCCAAAGTTCTCCTCGCAGGCTCTCTGGAATGCCCCTTGAAACTAGGTCTCGAGTCTTTGATGTTCGGTACATACACATCCCTCGACCGTACTCAAAGAAGTGAATGTTCCAAGACTCCTCCTTCATTTTTTCTTTTGCCTAAGAAAATAAAAACAACAATTTTGTAACACAACTGCTATGAAAAGGTGCAATTTTCCATTTCCAGTTTTCATATACAGGGTCATATATAGTGATGATGAAAGCGTTTACACCAGGGGTTGGCAAGCCTTCAAATCGGGATCTTCCAGTCGACCGTGGCCAGGTGACTGGTAGATCTCTCCCTTGGTTTGCCGACCCGCTGTACGCAGAGCATCTAACACAGTACAGTCAGTGCAATATAAGCAGTGGGGTCATGTTGGTTTTTCCGCTGAGCCGGTACCAGCTGCAGAGGGAGCAGAGAGCAGCCACATAAGCCAATAGCTCCTCTTTAGTGCCGGCTGCAGTCCCAGGCAGAGTAATATTAACTAAACTCTTATCCCTGCTAGTAGGATCCAGAGTGGTGCCAGCAGCAGCTGCAAGACAGAAAAAAGAAAAGCTCTGCATTGCACTGAAAGTGGACTCTTTTCTCTCCTGTAATAAGTTCTTCAGGATAGTGTGCCTTACAAAAGCAATACAATTTCCAAAATAGGGCAAGTATGGGGGCTCAGGTCAGTAAGGGCTTGTTTACATTTGTGGTTTGGGGGCAGTAAAACCTCATAGTTGAGCCAGGTCCCCCCCCCCACCCTCTTTACCTGCAGTGGTCAGAGACGTACACATTATGCGGCTGCACCAAAATTACACGCCCTGTCACGCTTGGTGGGTGTGAAGCCCGCCAAGCATGACCCACTCAAGTGAAAAGGCTGCTCTGCAAGCACCCTACAACCTTATGCAGTACAGCATCCAAGGGGTAAAACAGGCAGTGAGGAGGCGCTGTATCGCCTCCTCACTACTTGCTTTATTTTCCCTGGACCCCACACAAGCATGTAGTTGTGGGGTGCTTGCAGAATCCATCCATCCATTTACTTGAATGGATTGCGATTGCTGCTCCTCTAAAAAAAAAAATCCAAGCCTGTTTGACAGGTGAGAAGTCGATATGTTGCATCCTCACCACCTGATTTAAACCTATAATTCCTGTGCAATGCACGCAAATGCAGCACAGTAGTACTGCAATTAGAGGTTTAAATCAGGCATGAGGAAACACTGGGCAACACTATGCCCAACATCTTTAACATCTACCAGGTTGTTCAGGTAGATCTCCACCAATTTAAGGTTGCCTACCCCCGATTTACACTTTACAGATATACACTTACCCCGATTTACACTTTACAGATTACACTTTACAGTTTTAGCTCTGCCTACTAGGTGGCCCATATGTTGATCACTTCGATATAGGTTAAATATAGGTTAAAACTAGAGCCGATCAGCTTACACCAATTGATTCTGAATGATAGACCTGGGAATGTATTAATCATTATATACAGTAAGAGAATGATTAGCACAGTCTAAAATGAGGCTCTCATTATAAAGTAGACCAATCTAAAGGGGTTATAAATAAAATAATTACAGCTGCCCTCTTCCCCATCTGTATAGTGCTCACATAGCACAGAGATCTTCTACTATAAAAGATCAATTGCCTTAATCCATGGTTCCACAGTTTTTCTCCAAGCTGACTCCAGTTGTGACCCCCCTAAGCCTTTCTTTGTGCTGGTCTCCAACTGATCTTGACGCCACTTCTGTTGCCAGCGTCACCGTGTACAACGCAGGGCTTGAATCTACTGCTGATTCTGCATTATAGATGACGACGTAGGTGTGCCAATCCACATTTCAGTGTTTTAGACCAGAGAAATAGAAAGCAGACTATTGCAGGACCGACCATTAAGTTTTTTAATTCCTAAATAATTTAATGAAGGTTTTTCATCCTTTTGAATCAGAGGATTCCCTAGTAAAACAAGTACTAAACCAGCAGGAGTTTGGAAGAACAATGTTAATTATTTAACCACTTCAGCCCCAGAAGATTTGGCTGCTCAATGACCAGGCCATTTTTTGCGATACGGCACTGTGTCGCTTTAACTGACAATTGCGCGTGCGATGTTGTACCCAAACAAAATTGACGTTCTTTTTTTCCCACAAATAGAACTTTCTTTTGCAGGTATTTGATCACCTCTGCGTTTTTTATTTTTGCGCTATAAACAAAAGAAGAGCGACAATTTAAAAAAAAAAAAAACACAATATCTTTTACTTTTTGCTATAATAAATATCCCACGTTTTAAAAAAAAAAAAAAATGATTTTTTACTGACCGTAAAATCCTTTTCTCCGAGTTCATGGACGGACACAGCTTCCTATTGACAAGTAGGTATTATCCTTCATTTAGGAGTGACTAGGCAGAAAAACTTGTAAAAATAGGATTTTTATAACAGCTTACCTGTAAAATCCTTTTCTTGGAGTACACCACGGGACACAGAGCTAGTCATTACATAATGGGTTTAAGGGTCACCAGCGGTGATTGGACACTGGCACAACCAATGGAAGACAGTTCCCCTCCATATAACCCCTCCCATCAGGGAAGTACCTCAGTTTTGTAGCAAAGCAGTAAGGTTCCCATAAGAAGGGGGGGACCTCTGTGTCCCGTGGTGTACTCCAAGAAAAGGATTTTACAGGTAAGCTGTTATAAAAATCCTATTTTCTTTATCGTACACCACGGGACACAGAGCTAGTCATTACATAATGGGACGTCCCAGAGCAATGCTCATATGAAGGGGGGGAGACACAGATCAAAACAGGCCGCTTGCGGACCAGAAGCCCTATACTGCTGCCTGCAGCACACTTCGCCCAAAGGCGGAATCCTCATGTCCTTTCACCTCTATTTGATAGAATTTGGAAAATGTATGGACTGAAGACCAAGTTGCAGCTTTACAGATCTGAGCCATCGAAGCCTGGTGGTGCACTGCCCATGAAGCACCTATCGCCCTGGTAGAGTGCGCCTTAACAGGAAAAGGAGGAGTCCTGTTCTTTAAACCATAAGCTTGAATAATTACTTGTCTAATCCACCTGGAAATGGTGGATTTTGATACCGCTTGGCCCTTCTTGGGCCCATCTGGTAAAATAAACAAAACATCTGTTTTACGTATCTGAGCGGTTGCTTGCAGATACACCTTTATCGCTCTCAGTAGATCTAGAGAGTGTAATAATTTTTCCCCCGCCGTCCGCGGGTTTGGAAAAAAGGAAGGCAGAACAATGTCTTGATTCAAGTGAAAAGCCGACACCATCTTAGGTAGAAAAGCCGGATGGGGTCGTAGTACGATTTTGTCCTTGTGACAAATTAGATAAGGCTCTTTACAAGAAAGAGCTGCTAGCTCTGATACTCTCCTAGCAGAAGCTATAGCAATCAGAAAGGCCAACTTCCTACTTAATATAATTAAAGGAATATGGCGAATAGGTTCAAAAGGTTGCTTTTGCAACACTGACAATACCAAATTCAAATCCCATGGACACAAGGGAGTCCTAACTGGAGGATTTATCCTCAGTACCCCCTTAATGAATGTCCGAACTAGGGAGTGAGATGCCAAAGGTCTCTGAAAGAAGACTGATAGAGCCGATATTTGCCCTTTGATGGTGCTAAGGGCTAAATTCATATCCACTCCTAACTGGCAAAAAGCAAGAATCCTACTTATTTCATACTTCTGAGGATTCCAACATCTGGATTCACACCAGGAAACGTATGCTCTCCAGACTCTCTGATAGATGAGTCTGGAGGCTGGCTTTCTAGCATTAATGAGCGTAGAAAGAGCCGGACCAGAGACCCCTCTCTTTTTAAAAATGTGGGTCTCAGCAGCCAGGCCGTCAACTTTAGCCTTTGTAAGGAAGGGTGGAATACTGGACCCTGTGACAGCAGGTCGTGTCGGAGTGGAAACTTCCAGGGCCTTCCTATCGCCATTTTTACAATCTCGGCGTACCAAGGCCTCCTGGGCCAGTTTGGGGCCACTAGGATTACTGGTATACCCTCCTCCTTGATCCTGCGAAGCAGTCTTTGTAGAAGAGGGATCGGAGGGAATGCCTAGAACAGTGAGAACTGATTCCATGGAGTTATTAGAGCGTCTGTATTATTAGAGCGTCTGTCCCGTAGGCTAGAGGATCTCTCGTTCTGGACACAAAGTTGTCCAATTTCTTGTTGAACCTGGCAGCTAGCAGGTCTACATCTGGGTTTCCCCATCTCAGACATATGGCCTGAAAGATCTCGGGGTGAAGAGACCACTCTCCTGGTAGCAGCTGCTGACGACTCAGGTAGTCTGCTTGCCAATTTTCTATCCCTAGAATGAAGATTGCAGAAAGGCAAGGTACATGCTCTTCTGCCCATGCCAGGATCCGGTTCACCTCTCTTTGGGCTGCCCGACTGCGGGTGCCTCCTTGGTGATTGATGTAAGCTACTGCAGTAGCATTGTCGGATTGAACCCGAACTGGGTAGCCCTGTAACCTGTATGTCCAGGTTTTGAGGGCTAGATATACCGCCCGGATCTCTAGCACATTGATGGGCAGGATCCCCTGAGTCTTGGCCCAGGTTCCCTGGGTAGAAGCCTCCTCGAATACTGCACCCCAGCCCGATAGGCTGGCATCCCTAGATACCACCTTCCAGGCCACTGGGAGGAAGGACTTTCCCTTCCGTAAATTCCTGGCTTCTAGCCACCAATCGAAGCTGTGGCGTACTTGTGAGGACAGGCGCATGGGTATATCCAGAGCTTGGCTCTTCCTGTTCCAGGAAGCTAAAATATTGCCTTGAAGTAGTCTCGAATGAAACTGGGCGTAAGGGACCGCCTCGAAGGAGGCTACCATCTTTCCCAATAGTCTCATGCAAAGGCGAATAGACGGCCTCTTGTTTGCTTTGACCTTGTGGATCAGGTCTTTCAGAGACTGTATCTTCGGTTCTGGCAGGTATACCCCGTTTTGGGCTGTATCTATGATCATGCCCAGGTACACTATCCTTCTTTGGGCCTGGAGAGAGGATTTTTGTAAATTTATAATCCATCCTAAATGCTCCAGGTATCCTACTGCAGTGTGTACAGCGTGACCCAATCCGTCCTTTGACTGATCTATTACTAGTAGATCGTCCAGATAGGCTGTTACCGCAATGCCCCGTGTTCTTAGGTTTGCTAACAGAGGAGCTAGCACCTTTGTGAATACTATGGGCGCGGTGGCTACACCAAACGGCAGAGCCACAAATTGAAAGTGGCGATCTTCTACCGCAAACCTTAGGAATCTTTGGTGAGCGGGGAGGATGGGTATGTGTAAATGTGCGTCCTTGATATCTATGGGCGCCATGAATTTTCCGCCCTTTAAAGTGGCGGCCACGGATCGGATCGTTTCCATTCGAAAATGGCGATCGTTCAGGAACCGATTTAGGGATTTTAGATCCAGGATGGGTCTGACCTCTCCATTTGGCTTTGGAATCACAAAGAGGTTTGAGTAAAAACCTGAACCTCGCTCTTTTTGGGGTACGTCTGTAACTACCTCTTGAGCCATTAAGTGATTCAAACCTTTGAAGAAGGATTCTTTTTTTTGTGGATCCTTGGAGAGTCTTGAACCTCGGAATTGAGAAGGTGGGATCTCTCGAAATTCCAGTTTGTACCCTGAGGATATTGTGGATACTACCCAATTGTCCTGGATTTCTGACCACCAAGTCGCTCAGAACTGACAAAGCCTTCCTCCCACTCGGCCGAGCGGGGGCGCCCCTTCACTGAGAGGCTTTGGGGGCTTGCTTATTAGCTCTTGCACCCCACGGCTTCTTGTTCTTCTGAGCTTGCCCCTTGGCTTTTGTGGGCGGCTAAAACAGGCCGCCGCCACTGGTTGGAGTCAGATTTCCCGGGAGCTGGGGAGAGAGAGCGTTTAAAACAAGATCTCTTGTTTTTCTTTCTCTCAGGTAAAAGTCGTTTTACCACTTGATATCTTCTGTATATATTTTTCTAAATCTTCCCCAAATAGGCGTTCGCCATGGAACGGGAACTTGCCAACAGCTTTTTGCATGGGGTCTCCGCTGACCAATGCTTAAGCCAAAGTACTCTGCGCATCTGTACCAGCTGGAGTGTAAGGCGTGATGCCTGTATGATAGAATCTCTCATGGCATCCACTGTGAAGCATAAGGCTTTAGGCAAATTTTCCCAATTTCTAGCCTGCTCTGAAGGCAGTTCCTTCAGCCCCTGCTTTACCTGTTGGCTGATGACCTGACACATACCGACTGCTGCTACTGCAGGTTGGGTAATTGAGCCGGCCAAAAAGGAAGGAGGATTTCAACTTCCTCTCAGAAGGATCTTTTAAACCCTTGTACATTATCCACCGGACATGTCAGGTTTTTATTTACACAAGAAATAGCCGCAACTACCGCAGGCAGGCTTCATTTCTTTAAAAAAAAAAATTTCCCCCATAGGATAAAGAATGTTAAACCTTTTTGGAGGTGAGAAACGCTTATCTGGATGTTGCCAGTTTGCGTATATTAGATCCTCTAGTAACGGATGAACCGGGAAGGAGCATGCACCTTGCAGGGATCTTAATGACCCTAGGGAGGAGACAGGTAATTCCGTTACCTCCGCAGAGGTTAACTTAAATGCACTGCTATAGCATTGTACCTGTGACCTTAAAATCTGGCTCCTCATCCTCTGCTGATGTAGCCTCCTCCTCCTCATCCTCCTCCCTCAGGTACTTCTGAAGGGAGGTCCAATACTGGAAGAGACCTGCTTCGCTTATTGTCCCTTTTTAGAGGACTTAGCGATTAAGGTAGCAACTTTTTTCCTCCAGATTATTTAGGGCAGCTGATAAAGTGTCCTCAGTGACATATACAGGCCCAGGCTTCACTGGGGAAGCCGCCATACCTGACAGAGGTAATGGCTCATCCTGAACAGGTGCATTTAGCAACACAGGAGAGAAAGGTACCGAGTCAGCACAGTTAGAGCCTCCTCTCAGGCGGTGGTGCTTTCTTATCTCTTTTTGTCCGTATTACTTCCCCTGGAAGGCTTACTGTTTAGACAAAATACAAGGTACCTAAATGCATATACTACCGTGTTCAGTTTAGCAAATACATTAAGTATGCAACTTTTAACACATAACTATGCATAACATGGATGTCTTCTAGGAAGTACCCAATCCAACCACATGGAGTCTTACGTCCCTGTATAGCTGCTGTGTTTCTCTGCCAGGAACAAGAGAACTAACGAGCTTGCTTGCTGCTGCAGTGCTTCTCACACTGACAGTCTTTTAAATTTGGCGCCGTTTCTGTGCCTGCGCGCGCCACGTGCCCGCGCACGCCTTCGCCCCCCCCCTCCGATAAAGCGTGCTCCCGCGCGCGCGGCCCTTAGCGCTATGGCGGTGGCCATAGTGAGAGAGGACTCTCATCAGCCCTTGTTCCCACTTACCTGCATCTGCAGGTGTCTGGTCGGCCACCGAAAGGAGGATCGGGGTGCCCCAGCAAGCTCAGCAGCGGAGGTGACGAGCAGTGTACTTCGCCGAAGCCGACACTGAACAGAGTGAGGTGAGTATATTCAGCTCTTTACTCCCCCCAGTGGTGGAAAAAAATAGGATTTTTATAACAGCTTACCTGTAAAATCCTTTTCTTGGAGTACATCACGGGACACAGAGCGACATAGTCATTACTAATGGGTTATATAGTTACCGTCAGGTGCTGGCACTGGCAACTTCCAAAACCGGAAGTACCCTCCCCTATATAAGCCCCTCCCATCCGGGAGCACCTCAGTTTTGTAGCGAAGCAATAAGTGTCCCCAAAGAGGGGCGGGAGCTCTGTGTCCCGTGATGTACTCCAAGAAAAGGATTTTACAGGTAAGCTGTTATAAAAATCCTATTTTCTTTCTCGTACATCACGGGACACAGAGCGACATAGTCATTACTAATGGGATGTCCTAAAGCAATGCCAAATGAGGGGGGGGATACACCATATATAAGCTGAGCGCTATCAGACATGAGGATCTTTTGCGGCCTGCAACACACTGCGCCCAAAGGCGACATCCTCCTGACTTCTAACGTCCACCTGGTAGAACCTAGTAAACGTGTGTACTGAAGACCATGTTGCGGCCTTATAGATTTGAGCCAGGGAGGCCTGGTGATGCACTGCCCATGAAGTTCCAACTGCTCTCGTGGAGTGCGCTCTAACTTTGAACGGAGGCGGTCTCCTTCTCAAGCCATAGGCTTGTATTATGACCTGTCGAATCCACTTGGCTAAAGTAGATTTTGACGCTGCCTGACCCTTTCTGGGGCCTTCCGGCAGAATAAACAAAGTATCCGTTCTGCGAATCTGAGCAGTGGCTTTTAGATAAGCTTTAACTGCTCTTACTACATCCAAAGAATGCAATAACTTTTCCTCTACCGAAGTAGGTTTGGGGAAAAAAGAAGGAAGAACCACATCTTGGTTCAAATGAAACCTCGATACCACCTTAGGAAGAAAGGCTGGATGAGGGCGTAACACTACTCTATCCTTATGGATAACCAGATACGGCTGCTTACAGGACATAGCTGCTAATTCCGATACTCTTTTAGCCGAACAAATGGCTACTAGAAAAATCAATTTCCTGGTGAGAAGAACCAGGGAAATATGCTGTAATGGTTCAAATGGTTGTTTCTGTAGAACCGACAGAACCAAGTTTAGATCCCATGGACATATGGGAATATTAACCGGAGGACTAATACGCATCACTCCTTGTATAAAGGCTTTGACTAGTGAATGCGAAGCCAAGGGCCTTTGAAAAAATATTGACAAGGCCGAAATCTGACCCTTGATAGTACTCAAGGCAAGCTTCCTATCTACAGCCCATTGTAGGGAGTCCAGACTCCTACCTATTACGTACTTACGTGGATGCCATTTCTTGGCTTCACACCAGGCGATGTACGCCTTCCAGATTCTATAGTAGATCTGCCTGGATACCGGCTTCCTGGCATTGATCATGGTAGATACCACAGAATTAGAGAGCCCTCTCTTTTTTTAGAATGTGGGCTTCAATAGCCAGGCCGTCAAACCTAGGGCTGGTAAGGAAGGGTGGTATATCGGTCCTTGCGAAAGCCGGACGACGTGGGAGAGTCCAAGGACTCCCCACTGAAATTCCACAATCTCCGCGTACCACGCTCTTCGGGGCCACGCTGGAGCCACTGGTTTCTTTTCTACCCTGATTCTGCGGAGTAATCGAGGTAACCATTGGCGGTGTGAATGCATATATCAGCTTGAACTGATCCCAAGGGAACACTAGGGCATCCGAGCCGCAAGCTAGGGGATCCCTTGTCCGAGAGACAAACCTGTCCCCCTTTGCGTTGAATCTGGATGCTAGAAGATCTACATCCGATGTTCCCCACCGCTGACATATTGTCCAGAAAACCTCGGGGTGAAGGGACCCTTCCTCTGGGCCTAATTGCTGGCGACTTAGAAAGTCCGCCTTCCAATTCTCCACTCCTGGAATGAATACCGCAGATATGGCTGGGACATATTTTTCTGCCCATTTCAGGATGTAATTTACTTCCCTCTGGGCTGCACGACTCCTGGTGCCCCCCTGATGATTGATATATGCCACTGCTGTGGCATTGTCTGATTGAATTCTGACAGGGGACCCTTGGAGTTTGGATGTCCATGCTACTAGGGCATACCGGGCTGCTCGTATCTCTAAGAGATTGATGGGCAGGGCCTTTTCTGCATCCGACCATCTGCCCTGGAGAGACTATTGCTCCAGTATTGCTCCCCAGCCTATAAGGCTGGCATCTGTAGTGACCCCCTTCCAAGAAATCGGACTGAAGGATTTCCTTTTTTCCAGATTCTGGGGAACCAACCACCAACGGAGGCTCTTGCGAACGGAAGGGGACAAGGACATTGTAAGTCTAGGGCCTGAACTTTTTTGTTCCAGGCTGACAGTATGGCCCCTTGCAAATTCCTTGAATGGAATTGACCGTAGGGTACTGCTTCGAATGATGCCACCATTTTTCCCAGCAGCCTCATATACAGGCGTATGGACGGCTGTCTTTTTTGTACCCACTAAGTGGATCAAATCTTTCAAAGACAACACCTTTCCTCGAGGCAAGAATATTTTTCTCTGGCCTGAATCCAACCTTAGCCCCAAGTATTCCAGACTTTTGACTGGTTTTTAGGGCTGACTTGTCTCGGTTGATAATCCAACCGTGAGATTCCAGATACTTGATCGTCTTGTGAACGACCACGTCTAGTTTTTTCACTGAGTGGTCTATCAGCAACAAGTCATCCAGATATGCCATTATCATTACACCTTGTGTTCTTAGATTGGCCAATAAAGGGCCAGAATTTTTGTGAACACTCTTGGTGCTGTGGCCAAACCGAAGGGTAAGGCTCTGAACTGAAAATGGCGCCCTTCTACTGCAAAGCGTAGAAATTTTTGGTGGACTGGAAAGATGGGAATGTGCAAATAAGCATCTTTGATGTCGATCGTGGCTAACCAATCCTCCCCTTGTAGGGCAGTGGCCACCGATCGGATCGACTCCATCGGAAAGTCCTGATATACAGGAATTTGTATAGCCCTTTTAGAATTAATATGGGCCTCCCGTCCGCGTTTGCTTCGGGACTGTAAAGAGGTTTGAGTAAAACCCGAACCCTCATTCTTCCAGGGGAACCTCCATAATTACTCCTTGGAGCAATAGTTGTTCTAGTGCCAACAGGAGGGACTCTCTCTTCCGGGGATCCCTTGGCACGTTTGACCTCAAAATGGGAAGGAGGAGAGTCTTTTAACTCCAAACTGTATCCCAACCCTACTGCGGAGAGCACCTATCTGTCTTGATCGTTTCCCGCCAGGTCTCTTTGCGAACAACTGGAGTCCTCCCCCCACCCGACTGAGTGGGGGCTTCAATGAATTTAACTTTGGGGGAGGTTTTGTACCTCCCCTGACCCAGGGTTTCTCATTACCCTGCTACTGTCCCTGTTTTTTACCCCCGGGATTTGACCGAGGAGGCCGTCGGAACTGTTACACAGCCGATGCCCCAGGGACTGGAGAAGCAGGCCTCTTAAAGAGGGACCTCTAACTCTGCTTTTAACCGGCAAGAGCGTATTTTTACCGCTGGAAATTTTCTGGATATATTTGTCCAGGTTTTCCCTGAATAAGCGTTCACCATGAAATGGGACGCTAACCAGCCATTCTTTACAGGGAGCTTCAGCAGACCAGTTTCTGAGCCATAGGAGCCTACGCATATGTACTATAGACAGCGTAAGGCGGGAGGCCTGATGGACTGAATCCTCTATGGCGTCAACCGCAAAGCCTAAGGCTCTAGGTAGATCAGCTAGGGCAAAGCCTGCTGATCTGTCAAGTCCCTCAAGACCTGTTTCAACTGATCCTTCACTGCTTAGCAGACCCCAATAGCTGCTACTGCTGGTTGTATCACCAAGCAGATTTTCATAAGGACTCCAATCTTTTATCTATTGGGTTCTTGAACATTTGGACATTATCCACTGGACATGTCAGTGATTTATACATACAAGAGATGGCTGCGTCCACTGTAGGGACCTTCCATTTTTTTTTTTTTTGATGAACTTATCCTCCATGGGATAGACCACCGGAAATCTCTTGGGGGAATAAATATTTTCTCAGGACGTTCCCAATCCTGGTAAATGAGCCCTTTCAGTAAAGGGTGAAGTGGAAAAGAACAAACAGTCTGGGGGCTTCTAGCGACCCCAACGAGGATACAGTAGTGGTTGATGGTTCCGCAAGGTGCATTTTTAAATGCTGATCGGACCATGTTAGTCAGAGACTGAACCCATAATCTTTCAGCTTGAGATGCTGAGAAAAGGTTCCCCCACTGTTGATTCCTCTATAACAGAATCAACCTTATCCTGATCCCCTTCAGGCAGGTCGATCCCTGTATGGGACTGTTGCTCTGCTAACAGGCACTCTGAAGGAGGAGACGGAGATCGGGCGTGCTTTCCCTGACAGGGAGGCAGCGATAAATTTTGACAATCTCTCTCTAATCCTCCCAGAGCTGAGGAAAAAACCTCCTCTGTTACATACACAGGAGCAGGTGACTGAGGACAGCCACAGTACCAAGTACCCCTGCGGGGTCTCTACGGTCACTTACCTCTGAACTTCAGGGGAGACTGGTGCAGCAGGAGTATGCCCAAGATCCTCAGAGCCCGATGAGACCCCCTTCGCTTCCTGGAAGATTCAGTTCCGGAGCTACTGGACGGCATATTCCTAAGCCTAAAGCTGAGGTATTCCAGCCGTAATACACCACTTTTACTGAGAATAGTCTAGCACAATTGCTGCTATATCACAGTTGGTGTCTACTAATGTGCCTTTCTAGGGGATGCCTGTATCAACCGCTTGCTGTATGCCTTTAAATGTTGCCAGCTCTGTCTCTGTACTTCATAGCCAGCTTACTGCAATAATGTGGCTTTTTAAAAACCTGCTGGGACGCCCGCACATGCGCAGAAGCGCTGCGGCGCGCACAGAGCGTCATCCCCCAGGCCCCGCCCCTTTTTCCGGCCACCTCTATATATAGAGGCGCGTGCACGCGCACGCGCGCGGCCACGTGCGCCTCGGCGCTAATTTTCAAACATGGAAACCAGGGACAGGAGCCAGGGCCCCCTTTGCCGCAGGCCGGGGGATAGACGAACACTGCAACATGGCAGAGGAAACAGTTTCCTGTAGGAGAACTCACCAGCTGCCTGGACTTTGCTCTCTGAGAAGAAACTAGTCCATATGACAAGAAAAACATTCCACAGCGGCCTCTAGTGGACAAACACAGGTACCGCAGTTTAATATACTAAACATATATAAAAAAACATTCTTTTTTTTTTTTTTTTTTTCTTGACCACCATTAAAAATTATTACATTTTTTTAGTAGTTACAGGCATGCACAGATATTAGCGGGAATACCGTTAGGTAACAGACAGAAAGACAAATTAGGCTTGGGGGTCCCCCAATAGAACCAAGTTCCTGGGGGCCCCCACTTACCTGTTCCCCGCCGCAGGACTTTGTTTGGTCCACAAAAGCCCAAACTTCACCTATCACGGCAGGCATTGTAATCAAACCTTCAGGGACCGGGTTCCCAAGGATTCCACTCCCCTGGACCTGTATAGCACCCTGCACAGAAAACATCTTGGTCGTGGGTATGACCAGAGCTCTGGATCCCAGGGTCCAGCTCTCCTAAGAGAAGCATTACAGGCAGAACCTTGCTCTTCTCTGCAAGGCCTGGGTACCGACCGTTTAGCTATGAAGCTTTTTTGGTCGGATCCGGAATAGCTTACTGAGGCCCAAAAGAACCTGTACGCAAGCTCAGTGAAAAACACATGTTTCTTCTTGGCCAACACCTTAGACACTGGCAAAAAACTGAGGTGCTCCCGGATGGGAGGGGCTTATATAGGGGAGGGTACTTCCGGTTTTGGAAGTTGCCAGTGCCAGCACCTGACGGTAACTATATAACCCATTAGTAATGACTATGTCGCTCTGTGTCCCGTGATGTACGAGAAAGAAAAGAAGACATCCACTTTTTGAAAAAGGTCCCAACCTAGTTATGGACCTTCTAATCTCACCTTATCCACGCCGCAGGTTTTTCTGCTGAAAGATTTCAGACAGATACCAAACTTCACCCTTCACGGTGGGCTATGTGTGCCAACCTTCAGGGATATGGGTTCCTATTTAAAGGATACCTCTCCCCTGGGCCTTGTACAAGACTCTTACCAGGACTTTATAGCGAAATAGCGAAAGTGCTGGATCTTAGAGCCCAGTCCTCCGAAGAGAGACATTACAGGCGACGCCTCATGGATGAGGCCCGGATCCCATCCAGATTCAGCTCATTTGTAGGCGTCTTGGATGGATCCGAAAGCATAGCTCTTTTACCCCCAGAGGGTCTCTTTGGTAGAGCTTTCCTTTAGCACCTCCTAACGCGTCCAACACCTTTCGACACTGGCGAAAAAACTGAGGTACTTCCCTGATGGGAGGGGTTATATGGAGGGGAACTGTCTTCCATTGGTTGTGCCAGTGTCCAATCACCGCTGGTGACCCTTAAACCCATTATGTAATGACTAGCTCTGTGTCCCGTGGTGTACGATAAAGAAAAGTGCAGGGCGTTTATCAAGTGGGTCCAATTGCTGTATCAGGCGCCCACGGCCAAGGTGGTGGCCAATGGCTGGTCGTCTCGAATGTTTGACCTCAGCAGAGGCACGAGACAAGGCTGCCCTCTTTCACCACTACTATATGCCTTGGCCGCGGAACCCTTAGCCATGTCCATCCGAGCTAACCCGGAGATCAGGGGACTGAGCTGTGGCACTCTGACTGAAAAGATCAGCATGTATGCAGATGACACACTGCTGTATCTGGCGGACTCGGGCCCCTCTTTACACGCGGCTCTCCAGACAATCGAACAGTTTGGGACTTTTTCCGGGCTAAAAATCAACTGCGGTAAGTCCCAAGTCCTTCCTCTCGACAGTTTCCCACCGACTGAATTTCAGGACAGTTTGCCATTACAACGAGTCAGTACCATTAAATACTTAGGGAAATGCATATCCAGAACACCGGCAGATTATATACATTTAAATCTAGGTCCCCTGATTTCCCATGTTAAATCCAAACTGCGAGTCTGGGCCCGTCTTCCACTGGGGATTTGGGGCCGGGTGAACTTCATTAAAATGGTCCTCCTACCCAAGATACTCTATGTTCTCTGGCACTCCCCGGTGTACTTACCCCTGAAACATTTTAAATCCTTTGAGGCCCTTCTCAAACCTTTTGTGTGGGGAAACAGCAGACACAAATTAGCTTGGCAGGTGCTTAAAAACCCCACAGACCTGGGGGGCACCGCTCTCCCTGACTTTAATCTCTACTATATCGCCTCACAATTATCCCAACTGTACCATATTGACAAGACAGACAAAGAGCGGTTTCTCCAGCTGCTCTGCCCGAGGTGGGCTCGGCGCACTGGGGACTCAATCTACGCGCTGGCGATGGGTTCTAGTGGTGCGGGGCTGGGGGATGACAGACAGACTCTGATATACCATTACAGACGCATATGAGACTTAGCTTCTGCAAAGCTAGGGATACCAATCTACAATAATTATACTCCTCTATGGCACAATAAAACTCTGTCAGAATTTCTGCAAATGCCTGATGCAGACCTTTGGTCTAATCATGGTATTCTTTACATGCACCAACTGTTTGCCAACGGAACCCTCAAACCTTTCACCACGCTTAGAGACTAATTTTCACTCCCCGGATACATGCTCTTTCGATTCTTGCAGGTGAGACACGCAGTCCGGGCTCAGTTTTCGGAGACTGCCCCGCGGTCGGCCCCCAATCCAATTATGGCTATAATCAAAAGTACGGACCCTTGCAAACTAATATCGGCCTTCTACGGTATGCTCACTACCCCTGTTTCCACCAAATTGGCGTATAAACTTAAACCTTGCTGGGAGAGGGTGATAGGCCCCTTGGAGGATGAGGAATGGGAGGAGGCTTTAGAATCCTGCAAGGCTGTCTCACCCAAGCTCTCCGACAGATTGACACAAATCTATATTATACATCAGGCATATCTCACCCCCCTTCGGGTTGCCAGATATAGGAGCACCCAATCTACCCTTTGTCAGATTCTTTCATTTAATATGGTCATGTCCCAAAATACAGGGCCTGTGGGCGCAAGCTGTAACCTTTCTACATGATCACATGGGATCTCCGGTCACGCTAGACCCAAAACAATGCCTACTTGGGGTGCTCCCGGATGCTTTAGACAAATATACAAAGACATTCCTGCATGAGACTTTGTTCTCGGTGTGGAAGGTTATTGCCCGAACCTGGATGCGACCCGTACCCCCTAAGCTGGTGGAGGTGGAGGTCAATAACAATCTACCGTATAAAAAGGTAATGTATATTAACAGGGAATGCCCGACCAAATACGACAAAATATGGGATCGTTGGCTACAAGACTCTGATACTTGTACGTATGGCGCATTGGGACTGTGTTGCCAGATGGGTGGCTTACCCCTGGCTGGGCGCATTGTTACAGGTCTGGAGGACCTGCATGGTCGGCACCAGATATTGCTCTTTTTTTTCTGGTATTTTTTATTTTTTTATGTTTGTTATTCATGACACCGGTTTTGAACTGTCTGTATTCTGAATACTGTACACTCTCATGCTATCATTGACACTTTGGATGTATGCTATAACATGTATGCACTTTTTGTTATAATAAACTCGGTTATAGAAAAAAAAAAGTGCAGGGCGGACCCTCTGGGTATATCCCCTCTCTCTGCACCTCGCAGATCAGTTCATCAAAAATCAGTACAAACTTAAACAAAAAGGAGGGGTAGGTGCTGTGTCTGTCCATGAACATAAATTTTACGGTGAGAAAAAATCCTATTTACTCTTTCGTTCATGGACGGACACAGCTTCCTATTGACAAGTGGGACGTCCCAAAGCAGTGTCAAAAACCGAGGGGTGGGAACAGCATAAAAATAAACTTCACCCCAAAACAAAAACAGAGCTCCTCCAACGGAGGAGTTGCAACTCTAAACGGCCGCCTGCAACACTTTGCGGCCGAAAGAAGCATCCGAAGATGCACCTACATCAACCTTGTAGAATTTAGTGAAAGTGTGAGCGAACGACCAAGTCGCCACTTTACATAATTGGGAAACAGACGCTTGATGTCGGAAAGCCCAAGAGGCACCTATTGCCCTGGTCGAATGCGCCGTGACAGGAAAGGGGGGCGCCTGACCCTTTAGCGCGTAAGCCTGAATCACTATCGGTCGGATCCACCTCGAGATGGTGGCTGACTAGACCACTAGGCCCTTCTTGGGACCAGCCACCGAAACAAACAGTGAGTCTGACCTCCGGAACGGAGCAGTAGCAGATAAGTATACTCTCAGAGCTCGGACAACGTCCAAGGAATGCAACGTCGACTCCTTAGGATTCGACAGATGAGGACACAAGGATTGAAGTACAATGTCTTCATTGAGATGAAAGGCTGAAACGACTTTCGGAACAAAGGAAGGCTGCGGACGCAGCATCACCTTATTCTTGTGGAAGATCAGATAGGGAGCCTTGCATGACAAGGCTGCCAGCTCAGAAACCCGTCTAACTGACGTGACAGCCACCAAAAAGACCACTTTTTGAGAAAGTGTCAACAAGGGAATTTCCCTGATATTCTCAAACGGTGACTTCTGAAGCACCGAGAGGACCAGGTTCAAGTCCCACGGAGGTAGCGGGGGACGGACCGGAGGAGCCACATGTCGAACCCCCTGCACAAACGTACTCACGAGAGAGGGAGTTGCCAGGGGTCGCTGAAAAAAGATGGCCAGGGCAGATATCTGTCCCTTTATAGTACTTAAGGCAAGCCTTTGGTCCACCCCACGCTGTAGGAACAGCAGGATTCTGGAAACCAAATAAGTACGCGGGTGCCACTTCATTTCCTCACACAGGGAAATGTAGGCCTTCCAAGTGCGATGATAAACCCTCCTAGAGGATGGCTTCCAAGCACTTCTCATAGAAGAGATTACTGAATCTGACAGGCCCCAGTCTCTCAGTACCTGGTTCTCAATAGCCATGCCATTAAAGCCAGTGACCGTAAAGCAGGATGGAGTATGGGACCTTGCGACAGCAGGTCCTCCCTTAGTGGTAGGCGCCAGGGGACGTCTGTTACCAGATGTACTAGATCGGCGTACCAAGGACGCTGAGGCCAATCTGGAGCAATCAGGATCGTTGGAATTCCCTCTGCCTCCACTCTGCGAAGCAGATCAGGAAGAAGCCTCATGGGAGGGAAGGAGGGAAGGCATCTGAGGAATCCAGAATCAACCCCAGATACACTAGGCATTGAGTCGGCACCAATACTGACTTTTGCGGGTTTAGCACCCAACCACAGTCTTGGAGTGTCCGACAGGTTATAGACACGCTTACCTCTAATTCTGAGCTTGAAGCGGCCCTCAGAAGAAGGTCGTCCAAGTAGCCCACGATAGCGATGCCGCGCTGTCTTAGAAGGGCCAGAATCGGGGCGAGCACCTTGGTGAACACCCTGGGTGCCGATGTCAGGCCAAACGGGAGGGCCACAAACTGATAGTGGTCCTCCCCAACTGCGTAGCGCAGAAACCTCTGGTGTCTGGAGTATATGGGAACATGTAGGTATGCGTCCTTGATGTCCAAAAACGCCAGAAAGTCCCCTGGATGGAGAGCAGTGACTACAGATCGAACCGACTCCATCCGGAATCTTTGTACTTTCACAAAGCAATTGAGGGCCCTGAGATCCAAGATTGGACGGACCCCATCCTTCTTTGGCACTACAAACAGATTAGAGGTCGGCTGTTGCTGGAGGTTGGAGGGAAAGAATCTGTGCGGTGGACAAGAGAGGAACTCTATCTTGTAGCCTGAGGAGATTACTTTGCAAACCCACCGGTCGGAGATCAAAGATGTCCACGAGACGCGAATTCGCGAAGACGTTCCCCCACCCGAGAGATGGGTCTTTTACCTGCCGCCCTGGGCGGACGAAAAAAAAACGTTTGTGTGTAGTAAAGGAGGGCCCTTGCCTCTGGCGCGGCTCCTTACCCTTCCTGGATTGCAGAAGCAACGTGCTCTTACCTCCTATGGCATCTTTAATGATGTCATCTAGAGAGGCCCCAAAAAGTCTGTCGCCCTTAAAGGGCAGATCCAACAGGGCCTTCTTGGAAGATTGGTCCGCAGACCAGCACTTTAGCCAGATCAGGCGGCGTAATGCTACCGCATAAACCGAGGCTCTAGACAGCAAGGAGATAGTATCCATGTCTGACTCGCAGACAAACCTAAGGCCCTGTACCAACTGGTCGGCCAAAGCTACATCATTAGGAGGAGCCTCTCGCTCTTTTAACCCCTGGAGTAGCAACTTTGCCCACTCAGTAAGTGTCCGAGAGACTAAAGCTCCAGCCAATGCCGGGCGCACCGCTGAGCATACCACTGTGTATAGGTAGCGAACGAGTGCTTCAGCCTTCTTATCCACAGGGTCCTTGAAAACAGGAGCCCCTTCCACTGGAATTGTGGTAACTTTATTAAGTCTGGACACCGGAGGGTCCACTATCGGGGGAGAGGTCCATTTTTTCAGGAAACTCTCCTCAAAGGGCACCGCAAAATTCTTTGGGGCTGAAAAGACCCTCAGTGGGTTTTCCCACTCCTTGTATAAAAGCTTATCAAGATAAGACACACAAGGAAACACCTTAGCAGTGTGGGCCGGTTTACGGAACTCAAAGGGGACCCGGTGTCTCTGCTGCTTCTGCAGTATTCTCCAATTTTAGTGTATCCCGCACTGCAGTGATAAGGTCAGATACCAAAGCCTTTTCGTGTGTTGACCCGGATCTGGAATTAGTCTCACTGTCCGATCGGTCACGGTCTGCAGGCTCTGAAGCATCAGAATCCAGGCCATGAGCCACAGCTGGGCCTGGTTCTGCATCAGAATTATCCCCAGAAGATGGCTGGGGACGGGGGCGTTTACCACCCCCATGTTCCCATGCGCCGCTTCCACCTTGGCAACAAAAGCCTCCAGGATTGCCGACATAGCGTCCACAGATACATCAGGAACACCAGTTGCTAACTCAGGTGTTTCAGGGAAGAAGACGTCTGCTTCTGACGTCACTCTGACCCACGTGCCTGACACCCACAGGGACTCCAGGCAAGGTATCAATAGGCCACCCTCCTACCTGCTACAGAGATGCAGGGTCTCCCAGAGGACTCACCACTCTTAGAAACGGTACCGCAATTGCTGCCGTCTGCTCCCGCCTGAGATGCTCTCCCACCGCTGCCTGTGTCAGTCTGATCCTAATCAGCGTTTCTCTGTATGATTTTGCGCCAGTGAAATGCACCCTAAAGGCCGAAGCCTTCCGCAAAATGGCCGCCAAGCGGCTGTATTGAAACCAATGTGGGCCATAAAAAAATGTCCGCCGAGCCGTCAAGCAAAAGCAGCCGCGGACCACAAAAAGATGGCCGCCGAGCGGCGGTCTATACATGCAGGCGTGAACCTTAAGAAAAATGGCCACCGAGCAGTCGATAGAGGCCAAAAGCGGGCGCGAACCACACAAAAATGGCGGTCTATACATATAGGCGCGAACCACAAGAAAATAGCCGCCGGACAGTCACCAGAGGCCAAACAGGCGTGGACCACCAGAAAATGGCCGCCGACAGCATGGAGGGAGAAGGCACACACAGGTAAGCAGAAATTTTTTATTTTTAATGACAGCTACAGCGCAGTCCCACTCCAGATGGAGCCCCCTAGGTGTCCCTCAGCAACCAGCCTTAGCTCAGAGCCCAGGGAGGAAGGAAGGCAGGGAGAGAGGAAAGAAATGGCCACAACCATTTACTTGATCTCTCCAGGAATATCCAGCCAAGTCACCCTGCCGAAGCAGGGGAGCTACTTACCTTTCCTGCATGGATTATGCTGGAAGACATTCCGGACAGACCATCTTCCGCGCACGGAGGTGACTGTCGGCCCAGCATGCTGTGATTGAGCCCTAGGGAATGATCATATGCATGCCCTGGAGCGCGAAGCTCATTGGCCACCCGTGGAGCAACGGGCTTGTCGTGGAAAACCCAGCGCGTAGCTGTCGGCACACGCTCGATGGCCAAAACTGGGGAGACTACAAGGATGTGTGATCCAGCCTGTCACCCAGTTGGCAGTTGATTGAAGATCGCAGGAAACAAAAACCAACGTAGAAAAAAAATCCCCCGGACCAGTGGGCCCGAAGGGAGCCATGTCCTTCTCCTTACTAGGCAGAAAAAAACTGATCTTCGAGGTGCAGAGAGAGGGAATATACCCAGAGGTATGACGTGTAACACTTTTTACAAGTTTTTCTGCCTAGTCACTCCTAAATGAAGGATAATACCCACTTGTCAATAGGAAGCTGTGTCCGTCCATGAACGAAAGAGTAAACACATTTTTTCCTCAGTTTAGGTTGATATGTATTATTCTACATATTTTTGGTATAAAAAAAATATTGCAATAAGCGTATATTGATTGGTTTGTGCAAAAGTTATAGCGTCTACAAAATAGAGGATAGATTTATGGCATTTTTATTATTCTTTTTTTTTTTACAAGTAATGGTGGCGATCTGCGATTTTTATCGGGACTGCGATATTGCGGCGGACAGATAGGACACTTTTGACACATTTTTGGGACCATTGACAATTATACAGCGATTAGTGCTATAAAAATGCACTGATTACTGTATAAATGTCACTGGCAGGGAAGGGGTTAACACTAGGGGGCGATCAAGGTGTTAACGGTGTTCCCTATTGTGTGTTCTAACTGTAGGGGGGATGGGAGTGATTAGAGGAAGAGAGAGATCAGTGTTCATACATTGTATGAACACGCGTTCAGACATTGTATGAACACACGTTCAGACTCCTCTCCCTTGAGAGAAACGGGATCTTTGTGTTTACACACACAGATCCCGGTTCTTGCACTGTCACGAGCGATGGCGGGTTCCCGGCAGTCATTGTGCCCACCGGGCACTCGCATTGGCTCCATGTACATGCGGTGGATGCGTCCCTAGTGGCCAAAAGGCGAAGCGACGTAAGGTAATGTCGTTTCGCCCAGCCGAGCCAACCTGCCGCAGTAAAACTGCGGCAGCTGGTCGGCAAGTGGTTAATTAATGGCTATAGTTCCACTTTAAATTTTAGAAATCATAACGGACTTCTAATGAAATCATAGGATTATTTAACACAGAAAAATGTAAAAAAAATGCCAATGTGAGTGATTTCATTCATTTGCTGCAGTCTCAGCAACTAAAATGTTTTTCAATTGTATCTTGAAATGGTTAAATTCATAAATATAATTTACCCATTTTGGCCCTTCTTGTGCTGGATCCCTCAGGAAGAGTTTGAGAAGTCCATGAGACGCAGTAGGGGCATCCTCACAGCCAGACTTCTGAGGAATGCAGGTGGCAATATCAGTTGGACTTCCAGAGAGCAGCTTTGTTGCCTATCAGAAATAAAAAAAAAGCAGCAGGCACACATTGTAAAAATCAGTTATAAAGGTGAGCATAGATTTAAAGAATAAGCCCACCTTTCAAAAAAATAATAAGTGCACATATCTTTACAAGCAAAAAATGTGCATGTGTTATCTTTTTAAACTGTGTGTATAATCAGCAGATCACATGTGCAATGTCAGGATCCTTCAGACTCTCATCCAGCTGTCTGTCTGTACATTCCATACAAGAAGACAGTTAGTGAATAGCAGGAAAAAAAAAAATCTATGAACTACGAGAGCACTCACCAGTGCCCTCACAGCTCATTGAGAACTACAGGCTGTCTGTCATGGCAAAACATACAGGCTTGTTCCATAAGACCATGCAAGAGCAACAACAATATGTCAAGTGTGGTAACCTACAGTAGCCAATTATTTCCTTTCTGTACATTAGATCAGTAGGAAAATAAATTTTGCCAGACCGCAATGGGTCACACTATTAAATTTGCTGGTGTGGAATTAGCCAGGGCTGTATTTACCATAATGCAACTTGTGCGCTATTGCCTTGTCTCAAAATTCACAAACAGACGTAATTATTTTTGGGTTCCCCTTTCTGTTCATTTCTGGATATTTTTGGCTACATTCAGCAATGAAACTATAGAGGAATGAGGAAGAGGATGATGTACAGAGGCGCCTGAAGACTTGAAGCCCTCGTACACATTGAAGCGATTTGTCGTGATTTGACAGGCCAAATCGCATTACAAGTCGCAGCCTATTCCTGGCAATGGCACCGGTCCAATCGGTAGGACGCCAACTTTGCGGGGCCGCACTGATTTGCAAAAGTAGTTCCGATTTCGGGTGCGACTTCAATAGACATCTGTGCATGAAACAGAAGTCTTTCAAGTTGGACCCGACAATGCGGCATTGAAATAGTGCGATTTCAGCTGAAGTCACGTGATTTTAAAGACGTGTTCAATGTGAATGAGGGGGAAATAGTTGACATGAAATCACCTCTCCTTTCCCTTGTTTGTTATTCTGTACAAATAAAACATCATTGGGAATACAAAGCAGACACAGGCATGCTTCCTCCAAAAAGCACATGATGTCTACATACAGCCGTGGAGAAAGTCTAAAATGATGATACAGAGAACATGATGATTATATTGTGGTTTATTCCCTGGATATCTGAATCTTTTAAGAAAATTTGGTTCAGCTGGCACCATTCGTTTATTAACCAACACCAGGTATTACTTTGTATGAGCTTGATGGTTTCTTTTATTTTCTAAAACACATTAGCTATACTGGAATAGGGATGTGGTAACCACGAATAACTAAGCACCACCCAACTACCACAACCATTATAAATATCCTCTTGTTTATTTTTATTTCTTCCCAAAAAAATAAGGGGGGGGGGGAACGGTTTACCTCATATGTATTATTTCCCTTGCTTCCTTTCCTTGCAGCAGTCCTCTGCTCCCCACCATCGTCCCCTCCAGCACTCTGCAGTGATGTCTTCTGCAGGAAATCAGAGATGCGCTGCACCAGAAAACTTCTGTCTTTCAGATTGGCAAACAGGAACGTCATTTTTCCTTTGGTGCTGATAGACAGAGGACTTGGCAGCACGCTGGAGCTGTCTGCTTTCTCCACAATCGTAACCTATGGGTTAGAAAGCTCCACAATAAGTGGTCACTCAATTACCTACAAATAGTTGTAATCTGCTAACATTTGGCATCAGATACACTATAGTCAATATGTTAATTTCCCAAATTGTGGTTACTTGTGTACCACCACCAAATGTGACTTCTGAATGCAAGTTTTAAAACTATGGCCATAAACAATTTACTTTTAAGTGATTTTTTTAACATGACATAAGTTATCGATTTCTTTTTCATGCACACCTTTTTTTTTTTTATCTCAAAACAATTTTTTATTGAAAAAAGTACAATACATTCGTTACTGGCTTCAGAGCAATACATTTCGTTATTTTTAATGCACACCTTAACCACTTGACCACTGGGCACTTAAACCCCCTTAATAACCAGACCAATTTTCAGCTTTCGGTGCTCTCACATTTTGAATGACAATTACTCAGTCATACAACACTGTACCCATATGAATTTTTTGTCCTTTTTTTCACACAAATAGATCTTTCTTTTGGTGGTATTTAATCACTGTTGGGTTTTTTATTTTTTGCGCTATAAGAGAAAAAAGACTGAAAATTTAGTAAAAAAAATTATTTTTTTCGTTTGTTATAAAATTTTGCAAATTACTATTTTTTCTTCATAAATTTTGGCCAAAATTTATACTGCTACATATCTTTGGTAAAAATAAGTACAAATTGGTGGATATTATTTGGTCTTTGTGAAAGTTATAGAGTCCACAAGCTATGGTGCAAATATCTGAAAATTGATCACACCTGAAGTACTGACGGCCGATCTCATTTCTTGAGACCCTAACATGCCAGAAAAGTACAAATATCCCCCCAAATGACCCCTTTTTGGAAAGAAGACATTCCAAGGTATTTAGAAAGAGTCATTGTGAGTTTTTTGAAGTTGTCATTTTTTCCCACAATTCTTTGCAAAATCAAGATTTTTTTTTTCTCTTTTTTTTTTTTTTCACAAAATTGTCATATTAGCAGGTTATTTCTCACACACAGCATATGCATTCCACAAATTACACCCCAAAACACATTCTGCTATTCCTCCCGAGTATGGCGATACCACATGTGTGAGACTTTTACACAGCGTGGCCACATAGAGAGGCCCAACATGCAGGGAGCACCTTCAGGCGTTTTGGAGCACCCAGGCCAATTCTGACATTTCTCTCCTACATGTAAAAATCATCATTTGTTTGCTAGAAAATTACATAGAACCCCAAAACATTATATATGTTTTTTTAGCAAAGACCTTAGAGAATATAATGGTGGTTGTTGCAACTTTTTATCTCGCACGATATTTGCGCAGCAATTTTT
Organism: Rana muscosa; assembly: GCA_029206835.1. NCBI lineage: Eukaryota > Metazoa > Chordata > Amphibia > Anura > Ranidae > Rana > Rana muscosa. The sequence continues at coordinate 83,937,967 of CM055118.1, forward strand.
TTAACGCGTTTTTTACAGAAAAAAAATGTTTTGCGCTTAAAAAAAAACCAGTAAAGTTAGCCCAATGTTTTTGCATAATGTGAAAGATGAAGTTACGCCGAGTAAATAGATACCTAACATGTCACCCTTAAAAATTGCACACACTCGTGGAATGGCGCCAAACTTCGCTACTTAAAAAATCACCATAGGCGACGCTTTAAATATTTTTACTGGTTACATGTTTTGAGTTACAGAGGAGGTCTAGGGCCAAAATGATTGCTCTCGCTCTAATGTTCGCAGAGATACCTCACATGTGTGGTTTGAAAACCGTTTTCATATGTGGGCGGGACTTGCGTATGCGTTCGCTTCTGTATGCGAGCTCACGGGGACAGGGGCGCTTTAAAAAAAATATATTTTTTAATTGTTCATTTTACTTTATTTATTTTAGTTTAACATGTTTTTCCGGCCCAAAAATGTTTTGATCACTTTTATACCTATTACAAGGAACGTAAACATCCCTTGTAATAGGAATATGGCATGACAGGTCCTCTTTACAGTGAGATATGGGGTCAATAAGACCCCACATCTCACCTCTAGGCTGGGAAGCCTGAAAAAAAACAAAAAAAAACAACAATCCTGGCTTTGATCGTAGCGGTGAGTCGGTAGAAGCACCGGAGGGCAGCGGGAGGGGGGACATCCCCTCTCACCTCCCGTAAGAATGATCAAGCAGTGGAACAGCCGCTATGATTGTTCTTATGGTGTAGGGAATCGCCGGCTGAAAAAGCTGATATCTGAATGATGCCTGTAGCTGCTCCCATCATTCAGATATCCCCGCACAAAGTCAAGGACGTCATATGACGGCCGGCGGGCGGGAAGTGGTTATTGCGGAGTATTGCCGGGCATTGCGGAGTATTGCCGGGCATTGCGGAGTATTGCAGGGCATTGCGGAGTATTGCAGGGCATTGCGGAGTATTGCGGACTATGGCAGGGTATTGCGGAGTATGGCAGGGTATTACAGGGGGTATTGCACAGGGGGTATTGCAGAGTATTGTGCAGGGTATTGCAGAGTATTGTGCAGGGTATTGCAGAGTATTGTGCAGGGTATTGCAGAGTATTGTGCAGGGTATTGCAGAGTATTTTGCTGAGTATTGCGCAGGGTATTGCAGAGTATTGCGCAGGGTATTGCAGAGTATTTTGCAGAGTATTGCGCAGAGTATTGCGCAGGGTATTGCAGAGTATTGCGCAGGGTATTGCAGAGTATTGCGCAGGGTATTGCAGAGTATTGCGCAGGGTATTGCAGAGTATTGCGCAGGGTATTGCAGAGTATTTTGCAGGGTATTGCGCAGGGTATTGCAGAGTATTTTGCAGGGTATTGTGCAGGGTATTGCAGAGTATTGCGCAGGGTATTGCAGAGTATTGTGCAGGGTATTGCAGAGTATTGCGCAGGGTATTGCAGAGTATTTTGTAGGGTATTGCAGAGTATTTTGCAGGGTATTGCAGAGTATTGCGCAGGGTATTGCGCAGGGTATTGCAGAGTATTGCGCAGGGTATTGCAGAGTATTTTGCAGGGTATTGCAGAGTATTTTGCAGGGTATTGCGCAGGGTATTGCAGAGTATTGCGCAGGGTATTGCAGAGTATTGCGCAGGGTATTGCAGAGTATTGCGCCAGGGTATTGCATAGTATTGCACCAGGGTATTGCAGAGTATTTTGCAGAGTATTGCGCAGGGTATTTTGCAGAGTATTGTGCAGGGTATTGCAGAGTATTGCGCAGGGTATTGCAGAGTATTGCGCAGGGTATTGCAGAGTATTGCGCAGGGTATTGCAGAGTATTGCGCCAGGGTATTGCAGAGTATTGCGCCAGGGTATTGCAGAGTATTGCGCCAGGGTATTGCAGAGTATTGCACCAGGGTATTGCAGAGTATTGCGCAGGGTATTTTGCAGAGTATTGGCAGGGTGTATTGCAGAGTATTGGCAGGGTATTGCACCAGGGATGGCTGAGCAGGGATGGATGGATGGCTGGATCTGCGACTGCAATTGTCACAGATCCAGCCCACAGAGCTGCTGCTGCCATCCGCTCCCTCCCCTCTCCTCTCACACTGCACCGATCGGTACAGAGAGGGGAGGGAGGAACCGGCGTCATCACATGACGCCGGTCTGTTTACAAGTGATTTCTCCGTCATTTGACGGAGCGATCACGTGGTAAACGGCCGCTATCAGCGGCGATTTACCGCGATTCGTGATCCGCCGGGTCCTCTGGACCTGGCGGTCACAGAGTTTCCCGTGTGCGCGCACCAGGGGGCGCGATTCTGGGAGGACGTTATATAACGTCCTCCCAGAGTTAAGCAACCACCTTGTCGACGTTATTTGTCGGCAGGTGGTTGTAAAGTGGTTAATATGGTTGACAGTCTCATCTCAAGAAGCAACCAACCAGAAAAAACACTCTATTTAACACAATGGCTAATATAACTCCAGTCTCAGTTATAGTGATACACACTAATAGTTTTTTTGTTCAACCAAGTGGTTTGAACGAAAAAATAAATAAAAAACAGACAACTCTGGTCAGAGCCACTGTACTAATGACCTGACGTTAGTACAGCGATCTCCCTCACTAAGCTGTTGTGTTCAGACAGACCTGGCCCCCGCCAGAATACTCCGATCATCGCTCTCTGCCATTGGGTGCTGGTTTTCCAGCATGTACATCCAACAGAAGTTGGCCAAACAGCCGGCTTCTGTTGGCCCGGCTGACATACACACGGGCCAAATGTTGGCCAGTTTTTATTGAACCAGGCCGATGTCTCAAGACATGCGGCCCGTGTGTACAGGGCTTAACACCAGCCAACCAGTAACATTTTCACTACTGCCAATGGCCCCCCCGCTAAAGAAATTTGCATTGACATCCAGACCTGGTGACGACAGTCTTTAAAGGGTGGTTGGATGTGTAGGCACAATCCAACCATTTTCAGGAAAATTAATTTGGTCTTGCTAAGCCAACTTTTAGGCCTCTTGCACACGGATGTAGTAATTTACTGATGATTATATGTAGGATCTTGGTGGTAGAAAGATCGTGAGTAAAAATGTTCCATACGCGTGTAGCCGTGTAAATGTGGGTGTGTGTATTCATGCCTAAAGTTCACGTGTATGTGTATAAATTACTGTACTCAAAACATAAGAACGTACAGTATTTAAAGGCTCTGAACTCATTGCTGTATTATTGATTTTTACGCAGCTGTGGGCATTGTTCCATAGACAACAATGCACCTGTGTTCAGATAAGTAAAAAACTTGACTTTTTTCATCCATATGCAAGAAACATTAGAAGAAGTCTAAAGAAGATTATTTTCAACAAGGGAGGTCGTAAGTAGCAATGGCAGAAACAGCACAACATATATTGGGGGAGAACAATTATTGGGAAAGGTTTTCATATCTGGCAAATCTCAACATATGTCCATGGACTTCTTTAAAATGTATAAAAAGGCTTATATTTTGGGCATCCCTTGGAACAAGTGTCATTTTTTGGTGAGATACGGTACTCTGAATTGGAAACCATGTCTAAAGGGATGCAGACCCTCAGTCCCTGACACTTTCCTCACTAGAACCCTGCAAGTGCAGCAGCTGATTGATAATTATAAAACCACTTCTATTCACATTCACTTTGTGCATGGACACAAACAAACAGCTATTTTTCTTCAGAATAACAAAAAGGTAGGAATCTGCAAAAAAGTTTGTTAAAATGTACAAAGATCACCCAGAGGGGAATGTTTGTTTTTTTTCAAAAAAAGTGAAGTTACCCAAAAGGGACATCTATCTTCAGTGCAAACCTGTGTTCTGATGATGCTAAGGCTTTGAGCAAGTATCATATTCACCTGTTTAGAACTTCGATATAGACAATGGGACATATTACATTTGGCACAGAAGTATTGCACGTAGTGTTCTTTCTTATCATGTAATTGTACAGAATTTGTATTTGAAAACAAGACTGACAATCCTTAAATACACACATCTGGGTTGATTTACTAGAGGTATTGAGACCAACGATAACTCAGTAAGCTCTAACGAGCAGGGCCCTCCGATTCTTTCTGTATTGAATTGTATTGCAACTGTACTGTCTGCCCTCATGTTGTAAAGTGCTGTGCAAACTGTTGGCGCCATATAAATCCTGTATAATAATAATAATATTATCAACCCCATATGGTACTATCATATGTATACCCAGAACAGCTGTAAAATATATAAATTGGGCATACTTACCAGTATGGTCTTAGAGGATGCAGATGGCAGCTATCACTGTTCACCTGTCCCACCATGAAATGTACATTAATAAAGAAAGGATTTTTAGACACTATTCCCATCTCACTCAGAATGTGAAGATATCTTTCTGATGGCCTATCAAGATCCATCTCTCTCAGATATGTAATGCGAATATATTCATCCATGTGGACACAAAAAACCCACTATTGGACGAGACCCACATTCAACATATCCACAAGAATTCTTCTCTAGTAGAAAACCAATGTCTTGGCAGGCATATTTTGTATGTACCTCACCCCAGCAAAAAATGAAAAACATTGGAGGTGGAAAAGATATTAAATCTCATGATCCCTAAGAAAAAAAGGAATGAAAAAGTATGTGCTCCCAAAAAGGACCTTAAGGCCCCTTTCACACTGGGGCGGGAGGTGCGGTGGCGGTAAAGTGGCGCTATTTTTAGCGGCGCTTTACCGTCGGATTTGCGGCGGTATTCGTCCGCTAGCGGTGTGGTTTTACCCCCCCGCTAGCGGACGAAAAAGGGTTAATACCACCGGCAATGCGCCTCTGCAGAGGCGCATTGCCGGCGGTATAGCCACGGTGTCCCATTGCTTTCAATGGGCAGGAGCGGTGGAGGAGCGGTAAAACACACCGCTCCAAAGATGCGGCTAGCAGGACTTTTGGGGCGGTCCTGCTAGCGCACCGCTCCAGTGTAAAAGCCCTCAGGCTTTCACACTGGAGAAACAGCAGCTACTGTTTCAGGTCGGTTTGCAGGCGCGATTTTTAGCACAATAGCGCCTGCAAACCCCCCCAGTGTGAAAGGGGTCTAAACCTTACATGTTTCGCTCCTATATTAGAGCTTCTTCAGAGGTGAAAATAATAAAGTGGTGAGCAAGAAAATATGATAGTACCATATGTGGGCAATATTGAGATCATTATGTCCAATATATATAGTGATTGTTTGCTATACAAGTTTACATCTACAGTATATAGATTTATGTTACTTGGAGGTACTTAAAACAAGTAGAATATATTTATTTTTACCTCACCCTATAGAAATTGACATTTATGGTCATGAAACATACTTTTAGATTACTGAAATAAAGGTTACATATGGTCTAGCTGGCCTTTGGTGCGTTGGGATAAGAACCCTCGTCCAGCATGGACTTCTTTACCCTACCCCACTCAAGATTTTGCAACCCCCTTCACAGCTGATGTTTTGGGATCTCGGGCAGAATTGCGTTAATTTTTAAATGTCACTTAAATGTTATGCAGTTTTGCCGCAATTATCACGTGATAAATCGTGCTGCAATCTGGGTCATGCTGGTGCCACCAGGATTATCGGCTTTCTTTCCAGTTATATCCTGCAAAGAAGTCGAGGCAGCAACTGAATAGGGGGGAATGCATAGATCAGTGAGAACTGATCCCATGGGGTCACCAACGCATCCATTCCTCATGCGAATAAATCCCTTGTTCTGGTCACAAAGTTGACCAACTTCGTGTTGAACCTGGATGCTAAAAGATCCACGTCCGGAGTTCCCCATCTTTGGCAAACAGCCCGAAATATGTCGGTATGAAGAGACCATTCCCCTGGGAATAACTGCTGGCGACTTAAGTAGTCTGCCTGCCAATTTTCTACTCCCGGGTTGAAGATTGCAGATAGGCATGGAACATTCCTTTCAGCCCAAGTTAGAATATGGTTCACCTCTCTCTGTGTGGAGAGACTTTTGGTGCTCCCTTGGTGATTGACATAAGCCACAGCCGTGGCATTGTCGGATTGAATCCTGACAGGACAATCCCGTAAACCTGAAAGTCCAGGCCTTTAGAGCCAGACGCACTGCCCGAATCTCTAGGATATTGATGGGCAAGATCTTTTCAGTTTTTGACCACTGTCCTTGGACAGTTGTAATTTCTAGTACTGCTCCCCAGCCTGAGAGGCTGGCATCTGTCGTTACTACTTTCCAGAAGACTGGTCTGAGGGATTTTCCATTCAGCAGATTCTGGGTAAATAACCAAGTGAGGCTTTGGGCCACTCTTGGGGATAGCCGCATTGGCAAGTCTAAAGCTTGAACTGTCTTGTTTCAAGCAGACAGGATACTGTTTTTTCAACAGTCTTGAATGGAACTGGGCATAGGGAACTGCTTCGAATTAAGCCACTCTGGTTCCAAGCAACCTCATGCAGAGGCGAATGGAGGGATTGCCATTTGACTTGACCCTCTGCACCAGTTCTCTTATGAGTTGAGAATCCAAGCCAAACTTTTCAAATAGTTGGTTGTAGTGCGTACGCTTGACGCCAGAAGTTCTCCTCCTAGGAGGATAGAAACTACCGACCCGATTGTCTCCATGCGAAAGGAGTGGATCTTCAGGAATTGATTTAGCTTTCTTAGATCTAGAATGGGTCTGACGTCTCCGTTTGGTTTTGGTACCATAAAAAGATTTGAATAAAACCCCAGACCTTGCTCCTTTATGGGGGATTTGTATGATCACCCCCTTGAGCTATTAATCGGTCTAGTGCCTGAAACAGAGATTGTTTCTTCTCTGGATCTTTGGGAACGCTTGATCTCAGGAAACGAGACCATGAAAAGTCTTGATATTCCAGTTTGTACCCCAGCGTTATCGTGGAGATGACCCATCTGTCCTGAATTTCCTTTTTCTAGACTTCTGAAAATTGCAGAAGTCTTCCCTCTACCTTGGTGAGGGGGGTTGCCTGTTCATGATGAGGCTTTAGGATTCTGTTTTGCAGATTTCCTACCCCAGGGCTTCTTTTGAGCCTGGGTTCGATCTTGAGGTTTTCCTCTAGAGTCTGACGGCGGAGGCCATCGCCACTGCCTAGAGGCGGAAGCCCCTGGCACGGGGGAAAGAGCCCGTTTGAATGAAGGGCATTTATATTTTCTTTTGACTGGTAAAAGAGTACTTTTCCCACTAGAAATTGTCTTGATATATTTATTCAAGTCTTCTCCAAATAGTCGCCCCTTATGAAAGGGGAACCCAGTTAGGAGGTTTTTAATACTGAAACTCTCTTGCGGAGAAGGATGAAGGGAAATATGGTGCATCGGCCCAAGGTGCTGACCTTGTAAACCGACAAAACTAGACTCAATCCCCCAAGCACAAGGGCGACCTAACTGGTGGACTTATACGCGTTACCCCTTGTATAAAGGCCCGGATCCAGAGTGCGAAGCAAGCGACCTTTGAATATACTGACAAGGCCGAGATCAGATCCTTGATGGAACTTGCTAGCTCCATCTCCTTTCCTAATGTAGGAAGGCAGTAATTTTACCTATGACATACTTCCAAGGATGCCACCCCTTGATTTCATACCAGAAACATGGGACTTCCAGATTCTATGATACATGTTCCTGGAGGCCAGCTCTCCTGTACGAATTAAGGTACCGTATATACTCGAGTATAAGCCGACCCAAATATAAGCCGAGGCACCTAATTTTACCACAAAAAAATGGGAAAACGTATTGACTCGAGTATAAGCCTAGGGTGTCCATCTGCATGCCTCACTCTGCCTCACTGTGTCCATGTGCATGCCTCACTGTGTCCATGCCTCACTGTGCCCATGCCTCACTGTGCCCATGACTAGACTGATGTTTAACATGGGAGTCTATGGAAGGGGTGCCTGGCTTTGAAAAATCGGTGCTCCCCGGCCATAGGTCCCCCAGACAACAAACTTTGCACACATGTAGAGGAGAAATTGGGCTAGATGTGTGCCAAGTTCCGGGTCCAGGGGACCTACGACCGTCCAGTACCGGGTCCCCAAAATCACCGGAGAAATGACCGTTTAACATGGGAGTCTAAGGAAGGGGTGCCCGGCTTTGAAAAATCGGTGCTCCCCAGCCGTAGGTCCCCCGGACAACAAACTTTGCACACATGTAGAGGAAGAGTGGCGCTACATGTGTACCAAGATTGGGGTCCAGAGAACCTACAGCTGGCCGGTACCGGGTCCCCAAAATCCAGGAGATCAGGCGCAAAAAGGTGACTCGAGTATAAGCCGAGGGGGGCATTTTCAGCACAAAAAAATGTGCTGAAAAACTCGGCTTATACTCGAGTATATATGGTAATTTGCCGCTGATTCTGAAAGCCCATCAAGAATGCGGGCTAAATCAGCCAGACCATTAATTCCCATGTTTGCAAAACAGGATGGAATACCCTCTTGCGAAGTAGGTCTGGACAAGATGTAAGGGACCCTGGGTCCTCTACTACCACCCTTACGATTCATGCACAGTAAGGTCGTCTGGGTCATGCCGGAGCTATTAGGCCGGCTTCCGTTCCCCTCTGATGTTGCATAGAAACCACGGTAGTCGCGGCACTGGGGGGGAGAGCGCATAAACCAGTGACAACTGGTCCCACGGGGTCACTAATGCATCTGTCCCGCATGCGAGTGGATCCTTTGTCATTGACACAAAGCTGTCCAACTTCTTGTTGAACCTGGACGCCAATAAATTTTATGATTAAGATTTATTATAGCAAAAAGTAAAAAATAGTGTTTTTTTCAAACTTGTCCCTCTTCTTTTGTTTATAGCGCAAAAAATAAAAACCGCACAGGTGATCAAATACCACCAAAAGAAAGCTCTATTTGTGGGGAAAAAAATTATAAAAAATTAATTTGGGTACAGTGTTGCATGACCGCGCAATTGTCATTCAAAGTGTGACAACGCTGAAAGCTGAAAAATGGCTTGGGCAGAAAGGGGGTGAAAGTGCCCTGTAAGTTGTTAAGCAAAAGGCAAATGTTAGGAACTCTTCATTGCCTTGACCACATAGACCAGCTTTTTTATAGCGCCGACTTTGTCTGAGGCAAAAAAAATCTCTTTTGGGCTGTGTCCCAAACATTCCAAGCTTCTTACCGAACAAAAGAATGTACCTTTAGACTGGCATCCTAACCCAGGAGTTCCAGATACTTGACAATGCTGGACACACTTAGGTCCGGCCATGCTACTGACTGATCTATCAGCAGCAGATTGCCTCGGTATGCCATTACTGCTATACCCTCCATATGCCTCTATGGAAGCATGAATTCATACAAATATGTTTTAGGCAAAAGATAAAAATGTGTGCGCTGTATACACGCATACATATAGCACGTGAACGGGCATCTTGCAAGCAAGCATGCGTTTATGAACGTGTTATGGAACATTGCCCAACATGTACCCATGTAGACACGTATTCCTATGTGAACACAAGGAATCCTGTATAATTAAGGAAACTTAAATTATCATGCTTCATTATGCAACCATGCAACTTTAGGCGATCATGCATCCTTATGCGATTCAGCATTTTTTATGCGATCAAACATCTTATGCATTTTAAGCACTACTGTGCGGACAAGTACCCTTGTGTGGTCAAGCACCCCTGTGCGATCCAGCATCTTTATGCAATCAAGAATTTTTATGCGATTTTAGGCATTTCTGTGAAAACAAGCCTCTCTGTGTGACCAAGTATCCTTGGGTAATCAAGGACTCGTGTGATCAGGCAACCTTGTGTGATCCAGCATCTTTATGCAATCAACAATTTTTATGCGATTTTAGGCTTTTGTGTGCAAACAAGCCCCTCCGTGCGACTTAAGCACTTTAATGTGACCAAGCATCCTCATGCGACCATGTAAAAAACATGTAAATCCATACAAACAGAAACATGTATCTTTATCTACTTGAGAGCCGGGCCATAGACAAATGACGGCCTCAAGGTGGCTCTACAAATCCGGAAGGCCGTCAATAGACGGCCTTGGCTATTCCAGCCACTGGGGGGCACGCGAGCGCCACCGCCCGGCGCGTCACGGAGATGCCGATGCGCGTGCCTGGCGGCTGCGATGTCCGCCAGGCACCCGCGATCGGCCGGTACACAGACAAGGATGTGGATCTCTGTGTGTAAACACAGAGATCCATGTCCTGTCAGGGAGAGGAGACCGATGCTGTGTCCCTTGTACATATGGACACAGATCGGTCACCTCCCCCAGTCAGTCCCCTCCCCCACACAGTAGTAATCACTCCCAGGTTACACATTTAACCCCTTCCTCGCCCCCTAGTGTTAACCCCTTCCCTGCCAGTGTCATTTTTACAGTAACCAGTGCATTTTTATAGCACTGATCGCTGTAAAAATGACAATGGTCCCAAAATTGTGTCAAAAGTGTCCGATGTGTCCGCCATAATGTCGCAGTCACAATAAAAATCGCTGATCGCCGCCATTACTAGTAAAAAATTTTTTTTATAAAAATGCTATAAAACTATGCCCTATTTTGTAGACGCTATAACTTTTGCACAAACCAATCAATAAACGCTTATTGCGATTTTTTTGACCAAAAATATGTAGAAGAATACGTATCGGTCTAAACTGAGGAAAAAAAACAAAACAACTTGGGATATTTATTATAGCAAAAAGTAAAAAATAGTGTTTTTTTCAAAATCTGCGCTCTTTTTTTGTTTATAGCGCAAAAAATAAAAACCGCAGAGATGATCAAATACCACCAAAAGAAAGCTATATTTGTGGGAAAAAAAGGACGTCAATTTTGTTTGGGAGCCACGTCACACGACCGCGCAATTGTCATTCAAAGCGTGACAGCGCTAAAAGCTGAAAATTGGCCTGGGCAGGAAGGGGGTTTAAGTGCCCAGTAAGCAAGTGGTTATGTGATCAACATGTTCTGTTACTTGTTTTTACCCCACATGCATTTTGTACATTCCAAACTCATGTTTTTTTGCAAACATGTGGACTGGTAAAGAGGAAGTTATCCTCTGCAGACGCGCGTTTCCGCAATCATGCGATATAGCCGTTTTGCGTTAGCAATGTGCACCAGCAACTGTGCATCCCAGCAGTTGTGCGTTTGGCTAGCCTTAAGCCAGCACCAGGATGAGGATCCTGTGGAGATTTTTCTAGCAAACTATACTCCTCGGCTAGAGTTTTTAGGAGGAGAAAAAAAAACAGCTTATGCGGGTGCCCAACCAGCAGAGATAAACTGTTGCAGTAATGGATGGAGTGGGAAGGTACAAGCAACCTATGGGAATTTTTTTTTTTCTTTTAAAACCCCAAGGAGACAGAGGCTTTGGCCGTCTAGGCTGAGGGTAAGTTATACGCAGTATGAATCTCTGAAAAAGACTGCAGCTGCAACTCTACCTCTGCCTCGTTAGACTGCACCTGTTCCCTGTCCTCTGACGGTGATCTTTCATCCTCAGGACTTTAATCCTCTTGTTTGAGGATTTAGAGCAGGGAAAGGGGCACACCCCGGTTTCTGCTTCTTGTGAGGATGCTGCGAATATAGCAGTTAACCTCTTATAGACCAACAAATGCAATGCAAAAAACGTCCAAATTGACATATGCAGAGTGGCTGCAATGTTGGGGGAGGCTGAAATGCCTGACAGGGCCGATGGCTCAACCTGTGGGCTGCCTCAAGTCTCAACAGGGGGGGATGGTATCATGCAAGCATGATTAGGGCCACCAGATTCAGATGGCGATACCTTGGTGCCCTTTTATATTCCTTCCCCTGAACCTTTTCTACAGGGAGACAAAGTCTTAAGCTAAAAGCAGAGGAACTTAACACAGGTGCATCAACAGCTGAACTTAGTCTAGGAAAAAAACAATGCCTGCTAATCTGCACAGCTTGATGCTGAGTAGGCGTCTTAGGTATGTCTGTATCCAACACACAGGAGGTGCTTACGTGCCCCAAGCTGCTGTGTCCCTCTGGCTTTACAGAGCTCTGACGTCTGGGCTTTTTTGAAGGGCCCGCCCTGCACCATGAGCCGGCGTGCAGCCACATCCCCTCCCACCGCCTACCGGCTTCAAAAGTGTGCATGCGTAGGGAAATGGTGGAGGCGGGGGCGAGAGGGGGAGAGAGAGAGAGATCCCCCAAAAGGAGCGCCATGGACCTCGGACTAGGAGGGACCCCCCACACAACTACGGCAGAGTCTGAAGCGAAGGATGTGAGCCGCTCAACAGACCGGCTGACACTGAGCTTTCGTTCCTGGAAAGCATGGTAAGTGAAACACTAGGTATGTCTCTTTACTGCCTCTAGTGGCGGAAAACAGATAAGACCTGCAGCTACTCATGGAAGATAATCCTTAAGCTATTTACCTAGGATTGTCTTCACTTACCTTATCTATCCCCGCCGCAGGATACTGCTGAGCACAGACAGATCCAATCTTCACCCATCACGGCAGGTTAAGTCAAGAGACCTTCAGGGACCGGGATCCTAGACAGGGTTTCCACTCCCTTGGACCTGTCCTGCATCCTGCCAGAAAATCTTTGGTATGTGATTATAACCAAAGTACTGGAAATCAGGATCCAGCCCTCCGAAGAGAGGAATTACAGGCAAAACCTTGTGCTTCGGATATGAGGCCCCAGATACCATTTACTTTGGCCTGAATGGCACTTTGGATGGATCTGGTCTTTATGGAGACTATTTAAATCTAGCATGGATCCTTCCAGTGGAGCTCCTCAGAGCACATCTTCACTCATGACCAACACCTTAGACACTGGCGAAAAAACTGAGGTGCTCCCAGTATGGGAGTGGTTATATAGGGAGGAAACTTCCTGTCTAATTGATTACACCAGTGTCCAGCACCTGAAGGTGGAATAGAACAGACTTATTAATTACTAGGCTCTGTGTCCCGTGATGTACGATAAAGAAAACTGATGTGCTCCTGGAAGGAGGAGGGGTTATATAGGGAGTAAACTTCCTTTAATTAGGGTTGCCAGTGTCAACACCTGAAGGTGGCCTATAACCCATTAAGTAATTACTTAAGGCTCTGTGTCCCATGATGTACGATAAAGAAATGTCTATATTGCTATATTCTAGTCTAACAAATATTTCATTACTTACAATTCTGCAGACAAAGCACATCTAAGGATATGATTGTAAATAACTTCAGGATATTGCTTCCTTGCCAAACATGAGATGATTAAAATTCCTTTTTCTGTTGATCTAGTAGTGTTTGCCATTTCACAGTGATTACATGCAGCTCCAATCCTTATTGCTGTCCTTCACCTTTGCAAGCACTGAAAAAGTCTATTTTTAGGTTAATGGTCTTCAAACTGTGGCCCGGGAGCCAGATGTGGCCCTTTGCTTGCCTTTATACGGCCCTTGGGTCATTATTTCTCCCACTAATACAAACTATTCTGCCAACTGACATCAACAATGGAGCACCATTTCTCCCACTGGCCCCCACAATGGGGCACTATTCCTTCCAACAATGGGGCACTATTCCTTCCAATGATACCATATGTGGTGAGGTTTACTCCCACTGATGCCAGAAAAATTTCCATTCCTGCTGGCCACAGTCCGGCCCCTCTAAAGTTTGAAATACAATAGACTGGCTCTTTGTTTAGAACGTTTGGAGACCTCTGTTTCAGGTCAACACTAGGTGACTAGATGTATTACAGAGGTACTAGCCATGCTGGTCCCCATGACAATGAGAGTTTGCCTGCTAAGCTTAGTGGAGGGGGTTGTGCCGACTTATGCCCACAGAACTTTGGTAATCATAGTATTCTTGTATGCATGCAAGGCCATCATTCGACACTAGAAAAAAGCTACGGCTCCCACGGTCTTTCTGGAAAGGCCTGATCAGTTCCATGATTCCCTAATATAAACCCGCTTATCGGTCTCGAAAAAAGGTTGATAATGTGTAGCAGGCATGGTTATTATCCCCATCTACTACTGCTGATAATTTTCAATTTGCTCGGAAATATGAACAGTCCTGGGCCTCTTTTCCGGGGTGCCCCTTGTTTGCTAACCTTGTTTGGACCCTAGATGTTTGTTGACTATTTACTTGAGTGATATTATATCTGGGACCTCTTCATTTTGGTTTAGAACAACTGGTGGTTATGGTTTTCTATCCATCCCTGTATTTACAGGAGTGGGGGATACTGCTTTTAGCTCTTTCTAAACTCTCTTTGTCCTGATCGGGAATGCATTTACTGTAAACATTTGGTACAAATCCATCACGTGCCAACTGAGCTTCACTGCCAAAAGGGATAGAAGGAGGGGAGGCTGTTTTTTGTTTATATTAAAGCCTCGTACACACTTAGACTGTGTTGTGTGTCACCGGCGCCAAGATATTTATCAATTTTTTTATTTCTTTAAGTCTTGCTGCAATAAAGTGATATACAGCCCTGGTGGGTTGGATATGAAAAATAGGTTTGAGAATGAATTGCGCTAACTTATACCTGTGCGTGCTTAATTTACTACTACTTTTGTGAACTGTAAACATCAATGTGTGTCTCAAATTCTTGCAAATATCATAAATTACCAATTAGTAACATGTGCAAAAAATTCTTATATCAAAAAATAATAATAATTGTCTCCAAAAAATTATCCTATAAATGTGCAAACGATATCATATAGGTTTCCCAATAAACTAAAAAGTCATGGACAAACTGCAGTTCTTATTCCCAATTCAAGGTGTGATCAGGAAGCTGTTGATGCAATTTTTGTTGCGAAATGCAGAGAGTCTGCAGTGCTATTGCCAACTCATTTAGTCCGGTCTGAGTACAAGCGGAGCAGGGTTACAGGCTAGAAGTGAGGCATCACACGTGCGGACCAGACATCCATTTGACTACCTTTTATACGGCTGGATCAGCTCAGTGCCGGCTCAAGGCACCCTAATATGTCAGTGCATAGTAATATATGTTTTAGCAATTTTTAAAATAAATGTTTTGATATACTGCGCCATGATGGTCTTGTATATGATTGCATGAGCTGACAGAACGTAACTGCTGGAGAATCAGAGAGAGGGAGTGGTTATCCATATGAACCAAAGGCAAAATTATCTGGTCTATGTGGTGAGTGGCCATTTCTTCTGGTGTCGGTTTATGCACGTTAAGTGGTGAAGGTGAAATAACAGCTGATCACTATTGAAAGGAACCACCTAAAGAACTTTTGCATATTGTCATCTGCTGCTTGACTCATTTTGTTGTGATGATCACACCTTGAATTGGGAATAAAAACTGTAGTTTGTCCATGACTTTTTAGTTTATTGGGAAACCTATATGATATCGTTTGCACATTTATAGGATAATTTTTTTGGAGACAATTATTATTATTTTTTAATTTTTTTGCACATGTTACTAATTGGTAATTTATGATTTCTTTATCGTACACCACGGGACACAGAGCTAGTCATTACATAATGGGTTAAGGGTCACCAGCGGTGATTGGACACTGGCACAACCAATGGAAGACAGTTCCCCTCCATATAACCCCTCCCATCAGGGAAGTACCTCAGTTTTTTCGCCAGTGTCGAAAGGTGTTGGACGCGTTAGGAGGTGCTAAAGGAAAGCTCTACCAAAGAGACCCTCTGGGGGTAAAAGAGCTATGCTTTCGGATCCATCCAAGACGCCTACAAATGAGCTGAATCTGGATGGGATCCGGGCCTCATCCATGAGGCGTCGCCTGTAATGTCTCTCTTCGGAGGACTGGGCTCTAAGATCCAGCACTTTCGCTATTTCGCTATAAAGTCCTGGTAAGAGTCTTGTACAAGGCCCAGGGGAGAGGTATCCTTTAAATAGGAACCCATATCCCTGAAGGTTGGCACACATAGCCCACCGTGAAGGGTGAAGTTTGGTATCTGTCTGAAAACTTTCAGCAGAAAAACCTGCGGCGTGGATAAGGTGAGATTAGAAGGTCCATAACTAGGTTGGGACCTTTTTCAAAAAGTGGATGTCTTCTTTTTTTCCACCACTGGGGGGAGTAAAGAGCTGAATATACTCACCTCACTCTGTTCAGTGTCGGCTTCGGCGAAGTACACTGCTCGTCACCTCCGCTGCTGAGCTTGCTTGAGCACCCCGCTCCTCCTTCCGGTGGCCGATACAGACACCTGCAGATGCAGGTAAGTGGGGACAGGGGCTGATGAGAGTCCTCTCTCACTATGGCCACCACCATAGCGCTAAAGGCCGCGCGCCGCGCGCGGGAGCGCGCTTTATCGGAGGGGGGGGGGGGAAGGCGTGCGCGGGCACGTGGCGCGCGCAGGCACAGAAACGGCGCCAAATTTAAAAGACTGTCAGTGTGAGAAGCACTGCAGCAGCAAGCAAGCTCGTTAGTTCTCTTATTCCTGGCAGAGAAACACAGCAGCTATACAGGGACGTAAGACTCCATGTGGTTGGATTGGGTACTTCCTAGAAGACATCCATGTTATGCATAGTATGTGTTAAAAGTTGCATACTTAATGTATTTGCTAAACTGAACACGGTAGTATATGCATTTAGGTACCTTGTATTTTGTCTAAACAGTAAGCCTTCCAGGGGAAGTAATACGGACAAAAAGAGATAAGAAAGCACCACCGCCTGAGAGGCTAACTGTGCTGACTCGGTACCTTTCTCTCCTGTGTTGCTAAATGCACCTGTTCAGGATGAGCCATTACCTCTGTCAGGTATGGCGGCTTCCCCAGTGAAGCCTGGGCCTGTATATGTCACTGAGGACACTTTATCAGCTGCCCTAAATAATCTGGAGGAAAAAATTGCTACCTTAATCGCTAAGTCCTCTAAAAAGGGACAATAAGCGAAGCAGGTCTCTTCCAGTATTGGACCTCCCTTCAGAAGTACCTGAGGGAGGAGGATGAGGAGGAGGAGGCTACATCAGCAGAGGATGAGGAGCCAGATTTTAAGGTCACAGGTACAATGCTATAGCAGTGCATTTAAGTTAACCTCTGCGGAGGTAACGGAATTACCTGTCTCCTCCCTAGGGTCATTAAGATCCCTGCAAGGTGCATGCTCCTTCCCGGTTCATCCGTTACTAGAGGATCTAATATACGCAAACTGGCAACATCCAGATAAGCGTTTCTCACCTCCAAAAAGGTTTAACATTCTTTATCCTATGGGGGAATTTTTTTTTTTAAAGAAATGGAGCCTGCCTGCGGTAGTTGCGGCTATTTCTTGTGTAAATAAAAACCTGACATGTCCGGTGGATAATGTACAAGGGTTTAAAAGATCCTTCTGAGAGGAAGTTGAAATCCTCCTTCCTTTTGGCCGGCTCAATTACCCAACCTGCAGTAGCAGCAGTCGGTATGTGTCAGGTCATCAGCCAACAGGTAAAGCAGGGGCTGAAGGAACTGCCTTCAGAGCAGGCTAGAAATTGGGAAAATTTGCCTAAAGCCTTATGCTTCACAGTGGATGCCATGAGAGATTCTATCATACAGGCATCACGCCTTACACTCCAGCTGGTACAGATGCGCAGAGTACTTTGGCTTAAGCATTGGTCAGCGGAGACCCCATGCAAAAAGCTGTTGGCAAGTTCCCGTTCCATGGCGAACGCCTATTTGGGGAAGATTTAGAAAAATATATACAGAAGATCAAGTGGTAAAACGACTTTTACCTGAGAGAAAGAAAAACAAGAGCTCTTGTTTTAAACGCTCTCTCCCCAGCTCCCGGGAAATCTGACTCCAACCAGTGGCGGCGGCCTGTTTTAGCCGCCCACAAAAGCCAAGGGGCAAGCTCAGAAGAACAAGAAGCCGTGGGGTGCAAGAGCTAATAAGCAAGCCCCCAAAGCCTCTCAGTGAAGGGGCGCCCCCGCTCGGCCGAGTGGGAGGAAGGCTTTGTCAGTTCTGAGTGACTTGGTGGTCAGAAATCCAGGACAATTGGGTAGTATCCACAATATCCTCAGGGTACAAACTGGAATTTCGAGAGATCCCATCTTCTCAATTCCGAGGTTCAAGACTCTCCAAGGATCCACAAAAAAAGAGAATCCTTCTTCAAAGGTTTGAATCACTTAATGGCTCAAGGGGTAGTTACAGACGTACCCCAAAAAGAGCGAGGTTCAGGTTTTTACTCAAACCTCTTTGTGATTCCAAAGCCAAATGGAGATGTCAGACCCATCCTGGATCTAAAATCCCTAAATCGGTTCCTGAACGATCGCCATTTTCGAATGGAAACGATCCGATCCGCGGCCGCCACTTTAAAGGGCGGAAAATTCATGGCGCCCATAGATATCAAGGACGCACATTTACACATACCCATCCTCCCCGCTCACCAAAGATTCCTAAGGTTTGCGGTAGAAGATCGCCACTTTCAATTTGTGGCTCTGCCGTTTGGTGTAGCCACCGCGCCCATAGTATTCACAAAGGTGCTAGCTCCTCTGTTAGCAAACCTAAGAACACGGGGCATTGCGGTAACAGCCTATCTGGACGATCTACTAGTAATAGATCAGTCAAAGGACGGATTGGGTCACGCTGTACACACTACAGTAGGATACCTGGAGCATTTAGGATGGATTATAAATTTACAAAAATCCTCTCTCCAGGCCCAAAGGAGGATAGGGTACCTGGGCCTGATCATAGATACAGCCCAAAACGGGGTATACCTGCCAGAACCGAAGATACAGTCTCTTAAAGACCTGATCCACAAGGTCAAAGCAAACAAGAGGCCGTCTATTCGCCTTTGCATGAGACTATTGGGAAAGATGGTAGCCTCCTTCGAGGCGGTCCCTTACGCCCAGTTTCATTCGAGACTACTTCAAGGCAATATTTTAGCTTCCTGGAACAGGAAGAGCCAAGCTCTGGATATACCCATGCGCCTGTCCTCACAAGTACGCCACAGCTTCGATTGGTGGCTAGAAGCCAGGAATTTACGGAAGGGAAAGTCCTTCCTCCCAGTGGCCTGGAAGGTGGTATCTAGGGATGCCAGCCTATCGGGCTGGGGTGCAGTATTCGAGGAGGCTTCTACCCAGGGAACCTGGGCCAAGACTCAGGGGATCCTGCCAATCAATGTGCTAGAGATCCGGGCGGTATATCTAGCCCTCAAAACCTGGACATACAGGTTACAGGGCTACCCAGTTCGGGTTCAATCCGACAATGCTACTGCAGTAGCTTACATCAATCACCAAGGAGGCACCCGCAGTCGGGCAGCCCAAAGAGAGGTGAACCGGATCCTGGCATGGGCAGAAGAGCATGTACCTTGCCTTTCTGCAATCTTCATTCCAGGGATGGAAAATTGGCAAGCAGACTACCTGAGTCGTCAGCAGCTGCTAGCAGGGAGTGGTCTCTTCACCCCGAGATCTTTCAGGCCATATGTCTGAGATGGGGAAACCCAGATGTAGACCTGCTAGCTGCCAGGTTCAACAAGAAATTGGACAACTTTGTGTCCAGAACGAGAGATCCTCTAGCCTACGGGACAGACGCTCTAATAATACAGACGCTCTAATAACTCCATGGAATCAGTTCTCGCTGATCTAGGCATTCCCTCCGATCCCTCTTCTACAAAGACTGCTTCGCAGGATCAAGGAGGAGGGAATACCAGTAATCCTAGTGGCCCCAAACTGGCCCAGGAGGCCTTGGTACGCCGAGATTGTAAAAACGGCGATAGGAAGGCCCTGGAAGTTTCCACTCCGACACGACCTGCTGTCACAGGGTCCAGTATTCCACCCTTCCTTACAAAGGCTAAAGTTGACGGCCTGGCTGCTGAGACCCACATTTTTAAAAAGAGAGGGGTCTCTGGTCCGGCTCTTTCTACGCTCATTAATGCTAGAAAGCCAGCCTCCAGACTCATCTATCAGAGAGTCTGGAGAGCATACGTTTCCTGGTGTGAATCCAGATGTTGGAATCCTCAGAAGTATGAAATAAGTAGGATTCTTGCTTTTTGCCAGTTAGGAGTGGATATGAATTTAGCCCTTAGCACCATCAAAGGGCAAATATCGGCTCTATCAGTCTTCTTTCAGAGACCATTGGCATCTCACTCCCTAGTTCGGACATTCATTAAGGGGGTACTGAGGATAAATCCTCCAGTTAGGACTCCCTTGTGTCCATGGGATTTGAATTTGGTATTGTCAGTGTTGCAAAAGCAACCTTTTGAACCTATTCGCCATATTCCTTTAATTATATTAAGTAGGAAGTTGGCCTTTCTGATTGCTATAGCTTCTGCTAGGAGAGTATCAGAGCTAGCAGCTCTTTCTTGTAAAGAGCCTTATCTAATTTGTCACAAGGACAAAATCGTACTACGACCCCATCCGGCTTTTCTACCTAAGGTGGTGTCGGCTTTTCACTTGAATCAAGACATTGTTCTGCCTTCCTTTTTTCCAAACCCGCGGACGGCGGGGGAAAAATTATTACACTCTCTAGATCTAGTGAGAGCGGTAAAGGTGTATCTGCAAGCAACCGCTCAGATACGTAAAACAGATGTTTTGTTTATTTTACCAGATGGGCCCAAGAAGGGCCAAGCGGTATCAAAATCCACCATTTCCAGGTGGATTAGACAAGTAATTATTCAAGCTTATGGTTTAAAGAACAGGACTCCTCCTTTTCCTGTTAAGGCGCACTCTACCAGGGCGATAGGTGCTTCATGGGCAGTGCACCACCAGGCTTCGATGACTCAGATCTGTAAAGCTGCAACTTGGTCTTCAGTCCATACATTTTCCAAATTCTATCAAATAGATGTGAAAGGACATGAGGATTCCGCCTTTGGGCGAAGTGTGCTGCAGGCAGCAGTATAGGGCTTCTGGTCCGCAAGCGGCCTGTGTTGATCTGTGTCTCCCCCCCTTCATATGAGTATTGCTCTGGGACGTCCCATTATGTAATGACTAGCTCTGTGTCCCGTGGTGTACGATAAAGAAAATAGGATTTTTATAACAGCTTACCTGTAAAATCCTTTTCTTGGAGTACACCACGGGACACAGAGGTCCCCCCCTTCTTATGGGAACCTTACTGCTTTGCTACAAAACTGAGGTACTTCCCTGATGGGAGGGGTTATATGGAGGGGAACTGTCTTCCATTGGTTGTGCCAGTGTCCAATCACCGCTGGTGACCCTTAACCCATTATGTAATGACTAGCTCTGTGTCCCGTGGTGTACTCCAAGAAAAGGATTTTACAGGTAAGCTGTTATAAAAATCCTATTATTTGCAAGAATTTGAGACACACATTGATGTTTACAGTTCACAAAAGTAGTAGTAAATTAAGCACGCACAGGTATAAGTTAGCGCAATTCATTCACAAACCTATCGTACACACTTAGGCCTCATGCCCACGGACGTTTTTACAGCCGCGTTTTTTACAGCTTAACCACTTAACGACCGCCCACTGTAAATATACGTCGGCAGAATGGCACCGACAGGCAGAATCACGTATATCTACGTGATCGCCTTTGTATAGTTGGGGGGTCCGATCGGACCCCCCTTCTTTACAGTGAGCGGTGGTTAATTGTTCAGGAGCGATCCGGCATGAGGGGACGGCCGTTCGATTCCGGCCACCCCCTCGCGATCGCTCCCGGCGAATGATATGCTTCCTCTGCCTGTGTAATGTAAACACAGGCAGAGGAAGTGATGTCATCTCTCCTGCGGCGCTCACATATGCCGAGCGCCGCACAAGAGAAGATGCCAGGTTAGTGCACAAAACACTACACTGACACCAGGAAACATAGGCACATAAATCGCCCCCCCCCCAGGCCCCCCCAGATCAGCCCCCAGTCACAGTGCCACTGATTGCAGTGACCATTTATTTACTGATCACTGCCATCAGTGACATTTGTGACTGTAAAAGTGTCACTAAAGTTAGTTTTAGGTCCAGTGTAGCCCCCTAACCCCCCCCTAATAAAGGTTTAACCCCCTGATCGCCCCCCAGATAACCCTTTCACCCCCTATCACCACTGTCACTAAGCGATCGTTTTTCTAAACGCTGTTTTATTGTCGGTGATGCCGATCGGTAGCCAGTAATTTTTTTTAGGTTCGCCACAGGTTTTTATAGCGTCAGGTACCCCCATATATTATCTAATAAAGGTTTAACCCCCTTGATCGCCCCCCAGGTAACCCTTTCACCCCCTATCACCACTGTCGCTAGGCGATCGTTTTTCTGATCGCTGTCTTAGTGTCGGTGATGCGATCGGTAGTCAGTTATTTTTTTTAGGTTCGCCGCAGGTTTTTATAGCGTCAGGTACCCCCATATATTATCTAATAAAGGTTTAACCCCCTTGATTGCCCCCCAGGTAACCCTTTCACCCCCTATCACCACTGTCGCTAAGCGATCGTTTTTCTGATCGCTGTTTTATTGTCGGTGATGCCGATCGGTAGCCAGTAATTTTTTTTAGGTTCGCCGCAGGTTTTTATAGCGTCAGGTACCCCCATATATCATCTAATAAAGGTTTAACCCCCTTGATCGCCCCCCAGGTAACCCTTTCACCCCCTATCACCACTGTTGCTAAGCGATCGTTTTTCTGACCGCTGTTTTATTGTCGGTGATGCCGATCGGTAGCCAGTTATTTTTTTTAGGTTCGCCGCAGGTTTTTATAGCGTCAGGTACCCCCATATATTATCTAATAAAGGTTTAACCCCCTTGATCGCCCCCCAGGTAACCCTTTCACCCCCTATCACCACTGTTGCTAAGCGATCGTTTTACTGACCGCTGTTTTATTGTCGGTGATGCCGATCGGTAGCCAGTAATTTTTTTTAGGTTCCCCGTCAGGTTTTTATATAGCGTCAGGTACCCCCATATATTACCTAATAAAGGTTTTAACCCCCTAATTGCCCCTAGTTAACCCTTTCACCAGTGATCACCATATAAGTGTTACGGGTGACGCTGGTTAGTTAGTTTGCTTTTTATAGTGTCAGGGCACCCGCCGTATATAACCCAATAAAGGTTTAACCCCCTGATCGCCCGGCGGGTGATATCAGTTAGGTTTTAGCGTCAGAGAGGGTCTGCGTCACACCCCAGGCAGCGTCAGATTAGTGCCAGTAACGCCAACACCCACGCGTGAAGCATACACCTCCCTTAGTGGTATAGTATCTGAACAGATCAATATCTGATCTGATCAGATCTATACTAGCGTCCCCAGCAGTTTAGGATTCCCAAAAACGCAGTGTTAGCGGGATCAGCCCAGATACCTGCTAGCACCTGCGTTTTGCCCCTTCGTCCAGCCCAGGCCACCCAAGTGCAGTATCGATCGATCACTGTCACTTACAAAACACAACACACATAACTGCAGCGTTCGCAGAGACAGGCCTGATCCCTGCGGCTCCAGTGCTGTAGGAGGTGATTTCACCACCACAGTTAAAAAAAAAAAAGCATATATGCCGAAGCATTGGGGGCAGCAGGGGCGGAGGAGCGATTTTGCTCCTTATGCCGCGTACATACGGTCGAAATTCCGACGGAGGCTTGCCCGTGGAAAAGTCCGACCATGTGTGTGCGGCATAACTTTTTTGCGGGAGGATGCCCCCATGCTTCGGCATATATAAATGGTGCGTGTATGCCCATCATTAGAAGTGGGTGGATGAAGGGCGGTATTCTAATGGTGGGCATACCCACCAATCAATCTCTTTTTTCGTTCAGCCAACAGGCTGCATGAAAAAAAAAAGATTACAATACATGTCCAACAAGGACCAGCAACGTACTGGTATGTTGCTGGACTTTGAATGTTTATACCAGAATGATGCCTGCGGGTTTAGGTATCATCTTGGTATCATTCTTTTCAGCCAGCGGCCGGCTTTCATGTAAAAGCAATCCTAGTGGCTAATTAGCCTCTGGACTGCTTTTACAAGCAGTGGGAGGGAATGCCCCCCCCCCCCCGGATATAAAAAGCGCCATTGGGAAATTGTGAAAGCATTTTATCACACCGATCTTGGTGTGGTCAGATGCTTTGAGGGCAGAGGAAAGATCTAGAGTCTAGAAGACCCCAGTTTTTCAAAAAAAGAGTACCTGTCACTACCTATTGCTATCATAGGGGATATTTACATTCCCTGAGATAACAATAAAAATTATTAAAAAAAAAAAAAAATATGGAAGGAACAGTTTAAAAATAAAAAAAAAAAGCAAAATTAATAATAATAAAAAAAAAAAAAAAGCACCCCTGTCCTGCCCCTGCTCTTGCCCAATGGCGAACGCAAGCGTCGGTCTGGCATCATATGTAAATAGCAATTGCACCATGCATGTGAGGTATCACCGCGAAGGTCAGATCGAGGGCAGTAATTTTAGCAGTAGACCTCCTCTGTAAATCTAACGGGGTAACCTGTAAAGGCTTTTAAAGGCTTTTAAAAATGTATGTAGTTTGTCGCCGCTGCGCGTTTGTGCGCAATTTTAAAGCATGTCGTGTTTGGTATCCATGTACTCGGCCTAAGATCATCTTTTTTATTTCATCAAACATTTGGGCAATATAGTGTGTTTTAGTGCATTAAAATTAAAAAAAGTGTATTTTTTCCCCAAAAAATGCGTTTGAAAAATCGCTGCGCAAATACTGTGTAGAAAAAAAAATGCAACACCCACCATTTTAATCTGTAGGGTCTTTGCTTTAAAATATATATATAATGTTTGGGGGTTCAACATAATTTTCTTGCAAAAAAAAAAAATGTTTTCATGTAAACAAAAAGTGTCAAAAAGGGCTTTGTCTTCAAGTGGTTAGAAGAGTGGATGTAAGCTTCCTAATGTTGTGTATAAAATGCCAGAACAGTTCAAACCCCCCCAAATGACCCCATTTTGGAAAGTAGACACCCCAAGCTATATACTGAGAGGCATGTCGAGTCCATGGAATATTTTATATGTTGACACAAGTTGCGGAAAAAAGACAATTTATTTTTTATTTTTATTTTTTTTGCACAAAGTTGTCACTAAATGATATATTGCTCAAACATGCCATGGGCATATGTGGAATTACACCCCAAAATACATTCTGTTGCTTCTCCTGAGTACGGGGTACCACATGTGAGACTTTTTGGGAGCCTAGCCACGTACGGGACCCCAAAAACCAAGCACCGCCTTCAGGCTTTCTAAGGGTGTAAATTTTTGATTTCACTTCTCACTGCCTATCACAGTTTCGGAGGCCATGGAATGCCCAGATGGCACAAACCCCCCCCCCCAAATGACCCCATTTTGGAAAGTAGACACCCCAAGCTATTTGCTGAGAGGTATTGTGAGTATTTTGCAGATCTCGCTTTTTGTCACAAAGTTTTGAAAATTGAAAAAAAAAAAAAAAAAACATTTTCTTTCTTCATTTTCAAAAACAAATGAAAGCTGTAAAATACTCACCATGCCTCTCAGCAAATAGCTTGGGGTGTCTACTTTCCAAAATGGGGTCATTTGGGGGTGTTTTGTGCTATTTTGGCATTTTATGGCCTTCGAAACTGTGATAGGTAGTGAGGAGTGAAATCAAAAATTTGTGCCTAGAAATCCTGAAGGCGGTGCTTGGTTTTCGGGGTCCCGTACGCGGCTAGGCTCCCAAAAAGTCCCACACATGTGGTATCCCCGTACTCAGGAGAAGCAGCAAAATGTATTTTGGGGTGCAATTCCACATATAACCATGGCATGTGTGAGCAATATATCATTTAGTGACAACTTTTTGTAATTTTTTATTTTTTTTTTAGTCAATATTCAATCACTTGAGACAAAAAAAAAAAATATTTAATGGGCTCAACATGCCTCTCAGCAATTTCCTTGGAATGTCTGCTTTCCAAAATGGGGTCATTTGGGGGGGGGGGGGGGTTTTGTACTGCCCTGCCATTTTAGCACCTCAAGAAATTAGATAGGCAGTCATAAATTAAAAGCTGTGTAAATTCCAGAAAATGTACCCTAGTTTGTAGACGCTATAACTTTTGCGCAAACCAATAAATATACGCTTATTGAATTTTTTTTTACTAAAGACATGTGGCTGAATACATTTTGGCCTAAATGTATGACTAAAATTGAGTTTATTCGATTTTTCTTATAACAAAAAGTAGAAAAAAGGGATTTTTATAACAGCTTACCTGTAAAATCCTTTTCTTGGAGTACATCACGGGACACAGAGCGACTTAGTCATTACTAATGGGTTATATAGATTACCTTCAGGTGTTGGCACTGGCCAATCCCAAACCGGAAGTACCCTCCCCTATATAAGCCCCTCCCATCCGGGAGCACCTCAGTTTTGTAGCCAAGCAATAAGTGTCCCAAAAAGAGGGGTGGGAGCTCTGTGTCCCGTGATGTACTCCAAGAAAAGGATTTTACAGGTAAGCTGTTATAAAAATCCCTTTTTCTTTTTCGTACATCACGGGACACAGAGCGACTTAGTCATTACTAATGGGACGTCCCAAAGCAATGCCAAATGAGGGGAGGGATACATAAGCTGGGCGCCATCAGGCATGAGGATCTTTTGCGGCCTGCAACACACTGCGCCCAAAGGCGACATCCTCCTGACTTCTAACGTCTACCTGGTAGAATCTAGTAAACGTGTGTACCGAAGACCATGTTGCGGCCTTACATACTTGAGCCAGGGAGGCCTGGTGATGCACTGCCCATGAAGTTCCAACTGCTCTTGTGGAGTGCGCCCTAACTTTGAACGGAGGCGGTCTCTTTCTCAAGCCATAGGCTTGTATTATGACCTGTCGAATCCACTTGGCTAAAGTGGATTTTGATGCTGCCTGACCCTTTTTAGGGCCTTCCGGCAGAATAAACAAAGTATCCGTTCTGCGAATCTGAGCAGTGGCTTTTAGATAAGCTTTAACTGCTCTTACTACATCCAAAGAATGTAATAACTTTTCCTCTACCGAGCTAGGTTTGGGGAAAAAAGAAGGAAGAACCACATCTTGGTTCAAATGAAACCTCGATACCACCTTGGGAAGAAAGGCTGGATGAGGACGTAATACTACTCTGTCCTTATGGACAACCAGATATGGCTCCTTACAGGACAAGGCGGCTAATTCCGATACTCTTTTAGCCGAACAAACGGCTACTAAGAAAATCAATTTCCTGGTGAGAAGAACCAAGGAAATGTGTTGCAAAGGTTCAAACGGTTGTTTCTGTAGAACTGACAGAACCAGGTTTAAGTCCCAAGGACATATGGGAACACTAACCGGAGGGCTAATACGCATCACTCCTTGTATGAAAGCTTTGACTAGTGAATGCGAAGCCAAGGGCCTTTGAAAAAATATTGACAAGGCCGAAATCTGACCCTTGATAGTACTCAAGGCCAGCTTCCTATCTACAGCCCACTGTAGGAAGTCCAAAATCCTCCCTATCACGTACTTACATGGATGCCATTTCTTGGCCTCACACCACGTAATGTACGCTTTCCAGATCCTATAATAGATCTGCCTGGATACCGGCTTCCTGGCATTGATCATGGTAGATACCACAGAATTAGAGAGCCCTCTCTTTTTCAGAATGTGGGCTTCAATAGCCAGGCCGTCAAACCTAGGGCTGGTAAGGAAGGGTGGTATATCGGTCCCTGCGACAGCAGGTCCGGACGATGCGGGAGGGTCCAAGGACTCCTCACTGACATTTTTACAATCTCCGCGTACCATGCCCTTCGGGGCCACGCTGGAGCCACCAGAATCACTGGTTTCTTTTCTACCCTGATTCTGCGGAGTAATCGCGGTAACAATTGCGGCGGTGGGAATGAATATATCAGCTTGAACTGATCCCAAGGGAACACTAGGGCATCCGAGCCGCAAGCTAGAGGATCCCTTGTGCGAGACACAAATCTGTCCACCTTTGCGTTGAATCTGGATGCTAGCAGATCTACATCCGGTGTTCCCCACCGCTGGCATATTGCCTGGAAAACCTCGGGGTGAAGAGACCATTCCCCCGGGCATAATTGTTGGCGACTTAAAAAGTCCGCTCTCCAATTTTCCACTCCTGGGATGAAAACCGCGGATATGGCTGGGACATATCTTTCTGCCCACTCCAGGATGCAATTTGCTTCCCTCTGGGCTGCACGACTCCTGGTGCCACCCTGGTGATTGATATATGCCACTGCTGTGGCATTGTCTGATTGAATTCTGACAGGGGACCCTTGGAGTTTGGATGTCCATGCTACTAGGGCATACCGGGCTGCTCGTATCTCTAAGAGATTGATGGGCAGGGCCTTTTCTGCTTCTGACCACTTGCCCTGGAGAGACCATTGCTCCAGTACTGCCCCCCAGCCTATGAGGCTGGCATCTGTAGTGACTACCTTCCAAGAAACCGGACTGAAGGGTTTCCCTTTTTCCAGATTCTGGGGCACCAACCACCAATGGAGGTTCTTGCGAACGGAAGGGGACAGGGACATTGGTAAGTCTAAAGCCTGAACTTTTTTGTTCCAGGCTGACAGTATGGCCCTTTGCAAATTCCTTGAATGGAATTGACCGTAGGGTACCGCTTCAAATGAAGCCACCATTTTTCCCAGCAGCCTCATGCAGAGGCGTATGGATGGTTTTCTTTTTGTACCCACTAAGTGGGTCAAATCTTTTAAAGACGACACCTTCTCTGGAGGTAAGAAAATCTTTCTCTGATTTGAATCCAGCCTTAGCCCTAAGTATTCCAGACTTTTGACTGGTCTTAGAGCTGACTTGTCCCGGTTGATAATCCAACCGTGATATTCCAGATACTTGATTGTCTTGAGAATAGCTACTTCCAGCTTTTCCACTGAGTGGTCTATTAGTAGCAGGTCGTCTAGATATGCCATTATCGTTACACCCTGTGTTCTTAGATTGGCCAATAATGGGGCCAGAATTTTTGTGAACACTCGTGGTGCTGTGGCCAGACCGAAAGGTAAGGCTCTGAACTGAAAATGGCGCCCTTCTACTGCAAAGCGTAGAAATTTCTGGTGGGCCGGAAAGATGGGAATATGCAGATAAGCATCCTTTATGTCGATCAAGGCTAACCATTCCTGCCCTTGTAGGGCGGTGGCCACCGATCGGATCGACTCCATCCGAAAAGTCCTGATATTTAGGAACTTGTTTAGCCCTTTTAGATTTAATATGGGCCTCACGTCCCCATTTGGTTTGGGGACTGTGAAAAGGTTCGAGTAAAACCCGAATCCGCTTTCTTCCAGGGGAACCTTCATGATTACACCTTGGAGCAATAGTTGTTCTAGTGCCAGAAGGAGGGATCCTCTCTTTTGGGGATCTCTTGGCACGTTTGACCTCATAAATTGGGCAGGAGGAGTGCCTTTTAACTCCAGCTTGTATCCCAGACTTACTGCGGAGAGCACCCATCTGTCTCTGATGGTGTCCCGCCAGGTCTCTGTGAACAACTGAAGTCTTCCCCCCACCCGATTGAGTGGGGGCAACGCTTCATGCCTTGGGGGGAGGTTTTGTACCTCTCTTGATCCAGGGCTTCTTGTTACCCTGTGATTGTCCCTGATTTCTGCCCCCTGAATTTGACCGCGGAGGCCGTCGGAACTGCTTCACAGCCGATGTGCCCGGGACTGGAGAAGTAGGCCTCTTAAAAGAAGGACTTCTACCCTTGTTCTTAACCGGTAAGAGTGAACTTTTACCGGCAGAAATTTTCTGGATATATTTGTCCAGATCTTCTCCAAATAAGCGTTCTCCATGAAATGGGAAGCTAACCAGCAGTTTTTTACAGGGAGCTTCAGCAGACCAGTTTTTGAGCCACAGAAGCCTACGCATATGTACTATAGACAGCGTAAAGCGGGAGGCCTGTTGGATTGTATCCTTTATGGCGTCTACCGCAAAACACAAGGCTCTAGGCAGGTCAGCTAGGGCAAGAGCCTGCTGATCTGGTAAGTCCCTTAAGACCTGTTTCAACTGATCTTTCACTGCTTGGCAGACTCCAATCGCTGCTACCGCAGGTTGTGTCACCATGCTTGCTGTAGAGAAAGCAGATTTTAGTAAAGACTCCAATTTTTTATCTATTGGGTCTTTGAACATTGGAACATTATCTACTGGACATGTCAGTGATTTGTTAACAGAAGAGATGGCTGCGTCCACTGTAGGGACCCTCCATTTTTTTATGAACTTATCCTCCATGGGATAGATCACCGGAAATCTCTTGGGGGGAGCAAATATTTTATCAGGATGCTCCCAATCCTGGTAAATAAGCCCTTCTAATAAAGGGTGGATTGGGAAGGAACAGACAGCCTGGGGAGCTTTTAGCGACCCCAGCGAGGAAACCGTAGTGGATGGTGGTTCCGCCAGAGGCATTTTAAATGCTGATCGGACCATATTAGTCAGAGACTGAACCCATAATCTTTCAGCCTGAGATGCTGAGAAAGGTTCTTCCACTGTTGATTCCTCCATAACTGAATCAACCTCATCCTGATCCCCTTCAGGTAGGTCGATCTCTGTGTGGGGCTGTTCCTCCACTAACAGGCACTCTGAAGGAGGAGACGGAGATCGGACGCGCTTTTCCTGTGACAGGGAAGCAGCGATCAATGCTGTTAATCTCTCTTCCAATCCTCCCAGAGTTGAGGATAAAACCTCCTCTGTTATATATACAGGAGCAGGTGGACTGGGGACAGCCGCAGCACCAGGCATTCCTGCGGGGTTTCTACGGCTACTGACCTCTGAATTCTCAGGGGAGATTGGTGCAGTACAAGCATGCCCAATATCCTCAGAGCCCGATGGAGACCCCTTTGGCTTCCTGGAAGATCTATTTCCGGAGCGTCTGGACGACATATCCTTTAAGCACAAAGCTGAGGTATTCCCGTCGTCATACACCAATTTTGCTGGTAATAGTCTAACAAAGTTGCTGCTATATACCAGCTGGTGTCCACTAAAGTGCCTTTCTATGGGGATGCCTGCATCAACCGCCTCTGTGTGCCACTGTTTGTTGCTAGCTCTGTTTGCATCCAGCTGACACTTGTACTGTGTCTTTTAACCATGCTGGGACGCCCGCACATGCGCAGAAGCGCCGCGGCGCGCATCGAGCGTCATCCACACGCCCCGCCCCTTTTTTCCATAGGAGGCGCGTGCACGCGCCCGCGCGCGCGCCTGTGCGCCATTGGCGTCCTTTTCGAAATCAAACAGGGGACTAGGAGCCAGGGCCCTTTTTGCCGGAGGGCCTGTGCGGTGGATGAGCGCAGCAACAGGGCAGAGGAAGTGGATTCCCACAGAGAAACTTACCAGCTGCCTGGATCTTTTGACTTGAGAAAACCAAAGATCCACATGACAAGAAAAATGGACTACAGCGGCCTCTAGTGGTTTAACACAGGTACCGCGGTCCCTTTTTTTTTTTTTTTTCTTGACTACTATTAAAATTTTACATTTTCAGTAGATACAGGCAAACACAGATATTTAGCGGGAATACCGTTAGGTAACAGACAGAAAGACAAATTAGGCTTGGGGGTCCCCCAATAGAACCAAGTTCCTGGGGGCCCCCACTTACCTGTTCCCCGCCGCAGGACTCTGTTTGGTCCACAGAAGCCCAAACTTCACCTATCACGGCAGGCATTGTAATTAAACCTTCAGGGACCGGGTTCCCAAGGATTCCACTCCCCTGGACCTGTATAGCACCCTGCACAGACAACATCTTGGTCGTGGGTATGACCAGAGCTCTGGATCCCAGGGTCCAGCCCTCCTAAGAGAAGCATTACAGGCAAAACCTTGCTCTTCTGCTGCAAGGCCCGGGTACCGACCGTTTAGCTATGAAGCTTTTTTGGTGGGATCCGGAACAGCTTACTAAGGCCCAAAAGAACCTGTACGCAAGCCCAGTGAAAACACATGTTACTCTTTGGCCAACACCTTAGACACTGGCAAAAAACTGAGGTGCTCCCGGATGGGAGGGGCTTATATAGGGGAGGGTACTTCCGGTTTGGAATTGGCCAGTGCCAACACCTGAAGGTAATCTATATAACCCATTAGTAATGACTAAGTCGCTCTGTGTCCCGTGATGTACGAAAAAGAAATATTTTTTTTCAACATTTTTGGTCTTTATCCGTTTTATATCGCAAAAAATAAAAATCGCAGAGGCAATCAAATACCATTAAAAGAAAGCTCTATTTGTGGGAAGAAAAGGACGCAAATTTCGTTTAGGTACAACATTGCATGTCCGCACAATTTACAGTTAAAGCAGCGCAGTGCAAAATTCTGAAAACAGCTCTGGTCCTTTAGCTACAAAATGGTCCGGGGCTTAAGTGGTTAAAAACGCCTGTCCATGTTATTGTATACATTTTTTGACCGTATTTTTTTCGAGAAAAAAAACTCCGGAGCTCAAGAACGCAATCGCAGCGTTTTTGCGCGTTTAACGCTTTTCTTTTTTTTATGCCTAACGCCGACACCGCGGAACGCACTGGTCCTGGGTTTTTTTTACAGCTTAAAAACGCCTATGCTATTTGCAGCTCAAAAACGCCTAGGTGGGCATGAAGCTATAAGACTAACATAGACAAGCGTTTTTAAGCTGTAAAAAACGCTCAAAAACGCGGCTGTAAAAACATCCGTGGGCATGAGGCCTAATAGTTATTTTTTTGTTCAACGCACTGGGCTAAAAAACTGAAAAAAACTGACAGCTCAGGTGGGAGCCGCTATACTCACTAACTATGCAATGTTAGTACAGTGATCTTCCCTGCTGTTCTATTGTATTCTGACAGGGGGACGGCGTGTCAGAACACTTCGGTCAGCGCTCTCAGCCAGTTTCGGTCATGCCCCTTCTGTGAGACCATGCTGGTTTCTGTCGGACCAGCTGCAGTAAACACGGGCCGAATGTCGGACAGTTTCAATTGAACTGGCCAATGCTGCCTGCCATTTGGCCCATGTGTACTAGGCTTAATGGGCACTTTTACTTAGTTATTAAATCTGATTGTTCAGTGTAATGCCTTGTACACACGTCAGGTTTTTCCGTTCAAGCTGTCTTGCATACACACTGTCACACCAAATTCCGACCGTCAAGAACGCGGTGACGTATAACACTACGACGAGCTGAGAAAATTTAAGTTCAATGCTTCCGAGCATGCGTCGACTTGATTCTGCACATGCGTGTTTTTTTCTCCGTCGGAGTTCCATACAGACGAACGGAATTTCCGAACATGTTCTCTTTCTAAGTCCGTCGGAATTTCCGACGGAAAAAGTCAGATGGGGCATACACACCGTCGGAATATCGAATGAAAAAATTCCGTCTTACTTTTTCCATCGGAAATTCCAAACGTGTGTACGCGGCATAAGGTCCCTTTCACACATGCTGACCGTTCGTTTCATCAGTTCAGTCATGTTTTATCAAAGAAAAATCAGGTGAAGTTTACATCAGTTTCTACATTTGTTTTTTATATACACTACCAATGCTAAAACGGACCATTTGTCCGTTTACATCTGTTTTTCGTCTGTTACATTTTTTTTTAATGGAGCAAAAATAGGGTTTTGAACTGCTTCAAAAAAACAGATGTTGTTGTAAATGAATGATCATCCTTTTTTCCATAGAGATGCATTGATGTCCATTTTTTATCTGTCAACGGATGAAAAATGGACAAACGGTCTGTATGTGTGAAAGGGGCCTAAGGTAACTGGTCAGGCCCTGTGCGGCCGCTATTTCTTGTACTGTTGTGGTATATCTATCTGTGTGTCTTGTTCTGCACCTACTTTATTGACAGTGTATATGTTTGTAAAATTTGTAAGGGATACAAACCTGAGGCGTACAGTTGACCATAGTAATGAATGGTTGTATGTGACTGTACATATAGGGGTAACCATTTTACTTTCATACAGACGCACATAGTCTGAATTCAGGGGCATACAGTTTTACACATGCGCAAGCATTCAAAAGCAGTGGTGTGCACCTGCGTAAGAAATTCATTACTATGGTCGGCTGTGAGCAGCAGTCGTGTGTCCCGGGAGCAGAAATACGACACCAATTTAAAATTTGTATGCCAAAAAGCACTTGTGTGCAAAAGCCCTTAGAAAATAGTTGAACTGAAGGATTTTTTAATCCATTCAATCAGACTTGTGATCTAGGCAGCATAGACAGATTCTCAAACCCCACTGAATCTTTAGCACAACCCTCGCCTGCTGACTGGACAATTATAAATGGTCTGACAACTTTCTGCCTACTAATAATGTGGCCTTCTATTCTTGGTGACTGTTACTGCCCATATAAGTTAACAGTTGGAGCAGAATGATCATTGGTCACAATCTTAAACTCACCTCACGAAGTGGTATAATTAGATGGCAAGCTTCCTCCTCCTTGCTGGCAAAACAGATGTAGTTATTGGACACAAACATTTGACCGGGTATGTGCGTCTTGGTAAACGGTGTCCACAGAGTGCAGTCTGTGTGTCCATCCAGCCTCTCATCTTTTGGCAGTCGGAAAGTGGATCGGTATTGTTCATTCTTTGCTCTGGCATCTAAATCTCTGAGAAGAGACACAAGACATTAGATATTCAAGATATAGGAAAGGTAATCAATGCAGAAAAGTGAGAAAAATAAAGTGTGGCTTGAAAAAAAATATTTAAATACATCAAGTATATTACAAAAAGCTGTTTTTATGTAAAGTGACACTATTATCCAGAAAATTGTATATTATATATCATTATCCATATATACATGGCTGGTTAAAAAAAACTAAAAAAAAACAAACAAACATACATTTCTGGATTTCTGGTAAATTCTTTTACTCATACAAGTCTAAAAATGTAATAGTAAATACTGCCTGCTCGGCTCCACACACCAGTTCCACAGCACACACAATATCATGTCACAGCTGCTGTAGAGTAATAACCCCATTCTGTTTTATTATATCTCTGACATTAGACATTATTTGGGTACACAGGAAGACAGCCTAAAGCATGGAGTAGACAAGGGAAACTGATAACTTATAGCTATGTATTTATTAAAGTGGAAGTAAACCCATTGATTTAACAGTTTAAAAAAACAGTTAAATTCCCGGCATGCCGGAAATGCTAACTGCCACATTGGTTGTGCTCTTAACCAAACTGTCAAACCATCCAATGGCTGGTGTCATAACTGGTCACATGTGCAGCATCATGGCAGTTGAAGATTAAACAGAGGTCAAGATGGCAGCTTCCTTGGCTGAAAATGATAGGAGGGTTTACTTCCACTTTAATATCAGTCTCCTAAAGTCCTTGGGCAGCTGAGCTCAGAATAGGGTGAAGGAAAAGCAGCACAAGGAGTCAAATAGCATATTCATGGCACTGCAGCATACAGTAACTAATAGGAGGAGACAGCTGAGTAACAGAGGGATGAGCTAATCAATTTGCTGCTTTTCCTTTCACTGTCCAGTTAAAAGCTTGAGGGTGGGGGAGACCTGTAAATGTTATCTGCAGCAGAGGAAACTCAGGTTGGATGACATTCAGTACCACGGAGGACTTGGATGCTAACTGGAGTGACACACTACTTCCCTTACACAGCTTACGTACCTAGAGTGGTTTTGTGTAAGAAAACTGTGATTAGGTCATTCACATTTATTTGGTTGCTTTCAGTTCTCTTAAGCACTTAACGACCGCCCACTGTAATTATACGTCGGCAGAATGGCACCGACAGGCAGAATCACGTATATGTACGTGATCGCCTTTGTATAGTTGGGGGGTCCGATCGGACCCCCCTTCTGTACAGTGAGCGGTGGTTAAGTGTTCGGGAGCGATCCGGCATGAGGGGACAGCCGTTCGATTCCGGCCACCCCCTCTCGATCGCTCCCGGCGAATGAGAGAGCTTCCCCTGCCTGTAATGTAAACACAGGCAGGAGGAAGTGATGTCATCTCTCCTCGTGTCGGTCTTTTCGATCCGGCGCGAGGAGAGAAGACATCTCACAGTAAGTGCACCAATAGCCCACTGACACCAGTACACGTAGGCACACAAATCACCCCCCAGGTCACCCCCAGATCACCCCCAGTACCCCCAGTCACAGTGCACCGTTTGCAGTGATCATTTTTTTTACTGATCACTGCAATCAGTGTCATTTGTGACTGTAAAAAGTTGCAGGGCAGTTAGGATTAGGCCCCTTTAGGTCCAATGTAGCCCCCTAACCCCCCCTAATAAAGGTTTAACCCCTTGATCGCCCCCCAGGTAATCCTTTCACCCCCTAACGCCAGCGTCACTAAGCGATCGTTTTTCCGATCGCTTTTTTCTCGTCGCTGGTGTCCTAGATAGCCAGTTAATTATTTTTAGGTTCGCCGCAGGTTTTTATTAGCGTCAGGTACCCCCATATATTATTTTAACCCCCTGATTGCCCCTAGAGTTAACCCTTTCACCAGTGATCACCGTATAAGCGTCACTGGTGACACTGGTTACCCAGTGAGTTATTTCGTTATTTAGGTAACCCGTCAGGTTTTTATATAGCGTCGGGTACCCCCATATTTAACCTAATAAAGGTTTTAACCCCCTGATTGCCCCTAGTTAACCCTTTCACCAGTGATCACCATGTAAAGGTTACAGGTAACGCTGGTTGGTTAGTTTGCTTTTTATAGCATCAGGGCACCCGCCGTATATAACCCAATAAAGGTTTAACCCCCTGATCGCCCGGCGGGTGATATCAATTAGGTTTTAGCGCCAGAGAGGGTCTGCGTCGCCCCAGGCAGCTTTAGGTTAGTGCCAGTAACGCTAACACCCACGCGCAAAGCATACACCTCCCTTAGTGGTATAGTATCTGATCAGATCTATACTAGCGTCCCCAGCGGTTTAGGGTTCCCAAAAACGCAGTGTTAGCGGGATCAGCCCAGATACCTGCTAGTACCTGCGTTTAGCCCCTCCGCCCAGCCCAGCCCAGCCCACCCAAGTGCAGTATCGATCGATCACTGTCACTTACCAAACACAACACACATAACTGCAGCGTTCGCAGAGACAGTCCTGATCCCTGCGATCGCTAACAGTTTTTTTGGTAGCGTTTGATACATTTGGTGACAGTCAGGTGCTTTTTTTACCTGTGAATCTTACTAGTGTACCCCTAAATTTAGAGCCCAAAATGGCAAGTCGAAGGTACACTAGTAAAGAGGCCTACGAGATTCTGAGCATGACAGATAGTGAAGAGGAGGTCACGTATCTGTCAGATTCAGGCTCAGAATATCTTCCCGTAGAAGACAGTGACGTCAGCGGCCCCACGTCAGATAGCAGGGACCTCAACTTCGTCGTCAGAGCTAAGGTCAGGCGTACCCGATCCCGATCTTCTGAGGTTGTTGAGGAGCAAGAACCGCAGGGCTCTCGTATCATGGAGCAGAGTAGTACAAGCGCCGCTATTCCTTCTGGTGAATTGGCAAGCACCAGCGGCCTAGTACAGCCTGGGCGTACATCCAGCACTGCAGTATCACGTGGTGACGTGGCGAGTCCCATAAGTGCAGTTCAAGCTGGCGAGGTGGCAAGCACAAGTAGTGTCCCGCTGCCACCAAGAAGACAAACAAAGGCAGGCCCGTCGTGCCCATAGTGCCCTTCCTGCAGAATTCGCCTATCCTGATTGGGTCCCCACCACTTCTGCAGAACCCGTACTTCCCCCATTCACTGCCCAACCCGGTATTCAGGTGGAAACAGCTGATTTTATGCCAATCGATTATTATTCGCTGTTTTTCACGGAAGATCTCTATAGATCTATTGTGGACCAGAGTAATTTGTATGCTGGTCAATTCATCGCCGCTAACCCCCAGTTGCCTAAAATTGCCAAAGATTGGAAACCAATTACGGTTTCCGAATTTAAGACCTTTCTGGGCCTTTCCCTCAACATGGGCACACATAAATTCCCGTCATTGCGTGCTTATTGGTCCACGCACCCAATTGACCACATGCCCGTGTTCTCTGCCTCCATGCCCAGGACACGATACGAGCAGATTTTGCGGTTCATGCACTTCAACGACAATGAACTTTGTCGTCCACGTGGGGACCCTGAGTACGAACGGCTCTATAAAATTCGGCCCCTCATAAACCACTTCAACGAACGTTTTGCAGCCTTGTTTATTCCCGATCAAGTTGTCTGCGTTGATGAGTCCCTGATTAAATTTTCTGGCCACTTGGCTTTCAAGCAGTACCTTCCCAGCAAGCGTGCCAGATACGGGGTCAAGCTCTATAAGTGCTGTGACAGGGCAACAGGCTATGTATGGAGCTTTATGGTTTATGAGGGAAAAGATAGTCAGGTTGAGCCGGTCAACTGCCCGGATTACATAGGGAGCGCTGGCAAGATAGTGTGGAAATTGGTGTCACCCTTATTCGGAAAGGGGTACCACTTGTATGTGGACAATTATTACACGAGCGTGCCACTGTTTAGTCACTTGTTTGATCATCAGATTGGAGCATGTGGCACCGTGCGACCTAATCGCCGGGGCTTTCCCCAGCGGCTTGTAGATGCCCGTCTTAGGCTGGGGGAGAGAGCCTGCGTGAAGTGTAATAACTTGCTCGCTATGAAGTGGAGGGACAATAAGAATGTTTTCCTTCTTACCTCCCTTCATGCAGACACGACAGTCCAAATTCGTACGGCGACTGGTGTTGTGGAGAAACCCCTCTGTGTCCACGAATATAACAAAAATATGGGAGGGGTGGACCTCAACGACCAGTTGATGGCGCCGTATCTAATTGACCGTAAGGCGAGACGCTGGTACAAAAAAGTGTCTCTATCCTTATTCCAATTGGCTTTGCTGAATGCTCATGTGCTATACAGAGCTTCAGGCGGGACGTTATCTCTTCTAAAATTCCAGAATGAGATAGTCACAGAACTCCTGTATCCAGGCGGTTCTGCACCTCACCATCCCCTACCAAATGCAGTAAGCCGGCTGCATGAGAGGCATTATCCGTATGCCCTCCCGAGTACCCCTACCCAACGAACCCCCCAAAAAAGATGTCGTGTCTGTAGCAAGCGCGGATTTAGGCGTGACACCCGTAGTTTTTGTCCACTCTGTCCTGACAAGCCTGGTCTTTGCCAAGGTGAATGTTTTGAACGCTACCACTCAAAAGTGAAGTTTTAGCGTAGGGTACAGCATTTCACAGACTAGGACACACTTACACAGGGTCTCCCAAGATGCCATCACATTTTGAGAGACCCGAACCATTACAGTTGTTAAAGTTACAAAAAAAGTGTAAAAAAGAAAAAAAAAACGTAAAAAACAAAACACAAAAAAAATATAAAATAAAAAAACCAAAAATAGTTGTCGTTTTATTGTTCTCTCTCTCTCTCTATTTTCTCTCTATTGTTCTGCTCTTTTTTACTGTATTCTATTCTGCAATGTTTTATCATGCTTGCTTTTCAGGTATGTAATTTTTTGTTTTCAGGTACGCCATTCAGTTGCAGCGCGGATCTATTTATCTTGACAGCAACAGCGTTTGCTCCCACGATACATAAAGCCGTGACTCCAACGCTGTAGGAGGTGATTTCACCACCACAGTTTAAAAAAAGAGCATATATGCCGAAGCATGGGGGCAGCAGGGGCGGAGGAGCGATTTTGCTCCTAATGCCGCGTATATACGGTCGAAATTCCGACGGAGGCTTGCCCGTGGAAAAGTCCGACCGTGTGTACGCGGCATAACTTTTTTGCGGGAGGATGCCCCCATGCTTTGGCATATATATATATATTTTAGGCACAGGTTGCGTTAAAAAAATGTTTTATTTTTTACTAGGTTTTGTTTTGGTATTTGCTTTGCAGGTATGGTATGGTATGGTAAGGTCTTACTCTTGTACTGTAATGTTACTTTGTTTTAATGTTAACCATCATTTGCTTAGCAGGTACGCCATTCAGTTGCATCGCGGATTTATTTATCTTGACAGCAACAGCGTTTGCTCCCACGATACATAAAGCCGTGACTCCAACGCTGTAGGAGGTGATTTCACCACCACAGTTAAAAAAAGAGCATATATGCCGAAGCATGGGGGCAGCAGGGGCGGAGGAGCGATTTTGCTCGAAATTCCGACGGAGGCTTGCCCGTGGAAAAGTTTGACCGTGTGTACGCGGCATAACCTTTTATGCCGCGTACATACGGTCGAAATTCCGACGAAGGCTTGACCGTGGAAAAGTCTGACCGTGTGTACGCGGCATAACTTTTTTGCGGGAGGATGCCCCCATGCTTCGGCATATATGCCCATCATTAGAAGTGGGTGGATGAAGGGAGGTATTCTAATGGTGGGCATACCCACCGATCAATCTCTTTTTTTCGTTCAGCCAACAGGCTGCATGAAAAAAAAGATTACAATACATGTCCAACAAGGACCAGCAACGTACTGGTATGTTGCTGGACTTTGAATGGTTATACCAGATTGATGCCTGCGGGTATCATTCTTTTCAGCCAGCGGCCGGCTTTCATGTAAAAGCAATCCTAGTGGCTAATTAGCCTCTGGACTGCTTTTACAAGCAGTGGGAGGGAATGCCCCCCCCCGGATATAAACAGCGCCATTGGGAAATTGGGAAAGCATTTTATCACACCGATCTTGGTGTGGTCAGATGCTTTGAGGGCAGAGGAAAGATCTAGGGTCTAACCCCCCATTTAAAAAAAAAAAAAAAAGTACCTGTCACTACTTATTGCTATCATAGGGGATATTTACATTCCCTGAGATAACAATAAAAATGATTAAAAAAAAAAAAATATGGAAGGAACAATTTAAAAATAAAATAAAAAAGCAAAATAAATAAAAAAAAAAAAAAAAAAAAAAAGCACCGCTGTCCCCCCCTGCTCTTGCGCAAAGGCGAACGCAAGCGTCGGTCTAGCGTCATATGTAAATAGCAATTGCATCATTCATGTGAGGTATCACCGCGAAGGTCAGATCGAGGGCAGTAATTTTAGCAGTAGACCTCCTCTGTAAATCTAACGTGGTAACCTGTAAAGGCTTTTAAATGCTTTTAAAAATGAATGTAGTTTCTCGCCGCTGCGCGTTTGTGCGCAATTTTAAAGCATGTCGTGTTTGGTATCCATGTACTCGGCCTAAGATCATCTTTTTTATTTCATCAAACATTTGGGCAATATAGTGTTTTTTAGTGCATTAAAAATAAAAAAAGTGTTTTCCCCCCAAAAAATGCGTTTGAAAAATCGCTGCGCAAATACTGTGTGGAAAAAAAAAATGCAACACCCACTATTTTAATCTGTAGGGCCTTTTCTTTAAAAATATATATAATGTTTGGGGGTTCAACATAATTTTCTTGCAAAAAAAAAAATGTTTTCATGTAAACAAAAAGTGTCAGAAAGGGCTTTGTCTTCAAGTGGTTAGAAGAGTGGATGATGTGTGACATAAGCTTCCTAATGTTGTGCATAAAATGCCAGGACAGTTCAAAACCCCCCCAAATGACCCCATTTTGGAAAGTAGACACCTCAAGCTATTTGCTGAGAGGCATGTTGAGCCCATTGAATATTTTTTTTTTTTGTCCCAAGTGATTGAATAATGACAAAAAGAAAAAAAAAAGAAAAATTACGAAAAGTTGTCACTAAATTATATATTGCTCAAACATGCCATGGTTATATGTGGAATTGCACCCCAAAATACATTCTGTTGCTTCTCCTGAGTACGAGGATACCACATGTGTGAGACATTTTGGGAGCCTAGCCGCGTACAGGACCCCGAAAACCAAGCACCGCCTTCAGGATTTCTATGGGTGTAAATTTTTGATTTCACTCCTCACTGCCTATCACAGTTTCGGAGGCCATGGAATGCCCAGATGGCACAAACCCCCCCCCCCCCAAATGACCCCATTTTGGAAAGTAGACACCCCAAGCTATTTGCTGAGAGGTATGTTGAGTATTTTGCAGATCTCGCTTTTTGTCACAAAGTTTTAAAAATTGAAAAAAGAAAAAAAAAAAAATGTCTTTCTTCATTTTCAAAAACAAATGAGAGCTGTAAAATACTCACCATGCCTCTCGGCAAATAGCTTGGGGTGTCTACTTTCCAAAATGGGGTCATTTGTGGGGGTTTTGGGCTATCTTGGCATTTTATGGCCTTCAAAACTGTGATAGGCAGTGAGGAGTGAAATCAAAAATTTGTGCCCTTAGAAATCCTGAAGGCGGTGCTTGGTTTTCGGGGGCCCGTACGCGGCTAGGCTCTCAAAAAGTCCCACACATGTGGTATCCCCGTACTCAGGAGAAGCAACCAAATGTATTTTGGGGTGCAATTCCGCATATAACCATGGCATGTTTGAGCAATATATAATTTAGTGACAACTTTTTGTACATTTTTTTTTTCTTTTTGTCATTATTCAATCACTTGGGACAAAAAAAAAATATTCAATGGGCTCAACATGCCTCTCAGCAATTTCCTTGGGGTGTCTACTTTCCAAAATGGGGTCATTTTGGGGGGTTTTGTGCTATCTTGGCATTTTATGGCCTTCAAAACTGTGATAGGTAGTGAGGAGTGAAATCAAAAATTTACGCCCTTAGAAAGCCTGAAGGCGGTGCTTGGTTTTTGGGGCCCCGTACCCGGCTAGGCTCCCAAAAAGTCCCACACATGTGGTATCCCCGTACTCAGGAGAAGCAGCAGAATGTATTTTGGGGTGCAGTTCCACATATAACCATGGCATGTGTGAGCAATATATCATTTAGTGACAACTTTTTGTACATTTTTTCTTTTTTTTTTCTTTTTGTCATTATTCAATCATTTGGGACAAAAAAAAAAATATTCAATGGGCTCAACATGCCTCTCAGCAAATAGCTTGGGGTGTCTACTTTCCAAAATGGGGTCATTTGGGGGGGTTTTGTGCCATCTTGGCATTTTATGGCCTTCAAAACTGTGATAGGTAGTGATAGGTAGTGAGGAGTGAAATCAAAAATGTATGCCCTTAGAAACCTTGAAGGCGGTGCTTGGTTTTTGGGGTCCCGTACGCGGCTAGGCTCCCAAAAAGTCCCACAC
The DNA here is from genome assembly GCA_029206835.1 of Rana muscosa. NCBI lineage: Eukaryota > Metazoa > Chordata > Amphibia > Anura > Ranidae > Rana > Rana muscosa. The sequence goes on from CM055118.1 coordinate 83,980,516, forward strand.
ATGTGGTATCCCCATACTCAGGAGAAGCAGCAGAATGTATTTTGGGGTGTAATTTCACATATGCCCATGGCATGTGTGAGCAATATATCATTTAGTGACAACTTTGTGCAAAAAAAATAAAGTTTGTCATATTCCCGCAACTTGTGGCAAAATATAAAATATTCCATGGACTAATCATGCCTCTCAGTAAATAGCTTGGGGTGTCTACTTTCCAAAATGGGGTCATTTGGGGGGGGGGGTTTTGTGCTATTTTGGCATTTTATGGCCTTCGAAACTGTGATAGGTAGTGAGGAGTGAAATCAAAAATTTGTGCCCTTAGAAATCCTGAAGGCGGTGCTTGGTTTCCAGGGTCCCGTACGTGGCTAGGCTCCTAAAAAGTCCCACACATGTGGTATCCCCGTACTCAGGAGAAGCAGCAGAATGTATTTTGGGGTGCAATTCCACATATAACCATGGCATGTGTGAGCAATATATCATTTAGTGACAACTTTTTGTAATTTTTTTTTTTTGTCATTATTCAATCACTTGGGACAAAAAAAATAAAAATATTCAATGGGCTCAACATGCCTCTCAGCAATTTCCTTGGGGTGTCTACTTTCCAAAATGGGGTCATTTGGGGGGGGGGGTTGTACTGCCCTGCCATTTCAGCACCTCAAGAAATGAGATAGGCAGTCATAAATTAAAAGCTGTGTAAATTCCAGAAAATGTACCCTAGTTTGTAGACGCTATAACTTTTGCGCAAACCAATAAATATACGCTTATTGACATTTTTTTTACTAAAGACATGTGGCTGAATACATTTTGGCCTAAATGTATGACTACAATTGAGTTTATTCGATTTTTCTTATAACAAAAAGTAGAAAATATCATTTTTTTTCAAAATTTTCGGTCTTTTTCCGTTTATATCGCAAAAAATAAAAATCGCAGAGGCAATCAAATACCATTAAAAGAAAGCTCTATTTGTGGGAAGAAAAGGACGCAAATTTCGTTTCAGTACAACATTGCATGTCCGCACAATTTACAGTTAAAGCAGCGCAGTGCAAAATTCTGAATTCACCTCTGGTCCTCTAGCTACCAAATGGTCCGGGGCTTAAGTGGTTAACCACAGTTTTACTTAGCTTCCAGCAATGAATGACAAAGATTGAAAATGAGCAAAAAAAAATCAACGCTCACATAAGAGTTCCAGTGAATCAAGACACACAGTCTCTTGTTACTGAATGTAGTTTTACCCTGCCCCGAGTCATTATGCAAAGAAGGGGGGGATTGTCCCCTGAGTGTATACCCCTTTGTACCTGTATTTGAATAAACAGTCTTATGCTTCTTACCACCCTACACCGATGTCTCGACAAGTGAATGGGTGGGCTAAGGAATCTTGGATCGTGCTGGTACTGGACAAGGGAAGCTTATATGGTGGACATACTCCTCTTGAGTACGGGGTCCGTCACAATAAACTATTACCACTTCTATTTCTGAAAGCATTCTTCATTTACAGCATTTTTTTACACCTGCCTAAAACTTTTGCACAGTACTGGACATCTTGACTTTCTCATACCTTTTCAGAGCAGAGATGTTCTTGAGTGGTCGTGTAGGTTTAGGCAGATTCCGGTCTTCCAGGAAGCCTTCATTGTCTAGTAGTTGTCTCATGGCAATGTTAGCTAGCTGTTCCATCAGCTTGAAGGTCTCACTGATGTTAAGGAACATAGAGAAAAAGTACTCATTGTCGCGTGTGCTAACTTTGATACATTCTGGGAAGAGCAGAGTTGCATTCTTCTCAAGTTGAGTCACATCAAGCCACTGGATGACTAAGGTTACTAAAAAATAGGAGGAAGTTATCAATGAAAAAATTTTATGTTTATAAAATAATAATATGTTCAGTCTTATTTTATTAATATTTCAAACAAAACAACAGATTGATCGAAAGAAATCAAGAAAACAATTATACATATTAATACACAAACTTAAAGTGGTTGTAAACCCACTTTTGCAACTTGCACCTACAGGTAAGCCTAGATTAAGGCTTACCTGTAGGTGCAAGAAATATCTCCTAAACCTACACGGTTTAGGAGATATTTGCTAAAAATTACATGCACCGATGTCTACGACGCATGCGCACCGTAGACAACGGCGCATTTATAGGGTTAATCCCATTCACAAATCCGGCTTAGCCGGATTTGACGGCTCCCGCGCGCATGCGCGGAGTCACGTCTTTGCTGTGATTGGCTGGAGCGAGGATACCCGGAAGTAACCTTCCAGCTATCGCCGCAGCGATGGCTGCGGCTGGAGAGGGAGACGAGGACGCCTTTGGGGGCCCCGATCTAAGGTAAGTGATGCATAATGAGCTAGTATGCTAGTGATACTAGCTCATTATGCCTTTGTCTTGCAGGTTAGTTAAAAAAAAAAATTTGAACAGGGTTTACAACCACTTTAAGCATTAACATCTCGGCTGGACCTTTAACCACTTCAATACCAGGCACTTACACCCCCTTCCTGCCCAAGCCTATTTTCAGCTTTCAGCGCCGTCGCTGTTTAAATGACAATTGCGCGGTCATGCTACACTGTACCCAAACATAATTTTTATCATTTTGTTCCCACAAATAGAGCTTACTTTTGGTGGTATTTGATCACCTCTGCGTTTTTTTTTTTTGATAAACAATTAAAAAAAAAAAGTTTATTTTGCTTCTTTTATAAAATTTTATAAATAAAAAAAGGAAAAAATTTAATTTGTTTACATTTATTTTAATTATTTACAAAATGTAAAATTTTGTAAATAATTACGTTTTCTCCTTCATTGACGGGCACTGATAAAGCGGCACGATGAGGTGGCACTGATGGGCACCGACGATGGGCACCAACAGGCGACACTGATATGCAGCACTGATGGGCATTGATAGGCGGCACTGATGGGTGGCACTGGTGGGCACAGATAGGTGACACTGCTGGGCAGCACTGATACGTGGCACTGATGGGCATCACTGGTGGCACTGGCAGGCATTGTGGATGGGCACTGATTGGCAGCTGCCTGGGCATCGATTGGCATATCCCTGGTGGTCTAGGGTGGCATACCTGGTGGTCCAGTGTGGGTGGCCATCCCTGGTAGTTCTGGCGACATCCTGGTGGTCCTGGGCGGGCATCCGAGGGGGGCTGCGCTGATAAACAATCAGCACAGACCCCCCGTCAGGAGAGCAGCCGATCGGCTCTCCTCTACTCGCGTCTGTCAGACGTGAGTGAGGAAAAGCCGATCAACGGCTCTTCCCGTTTACATCGTGATCAGCCGTGATTGGAGGCTCTTTACCGAGATCGGTGTAGCGGTGTGTCAGACTGACACGCCCCACCACCGTTCACCGCGATGCACGCCCCCACGGGCGCGGCGGCTGTTATCCTGCTGGACGTCAAACGACGCCCAGTCAGGATAACTGAACCTCCGCCCGGCCGTCATTCTGCTATAGACCGGGCGGGAAGTGGTTAAAAGAGAAGGATGTTTTAATTTTTTTTTGCTAGTTATACTTACCTCGGTGGATGGAGCATCAGACCGATACTGCATCTATCCCCTGGCATCTCTGCACTGAAAACCGAGCCACCGAACATCGCCGATGGCTCAGTTCCGACTCCTCCCCGAGCAGAGCGATGCTGACCGTCAGTCAGCATCGCTTCTGCTCTACTTCTCGGCGCTCATTGGATCGCTGAGCCATGGAGGGGTGGGGAGCTTATTTATCCCTTCTAGCCGGCCGCCTCCCGGCCTTTAAAGGGTTCAAAACACTGGGAGGTGTAGGTGGTAAGTGTTTTATCCAGGGCCGCATTAATGTAGCTACTCGGCGTGAAGGCCCATACGCTGAGAGGCCACATATGTGCGTTTACCCGTGGGGATGAGGTTAAACGTAGTTTTAACCCTTGAAATTTTCAACACTGTATGAATAAAAACTGCCCATTCGGCTGAAGATGGAACTCCTGATTTCTGATGGCAAGGAATCACTACTCTTGCTGCGAAGTTAAAGTGGCAAAGAATATCTTTCTGGATTGTTTTTACAGGGCCTGGTATTATAGATAATAATGCTATCTTTGGTGAGTTGGAATTTGTGTCGTTGTGATCTTATAGTATATATCAAAAATATGTTCTCAAAATGGGTTAATCAGTGGGGACTTCCACCACAAATTATATGTCATATTGTGACAACAGACATCAGAGACGATTGGATAGATATGGTTGAGGAGATCTAAACATCTATGCCATTTGGTATTCAATTTAAATCCCTTTTTCTCCTCAGAAATTAATATCGATATTCTATAACATGCTACATACTCCCTCGTCCATGAAAATAGCCTATAATATAAGAACACGATGGGAAGGAGACTTGGGGAACCTAGAAGATGAAGACTCGAGTGAGGCACTTGATACATGCAAAGCTGTCTCACCCAAATGATCCAATAGATTAACCCAAACATATGTAGCGCCCTCCTCACTCCCCTCTTTGCATCAGCTCGTTTCTCTTCTTGTCTAGGGGTACCTCAGAGGGGAGAGAGCGGGGACACCACGCCTGACCTTCACCACAGGTGTCAGTGCGGTGTAAGCAAAGTTCTTTCTATACCTTCGGGTCAGTGTTGTGCACCTAACACCTCCACGTGAGATTACCTTGAACAATGTCCACCAGAAAAGAGCCCCACACCATTAAAGTCCAACACTCCTTTATTCTTCTCGAGTGAACAGCATAATCAGTTAGACTCCCTTAGAAAACAGAACAGAAAAGGAGGTGTGGATGCGAGTAGGCCCAGACACAATGAACTCTCCACTTTCCTTCCTGAAAGTGGGTTGCGGTCTCCGAGCGAGGGGGAATTTCCTTCCAGGCGGTCTCCGGTGGGAGGCTCACCTGTCACTGGCAATCTGCTGCACCCGGTCTTCAAGTGAGGAGCTCCCCCCGGTCCATTACGCCTTCCGGATTCGGGTACCCAATCCCTGGGTTCCCTAGGACCTCCTTCCCTCGCGGAACTCCGTGTTGGGCACTGAGCTCCAGACCATCCTCTCGAGTACCTCACCCCAGGCTAAAGGTGCCCGAGATGGAACACGACCTCCGGCTGTCCTCTAGGCCTAGGCCGCCTAGAGGACCGACACGAACCACCGCCCACAGGCTGAAGGTGCCTGGGACTCGACCCCCTGACAAAGATGGCCGGCCCCTTTATACCCTCTCCCAGCAAGCACGGTGGGTTCCCCGCCCCACCATACCGCTGCCGAGAGAGGACAAAAAGGAGGCCCGGCACACAGCAATGGCTCAAACCCCAGCCAATGGCGACAGCGCCACCTGCTGGGCTGCAGGGAATTACACATCACTGGTGTCTCTGCCAGTTAAATTTACACCCGGGAAAGTACATACCCGCTACACATACATACTACACCGAAAATACCTCACACCCGTAAGGATCGCTAAATTTAATCAGGGACAGCCCTCCACGTGTATACTATGCAATCAAGATCCAGGTACATTCTATCACCTCCTGTGGTCCTGCCCCTACATGCAGGGATTCTGGAAACAGGTGGTGGACTTCCTTCACGACAATATGGGGTCTCCGCTGACTCTCGACCCCCAAACCATGCCTATTGGGTATTTTTCCAGACGCTGAAACCGACAAATATACCAAAATCTTTATGCATGAGACTCCATTTTCTGCCCAAAAAACAATCGCTAAACTTTGGATGAGACAGACTCCCCCCAGACTATCTGACTGGAAGACTGACGTAAACATCACATTACCCTATAAAAAAATAATCTACATAGAGGGTTGTCCTGCAAAATATAACAAAATTTGGGACCGCTGGCTTAATGCATCCGATACATGTGCATAGCACTGCAGAACACGTCTCCCTCGTTCAGGTATTGTCCAGCTGGACTTGGGTCATATATACTGATGTATATATACCTGCAAAATGTATGTCGACTCTCCAAATACATAATCGTTACTACATAACAACAGTCACTGTAATTGCTCAAGAACTTTATGCATTAATAAATGGAATGATTGTACTGAATGAAGAAAATTTTTCTGCATTGAAAATTGTACAGTTTTGTGGGAAATAAAAACGTTTAATTAATAAAAAAACCTTTTCCTCACTGGTGGCTATTGATGATTTGTGGGCAAATATAAAACATTTTTCTAGTTCATGAGGAGAAATAATTGTTTGACGTTCACTCACTCACATGCTGCTGTATATTTGGGTAAATTTGGATGAGCCAGAGACAAAAAAATTTAATACTTGAAAATACAGCTAGGGATGGAGGAGTGTACTTCATTAAAAGCTGTTGGGGAGGATTGAAGTTCAGAAATATCTGGGATAGAACAAACCAGATAAGTCGTTGCTTATAAAGCCACAAGCCAGGTGACTTTGTATATCCCATTCAGGCCACCAGATAAAAGCTAAGGGCCAGCTCGTAAGAGTTGAGATCTTCTGCAATAATCTCTTTTTGGTCAAAGGACCAAGTGTTACCCTGTAAGGCAGGCGGGAAAGCTATATTCCCAAAAAGAAGTTTGAGTGCCATAGAACCAAAATATTATGAAATCTTCAAGTTTATAACAGTCTGGTCCCACAGAGAAAAGGTTCGTTTTGTGATGTCGGGGAGACATCCTGTGGTGATTCGGAGAAATGGAAAAATACACAGTAAGGCCAGGTGATCTATGGGAGTCATAGGATTTTCAAGTTGGACCCACTGTTGCATGGAAAAATGATGGAACCAATTAGGGAATCTAAAAATGACTTCTATTTTCTGATAAAGGGCCACATCAGGCGCTCCAGCTCCTCCTTGCATCTTGGGTAATGTAAGCAACCAATACCGAAGCCTACTATGCCAAAGAAATACAGAAAACATCAGTTGGGCTTTTGTAAGAAGGACTAAGAGATTTTTAAGCCATGACTAAGCACTAGATCGTAGTGCGAAATGCGTCGGCTGTACCCCACCATTTTGCTGTGACTTGTAGCGCTCCATGTTTTTTTACAAATAAAAGGCAACCTTCATGTTTTTTTTGGGAGTGCGGCTGTCCATATGTTCTAACTTTTTCTGCTTCAAGCATTGCCAGCACCCGTGGTTCCTGGGAGGACATTGATTACCTATTGCACCCACCTGGAGCGGTATCCTTTTCTCTTTAAGAGATTTTTAATGGAACTGTCTGAAATATGTAAAGGAATAAAGCAGTAGTTCTCAACCTTTCCAATGCCGTGACCCCTTGATAACATTTCCCAAGTTGTGGGGACCCCTAACAGAATTTTTTTTTTTGTACCATGTGTTGTCAGCACCCAAGGCAAGACAAGTATTTTTCACCCCTAACCCACGGTCATTTAGCGCTCTCTTTTCCTCTCCCTTCCATGTATTCTCTATTTTTATTCCGTCTCTTACTCCTTGGTGGGGGGAATGGTATGAGTGGCAGTGCTGGCAGGGAGTTGGGATGAGTGGCAGAGCTGGTGGGGGGGGGGGTTCTGATCAGCCAACTTAGGTGCTCTTGATCAAGGTCATCTGCTGATCCGAGAACTGTAGTGAGGACTTTTAATGGCAACTATAATCACAGGTAGTGTTACTCAATGTGTCTTCGACTTTGTAGTGTCCCGCAGCAGTGACACCTATGCCAAAATCAGGAGATAGGGTTTCCTCCAGCCCCTCCCACTTCACATTCCTCACCAGTCAGCTGACCTCTATTCTCTGCCCCCCAGCCATGCCGTGAACTGACTGGGCGGCTGCGAAAAGGCTAGGAGAGCACTGCGGGCTTCAGGAACAGCCCATGATTTGGTGACCCCTGGCAAATCATCATTTGAACCCCTGAGGGGGTCCCGACCCCCAGGTTGAGAACCACTGGAATAAAGGAATGACATCCATTTTAAGAACATTTAGATGGCCCATTCAAGATAGATGTTTAGTAAAAAAAAACAAATAGAGTGTGGAGAAAGATATTCCTAGGTAATGTAATGATGAAGGGCCGAACTTAAATTAAAAATTTTCCTTCGACTGCAAAGAGAGAGATCCCGGTGTACAGTATTAATGTTCCTGGCACAATTGATTGCTTTTGTGGACACAAGCTGAGCCAGCATTTGAGATGTGACTATGGAGTGTGAAGCCTGATTTCACCTGAAGCTGCATGTGAAATATTTAACCTATGCAAATATGGTAAGCTCCCAGTGCTTGGCCTGACTGGCCTACTCACTAAATGGGTATTCAGAGAAAAGGCGAGTCCAGAAGTAATGCCAGGGGCTCTGTGCTTGGAAAGCATTCTGCAGCTAACTTTTATTATAGCAGAGTTCATCCTCCTAGGACACTTCGCAAACAAATTGAGACATGCAGGTAGTTGGAAGTGATATCTTGGACTTACCTACAGTTGCTTTTGTTTGCCAGTATCCAATCCTCCTGTAGGCAGCAGTATAACCAAAAAGTTAACGACTTCCTGTGTTTCTCAATTGACGAGAACGGAAAGTGATTTTAAAGTGAAACTATACTTCATCTGAGCACAATAAACCAAAAATGCTATTTAATTCTTTTTTTAACCCCTTAGCACTGAGTGTATGCTGCCCCACTGGAATGGGCTTTTCTTTCTCGTACATCACGGGACACAGAGCGACATAGTCATTACTAATGGGTTATATAGATACCGTCAGGTGCTGGCACTGGCAACTTCCAAAACCGGAAGTACCCTCCCCTATATAAGCCCCTCCCATCCGGGAGCACCTCAGTTTTTTGCCAGTGTCTAAGGTGTTGGCCAAGAAGAAACATGTGTTTTTCACTGAGCTTGCGTACAGGTTCTTTTGGGCCTCAGTAAGCTATTCCGGATCCGACCAAAAAAGCTTCATAGCTAAACGGTCGGTACCCGGGCCTTGCAGATAAGAGCAAGGTTTTGCCTGTAATGCTTCTCTTAGGAGAGCTGGACCCTGGGATCCAGAGCTCTGGTCATACCCACGACCAAGATGTTTTCTGTGCAGGGTGCTATACAGGTCCAGGGGAGTGGAATCCTTGGGAACCCGGTCCCTGAAGGTTTGATTACAATGCCTGCCGTGATAGGTGAAGTTTGGGCTTCTGTGGACCAAACAAAGTCCTGCGGCGAGGAAAAGGTAAGTGGGGGCCCTCAGGAACTTGGTTCTATTGAGGGACCCCCAAGCCTATTTTGTCTTTCTGCCTGTTACCTAAGGTATTCCCGCTAATATTCTGTGTATGCCTGTTACTACTGAGAAAATGTAAAAATTTTAATAGTAGGCAAGAAAAAATAAATAAAAAAAATGTAAGACCGCGGTACCTGTGTTAGACACTAGAGGCCGCTATGGTTCTTTTTCTTGTAATGTGGATTTTTTTCTTCCAGAATCAAATCCAGGCAGTTGGTATGTTCTCTGCTGGGAAGCTGTCTCCTCTGCCCTGTTGCTGCGCTCATCCATCCCCGGGCCCTGCGGCAAAGGGGGCCCTGGCTCCCGTCTAGCTCCTTATTGTTTTTAAAAAAGGGCGCCGAAGGCGCACGTGCGTGCACGCGCCTCTATTCATAGAGGCGATCTGAAAAAAGGGGCGGAGCGGGTGGATGACGCTCAGGTGTGCGCTGCTGCGCATGTGCGGGCGTCCAGCGTGTTTTAAAGCACATTATAGCTGGCTATTGAATGCACAGACAGAGCTAGCAACAGATAAAGGCACACAGAGGCGGTTGATGCAGGCATCCCCTAGAAAGGCACTTTAGTAGACACCAACTGTGATATAGCAGCAATTGTGCTAGACTATTCTCAGTAAAAGTGGTGTATTACGGCTGGAATACCTCAGCTTTAGGCTTAAGAATATGCCGTCCAGAAGCTCCGGAACTGAATCTTCCAGGAAGCGAAGGGGGTCTCATCGGGCTCTGAGGTGGGCATGCTTCTGCTGCACCAGTCTCCCCTGAAGTTCAGAGGTAAGTGACCATAGAGACCCCGCAGGGGTACTTGGTACTGTGGCTGTCCTCAGTCACCTGCTCCTGTGTATGTAACAGAGGAGGTTTTTTCCTCAGCTCTGGGAGGATTAGAGAGAGATTGTCAACATTGATCGCTGCCTCCCTGTCAGGGAAAGCACGCCGATCTCCGTCTCCTCCTTCAGAGTGCCTGTTAGCAGAGCAACAGTCCCATACAGGGATCGACCTGCCTGAAGGGGATCAGGATGAGGTTGATTCTGTTATAGAGGAATCAACAGTGGAGGAACCTTTCTCAGCAGCTCAAGCTGAAAGATTATGGGTTCAGTCTCTGACTAACATGGTCCGATCGGCATTAAAAATGCACCTTGCGGAACCATCAACCACTACTGTATCCTCGTTGGGGTCGCTAGAAGCCCCCAGACTGTCTGTTCTTTTCCACTTCACCCTTTTACTGAAAGGGCTTATTTACCAGGATTGGGAACGTCCTGAGAAAATATTATTCCCCCAAGAGATTTCCGGTGGTCTATCCCATGGAGGATAAGTTCATCAAAAAAAAAAAAAATGGAAGGTCCCTACAGTGGACGCAGCCATCTCTTGTATGTATAAATCACTGACATGTCCAGTGGATAATGTCCAAATGTTCAAGAACCCAATAGATAAAAGATTGGAGTCCTTATGAAAGTCTGCTTCTTTCTACAGCAAGCTTGGTGACACAACCAGCAGTAGCAGCTATGGGGTCTGCTAAGCAGTGAAGGATCAGTTAAAACAGGTCTTGAGGGACTTGACAGATCAGCAGGCCTTGCCCTAGCTGATCTACCTAGAGCCTTAGGCTTTGCGGTTGACGCCATAAAGGATTCAGTCCATCAGGCCTCCCGCCTTACGCTGTCTATAGTACATATGCGTAGGCTTCTATGGCTCAAAAACTGGTCTGCTGAAGCTCCCTGTAAGGAATGGCTGGTTAGCGTCCCATTTCATGGTGAACGCTTATTCAGGGAAAACCTGGACAAATATATCCAGAAAATTTCCAGGGGTAAAAATACGCTCTTGCCGGTTAAAAACAGAGTTAGAGGTCCCTCTTTAAGAGGCCTGCTTCTCCAGTCCCTGGGGCATCGGCTGTGTAACAGTTCCGACGGCCTCCTCGGTCAATTCCCGGGGGTAAAAAACAGGGACAATAGCAGGGTAATGAGAAACCCTGGGTCAGGGGAGGTACAAAACCTCCCCCAAAGTTAAATTCATTGAAGGGTTGCCCCCACTCAGTCGGGTGGGGGGAGGACTCCAGTTGTTCACAAGAGACCTGGCGGGACGCGATCAAGACAGATAGGTGCTCTCCGCAGTATGTTGGGGATACAGATTGGAGTTAAGAGACTCTCCTCCTTCCCATTTTTGAGGTCAAACGTGCCAAGGGATCCCCGGAAGAGAGGATCCCTCCTGTTGGCACTAGAACAACTATTGCTCCAAGGAGTAATTATGGAGGTTCCCCTGGAAGAATGAGGGTTCGGGTTTTACTCAAACCTCTCTACAGTCCCGAAGCAAACGCGGACGGGAGGCCCATATTAATTCTAAAAGGGCTATACAAATTCCTGTATATCAGGACTTTGCGATGGAGTCGATCCGATCGGTGGCCACTGCCCTACAAGGGGAGGATTGGTTAGCCGCGATCGACATCAAAGATGCTTATCTGCACATTCCCATCTTTCCAGTCTACCAAAAGTTTCTACGCTTTGCAGTAGAAGGGCGCCATTTTCAGTTCAGAGCCTTACCCTTCGGTTTGGCCACAGCACCACGAGTGTTTACAAAAATTCTGGCCCTTTATTGGCCAATCTAAGAACACAAGGTGTAATGATAATGGCATATCTAGATGACTTGTTGCTGATAGACCACTCAGTGAAAAAACTAGAAGTGGTCGTTCACAAGACAATCAAGTATCTGGAATCTCACGGTTGGATTATCAACCGAGAAAAGTCAGCCCTAAAAACCAGTCAAAAGTCTGGAATACTTGGGGCTAAGGTTGGATTCAGGCCAGAGAAAAATATTCTTGCCTCGAGGAAAGGTGTTGTCTTTGAAAGATTTGATACACTTAGTGGGTACAAAAAAGACAGCCGTCCATACGCCTGTGCATAAGGCTGCTGGGAAAAATGGTGGCATCATTCGAAGCAGTACCCTACGGTCAATTCCATTCAAGGAATTTGCAGGGGGCCATACTGTCAGCCTGGAACAAAAAAGTTCAGGCCCTAGACTTACAATGTCCTTGTCCCCTTCCGTTCGCAAGAGCCTCCGTTAGTGGTTGGTTCCCCAGAATCTGGAAAAAGGGAAATCCTTCAGTCTGATTTCTTGGAAGGTGGTCACTACAGATGCCAGCCTTATAGGCTGGGGAGCAGTACTGGAGCAATAGTCTCTCCAGGGCAGATGGTCGGATGCAGAAAAGGCCCTGCCCATCAATCTCTTAGAGATACGAGCAGCCCGGTATGCCCTAATAGCATGGACATCCAAACTCCAAGGGTCCCCTGTCAGAATTCAATCAGACAATGCCACAGCAGTGGCATATATCAATCATCAGGGGGGCACCAGGAGTCGTGCAGCCCAGAGGGAAGTAAATTACATCCTGAAATGGGCAGAAAAATATGTCCCAGCCATATCTGCGGTATTCATTCCAGGAGTGGAGAATTGGAAGGCGGACTTTCTAAGTCGCCAGCAATTAGGCCCAGAGGAAGGGTCCCTTCACCCCGAGGTTTTCTGGACAATATGTCAGCGGTGGGGAACATCGGATGTAGATCTTCTAGCATCCAGATTCAACGCAAAGGGGGACAGGTTTGTCTCTCGGACAAGGGATCCCCTAGCTTGCGGCTCGGATGCCCTAGTGTTCCCTTGGGATCAGTTCAAGCTGATATATGCATTCACACCGCCACAATGGTTACCTCGATTACTCCGCAGAATCAGGGTAGAAAAGAAACCAGTGATTCCGGTGGCTCCAGCGTGGCCCCGAAGAGCGTGGTACGCGGAGATTGTAAAATTTCAGTGGGGAGTCCTTGGACTCTCCCACGTCGTCCGGACCTGCTTTTGCAAGGACCGATATACCACCCTTCCTTACCAGCCCTAGGTTTGACGACCTGGCTATGGAAGCCCACATTCTAAAAAAGAGAGGGCTCTCTAATCCTGTGGTATCTACCATGATCAATGCCAGGAAGCCGGTATCCAGGCAGATCTAATATAGAATCTGGAAGGCGTACATCGCGTGGTGTGAGGCCAAGAAATGGCATCCACATAAGTACGTAATAGGTAGGATTCTGGACTTCCTACAATGGGCTGTAGATAGGAAGCTTGCCTTGAGTACTATCAAGGGTCAGATTTCGGCCTTGTCAATATTTTTTCAAAGGCCCTTGGCTTCGCATTCACTAGTCAAAGCCTTTATACAAGGAGTGATGCGTATTAGTCCTCCGGTTAATATTCCCATATGTCCATGGGATCTAAACTTGGTTCTGTCGGTTCTACAGAAACAACCATTTGAACCATTACAGCATATTTCTTTGGTGCTTCTCACCAGGAAATTGATTTTTCTAGTAGCCATTTGTTCGGCTAAAAGAGTGTCGGAATTAGCAGCTATGTCCTGTAAGGAGCCATATCTGGTTATCCATAAGGACAGAGTAGTGTTACGTCCTCATCCAGCCTTCTTCCTAAGGTGGTATCGAGGTTTCATTTGAACCAAGATGTGGTTCTTCCTTCTTTTTTCCCCAAACCTACTTCGGTAGAGGAAAAGTTATTGCATTCTTTGGATGTAGTAAGAGCAGTTAAAGCTTATCTAAAAGCCACTGCTCAGATTCGCAGAACGGATACTTTGGTTATTCTGCCGGAAGGCCCCAGAAAGGGTCAGGCAGCGTCAAAATCTACTTTAGCCAAGTGGATTCGACAGGTCATAATACAAGCCTATGGCTTGAGAAGGAGACCGCCTCCGTTCAAAGTTAGAGCGCACTCCACGAGAGCAGTTGGAACTTCATGGGCAGTGCATCACCAGGCCTCCCTGGCTCAAATCTGTAAGGCCGCAACATGGTCTTCAGTACACACGTTTACTAGGTTCTACCAGGTGGACGTTAGAAGTCAGGAGGATGTCGCCTTTGGGCGCAGTGTGTTGCAGGCCGCAAAAGATCCTCATGTCTGATAGCGCTCAGCTTATATATGGTGTATCCCCCCCCTCATTTGGCATTGCTTTAGGACATCCCATTAGTAATGACTATGTCGCTCTGTGTCCCGTGATGTACGAGAAAGAAAATAGGATTTTTATAACAGCTTACCTGTAAAATCCTTTTCTTGGAGTACATCACGGGACACAGAGCTCCCGCCCCTCTTTGGGGACACTTATTGCTTTGCTACAAAACTGAGGTGCTCCCGGATGGGAGGGGCTTATATAGGGGAGGGTACTTCCGGTTTTGGAAGTTGCCAGTGCCAGCACCTGACGGTATCTATATAACCCATTAGTAATGACTATGTCGCTCTGTGTCCCGTGATGTACTCCAAGAAAAGGATTTTACAGGTAAGCTGTTATAAAAATCCTATTTTTTTCCATGGGGCCGCATATTTGCGTATCTCCCTCTGTGTTGGGAGCGCGCAGCATGTACTAATGATGGGGACCCGGAACTTCGGATTCTGATGACTCTGGCTGGCTATCACAGTGATCAGTTACTGTGAAACCTGCCCTCTTGTTTTCTCTCTCTGTGAATACATTGCATCTCTCTCCCCCTGTCCTTACAGATAGAGAAAAAAAAAACACAATAATAATAATTATTATAATAAGAAAAACCTAGATCAAGGTTTGATCTAGGTCAGTGCTAGGATTAGTATTTTTTTGGACAGGGTTCTTTTTTTTTTTTTTATTATTAGTATCAGTGTCAGTTAGTGCCAGTGTGATTTAGGTAGGGTAAAAAAGCAAAATGCGCACTAATTTTTTCTGGGCTGTACTACGGGTACAAACAACAAATAGCATACACATATGTGGTATCGCTGTGATCGTCAGGAGCAGGAGAAATTATTTTGGGTTGTTCTTTGGTGAAAGGTTATGGTAGTAGCAAGAAATATACTCCAAAATTTCTAAAAGAAAATGTTTTTTTTAAATTTTTAAATCTTTTGTGCCAGTTTTCCTTTGATCAGAAAAATAAATAAAATCAGGAGATATCCATTACCATTTACCACCAAATAAAGCCAAATCTGGATGCACAGAGTAGTTTATGGTATGTACGGTTTTACTAACACATGTCAAAGTCTCAAAATTGTGCTTAGGCATGAAGATTTGTTTTATCCTTAGGCGCAAACGGGTTAATATTCAAAGCAGAGCATCCATGCTGTTTGAATGTTTAATTTTGAAAGCCAAAAGGTTTAGCACTGAGCAGAGCGGGGTGTACCAACATGGCCTCAACCACCTTCCTACTGATGGGGTCCAGCTTATTTTAAAATGTAACATCCAAACAGCATCACAGGTGTCAATATACTATATTTATTTATATATGCTTATTTTTTGCTAAAATTACTGTGAAATTCAAGACGTAGCTGGGTGTAGTAAGATGTCCGCTGCAGCCTTCTGACTGCAAGGGTTCTGTCAGATTAGCAAGCCTGGTAGAGGTGGAACACATGCGCAGCTGACGGAACGTCACTTCCGTTCGCTGATCTAAAGGGTTCGCTAATCTGACAGAACACCGGAATCCACTTGCCCTTAGCAAAGGCATATAAGCAGGAGAGGTTGTGTTTAGCTGAGAAAACCACTCCTCTTTTGGGATGTATGTTTAGACATGGAATCCAGGAAGTAACTTAAGTAAAAAAAAAGTTTAAAACAAGCAAATATATTTAAATGGTAATGTGTTATACATAAATACTATATTTAGTTATTACTTACAACAATTATACATTTTTGAAGTTTTAATTGAATTAGTTGATTTCCAATTAGCTTTCTTTCCATAGTGGCTATATACCGTATATACTCGAGTATAAGCCGAGTTTTTCAGCACATTTTTTTGTGCTGAAAATGCCCCCCGCGGCTTATACTAGAGTCACCTTTTTGCGCCTGATCTCCCCGGACTTTGGGGACCCGGTACCGGCCGGCCGTAGGTCCCCTGGACCCCAAAATTGGCACACATGTAGCCCCACTCTTCCTCTACAAGTGTGCAAAGTTTGTTGTTCGGGGGACCTACAGCCGGGGAGCACCGAAAAAAACAAAAAACAAACAAGCAAATATATTTTTGCATCCATTTACTCATGCTACCAGTATAAGGATTAAATATAGTCCATGTTGATTGAGCGAGTGAGGCCACAAATAAGAAATAAAAAGATCATACAAACAAATCATGAAATTTGTCTCATCATGTCATTCCTTTTCCTCATTTGCTGTATTTTGTATTTCTTACTTATGGCCCTAAAGAGTGTGGAATAATAGGATTTTTGTACTCACCATAAAAACCTTTTCTCTGAAGTCCATGGACGGACACAGCTTCCTTATATTCTTGACATTAGGGTTATGTTCCGTCTATTAGGAGAGGATTAGACAGACATGTTAGATATTTAAAAACATGTAACTATAGCAAAGCTGAACAGCCCCGCCCAGGGGGCGGTCCCTCTGGTCATAACCCCTCACACCCTGCACTCAGCAGCTCAGTTTGTCAAAAAGCAGTACAAACATAAAAAGGAGGGGTGGGTGCTGTGTCCGTCCATGGACTTCAGAGATAAGGATTTTACGGTGAGTACAAAAATCCTATTTTCTCTTTCGTCCATGGACGGACACAGCTTTCTTATATTCTTGACATTAGGGACGTCCCCGAGCAATGTCAAAAAACCGAGGGGTGGGAACAGCAATCAAACAAACTTCACCCCAAAACAAAACAGAGTTCCTCAACGGAGGAGTTGCAACCTTAAACAGCCGCCTGCAAAACCTTGCAGCCAAAGCAAGCATCCGCAGATGCATGCACGTCAACCTTGTAAAACTTAGTGAAAGTGTGAACGGACGACCAGGTCGCCGCCTTACACACCTGGGAGACAGATGCTTGATGTCGGAAGGCCCAGGAGGCACCTATTGCCCTGGTCGAATGCGCCGTGACAGGAAAGGGAGGCGCCCACCCTTTTGGGGCATAAGCCTGAATCATGATCTGTCTGATCCACGAGAAATGGTGGCCGACGAGACCGCCGGGCCTTTCTTTGGACCAGTCACCGACACAAACAGTGAGTCTGACCTCCGAAACAGAGTCGTAGCAGACAGATACACCCGCAGAGCATGTACCACGTCCAAGGAATGTAACGCAACCACTTTGGGATGCGACGGCCGAGGACAAAAGGATGGAAGTACAACGTCCTCATTTAGATGAAAAGCCGAAACCACCTTCGGAAGAAACGAAGGCTGCGGGCGTAGCACTGCTTTATCCTAATGGAGGATCAAGTAGGAGGACTTGCAAGACAAAGCCGCCAACTCAGAAATCCTCCTGACAGATGTAATAGCCACCAGAAAGGCAACTTTCTGAGAGAGTGTCAAAAGAGGAATCTCTCTGATGTTCTCAAAGGGAGGTTTCTGAAGTAACGAGAGCACCAGATTCAAATCCCACAGAGGTAGTGGTGGTCGAAACTGGATGAGCCACATGTCGGACCCCTTGCACAAACATACTCACCAGTGAATGAGCCAAGGGTCGCTGAAAGAAAACAGCCAAGGCTGATATCTGCCCCTTAATGGTGCTTAAGGCAAGATTTTGATCAACTCCACGCTGTAAGAACAGCAGGATCCTGGAAACCGAATATGCCCATGGACGCCACCCCATCTCCTCACACATAGAGATATAGGCCTTCCACGTGCGATGATAGATCTTCCGAGAAGAAGACTTCCGTGCCCTCAGCATGGTGGAAATTACTGAATCAGACAGGCCTCGGTCCCTCAGAACCTGACTTTCAACAGCCATGCCGTTAAAGCCAGTGAGTGTAAAGCAGGATTAAGTATAGGATCTTGTGACAGAAGGTCCTCTAGCTTCGGCAGTCGCCAAGGGACATCCGCCACCAGGTGCACTAGGTCGGCGTACCAGGGACGCCGAGTCCAATATGGGGCAATTAGAATCACTGGAATCCCCTCGGTCTCCACTCTGCGGAGCAGATGAGGAAGAAGTTTCAGTGGGGGAAAGGCATAAATTAGCCGATACTGTCCACACGGAGCCACCAACGCATCTGTAGCGTCCGCCCAGGGATCTTTTGACCTGGCCATAAACCTCAATACTTTCTGATTGAGTCGAGAAGCCAGGAGATCCACGTCTGGCGTGCCCCATCTCAGGCAAAGGAGTCGAAACACATGTAGCGACCATCCTCCTTGGTCCAGCATCTGGCGACTTAGGTAGTCCGCTTGCCAGTTTTCTAAGCCCAGGATTTTTACGGCCGATAGAGCCGGCACACTCCGTTCTGCCCACCGCAGGATGTGAGTGACCTCCGATGCTGCAGCCGAGCTTCTTGTTCCTCCTTGATGGTTGACATACGCCACCGTCGTGGCGTTGTCCGACTGGATCCCGACTGGACGCCCCTGTAGCCTCTGTGACCAAGTGGAGAGGCATTGCCTGATCGCCCGAAGTTCTAGCACATTGATCGGCAGGCGGGATTCTTCCTGCGTCCAGCGACCTTGTGTCGACTGAACACCCCAAACTCCCCCCCAACCGGTCAGGCTGGCGTCCGTCGTGATCACCGTCCAGTGAAAGGGAAGGAACGACTTTCCGGACTGAAGGGCCGGAGATCTCAGCCACCAAACCAGGGAAGACCCAACTAGTTGGCTCACCTGGGTTTTGACAATCCAGGGACAATGGAGACTTGTCCCACTTGGACAGGATCTCCTTCTGCAAGACTCGAGTGTGGAATTGAGCATACGGTACTGCCTCGAAGGAGGCTACCATGAGACCCAGGACTTGCATGCAAAAGCGCAGCGACGACCACCTGCGGGACGCCAACAGCTTCACCGCCGCCTGAAGAGTCTGAAAAAACTCTCGCCTCTGAGGAGTCCAGGATCAAGCCCAGGTATTCCAGGCGCTGAGTCGGCACCAACACAGACTTCTGGAGGTTCAGTACCCAACCAAATTCTTGAAGAGTCTGACTGGCAATTGCCACATCCTCCTCTAATTCTGAGTGAAGCAGCTCTCAGAAGGTGGTCGTCGTCCAGGTAGCCCACGATAGCAATTCCTCGCTGTCTCAGCAAGGCCAGAATCGGGGCGAGCACCTTGGTGAAAACCCTTTTTGCCGATGCCAGGCCAAAAGGGGGAGCCACAAATTGGTAGTGATCGTCCCCGACTGCAAAGCGCAGAAATCTCTGATGCCCGACATATATGGGGACATGCAAGTATGCGTCCTTGATGTCCAAGGACGCCAGAAAATCCCCCGGATGGAGTGCAGCGACCACAGAGCAAACTGATTCCATCCTGAACCTTCGTACTTTTACAAAGAAGTTGAGGGCCTTGAGGTCCAGGATTTGACGGACACCGTCCTTCTTTGGGACTACAAACAGATTGGAGTAGAATCCCTGAAACCTTTCTGGCAGCGGCACAGGTACTATTACCCCGCGCCTCAGCAGGTCCTGCACTGCCCCAAATAGGGCGTTCCGACGAGCCAGAAGAAGATGAAGGTTGGAGGGCAAAAATCTGTTTGGTGGACAAGAAAGAAACTCAATCTTGTACCCTGATGAAACCACTTCGCAAACCCAATGGTCGGAAAGCAGGGAGGTCCTTCGAGTTGCAAACTCGTGGGGGCAAACCTTCATGCAGTAGCAGATTTGTTTGCAGGCTTGTTTGGCTTGAGAACCCAGGGACACTTTTGTCCCTCAGCTTGCCACTTGTCGGCCTGGGAACGCTTACCTGCGGGCCCCCGACTGACGAAAAAAACGATTCTGAGCGGAAAAGGAGGGCTCGGGCCTACGGCGTGGCTCCTTACCTTTTCTGGATTGTGGGAGCAGCATGCTCTTACCCCCAGTGACATTCTTAATGTAGTCCAGCGAGTCTCCAAACAGCCTCTCTCCCTGGAAGGGCAAATCCGCCAGAGCCTTCTTGGAAGTCTGGTCCGCGGACCAACATTTTAGCCAAATCAGGCGACGCAGTACCACAGCAGATACTGAGGCTCTGGAATTCAGGGGAGCTGTATCCAGGGCTGCATCGCAGACATATTTAAGGCGATGCACCAACTGGTCGTCCAGTTCTACGCAGATCGGGGAAACCGGTTGCTTCTCCAACTCCCGGTGCAACAATTTTGCACATTCAGTAAGTGTCTGTGACACCAGGGCCGCAGCCAATACTGGCCGTAATGCTGACCCCAGCATGGTGAACATGGACCGGGCCACCCCTTCGGACCTCCTATCTTCAGGATCCTTAAATGCAGGGGTCCTCTCTACCGGAATCGTGGTTACCTTGTTTAACCAGGAAACCGGGGGGGGGGGGTTTCACAACCGGGGGAGATACCCTTTTGAGGAGAGCCTTCTGAAAAAATGGGCAACGGACCGCCATGCGTTTTGGGACCGAAAAGGTCCTCTGCGGTCGTTCCCATTCTTTGTCTATAAACTTATCAAAATAAGTTACATAAGGAAACACCTTAGTAGTGTGGGTTGGCTGGTGGGACCCAAAAGGGACCGACACCTCAGTAGATGCACCAGCCGCATCCTCCAGCTTGAGGGTTTCCGGCACTGCGGTGATAAGTGCTCCAACAAGCGCCTTCTCCTGCGCTGACCCGGACACAGAGTCTTCCTCACTGCGAATGGTCCTGGTCTGCATACTTCGACACTTCAGAACAGGGGTCCTGTGTCACAGCCAGGCCCGAGTCTGAGTCAGAGCTTTCACGAGAAGATGGTGGGGGGAGGGGTAGTTTTTTACCCCCCTTTCGCCTGCACACCGCCTCCACCCTGGCAACAAATGATTCCAGGACCGCTGATAAAGCGTCCATAGGTACCGCAGGTGCAGGGGTACCGGTTGCTGCCACCGGAATGTCTGGGGAAGAAGCAACAGCTTCTGACGCCATGCTGACCCGCTCACCTGACAGCCACTCAGGGACTAAGTCAAGGTACAAAAAAGGCCCACCCTCCTAGCTGCTACAGACCGAGGGGTATTCCCAGAGGACTCACCGCCCTGACCCAGGCACTGCTCAGTGCCGCGGTCCGCTCTAACTCCTGCAGTGTGTGCCTGAGGTGATCTGCACCGTTCAGAATGACAAAACCAGCGCTAGAGGCTAAAACCAATGTTAAAGCCACAAAAAGATGGCCGCCGGCTGC
This sequence comes from Rana muscosa, assembly GCA_029206835.1. Classification (NCBI taxonomy): domain Eukaryota; kingdom Metazoa; phylum Chordata; class Amphibia; order Anura; family Ranidae; genus Rana; species Rana muscosa. Next base: position 84,001,637 of record CM055118.1, read on the forward strand.
CTCAGGAAAAAAAAGAGCGCGAGCTACAAGAAAATGGCCGCCCGCTGTATGAGCAATAGAAACAGCGCGGCTACAAGAAAATGGCCGCCAGCTGTATTAGCATTAGGAACAGCGCGGCTACAGAAAAATGGCGCCGGCGCATCCAAAATGGCGCAGATCGTTCTGAGGTAAAAATACAAGGTTGCGAAAACACTGGGCCTCCGAGCGGAGGCCCCCCACAAGGCAGACCACCCACACTAGAGTGGACCTGGACACACCGCGCAGCCCCCAGCCAGGACCCGGAGCCCCCCCTCAGGGACCCCCCGGTGAGGTACACAGCAGGCCCAGCAATGCATGGGGAGGAGGGATGGATGGGGAGAGATCCCTTAAATCGACCACCCCAGGAATGCCCAGCTGTTCCATCCTGCCAAGACAGGAGGAACCTTACTTACCCGTCCCTGCAAGGACTGCTGGACGCGTTCCTGACAGACCCATCACCGAGCAGTACAGAGCGGCTGTCGGCCACGGCCCACTGTGACTCGGACAGCAGTAGCCGGTCATATGTGGGCCCCGGAGCATATAGCTCACCGGCCACCCCTGGAGCAAAAGGGGTATGTCGTGGCCGACCCAGCGCGTAGCTAAAGGCCTGCTCACGCTCGATGGCCGGACTGAGGAGACTACAAGGATCTATATTATTCAGCCTGTCACCCAGCCGGCAGTTAATAGTAGATCTCAGGATCAAAAAATAAAAATAAAAAGTTCTCCAAGACCAATGGGCCCCTAGGGAGCCAGGTCCTTCTACACTAGGCAGAAAAAAACTGAGCTGCAGAGTGAGGGGTTATGACCAGAGGGACCGCTCCCTGGGCGGGGCTGTTCAGCTTTGCTATAGTTACATGTTTTTAAATATCTAACATGCCTGCCTAGTCCTCTCCTAATAGACAGAACATAACCCTAATGTCAAGAATATAAGGAAGCTGTGTCCGTCCATGGACGAAAGAGAAATTCACATTTTAATAGAACAGTTTTCTTTTACAGCGTGTCCAGTGACTAATTATGTTAATCCAGAATTCCTTTAATTTTTCATTTTATTATTAGGTACCCAAGTGTATCACAGGCACCTATGGTTAAAGAAACAATCTTATTAATTTATCTACACCTCAATTAACCCTATGATCCCATGCCAAATTCTCACCAAGCTATTTATAGAGTAAAACTACATGCTGGGTCTTCTGAACCACCCCATCTGCAAGGCAACATTTTAGTGTTTGACTGAACTACATTTTTAAGGTGGACCTATACTCAAATGTTAACTTACAGGTCTTGTTAGAATGGATGCACCATAATAGAAAGGCTGGAAATGGCTCAAGCTCTGGTCGCATATTTAAAAGCTTAGGCATTTTGTTGCATGCTCGCTGATAAAAGACAGCATCGGCCAATTAAAACAGCATACAACAAGATCCAGGACCAGGAACATTAATAAATACAGTAAATATAGGAACATCAATCTCTCACCTTCTTTCCCTAGTAAAAATGAGTAAAAGCAGAGATGATTGACAGTGAGATACAGCCAGCCTTGCCTAGGGACGCGTCCCTTCCAGTAACTGCAGGAGTAATAATTCACCAGTTTCTCCACCTCCGGCATACCAAACTGCTTCCGCATTTTTAGCTCTGCCTCCTTAAACTTGCCTGGGTCTTCTTCATCCTTGGGGGGCAGGCTCTTGTTCTCTTCAGCTATGATGCCCTACAAAACAAGAACAGAAGCATTTATGTGTGCATACTACTAAAACCATGACTGTAAAGATGCATTATTTTAAATATAAAACAAGAACTGTCAGATCTTGTGCTTCATTACAAAGCATACAGCTCTGAAAAACCTCTATTAGCAGAGTGCTGCCAAATAAATTAGCCTTCACACTACAACTCCAGGCAGCAGGTAAAATCTGAGACCTAACCATGTAATCCAGGACTGTTTTCAATGTGCTAAAAGCAGGAACCTGTACAATCCTTTGCAACCAAATTCAAGAAGCTTTTCAAAGTGCTTCTGGGACTCTCTCCAGCCTCCTGTCATATTCTCGCCCATCTCGCAACCTCCCTCACGAAAAGGAACGGTGCTCAGAACCTGGATTGCTCCGTTTAAATTCAGTGCTAAATGAGGTGTGAGGGGGTTAGCTCGGCAGCGGGTGTGTGTGACCCCCGGGATGGGCTCCCCACACAAAACAGGCCCAGCAAACGGAGGTTGTGGTTTTCAAAATCAAAAAGGTGCGGTTTATTTTCTATTTACAGTGACAAAACACAGCAAAGCAAAAGAAACATAAACAAAATAAATCCTGGTCAACTTGACCTCTGACTAAACATACAGGTTTCCTAACTAACAACTGGGATCAGCCTAGTGCTGTCCTAGTCCCTAAGTCCCTGGTTTTAAATGTCCAAGCAAATAGCCACACAGGCTTTGTCTCACCGCACAGGGGTTCACTCTCCCTAGACAGTCCACACAGGTCTGGTTCCAGGCATGAGCTAACACCTAATGAATCTGGGAGTTCTTATAGAGGCCTAAATGAGCTGACAAGCTTCAGCTGGTCTCATCAACTCCCTGTCTGCACGACGCCCCACACTCTCCCTAGAGGTATGAGTCATCCATGAGCCCACTAGCCTCAGCTGGGCTTATACAACTCTCCACCTAGTTGTATAAGTCGGCGTAAAGCCTGAATCTGGGCGAAATATATCTACCCCCCTGGATGCAACCAGGTGACTTTACCTTCCTGCTGTCACAGAGGACACAAAGAACAATAGGGATTTGGCTTGACACCAGCTAACACCGGCGTTATGGGGAATTGACTCCACAATGAGAAAAACCCTGCAAGTTCTCAAAAAGATAAGTATCCATCAGAATAATTAATTATATCCCAATAAAACCAGCATGTTTTATGTTCCTCTGTTTTGTCACTGAGAGCAGCGGTCAAGTGTTTCATAAGTTGAATATCAGTCACCCTGGCAAACCATTGATATTGTGGCCTGGGATTGTTGTTTCCACATGATAGGGATGCAAGTCCTAGCAGCATTAAACAGGTGCTACAGTTACGATTTGCTGTATCTTTTACTGGACAAAGGATTTTCGAAAAATCCGGCTGTGGTGCACCTTCACTTAACCAAGTTAAAGAGCACCGCAGCTAGATCATCAAAAAGAGAGAAATCCAAGAGTTTATGTATAACCTGCAAGACCTGTTGGCAAAAAGGGCGAAAAGCAGGGCACTCCCAAAAGATATGGAGTAGTGTATGGACCTGGGTGCCACACCACCAACGTAATGGGCTGTGGCCAAGGAACAGGGTTTCTAGCACAAATGGAGTCCGATACCAGCACGTCAGGATTTAGGTGGTTTCTTGATATTTGCTACAAAGTGAGGACTGCTGGGATGATGCTGCAAGCAGGCTGCCATAAGAAGATGAGGGATTTCCTAATAGGCCCCTCCCCTGCACAAAGGTCTTCAAACGGGGTAAGTGGTCTACAAAAGCTTGTATGTGCTGCTTCTGGTGATCTCATGACTGCGATAATATTCAAGTAGCTGCAGGAGAGATGGAGGAAGCACAGATCCACAGAATGAACGAAGCAAAGACAAGCAAGGGCCCTGTACCACAGGTCTTTATCTACAGCATTCCTCTTTAGCATGAAGAACAGTGGCCAATTAGTAAGACCCCTTTCACGCTGAGGGCGTTTTGCAGGCGCTATAGCGTTAAATAGCGCCTGCAATCCGCCCTAAAACAGCTGCTCTCTTGCCTCCAGTGTGAAAGCCCGAGGGCTTTCACACTGGAGCGGTACGCTGGCAGGGCATCAGGAAAAGTCCTGCCAGCAGCTTCTTTGGAGCGCATTAGGAGCGGTGAACTTATTGCTTCTAATGCGCTCCTGCCCATTGAAATCAATGGGCAGCACCGCTGTATCGGTACATTGCGGGCGGTATTAACCCTTTCTCGGCCGCTAGCGGGGGTTAAATGTGCCCCGATAGCGGCCGAAATGCATTGCAAAATCCGACGGTAAAATAGCAGCGTTTTACCGCCGACGCAATGGGAATTTCCGACAACAAATGTTTGAGAGCTGGCTCTCAAATTTTCCGACAAAAAAACTTGTTGTCGGAAATTCCGAGCGTGTGTACACAATTCCGATGCACAAAATTCCACGCATGCTCGGAATCAAGCAGAAGAAGGCTATTGAACTTCATTTCTCTCGGCTCGTCGTACGTGTTTTACGTCACCGCATTCTTGATGTTCGGAATTTGCGACAACATTTGTGTGACCGTGTGTATGCAAGACAAGTTTGAGCGAACATCCGTCAGAAAAATATTCACGGTTTTGTTGTCGGAATGTCCGATCGTCTGTACGCAGCATAAATCTATTCAGACTAGCAGTCAGAGGCACCAAAAAACACTGCAGATATACATGTAGCTTTGAGGCTACAGAACTACAGTCAACATAGCCAGCATTCATTTTCTGAGTTCAGGTCAATTTCACCCATATCCTGCCATCTACAGTGCCTTGAAAAAGTATTCATACCCCTTGAAATTTTCCACATTTTGTCATGTTACAACCAAAAACGTAAATGTATTTTCTTGGGAGTTTATGTGATAGACCAACCCAAAGTGGCACATAATTGTGAAATGGAAGGGAAATGCTTTTTAGAACCACCTATCGCTGCAATTACAGCTGCAAGTCTTTTTGGGGATGTGTCTACCAGCTTTGCACATCTAGGAGAGTGATATTTTTGCCCATTCTTCTTTGCAAAATAGCTGAAGCTCTGTCAGATTGGATGGAGAGCATCTATGAACAGCATTTTTCAAGTCTTGCCATAGATTCTCAATTGGATTTCGGTCTGGACTTTGACTGGGCCATTCGAACACATGAATATGCTTTGATCAAAACCATTCCATTGTAGCTCTGGCTGTAAATACCAGCCAAATCATTCTCTTTGTTCCTCCCAAGTCCTCCTGCTCGCTAGTTTCCTTGTCACCTCTCCTCCCATGCTTGTCTCCAGGACTTCTTCTGAGCCTCTCCCATCCTTTGAAATTCCCTACCCCAATCTGTCCTACTATCTCCAACTCTATCCACTTTTAGACAATCCCTGAAAACTTTTCTCTTCAGAAGCCAATCCTGCCATAACCTACCAACTGTACATATATTTTCCCTGTCAGCTCAACCCCTACAGTTATAAACTTTTCTATCACTCTACCCTCCCCTTTTGATTGTAATCTCCAACGAGCAGGGCCCTCTTATTCTTTCTGTATCTAATTGTATTGTATCTATACTGTCTGTCCCCACATTGTAAAGCACTGGGCAAACTGTTGGCGCCATATAAATCCTGCATAATAATAATTTATGAAAAATAGGATTTTTATAACAGCTTACCTGTAAAATCCTTTTCTTGGAGTACATCACGGGACACAGAGCGACATAGTCATTACTAATGGGTTATATAGATACCTTCAGGTGCTGGCACTGGCAACTTCCAAAACCGGAAGTACCCTCCCCTATATAAGCCCCTCCCATCCGGGAGCACCTCAGTTTTGTAGCAAAGCAATAAGTGTCCCTAAAGAGGGGTGGGAGCTCTGTGTCCCGTGATGTACTCCAAGAAAAGGAATTTACAGGTAAGCTGTTATAAAAATCCTATTTTCTTTCTCGTACATCACGGGACACAGAGCGACATAGTCATTACTAATGGGATGTCCTAAAGCAATGCCCAACGAGGGGGGGGGGGATACACCATACATAAGCTGAGCGCTATCAGACATGAGGATCTTTTGCGGCCTGCAACACACTGCGCCCAAAGGCGACATCCTCCTGACTTCTAACGTCCACCTGGTAGAACCTAGTAAACGTGTGTACTGAAGACCATGTTGCGGCCTTACAGATTTGAGCCAGGGAGGCCTGGTGATGCGCTGCCCATGAAGTTCCAACTGCTCTCGTGGAGTGCGCTCTAACTTTGAACGGAGGCGGTCTCCTTCTCAAGCCATAGGCTTGCATTATGACCTTTCGAATCCACTTGGCTAAAGTAGATTTTGACGCTGCCTGACCCCTTCTGGGGCCTTCCGGCAGAATAAACAAAGTATCCGTTCTGCGAATCTGAGCAGTGGCTTTTAGATAAGCTTTAACTGCTCTTACTACATCCAAAGAATGCAATAACTTTTCCTCTACCGAAGTAGGTTTGGGGAAAAAAGAAGGAAGAACCACATCTTGGTTCAAATGAAACCTCGATACCACCTTAGGAAGAAAGGCTGGATGAGGGCGTAACACTACTCTATCCTTATGGATAACCAGATATGGCTCCTTACAGGACATAGCTGCTAATTCCGACACTCTTTTAGCCGAACAAATGGCTACTAGAAAAATCAATTTCCTGGTGAGAAGAACCAAAGAAATATGCTGTAATGGTTCAAATGGTTGTTTCTGTAGAACCGACAGAACCAAGTTTAGATCCCATGGACATATGGGAATATTAACCGGAGGACTAATACGCATCACTCCTTGTATAAAGGCTTTGACTAGTGAATGCGAAGCCAAGGGCCTTTGAAAAAATATTGACAAGGCCGAAATCTGACCCTTGATAGTACTCAAGGCAAGCTTCCTATCTACAGCCCATTGTAGGAAGTCCAGAATCCTACCTATTACGTATTTACGTGGATGCCATTTCTTGGCCTCACACCAGGCGATGTACGCCTTCCAGATTCTATAGTAGATCTGCCTGGATACCGGCTTCCTGGCATTGATCATGGTAGATACCACAGCATTAGAGAGCCCTCTCTTTTTTAGAATGTGGGCTTCAATAGCCAGGCCGTCAAACCTAGGGCTGGTAAAGAAGGGTGGTATATCGGTCCTTGCGAAAGCAGGTCCGGACGACGTGGGAGAGTCCAAGGACTCCCCACTGACATTTTACAATCTCCGCGTACCACGCTCTTCGGGGCCAGGCTGGAGCCACCAGAATCACTGGTTTCTTTTCTACCCTGATTCTGCGGAGTAATCAAGGTAACCATTGTGGCGGTGTGAATGCATATATCAGCTTGAACTGATCCCAAGGGAACACTAGGGCATCCGAGCCGCAAGCTAGGGGATCCCTTGTCCGAGAGACAAACCTGTCCACCTTTGCGTTGAATCTGGATGCTAGAAGATCTACATCCGATGTTCCCCACCGCTGACATATTGTCCAGAAAACCTCGGGGTGAAGGGACCCTTCCTCTGGGCATAATTGCTGGCGACTTAGAAAGTCCGCCTTCCAATTCTCCACTCCTGGAATGAATACCGCAGATATGGCTGGGACATATCTTTCTGCCCATTTCAGGATGTAATTTACTTCCCTCTGGGCTGCACGACTCCTGGTGCCCCCCTGATGATTGATATATGCCACTGCTGTGGCATTGTCTGATTGAATTCTGACAGGGGACCCTTGGAGTTTGGATGTCCATGCTACTAGGGCATACCGGGCTGCTCGTATCTCTAAGAGATTGATGGGCAGGGCCTTTTCTGCATCCGACCATCTGCCCTGGAGAGACTATTGCTCCAGTACTGCTCCCCAGCCTATAAGGCTGGCATCTGTAGTGACCACCTTCCAAGAAATCGGACTGAAGGATTTCCCTTTTTCCAGATTCTGGGGAACCAACCACCAACGGAGGCTCTTGCGAACGGAAGGGGACAAGGACATTGTAAGTCTAGGGCCTGAACTTTTTTGTTCCAGGCTGACAGTATGGCCCCTTGCAAATTCCTTGAATGGAATTGACCGTAGGGTACTGCTTCGAATGATGCCACCATTTTTCCCAGCAGCCTCATGCACAGGCGTATGGACGGCTGTCTTTTTTGTACCCACTAAGTGGATCAAATCTTTCAAAGACAACACCTTTCCTCGAGGCAAGAATATTTTTCTCTGGCCTGAATCCAACCTTAGCCCCAAGTATTCCAGACTTTTGACTGTTTTTTAGGGCTGACTTGTCTCGGTTGATAATCCAACCGTGAGATTCCAGATACTTGATTGTCTTGTGAACGACCACGTCTAGTTTTTTCACTGAGTGGTCTATCAGCAACAAGTCATCTAGATATGCCATTATCATTACACCTTGTGTTCTTAGATTGGCCAATAAAGGGCCAGAATTTTTGTAAACACTCGTGGTGCTGTGGCCAAACCGAAGGGTAAGGCTCTGAACTGAAAATGGCGCCCTTCTACTGCAAAGCGTAGAAATTTTTGGTGGACTGGAAAGATGGGAATGTGCAAATAAGCATCTTTGATGTCGATCGCGACTAACCAATCCTCCCCTTGTATGGCAGTGGCCACCGATCGGATCGACTCCATCGGAAAGTCCTGATATACAGGAATTTGTATAGCCCTTTTAGAATTAATATGGGCCTCCCGTCCGCGTTTGCTTCAGGACTGTAAAGAGGTTTGAGTAAAACCCGAACCCTCATTCTTCCAGGGGAACCTCCATAATTACTACTTGGAGCAATAGTTGTTCTAGTGCCAACAGGAGGGACTCTCTCTTCCGGGGATCCCTTGGCACGTTTGACCTCAAAAATGGGAAGGAGGAGAGTCTTTTAACTCCAAACTGTATCCCAAACATACTGCGGAGAGCACCTATCTGTCTTGATCGTGTCCCGCCAGGTCTCTTGCGAACAACTGGAGTCCTCCCCCCACCTGACTGAGTGGGGGCAACCCTTCAATGAATTTAACTTTGGGGGAGGTTTTGTACCTCCCCTGACCCAGGGTTTCTCATTACCCTGCTATTGTCCCTGTTTTTTTACCCCCGGGAATTGACCGAGGTGGCCGTCGGAACTGTTACACAGCCGATGCCCCAGGGACTGGAGAAGCAGGCCTCTTAAAGAGGGACCTCTAACTCTGTTTTTAACCGGCAAGAGCGTATTTTTACCGCTGGAAATTTTCTGGATATATTTGTCCAGGTTTTCCCCGAATAAGCGTTCACCATGAAATGGGACGCTAACCAGCCATTCTTTACAGGGAGCTTCAGCAGACCAGTTTTTGAGCCATAGAAGCCTACGCATATGTACTATAGACAGCGTAAGGCGGGAGGCCTGATGGACTGAATCCTTTATGGCGTCAACCGCAAAGCCTAAGGCTCTAGGTAGATCAGCTAGGGCAAGGCCTGCTGATCTGTCAAGTCCCTCAAGACCTGTTTCAACTGATCCTTCACTGCTTAGCAGACCTCACTGCTGGTTGTGTCACCAAGCTTGCTGTAGAAAGAAGCAGACTTTCATAAGGACTCCAATCTTTTATCTATTGGGTTCTTGAACATTTGGACATTATCCATTGGATATGTCAGTGATTTATACATACAAGAGATGGCTGTGTCCACTGTAGGGACCTTCCATTTTTTGATGAACTTATCCTCCATGGGATAGACCACCGGAAATCTCTTGGGGGAATAAATATTTTCTCAGGACGTTCCCAATCCTGGTAAATGAGCCCTTTCAGTAAAGGGTGAAGTGGAAAAGAACAGACAGTCTGGGGGCTTCTAGCGACCCCAACGAGGATACAGTAGTGGTTGATGGTTCCGCAAGGTGCATTTTTAAATGCTGATCGGACCATGTTAGTCAGAGACTGAACCCATAATCTTTCAGCTTGAGATGCTGAGAAAAGGTTCCCCCACTGTTGATTCCTCTATAACAGAATCAACCTTATCCTGATCCCCTTCAGGCAGGTCGATCCCTGTATGGGACTGTTGCTCTGCTAACAGGCACTCTGAAGGAGGAGACGGAGATCGGGCGTGCTTTCCCTGACAGGGAGGCAGCGATCAATGTTGACAATCTCTCTCTAATCCTCCCAGAGCTGAGGAAAAAACCTCCTCTGTTACATACACAGGAGCAGGTGAACTGAGGACAGCCACAGTACCAAGTACCCCTGCGGGGTCTCTACGGTCACTTACCTCTGAACTTCAGGGGAGACTGGTGCAGCAGAAGCATGCCCAAGATCCTCAGAGCCCGATGAGACCCCCTTCGCTTCCTGGAAGATTCAGTTCCGGAGCTTCTGGACGGCATATTCCTAAGCCTAAAGCTGAGGTATTCCAGCCGTAATACACCACTTTTACTGAGAATAGTCTAGCACAATTGCTGCTATATCACAGTTGGTGTCTACTAAAGTGCCTTTCTAGGGGATGCCTGCATCAACCGCCTCTGTGTGCCTTTATACTGTTGCTAGCTCTGTCTGTGCACTTCAATAGCCAGCTATAATGTGCTTTAAAACAGGCTGGCTGCCCGCACATGCGCAGTAGCGCCGCGGCGCACACCTGAGCGTCATCCACCCGCTCCGCCCCTTTTTCCAGATCGCCTCTATATATAGAGGCGCGTGCACGCGCACGCGCACGTGCGCCTTCGGCGCCTTTTTTGAAAACAATAAGGAGCTAGATGGGAGCCAGGGTCCCTTTGCCGCAGGGCCCGGGGATGGATGAGCGCAGCAACAGGGCAGAGGAGACAGCTTCCCAGCAGAGAACATACCAACTGCCTGGATTTGATTCTGGAAGAAAAAAATCCACATTACAAGAAAAAGAACCATAGCGGCCTCTAGTGTCTAACACAGGTACCGCGGTCTTACATTTTTTTTTTTTTTTTTTTCCTTGCCTATTAAATTTTTTTACATTTTCTCAGTAGTAACAGGCATACACAGAATATTAGCGGGAATACCTTAGGTAACAGGCAGAAAGACAAAATAGGCTTGGGGGTCCCTCAATAGAACCAAGTTCCCGAGGGCCCCCACTTACCTTTTCCTCGCCGCAGGACTCTGTTTGGTCCACAGAAGCCCAAACTTCACCTATCACGGCAGGCATTGTAATCAAACCTTCAGGGACCGGGTTCCCAAGGATTCCACTCCCCTGGACCTGTATAGCACCGTGCACAGAAAACATCTTGGTCGTGGGTATGACCAGAGCTCTGGATCCCAGGGTCCAGCCCTCCTAAGAGAGGCATTACAGGCAAAACCTTGCTCTTCTCTGCAAGGCCCGGGTACCGACCGTTTAGCTATGAAGCTTTTTTGGTCGGATCCGGAATAGCTTACTGAGGCCCAAAAGAACCTGTACGCAAGCTCAGTGAAAAACACATGTTACTTCTTGGCCAACACCTTAGACACTGGCAAAAAACTGAGGTGCTCCCGGATGGGAGGGGCTTATATAGGGGAGGGTACTTCCGGTTTTGGAAGTTGCCAGTGCCAGCACCTGAAGGTATCTATATAACCCATTAGTAATGACTATGTCGCTCTGTGTCCCGTGATGTACGAGAAAGAAAAGGGGACATCTATATTTGCTCACTACATACACAGCCTTGGATACCTGCTTTGCAGTGCTACACAATGGTTGTATTTTACAGCTCCTACCTCCAGTGAAAGTCTATGACTAGCCTGACTCACTGAAAACAATGTACTCCCTGTGTGGCTCTTTTATCTCAACAGCTGTTTAACAGGAAGAATTAGCCAATGAGGGCTCCTTCTAGTAAATAAAAAATATACATTTAATTTAGTAACAAACCTAGAAGCAAGCATGTAAAAATGTTAAAAATTATTTCCTTAAATTTCCTGCAAATAGTGCAATAAAGACTAAACAAATGTAAGTCAACTAAAAATAAGACTATAGTTTAGTTTTAAAAGAAAGAGCATTAAAGTTGCTTCAGTATCCATTAGTATCCAGAACTACACGGTTGGGGCAGAATGTGATCTCCTTCCATGATGCAGTCAAATGCCCAACTCACTGTCACCTGACAAGGACACCATCCAGTTTTTAAAAAAAAAGGTATTTGTGAAAAATATAGGTGGGGGTTGGGGGGAGGGGGATGTAAAGAAAAGGAGAGTAAAGGTCAGCTTTAAAAAGGACAGAAATCTAGTAATATGTATTCTTTTGTATACAATTTTAGCAATATACAGACAAATACCATTTCTCAAGGGTTATCTATGAGTAGTCCCATTCACTGGTAAACCACGGTTCCCCAGGGGCTACAACTGAGAGAAATGTGGTTTTCTAATTTACCCACCCCTCTCACCCTCATTTCAAACGGAAATACAGAGGCACTGTTTACACCACAAAAGAGGAATTCTCATTCAGAAAAAACAGAGCTATCAGTTTCACATTGAGGTATTATACATTGCCTTGAAAAAGTATTCACACCCCTTGAAATTTTCCACATTTAATCATGTTACAACCAAAAACGCAATATAGAGCTGCGTGATTGTGGATAAAATGAGAATCACAATTTTTTTGCTTAGAATAAAGATCACGATTCTCGGTGTAACATCATCTTTCACATTATACAAAAAAATTTGGCTAACTTTACTGTTTCGTTTTTTTTTTTAAATGCATTAACGCTTTTTTTTCTCCAAAAATTGCGTTTAATAGACCGCTGCGCAAATACAGTACGACATAAAATATTGCAACGACAGCCATTTTATTCTCTAGGGTCTCTGCTAATAGAGATAGAGAGATATAGATATATATATATATATATATATATATATATATATATCTATATCTATTAGAGGTGCGCATCTTCATTGGCCTCACGATTCGCTTACGATTATCAGGTCAACGATTCGATTCGATTCCGCGATGCATCACAATTACAGCGTAAGTGCGCATGATTTTCATCAAAAAAATTCAAGCAGTCAAGAGAACTCCATTTTTTTATTCTATCTGTGGACATGCTTCAGGAGATGGCCAGAGACTGCGGACATGCTACAGGAGATGGTCAGAGAGACTGCGGACATGCTACAGGAGATGGTCAGAGAGACTGCGGACATGCTACAGGAGATGGTCAGAGAGACTGCGGACATGCTACAGGAGATGGTCAGAGAGACTGCGGACATGCTACAGGAGATGGTCAGAGAGACTGCGGACATGCTACAGGAGATGGTCAGAGAGACTGCGGACATGCTACAGGAGATGGTCAGAGAGACTGCGGACATGCTACAGGAGATGGTCAGAGAGACTGCGGACATGCTACAGGAGATGGTCAGAGAGACTGCGGACATGCTACAGGAGATGGTCAGAGAGACTGCGGACATGCTAAAGGAGATGGTCAGAGAGACTGCAGACATGCTAAAGGAGATGGTCAGAGAGACTGCGGACATGCTACAGGAGATGGTCAGAGACTGCGGACATGCTTACAGGAGATGGTCAGAGAGACTGCGGACATGCTACAGGAGATGGTCAGAGAGACTGCGGACATACTACAGGAGATGGTCAGAGAGACTGCGGACATGCTACAGGAGATGGTCAGAGAGACTGCGGACATGCTACAGGAGATGGTCAGAGAGACTGCGGACATGCTACAGGAGATGGTCAGAGAGACTGCGGACATGCTACAGGAGATGGTCAGAGAGACTGCGGACATGCTACAGGAGATGGTCAGAGAGACTGCGGACATGCTACAGGAGATGGTCAGAGAGACTGCGGACATGCTACAGGAGATGGTCAGAGAGACTGCGGACATGCTAAAGGAGATGGTCAGAGAGACTGCGGACATGCTACAGGAGATGGTCAGAGAGACTGCGGACATGCTACAGGAGATGGTCAGTGACTGCGGACATGCTACAGGAGATGGTCAGTGACTGCGGACATACTACAGGAGATGGTCAGAGACTGCAGAAATGATACAGAAGATGTTCAGACTGCGGACATGATACAGAAGATCAGCAGGTAAGTATAATATCTGTTTTACTTTAAAGAAAAAATAATACCTGTTGTGCCGAGAATGGTTCCCCCCGCCGGATTCTGTTTCCCCTAGCTCTCGGCTCCTATCGGAACTCCGCCCCCCCCCCCCCCAGCCCTGTACATTGCCGCTCCTTCCTACTGTTCCTCACGAATGCAAATGCTCCTAATACCGCCCGCCTCTCCAGCCCTCTGCTCATTAGCATTCGTGAAAAAACAGTAGGCGTGAGCGGCAAAGCAGAGGGCTGGAGAGGCGGGGCGGTATTAGGAGCATTTGCATTCGTGAGGAACAGTAGGAGGGAGTGGCAATGTACAGGGCTGGGGGGGGTGGAGTTGCGATAGGAGCCGAGAGCTAGGGGGAACAGAATCCGGCAGGGGACCAGTGTGCATATGCCGTGCTCGTGTGACTGCCCTCTCTCCGCTCTGCTTTCACATCTCTCCTGACGCCAGGAGAGACGCGAGACGTGAAAGCAGAGAGGAGAGAGGCGGGCCGAGCAGTCACATGAGCGCGTCATATAAAAAAACTAACAAATGAGGTAACAGCTCTCCCGGGAGGGGAGGGGCGGGGCTAGACATCGATTATTAGGGTCGGATGCATCAGTGCCGCATCGGGGACACCCGAATCACGATGCACCGATGCAGCGATTAAATTCCGCACCCCTACTTTCTATCTCTCTCTATTTGGAAATTATATATATCTCTATATGTTTGGGGGATCCAAGTAATTTTCTAGCATAAAAAAAAAATAAGTGCAGTGTTAGTTTTCCACCACACATAGCATTTTGCTTTTAGTTAAATTCTGTTCTCAGCTGACCAGAGCACCTTCTTCCACATGTTTGCCGTGTCCCCCACTTGGCTTTTCTCAAACTGCAAACGGGACGTCTTATGGTTTTCTTTTTGCCACTCCATAAAGGCCAGCTTTGTGGAGTGCACCACTAATAGATTCTGCCACCTGAGCTGTTGGATTTCTGCAGCTCCTCTAGAGTTATGGCCCGTACACACGATCAGAATATCGTACAAAAAATGTCGTCCGATGAAGAATCGTACGATAATCGGATCGTTAGTACAGGGCTTCCGTGAGCCGATCATGACAGTTCATCAGATATTATTTTAATCGGACATGCATGAAAATTTTCCTCGTACGATACCTAATCGGATGATTTTCGTTTAGTCAGTATAGTTGTCGTCCGAAAATACAACACAAATACATTACACATGACATCGCTTCTGATTTTTTTTTCTGTTGTACGAAAATTTTTGTGACTTTAGTAACCTATTCAATTTCTACTTGCGACAAGTAAACGAAAAAAGTCGGACGATCTGTCGTCCGATTTTTGGATTGTGTGTATGGGGCATTAGCGTGGATCTCTTAGCTGCTTCTCTAATTAATGCTCTCCTTGCCCGGCCTGTCAGTTTAGGTGGTTGGCCATGTCTTGGTAGGTTTGCAGTTGCGCCATACTCTTTCCATTTTTGTATGATGGATAGAACAGTGTTCAAAGCTTGGGATATTTATTTTATAACCTAACCCTGCTTTAAACTTCTCCACAACTTTATTCCTGACCTGTCTGGTGTGTTCCCTGGCCTTAATGATGTGGTTTATTCACTAACAAACCTCTGAGATCTTCACAGAACAGCTGTATATATACTGAGATTAAATTACACACAGGTGAACTCTATTTACTAATTAGGTGACTTCTGAAGGCAATTGGTATCACTAGATTTTAGTTAGGCCCCTTTCACACTGGGGCGGGAGGTGCTATTTTTAGCGGCACTTTACCGTCGTATTCGCATCGCTATTTGGCCACTAGCGGGGCGCATTTAACCCCCGCAAGCGGCCAAAAAAGGGTTAAAACCGCCCGCTGAAGAGGCGCTTTGCCGGCGGTACAGCCGCGGTGCCCATTGATTTCAATGGGCAGGAGCGGTGGAAGAGCGGTAAACACACCGCTCCTTCACCGCACCAAAGATGCTGCCAGCAGGACTTTTTTTACCGTCCTGCTAGCGCACCGCTCCAGTGTGAAAGCCCTGAGGGCTTTCACACTGAAGAGACAGCAGCGGCTGTTTCAGGGTGCTTTGCAGGCACTATTTTTTGCGTTATAGCGCCTGAAAAGCGCCCCAGTGTGAAAGGGGTCTTAGGGGTATCAGAGTAAAGGTGGCTGAATACAAATGCATGCCACACTTTTCAGATATTTGTAAAAAAAAAATGAAAATCTTTAATCATTTGTCTTTCACTTCACAATTATGTGCCACTTTGTGTTGGTCTATCGCATAAAATCCCAATAAAATACATTTATGTTTTTGGTTGTAACATGACAAATTTCAAGGGGCAATAATACTTTTTCAAGGTACTGTACATTCTGTGCTGTCCACAAATGTAGAGGGAAAATGTTTTGCAATCAGAATTGCAGTTTTTTTTTCTAGGTGTTTAACAATTACTGCCCTTTCAAGTTGTTCTCTCGCCTCCTCATACCATGCCATTTTACAGTAACTTCCCTTCTGCAATGAATTTTGTCCTTCTGATAAAAATAACTTTTTTTTTTATACAATCAACAGCACTTTGCACTTAAACTACTTCCCACCTGGCCTATAATAATATGACAGCTGAGCGGGAGTGTGGCTATCCTGGGTGGAGGGCATATGACTTCCTCCCAGGATCGAACCGTGCTGTGGCCCAATCCGTCACCAGTTGTGTGACAGATCAGTGAAACTGGTCGCTGTGACCAATCACAGCCGATTACATGGCAATTGTACACAATGAATGGCATGCATTCATAGCCATTTATTGTGTACTATTGTGTTGATCTCTGTGACTTGTCACAAAAAAACTTTACTCCTTTGGTTTCCTTGACTGTGCTCTTCACTGGCTCTCATCCTACCAATCCCACCATACCTTCAGTGTCCCTAACAATTCTTTTTCCTCCTCTCCTCTTCCTTTCTCTGTCAGGGTCCCCCAAGGTTCTGTACTTGGACCTCTCCTATTCTCAATCTACAGCTCCTCCCTGGGTCAGCTGATAGCCTCCAATGGCTTTCAATAACATTTTACAGTGATCACATGGTACAGACAAGGCCAATTACAGTGCATCTGTACCAGATACATCAAGTTTGATTGATTTTCAGACATAGATATACCATAGTTTGTGAACTGTATAGCTTTACTACAGACTAAATAATATACACTGATTTGGGTTACCGGTATTTATACAGTAAACAAAGAAATGTAGCAGAATACATTTTGGCCTAAATGAATGAAGAAGGATTTATTTACAAGATTTTATAACAGAAACAAAGAAAAACTAAATTTATTTAAAAATTGTAATTACAATTTTGAAAAAAAAAATATTTTTTACTTTCTGCTATAAAATGTTTTCAATACATTTATGCCAATATGTATTCTGGTACATGTTTTTGGAAAAAAAAATTCCAATAAGCATATATTGGTTTGCGCAAAAGTTAAAGTATCTACAAACTATTGGATATTTTTATTTATTTATTTTTTACTAGTAATGGCGGTGATCAGCGACTTTTGACACTTTTTAGGGACCAGTAACACTAATACAGTGATCAGTGCTAAAAATATGCACTGTCACTGTACTAATGACACTGGCTGGGAAGGGGTTAACATCGGGGATGATCAAAGGGTTAACTGTGTGCCTAGCCAATGTTTCACTATACTGTGTGAAGTGCTTTTACTAGGGGAAGAGATTGTATTGTTTCCTTGCTTTGCAGGGACACACATTCCATACCTTCAGTACTGTCAGAACAGTGATCTACCTTGTTTACATAGGCAGATTGCTGTTCTGCCTCTCTACTAAACGATCAGCAGGTGCCAGAGGACATCAGGCACCATGCACCAGCCGATTGGCTTCCACTGTGTGCAAATCACAGTGGAAGCGAACTGCCGGTGGCACACATGCGCCCCCTACCCAGAAGTGTCAGATCACGTATATACAGTGGGGGAAAATAAACTATTTGATCCCCTGCAGATTTTGTATGTTTGCCTACTTACAAGGAAATGAAGGGTCTATAAAAAAAATCATAAGCAGTGGCGGCTGGTGAAGTTTTAGGATTGGGGGCGTGGCAGACCCGCCCCTCCTTGACCCCTCCCACTTCTCATAAACCCCAATCTTGATATAATCCACCCACTCCATCCCCTGTATTCCACTCATAGTGTCAAGAGTATAAAGCTCAGCATCACAGGACAGAGTATATAGCTTAGCCTCACAGATCAGGGTATATATGTCAGCATTACAGATGGGGTATATAGCCCAGCATTACAGATATAGGGTGTATATAGCCCAGCAGTACAGATAGAGGGTGTATATAGCCCAGCACTACAGATAGAGCGTATATAGCTCGCGGCACTGACAGCACCCCCCACCCCCCCCCGTGGGAGGACCGGGCACTTACTGGGCTGTAGAGAGGATCCGGGGGAAAAAAACCGCCCATGTCCTACGGCGGTGCCAATACAAAATAACACAACAGGAGAATGCTGCAAGATGGGAGCGTTGCGGCGCATTGCTTTGCGCCACAAGGATTTCCAAAACTAGGCAAATGAGGCATCTCACCTGCCTATAGGGCACTGTGCACGCACACTTAAAAGGACTTTGTTTTATTTTCTTTCTTTTTTTTTTTAAAAGGACCTTTTTTAAAAATAAAAAAAATAAGAAAGCGCCCCATCCCTCCGTGCTCGTGCGCAGAGGCGAAGGCATACGTAGGTCACGCAAGCATATGCAAACGGTGTTCCTACCACACATGTGAGGTATAGCAACGAACATTATAGCAAGAGCAATAATTCAAGCTTTAGACCTCCTTTGTAACTCTAAACTGGTAAGCTGTAAACATTTTTAAAGCGTCGCCTATGGAGATTTTAGAGTATCGTAGTTTGTCGCCATTCCACGAGCATCTGCAATTTTAAAGTGTGACATGTTAGGTATCGTTTTACTCGGCGTAGCATCATCTTTTATATTTTACCAAAAAGTTTGTACATAGGTTTTTTTGCATTAAAATTCATTAAAGTGTATCTTCTCCCAAACAATTGTGTTTGAAAAAACGATGCGTAAATATCGTGCGACAAATTGCATCGACTACCATTTTATCCTCTAAGGTCTGTGCTGAAAAAAATATATAATGTTTGGAGTTCTAAGTAATTTTCTAGCAAAAAAAATGGATTTTTGTACTCACCGTAAAATCAGTTTCTCTGACGTCCATGGACTGACACAGCTGGATACTGTAAACGTGTGGGTATATGTCCCTGCTCGCAGGAGAAGATCTAGGCAGAATGTTAGATGTTAGAAACATACATTCTAGAACAAACCAGAGCTGAACAGCCCCGCCCAGGGGGGCGGTCCCTCCGGACATTACCCTCCCACCTGCAGCTAGCAGCCTCAGTTCATAACAAAGCAGTACAAACCTTAAAAGGAAGGGTGGGTGCTGTGTCAGCCCATGGACGTCAGAGAAACGGATTTTACGGTGAGTACAAAAATCCTATTTTCTCTTATCGTCCATGGACTGACACAGCTGGATACTGTAAACCTTTTTGGACGTCCCAAAGCAGTATCAGAAGGGTGGGAGCAGTAGTAAAGGAACAACCAAAACTTCACTCCAAACAAGCAGAACTCCTCAACAGAGGAGTTGCAACATTAAACAGCGGCCTGCAATGCTTTGCGACCGAAGGAAGGATCCGAAGATGCAGCCACATCAACCTTATAAAATTTTGAAAAGGTATGAACGGACGACCAGGTCGCTGCCTTGCACACTTGTGCAACCGACGCTTGATGTCGGAAAGCCCAGGAAGCACCAATCGCCTTGGTGGAATGCGCCGCAACCGGAAAGGGAGGCGCCCGCCCCTTAAGGACATAGGCCTGTATGACGGTCTGCCTGATCCACCTAAAGATGGTGGCAGACAACACCGCTCGGCCCTGTTTTGGACCAGAGACAGACACAAACAGTGAGTCAGACTTCTGAATGGAAACAGTAGCAGACAGGTACACCCGTAAGGCTTGTTCCCATCTTAATGTATGAAGCACAAACTCTCAGGGATGCAATGGGTGAGGACACAAGGACGGAAGGACAATGTCCTCCTTAAGGTGAAAGGCCGAGACCATCTTTTAAAAAGAAGGATGGTCGTGGGCGCAACACCGCCATATCCTTATGGAGGACCAAGTAAGGCGACTTGCAGGACAAGGCCGCCAACTCAGACACCCGTCTAACCGAAGTAATGGCCACTAAGAAGGCCACCTTCTGGGACAGGGTCAAGAAAGGAATCTCTCTGAAATTCTCAAAGGAATGTTCTTGGAGAACCGAGATGCATCAAATTCAGATCCCAAGTAGGGAGAGGAGGCTTGACAGGGGGGGATCACATGGCGAACCCCCTGCACAAAATGTGCTAATCAAGGAATGGCCCGGTAGTGGTCGTTGAAAAAGACAGCCCGGGACGAAATCCGACCCTCAGTGGTATGCAAGGCCAGCTTTTGGGTCACACCACGCTGTAAGAACAGTAAAATCCTTGGAACGGAAAACGTCCGAGGACGCCAATCAAGTTCCTCGCACATAGCTATGTAAGCCTTCCAGGTACGGTGATATATCTTTCTGGAGGAAGATTCCTGTGCCAACAACATAGAAGAGATGACCGAATCGGAGAGACCTCGGTCCTTCAGCACCTGGCTTTAAAGAGCCATGCCATTGAAGCCAAGGACTGTAAAGCAGGATGAAGTATGGGATCATGAGTCAGAAGGTACACCCCAATAGGCAGTCGCCAAGGAACCTCTGCGACTAGCCGAAGTAGATCGGCGTACCAATGTCGCCGTTCCGAAGCAATGAGGATCACCGGAATGGCCTCAGCCCCTACTCTGCGAAGTAGGCGAGGCAACAACAGTAGTGGAGGGTAAGCATATATCAGGCGAAACTGCCCCCACGGGCTACCAACACGTCTGACGCATCTGCCCAGGGGTCCCTGGACCTGGCCACGATCTTGACACCTTGCGAGTGAGTCGAGAGGCCATAAGGTCCACATCCGGTGCCCCACCTCCGGTAAAGGAGGTGGAAACACCTCCGGATGCAAGGACCCTTCCCCTGCAATGCACACGGCCGACAGGACTGTCTTGCAGCGAGATGTATGAAAATCCCAAAGAGACTCTGCAATGTATCGGAGAAGAGAGGCCCCGGTGTACAGGGTGCCTCAACTGTTGGCCAATAAAGGCAACTTGACAGAGCTCGGTCAGAGGACCAGTACCTCAGCCTCCACAGGTGGCGCAAACCCACCCCGGGCACAGAGACCCTAAAGGCTAAAGCAGTTGCAGTGCACCTGCTAGTCGACTGATCGATGAAGCAGAGGCTTTTGCCCAGTCATTGAGCTACAGAAACGCCAGAGACGCAGCCACTAACGGGCGTAACGCTAACCTCAGCCTGGCGAACACAGTCCAAGCCAGCGCTTCTGATCACCACTGAAAGCAGGTGGAAAGTGGTACCCCTGAAACCAGGGATCCTTATGACAATGCTCCATCCAGCAGCTACCCATGGATACGTGCTGATTGTACAAACACATAGTTTATACTGTGTATTGCGTCAAACGCGCAAATAGAGTGTGGGAGGAAACCCACCCAGCCACAAAGAGCATAATACCACCACATACGGCGTATGTAGTTTAGTATGTGTGGATAAACCTATTAAAACACATTTATACTGTGCCAGCGACGAAGGCGCGCACATCATCGGGGCTTGGACGTAAACCAGCCACGCAGATTGCGTACACAACCGTGTCGGTATGTTAGCCTGCGAATAAACAAATTGCACATGTTTATACTGTGCATAGCGCTGAAAATGCGCACACCATTGGAGCGCGGGGGAGAAACCAGAGCACCCAGATGAAACCCTAAACATACGTGTTTATATGTGTGCTAAACATTTTGCACAAGCCTATGTATGCATAGCACCGAAGGCACGCACACCGTTGGCGCGTGGGAGGAACCGAAGTACCCCACGCATACCCAGAGAATGCAATACCTACAACTACTGTGAATGTATTTAGTGTTGTGTATAAACATAATGTGTATGTTTACACCGTGTATTGCACCAAAGGCACGCATGTCATGTAGGGTGGGCGGAAACCCGGAGGAAAACCACGCAGACTGCACAGACATACCGGGTAGGTATGTTAGTATGTGGATATCAAAATCACACAAATTTAGGCTGTGCATAGCACCCATACCAATGGAGTGTGGGAGGGAACCAGAGTACCCGAAGGAAACCCACACAGACTGCATACACATACCGTGTAGGTATTATAGCATGCGTGATAAACATTGAACATGTTTAACTGTGCAGAGGGCCAAAGGCGCACATACCGTCAGCGCATGGGAGGAAACCGGAACACCCGGAAGAAACCCACGCAGACAGCACACAGATACCGTGTAGGAAGGATAGCATGCGAATAAACATATTGCACATGTTTATGCTGTGCATTTCCATTGAAGCATGGGGGGGAACCGGAGTACCCAGAAGAACCCCCACGCAAACAGTATACCCATACTGTAAACATGTATAGTATGTGCAATAAACATATTGAACATGTCTATACTGTGCAGAGAGCCGAAGCGCACATACCATGAGAGCGCGGGAGGACACCGGAGCCCCCGGCGGAAACCTGCGCCGACCCAGAGAGTATAATACATACATATACTGTGAATGTATCTAGAGTCGTGCATAAACATATTTTGTACGTTTATATCATGTATGGCACTGAAACACAGCATTGGAACGTGGGGGGACACCCATGCAGACACAGAGACCAATAACACATACATACACTGTGAATGTATGCAGTGTAGAGGTATAGGATGAGTTTAAATGATGCCGCAGAGGCGCATAATCTTCTCTGTATCATTCCAACCTGCTTGACTGGGCTGTCGAAGCAGCATGCAGGTAACAGGTAACCTCTGATCCTCAGACCGTGTGTCTGTCAGAGCTCAGAGTGTTCCCCAGGAAATGGCGGGAAACCACAGGTGCAGAGACCCTGTTGTTGCCTCAGGACATCACACAGAAGGCTCACAGGGACTAGAGACATAAATGAATAAAGTCCCCCCCCCCCACCAAACTGCACCGACCAGGGGGAGGGAAACACTGTGTACCACTGTATCATCCATGCTGCTCTCGATGCAGCGTGTGAGGAAAACAGTGAGGAAGCTGTGTAAAAGAAAGGCTTGAAGGAACCAAGTGAAACAGCGTCCGCCTGAGGTACCGCAGCCACAGCACACAGCTTGAGAGTGTTCCTCACATCATCAATGAGATCACTTACACGCACCCTGTCATTCACCGACACAAACTGGAGTCTTCCTCACAAGGAAATGTCCTGTTCATAAACATTAAAATATTCAGAGCTAGGGTCCTGAGCACAGTAGCTAGGCACATATCTGAATCAGAGCACACCTTCACTAAATATTTTTGTTTGGGAGAGGGGGCTTTATAGCTCCCTTCGCTTGCACACCGCTTCCATTCTGACAAGGAATGATTCCAGGACTGCCGACAACTGGTCTATAAGGACCGCAGGTGCAGGAGCACTGCCAGTTGCCTCAGGCAAGTGTGGAGAAGCAGGTGTATCAGAATCCATATCGCCACCCTCTGAGACCTTATACACTACTATAGTGAATATACAGTCCACCCACTGGCTACGCTGAGGCTGAGGAGGGGATACCCGGAGGACTCACCAACCCTTAAGGACCGTTTAGTTCTGCTGAAGAAACCGCGCTGTGAACCTGAGGAGAGTGAAGAATCTGTGAGGAGATTGTGAGGAGATTCGCGCCGCAGCGCCGCCACTAGAGGCCGAAACCGAAAGTAAATGCGCGGCGGCTGCAAGAAAATGGACGCCTGCCGCAGCTATAACTGCACCATTGAACCACGTTAAGATGGCTGCCGAGCGCGAAATTCAAAGGCAAACAGCGCTAATGGCGCACGCAATAACCACCTCACACACCAGGAAAACTGCCCCTCACCCCAGAGCCCACTACAGACATGAGCGCCCAGCCAGGCCAGAGTGACCCCCAAGCACCCCCACAGCACAGCACCAGTACAGGGTGCAGAGAGCAGCATAACAGGGAGAAACCCCCCATATAAAGAAACACAGCCAGCATGTACTCACCCTGCAGTAGGAGAGACTACTTGCCAGTCCCTTTCAGGGACCCACTGGCTTGTTTCAGACAGACCTATCACAGAGCAGTACTGCGTAGCTGTCGGCACGGTCCACCGCATGAGTTACAGTCAGTCAGGTACTGTTCAATCTTGAGAGGACCGTGGGGGCTAAAAGCAACCCGGCCACCCCTGGAGTCATGGGGCATGTCGTGAACCGAGTCTCACGCACACAAGGCGAGGAT
Organism: Rana muscosa; assembly: GCA_029206835.1. Classification (NCBI taxonomy): domain Eukaryota; kingdom Metazoa; phylum Chordata; class Amphibia; order Anura; family Ranidae; genus Rana; species Rana muscosa. The sequence continues at coordinate 84,025,644 of CM055118.1, forward strand.
CAGCACGCTCGATGGTCGGACAGGGAAGACTATGAGGATACCAGTGTACCCAACCTGTTGCCCAGCCGACAGTTAATTGAAGGTCTCAAAAATAAATAAAATTCCCAAAGGAATAAAATTTAAAAGTAAAATCTTCCAGGAGACTGACTCCTGAGAGAGCCACGTCTTCTCCTTCTGCTAGGCAGAAAAAAAAACTGAGGCTGCTAGCTGCAGGTGGGAGGGTAATGTCCGGAGGGACCGCCCCCTGGGCGGGGATGTTCAGCTCTGGTTTGTTCTAGAATGTATGTTTCTAACATCGAACATTCTGCCTAGATCTTCTCCTGCGAGCAGGGACATATACCCACACGTTTACAGTATCCAGCTGTGTCAGTCCATGGACGATAAGAGAAAATAGGATTTTTTACTCACCGTAAATTCCTTTTCTCTGAGTCCATGGACCGACACAGCCTCTCTATTGACAAAGTGGTATTATCCGTTAATTAGGAGTGACTAGGCAGAAAACTTGTAAAAAGTGTTGCATCACACCTTTCACAGTACCGCCCAGGGGGCGGACCCTCTGGGTATATCCCCTCAGTCTGCATCTCGCAGGTCAGTTCGTCAAAAAGCAGTACAAACTTAAGAGGGGTGGGTGCTGTGTCGGTCCATGGACTCAGAGAAAAGGATTTTACGGTGAGTAAAAAATACTATTTACTCTTTCGTCCATGGACCAACACAGCCTCTCTATTGACAAAGTGGGACGTCCCAAAGCAGTGTCAGAGAAAAAACAAGGGGTGGTAAAAGCATAAAAATAAACTTCACCCCAAACACAAAACCGCACTCCTCCAACGGAGGAGTTGCAACTCTAAACAGCCGCCTGCAAAACTTTGCGGCCGAAAGAGGCATCCGAAGATGCACCTACATCAACCTTGTAGAATTTTGTGAAAGTGTGAGCGGACGACCAAGTCGCCGCTTTACATAATTGGGAAACAGACGCTTGATGTCGGAAAGCCCAAGAGGCACCTATTGCCCTGGTCGAATGCGCCATGACCGGAAAGGGGGGCGCTTGACCCCTTAAGGCGTAAGCCTGGATTACTATCTGTCGGATCCACCTAGAGATAGTGGCCGACGAGACTGCTTGGCCCTTCTTGGGACCAGCCACCGAAACAAACAGTGAGTCTGACTTCCGGAACAGGGAAGTAGCAGATAGGTATACTCTCAAAGCTCGGACAACGTCCAAGGAATGCAACGCCGACTCCTTAGGATTCGACGGATGAGGACACAAGGATGGAAGTACAATGTCTTTGTTGAGATGAAAAGCCGAAACGACTTTCGGAAGAAAGGAAGGCTGCGGCCGCAGCACCACCTTATCCTTGTGGAAAATCAAATAGGGAGCCTTGCAAGTCACCCCAGATGATGTCCTAGGAGACGAAACGCGTCGGGAGGACTCCATTGTTGACACATTCTTTGCAAAGCGCTTTTATATCAACTTAAATGTAAGTGCTTCCACTACATTAAATTTTGATTTATATACAGAGTTACGCTATGTGGCTGTTTCTTTTCTCTATTACATGATACTTACCTGCTCATATTAATTGGGATTTTCCCGGACCACTACTGCATATGAGGTTATCTGCTAAGAGGTCATCTTTCTTCTGCGGTTTCTCTCTCCATGTTGATGTTTGGCCATTTCCAGCACAGCAATTTGCAGCATACAGATTGTCCAGGTTCCATCGTGGTTCCACCACACCAAGCCCGTTTGACCCACTGAACATATGTTCCTTTGGGTTCAAACTATCTGGTAAGCTCCTTACCTATTGGTGGTGGTTCTCTTCATCTTCTTACCGTCACCTTTCCCTTCAAAGTCTTCACCCACTTTTGAATTTCACCATTGCCTTCATTTTTGAATTACTTTAGGACACTCAGTTGCACAAGTTTTCACTTGTATTTCGCATATAGACATTTTGTATATATGAGGACTTCTTACTGTTTTTACCTAATATTTGAGTGTCTTTTTTTATATTGCACCATTTTTATATACTCATTTGAGTGCGTCATGCATTCTTGTTCATTTTTTTGATTAGCGCTACACTTTTTGTTTCCACGCTTTTTACTATTTGTCTACTTGTTGTGTTAGCAGCTTATCCAGAGGGCAGCGCGGAATAATTTTGTATGCTAGCGTTGCAGGACAAGGCTGCCAGCTCAGAGACTCGTCTAACTGACGCAACGGCCACCAAAAAGACCACCTTCTGAGAAAGTGTCAACAGGGGAATATCTCTAATATTCTCAAACGGTGCCTTCTGAAGCACCGAGAGGACCAGGTTCAAGTCCCATGGAGGTAGCGGGGGACGGACCGGAGGGGCCACATGTCGAACCCCCTGCACAAATGTACTCACGAGAGAGTGAGTCGCCAGGGGTCGCTAAAAAAAAAAGATATCTGTCCCTTAAATCGTACTTAAGGCAAGCCTTTGGTCCACACCACGCTGTAAAAACAGCAGGATTCTTGAAACCAAATAAGTACGTGCATGCCATTTCATTTCCTCACACATGGAGATGTAGGCCTTCCAAGTGCGGTGACAAACCTTCCTAGAGGACGGTTTCCGAGCACTTCTCATAGTAGAGATTACTGAATCCGATAGGCCCCAGTCTCTCAGTACCTGGCTCTCAATAGCCACGCCGTTAAAGCCAGTGACCGTAAAGCAGGATGGAGTATGGGACCTTGCGATAGCAGGTCCTTCCGTAGTGGTAGGCGCCAGGGGTGGTCTGCTACCAGACGTACTAGATCGGAAGAAGCCTTAAGGGAGGGAAGGCATAGATTAGCCTATACTGACCCCACTATGCCACCAACGCGTCCATTGCGTCTGCCCATGGGTCTCTTGACCGGGCCATAAACCTCAATACCTTCCGATTGAGTCGGGAAGCCAGAAGATCTACGTCTGGTGTGCCCCATCTTTGGCAGAGGAGTTGGAACACCTCCGGGTGTAAGGACCATTCTCCCTGGTCCAGCATCTGGCGGCTCAGGTAGTCCGCCTGCCAGTTTTCCACACCCGGAATGTACACGGCCGACAGTGCCGGTACGCTCCTCTCTGCCCACTTCAGGATGCGAGCGACCTCCGATGCTGCAGCTGAGCTTCTTGTTCCTCCTTGATGATTGACATATGCCACTGCTGTGGCGTTGTCTGACTGGATCCTGACTGGACGCCCTTGCAGCCTCTGAGACCATTTGAAGAGGCACAGCCTAATCACCCGGATTTCCAGGACATTGATCGGCAGGAGGGCTTCCTCTGGGGTCCAGCGACCTTGCGCCGACTGAACACCCCAGACTCCCCCCCAACCTGTAAGGCTGGCGTCCGTCGTGATCACTATCCAGTAAACCGGAAGAAATGACTTCCCGGCCATTAGAGCCGGTGCTGTCAGCCACCATACCAGGGATCTCCTGACTAGGTGGCTCACTCGGATTTGACAATCCAGAGATAATGGGCATCTGTTCCATCTGGACAGAACTTCCTTCTGTAACACTCGAGTGTGGTATTGAGCATATGGGACCGCCTCGAAGGAGGCTACCATGAGGCCCAACACTCGCATGCAAAAACTTAGTGATGACCAATTCCTGGAAGTCAGCTGCCGTACTGCAGCCCCTCCACAGGGAGCAATACCTTTGCCTCTGAGGAATCCAGAATCAACCCCAGGTACACTAGGCGTTGAGTGGGCACCAATACTGACTTTTGCGTGTTTAGTATCCAACCACAGTCTCGAAGAGTCTGACAGGTAACAGACACGCTTACCTCTAATTCTGAGCTTGAAGGGGCCTTCAGTAGAAGGTCGTCCAAGTAGCCCATGATAGCGATACCCCGCTGTCTTAGAAGTGCCAGAATCGGAGCGAGCACCTTGGTGAACATCCTGGGTGCTGAGGCAAGGCCAAACGGGAGGGCCACAAACTGGTAGTGGTTCTTCCCGATAGCAAATCGCAGAAACCTCTGGTGTCTGGAGTATATGGGGACATGCAGGTATGCGTCCTTGATGTCCAAGGAGGCCAGAAAGTCCCCCGGATGGAGAGCCGTGACTACAGATCAAACCGACTCCATCCGAAATCTTTGTACCTTCACAAAGCAATTGAGGGCTCTGAGATCCAAGATTGGACGAACCCCCTCCTTCTTTGGCACAATGAACAGATTTGAGTAAAAACCCTGACCCCGTTCCTGTTCTGGAATAACTACCCCGCGTTCCAGTAGACCCTGGACCGCCCCATACAAGGCCTCCCGACGGGTCGATAGTAGCTGGAGATTGGAGGTGACGAATCTGTCCAGTGGACAAGAGAGAAGATCCATCTTGTAGCCTGATATTACTTTGCAAACCCACCTGTCGGAGACTAGAGCTGTCTACTGAGTCACGAATTTGCGAAGACGTCCCCCCACCCGAGAGCTGGGTGGGGGCAGACCTTCATGCGGACGCAGATTCGTCCGCAGGCTTGTTGGGTCTGCGGGACCAAGGACGCTTTTGTCCTTGGGCAGGCGCCTTGTCAGCCTGGGGTCTTTTCCCTGTTTCCCTAAAGGGACGAAAAAAACGCTTTCGTGCAGTAAAGGAGGGCCCTTGCCCTTGGCGTGGCCCCTTACCCTTGCTAGTTTGGGGAAGCAAAGTGCTTTTACCCCCTGTGGCATCCTTGATGATGTCATCCAGAGAAGCCCCAAAAAGTCTGTCGCCCTTAAAAGGCAGATCCAACAGGGCTTTCTTGGAAGTCTGGTCTGCAGACCAGCCCTTTAGCCAGATCAGGCGGCGTATTGCTACTGCATAAACCGAAGCTTTTGACAGCAGGGGAATAGTATCCATGTCTGACTCGCAGACAAACTTAAGGCCCTGGACCAACTGGTCGCCCAAAGTTATCTCATTAGGAGGAGCATCTCGCTCCTTTAACCCACCCAGGGTAGCAATTTTGCCCATTCAGTAAGTGTCTGAGACAATAGGGCCCCCGCCAATGCCGGGCGTATTGCCGAGCCTACCACTGAGTATAGGTAGCGAGCGAGTGCTTCAGCCTTCTTATCCACAGGGTCCTTGAAAACAGGAGCCCCTTCTACTGGAATAGTGGTAGCTCTATTAAGTCTGGACACCGGAGGGTCCACTATAGGGGGAGAGGTCCATTTCTTCAGTAAACTCTCCTCAAAGGGGTACCGTACCGTAAACCTCTTTGGGGCTGTAAAGACCCTCAGTGGGTTCTCCCATTCCTTGTATAAGAGTTTATCAAAATAAGACACACAAGGGAACACCTTAGCAGTGCGGGCAGGTTTACGAAACCCAAAGGGGACCGGAGTCTCTGCTGCTTCTGCAGTATTTTCCAACTTTAGCGTATCCCACACTGCAGTAATAAGGTCAGATACCAAAGCCGTCTTCCGTACTGACCTGGACTTGGAGTCATCCTCACTGTCCGAACGGTCACGGTCTGCAGTCTCTGATGCGTCAGAATCTGGGCCATGAGCCGTAGCTGGACCTGGTTCTGTCTCAGAAATATCCCCAGAAGATTGCAGGGGACGGGGGCGTTTACTACCCCCTGTATTCCCGTGTGCTGCTTCCACCCTGGCAGCAAACGCCTCTAGGATTGCCGACATAGCGTCCATAGACACCTCAGGGGCACCAGCTGCTAAATCTGGCGTTTCAGGGGAGAAGACATCTGGCTCAGATGCCATGCTGACCACACGCTGACACCCACAGGGCTCCAGGCAAGATATCAATAGGCCACCCTCCTGTGCTGCAGAGATGCTGGATCACCCAGAGGACTCACCACCCTGGACCAGTACTGCTATGTTGCCGTGTGCTGCGCCTGTGATGCTGTCCCACTGCTGCTGTGTCAGTCTGCTTCTTTTATCAGCGCTTCCTGTGTGAATTTTTCGCGCCAGTGTAATGCACCCTAGAGGCCGGAGACTCTTGCAAAATGGCCGCCAAAGCGTCTGTATGGAAGATAATGTGGGCTCTAAGAAAATGCCCGCCGAGCCGACGATAGAGGCCAAAGCAGCCATAGACCACAAAACGATGGCCGCCGAACGGCAATATATACCTACAGCGTGGATCATAACAAACATGGCCACCGATCAGTCGATAGAGGCCAGTGGGTGTGGAACTACAAAAAAATGGTGCCAAAACCACAGGAAGATGGCCGCTGGGAAGTCACTAGAGGCCGAACCGGCATGGACCACCGCAAAATGGCCGCTGACAGCATGGAGAAGGAAGCACACACAGGTAAGCAGAAATGACATTTCTTTTAAATGTTAGTTACAGACAGCCCTGCTCCAGTGGAACCCCTTAGGTGACTCCCAGCACCCAGCAACCTTTAGCTAGAAGCCCAGGGAGGAGGGAAAGGCAGGGAGAGAGGGAAGAAAGGGGCCACAACCACTTACTTGATCTCTCCAGGAATGTCCAGCCAAATCACCCAGCCGAGGCAGGGGAGTTTACTTACCTATCCTGCATGCATCATGCTGGAAGACATTCCAAACAGATCATCGTCCGCGCACGGAAGGTGACTGTTGGCCAGGCATGCTGTGATTGGACCCAAGGGGACGATCATATGTATGCCCTGAAGCGTGACGCTCACCGGACAGGCTGCGACTCGGCCGTAAGGTCAGCTGAGCGGTCCGATCCAAGCCTTGGAGCGTAAGCTCACCGGCCAGGCTGATGCGACTCGGCCGTAAGGTCAGCCGAAGCTGAGCGGTCCGATGCAGGCCCTGGAGCGTAGGCTCACCGGCCACCCGTGGAGTGACGGGCATGTCGTGGAAAACCCAGCGCGTAGCTAGGGTCGGCACACGCTCAATGACCAAAACTGGGGAGACTACAAGAATCGAGGATCCAGCCTGTCACCCAGTCGGCAGTTGATCGAAGATCGCAGGAAACAAAAAAATGTAGCAAAAAAAAATATATATATATATTTTTCCCCCGGACCAATGGGCCCGAAGGGAGCCATGTCCTATTCCTTGCTAGACAGAAAAAAACTGATCTGCGAGATGCAGACTGAGGGGATATACCCAGAGGGTTCGCCCCCTGGGCGGTACTGTGGAAGGTGTGATGCAACACTTTTTACAAGTTTTCTGCCTAGTCACTCCTAATTAACGGATAATACCACTTTGTCAATAGAGAGGCTGTCGGTCCATGGACGAAAGAGTAATACAGATTTATTACTTGTAAACAAAAAAAGTGTCAGAAAAGGCCTGGTCTTAAAGTGTTTTTTAAATAGTTAACCCACCCAAAGATTATATTTTGGTTACATGTAGCAGGTCATCCATTGGCTTATTATAGTGCCTAAAGTCCTTAAAAAATCATTGCATCCAAAAAAGATATTTCAATTACAGATGACAGGTCACCTATTGGCTTCTAACACCTCTTAGGTTAGTTCTCTTCGTCAGTCCCTACAACTTTTGCTGAACACCTCTGGTGTTTAGGGTATTGGGTGAGAGTCGCCTGGTGAATTATTCGTAAAATATAATAAGTGAAAGATCCAACTGGGAGAGTGGAACACTTTCATAATGACTGCAGCAGGTGTGTGGACCAAGAAACTCAAAAGCGGAGATCTCACCATCAGTCTCCAAGAGATACAAAAAAACTGTTACAGATGGACTGACAAATTATTGAAATTAAAAGACATGTTTGCTGGCAATGGCAAGCACATTAAATTTCACATTTAATCAAAAGATGTTGGATATGCATGATAAAATTGCCAACAAAAAGATTCCACAGTATGAGCAGTGAATTGTCTTACGTGAATTTTCCCTTTGACGAAGGTTGTTATGTCATCTTCATTTTCAAAGATAGAAAGAGTTTGAAGCAGATTATTTTCCAACCATTCCCAGTGTCCAGTGATCTCTTTACGTGATGACCCTGAAGAAAGATATAGGTTAGGACCCACCAAAATAACATCAAATGGCCATCATCTTCTGCTTCAAATATTTGGAAAGGCCCATTATTGAAATGTGTAATGATTGCAATTTTATATAAACACATACTATATAAATATTACTTTCAACTAGATATAAAAAGGGTGGAGATGTTTGAGCCCAGGAAAAAATATTTCTTGTTCATACATCACGGGACACAGAGCAGCATAGTCATTACTATGTGGGTTATATAGAATTACCTTCAGGTGCTGGCACTGGCAACTTCCAAAACAGGAAGTACCCTCCCCTATATAAGCCCCTCCCATCCGGGAGTACCTCAGTTTTTTGCCAGTGTCTAAGGTGTTGGCCAAGGTTAACATGTATTCATCTGGGCTTGTGTACAGGTTCTCTGGGCCTTAGCAAGCTATTCCGGATCCGACCAAAAAAAGCTTCATAGCTAAACGGTCGGTACCCGGGCCTTGCAGAGAAGAGCAGGGTTTTGCCTGTAATGCCTCTCTTAGGAGGGCTGGACCCTGGGATCCAGAGCTCTGGTCATACCCAAAACCAAGAGGCTATCTGTGCAGGGTGCTATACAGGTCCAGGGGAGTGGAATCCTTGGGAACCCGGTCCCTGAAGGTCTAGTACAATGCCTGCCGTGAGAGGTGAAGTTTGGGCTTCTGTGGACCAAACAAAGTCCTGCGGCGGGGAAAAGGTAAGTGGGGGCCCCTCAGGAACTTGGTTCTATTGAGGGGACCCCCAAGCCTAATATGTCTTTCTGCCTGTTACCTAAAGGGTATTCCCGCTAATAGCTGTATATGCCTAAGAAATCCTAGAAATGTTTTTTCATAAGGGAAATTTTAAAAAAACTGTAAACCTGGAAATGTTTTTTCATAAAGGAGGTTTTAAAAAAAAAAAAAAAAAGACAAAGGTGCGGTACCTGTGTTTGTCCACTAGAGGCCGCTGTGGAACGTCTTTTTTCTTGGGACTATTCCTTCCATGGTGAAAGTCCAGGCAGATGAGTGAGCTCTCTATCAGGGAAGCTGCATTCCTCTGTCATGCTGCCAAGTAGTTTCCTTCCATCCCTGAGTCCTGGTGAAACAGGGACCCTGGCTCCTCTCCCTACATGGCGCCAAGAGCGCACACGTGCACGCGCGCGTGCGCGCGCACACATGCTTTCCTTTTATAAGGTTTAGCTTCAAAAAAGGGGGCGGAGCCTGGCGGATGACGCGCTCTGTGCGCCCAGCGCTTCTGCGCATGTGCGGGCGTCCCAGCAAGATAAAAGGACTCAGTCCACGCTGCTTGCTATGGACACAGAGCATGAAAAGGAGCTGGTAGCATGGTATAGGGGCTTACAGCGGGCGGTTGATACAGGCATCCCCAGAAAGACGCATTAGTAGACACCCACTGATTTACATAGCAGCAAATTGCATTAGACTATTTCAGTAAGGGGTGTATTGCGGCTGGAATACCTCAGCTTTGAACTAAGGAATATGCCGCCTAAAAAACTCCGAGATATACCTCTCAGGAAGTGTAGGGGGTCTCCATCGGGCTCTGAGGATCTGGAGCAGTCATCTGCACCCTCCTCCCCTGAGAAATCAGAGGTTAATACCCATAAGGAACCCCCGGGAGTGCCAGGTACTGCGGCTGTCCTCAGTCCACCTGCTCCTGCATATATAACAGAGGAGGTTTTTTCCTCAACTCTGGAGGGATTGGAGCAGAGATTGGCTGCATTGATCGCTTCTTCTCTACAGGAAAGAAAGCGCGCCAGATCTCCATCACCTCCATTAGAGTGCCTGTTGGCAGAGCAACAGTCCCAGGAAGGGACCGACCTACCTGAAGGGGATCAGGAGGAGGTTAGCTCTGTTTTTGAGGAATCGACAGTAGATGAACCATTTTCAGCATCACAGACTGAAAGATTGTGGGTCCAGACCCTAACTGACATGGTTCGATCTGCATTTAAAATGCCTCTTGTTGAACCATCAACTACTGCTGTCTCCTCATTGGGGTCGCTAAAAGCTCCCCAGGTTAATTGCTCCTTTCCAATACATCCATTATTGGAAGGACTTATATACCAGGACTGGGAACATCCTGATAAACGATTTGTTCCGCCTAAAAGGTTTCCGGTGATCTATCCCATGGAGGGAAAGTTCACCCAGAGATGGAATGTTCCTACGGTGGATGCAGCCATCTCTTCTGTGAACAAATCACTGACATGTCCAGTAGATAATGTTCAAATGTTCAAAGATCCAGTGGATAAAAAATTGGAATCTTTATTAAAATCTGCTTTTTCCACAGCAGGGGCTGTTACACAGCCAGCAGTGGCAGCTATTGGGGTCTGCCAAGCTTTAAAGGATCAAATGAAAATGGTCCTGAGGGATTTGCCAGACCAGCAGGCCCAGGCTCTGGCTGATCTGCCTAGAGCATTATGCTTTGCGGTTGACGCCATCAAGGATTCTATCCATCAGGCCTCCCGCCTCACGCTGTCTTTGGTACATATGCGTAGGCTTCTGTGGCTCAAAAACTGGTCTGCTGAAGCTCCCTGTAAGAAGCTCTTAGTTAGCTTCCCATTTCATGGGGAACGCCTTTTTGGCGAAGACCTGGATAAGTATATCCAGAAGATTTCCAGTGGTAAAAGTACTCTCTTACCGAGTAAAAAGAGGTCTAGGGGTCCATCTTTTAAGAGGACTACCTCTCCTATCCCTGCGACGTCTGCTACTAAGCAGTTCCGACGGCCTCCTCGGTCAAACTCAGGAGGTAAAAATCAGGGACAGCCACAGGGTAATAAAAAGCCCTGGATCCGAAGAGGTACTAAACCAGCCTCCAAGTCAAGCCTATGAAGGGCTGCCCCCACTCAAACGGGTGGGGGGAAGACTTCAGTTGTTCGCAGAGACCTGGCGGGAGACGATCAAAGACAGATGGGTGCTCTCCGCAGTAACTCTGGGATACAAGTTGGAGTTAAAAGAGTCTCCTCCGTCCCATTTTATGTGGTCAGGCATGCCAAGAGACCCTCTGAAAAGAGGGTCTCTCCTATTGGCGTTAGAACAACTATTGCTCCAAGGAGTAATTATGGAGGTTCCTATGGAAGAGTGGGGGTTGGGTTTCTACTCAAACCTTTTCACAGTCCCGAAGCCAAACGGGGACATAAGACCCATATTGGACCTAAAGAGTCTAAACAAATTTCTAAACGTCCGGTCTTTCCGGATGGAGTCGATCCGATCGGTCACCGCTGCCCTACAAGGGGAGGAATGGTTAGCCTCGATCGACATCAAAGATGCTTACTTGCATGTTCCCATCTTTCCAGGTCATCAAAAATTCCTACGCTTTGCAGTAGAAGGGCGCCATTTTCAGTTCAGAGCCTTACCATTCGGTCTGGCCACAGCACCACGAGTGTTCACAAAAATTCTGGCCCCACTGTTGGCCGATCTAAGAACACGGGGTGTAACGATAATGGCATACCTAGACGACCTGTTGTTGATGGACCACTCAGTTGCCAAGCTAGAAGTGGTAATTGTCGATACAATCAAGTATCTAGAATCTCACGGTTGGGTCATCAACCTGGACAAGTCAGCCCTACAGCCAGTGAAAAACCTGGTATATCTAGGGCTACGGCTGGATTCAGACCAGAGGAAGATTTTCTTACCTCTAGACAAGGTATCCTCTTTGAGGGCCTTGGTCCGTCTGCTTTGTGCAAAAAGACAGCCGTCCATACGCCTGTGCATGAGGCTGCTAGGAAAGATGGTAGCATCATTCGAAGCTGTGCCATACGCCCAATTCCACTCAAGGAATTTACAAAGGGCCATATTGTCAGCCTGGAACGGAAAAGTTCAGGCTCTAGACTTCCCGATGGCTTTGTCCCCTTCCGTTCGGAAGAGTCTCTGCTGGTGGTTGATCCCCCAGAATCTCCAGAAGGGAAAACCCTTCAGCCCGATATCTTGGAAGGTGGTCACTACAGATGCCAGCCTTATAGGCTGGGGGGCAGTACTGGAGCAATGGTCTCTCCAGGGCAGATGGTCAAATGTAGTAAAAACCCTGCCCATCAATCTCTTAGAGATACGAGCAGCCCGGTACGCTCTAGTAGCCTGGACATCCAGACTCCAAGGGTCCCCTGTCAGAATTCAATCAGACAATGCCACAGCAGTGGCATATATCAATCATCAGGGAGGCACCAGGAGTCGTGCAGCCCAGAGGGAAGTAAGTCACATCCTGGAATGGGCAGAAAAGCATGTCCCATGTATATCAGCTGTCTTCATTCCAGGGGTGGAGAATTGGAAGGCGGACTTTCTGAGTCGCCAACAGTTATGCCCAGGGGAATGGTCCCTTCATCCCGAGGTCTTCCGAGCAATATGTCAGCGGTGGGGAACACCGGATGTAGATCTGCTAGCATCCAGATTCAACGCAAAGGTGGACAGATTTGTCTCCCGGACAAGGGATCCCCTCGCTTGCGGCTCGGATGCTCTGGTGTTCCCTTGGGATCAGTTCAGACTGATATATGCATTCCCTCCGCTACAATTGTTGCCTCGACTCCTTCGCAGAGTCAGGTTGGAGAAGAAGCCGGTGATCCTGGTGGCTCCAGCGTGGCCCCGAAGGGCCTGGTACGCGGAGATCATCAAAATGTCTGTGGGGAGTCCTTGGACCCTTCCACGTCGTCCGGACCTGCTTTCGCAAGGACCGATATACCACGCTTCCTTACTAACTCTAAGTTTAACGGCCTGGCTATTGAATCCCACATCCTAAAGAAGAGAGGTCTCTCTAACTCTGTGGTATCAACTATAATCAATGCCAGGAAGCCTGTATCCAGGCAGATCTACTATAGAGTTTGGAAGGCGTACATCACTTGGTGCGAGGCCAGAAAATGGCATCCACGTAAGTACGTTATAGGCAGAATTCTGGACTTCCTGCAGTGGGCTGTAGACAGGAAGTTTGCCTTAAGTACTATCAAGGGCCAGGTTTCGGCCTTGTCAATACTATTTCAAAGGCCCCTGGCTATGCATTCACTTGTCAAATCCTTTATGCAAGGTGTGACTCGTATTATTCCACCGATTAAGGCTCCCATATGCCCATGGGATCTATATTTGGTTCTGTCGGTTCTGCAGAAGCAGCCATTTGAACCTTTGCGGCACATTTCCTTGGTTCTACTCACCAGGAAATTGATATTTTTAGTAGCCATATGCTCGGCTAGAAGAGTGTCGGAATTAGCCGCCATGTCCTGTAAAGAGCCATATCTGGTTATCCATAAGGACAGAGTAGTATTACGTCCTCACCCAGCCTTTCTTCCTAAGGTGGTATCGAGGTTTCACTTGAACCAGGATGTGGTTCTTCCTTCTTTTTTCCCCAAACCAAGCTCGGTAGAGGAAAAGTTATTGCATTCTTTGGATGTAGTAAGAGCAGTTAAAGCTTATCTAAAAGCCACTGCTCAGATTCGTAGAACGGATTCTTTGTTTGTTCTGCCGGAAGGCCCCAGAAAGGGTCAGGCAGCATCAAAATCTACTTTAGCCAAGTGGATTCGACAGGTCATAATACAAGCCTATGGCTTGAGAAGTAGACCGCCTCCGTTCAAAGTTAGGGCGCACTCCACGAGAGCAGTTGGAACTTCATGGGCAGTGCATCACCAGGCCTCCCTGGCGCAAATTTTTAAGGCCGCAACATGGTCTTCAGTACACACGTTTACTAGGTTCTACCAGGTGGACGTTAGAAGTCAGGAGGATGTCGCCTTTGGGCGCAGTGTGTTGCAGGCCGCAAAAGATCCTCATGCCTGATGGCGCCCAGCTTATGTATGGTGTATCCCCCCCCTCATGTGGCATTGCTTTGGGACGTCCCACATAGTAATGACTATGCTGCTCTGTGTCCCGTGATGTATGAACAAGAAAGTAGGATTTTTAAAACAGCTTACCTGTAAAATCCTTTTCTTGGAGTACATCACGGGACACAGAGCTCCCACCCCTCTTTTGGGGACACGTATTGCTTTGCTACAAAACTGAGGTACTCCCGGATGGGAGGGGCTTATATAGGGGAGGGTACTTCCTGTTTTGGAAGTTGCCAGTGCCAGCACCTGAAGGTAATTCTATATAACCCACATAGTAATGACTATGCTGCTCTGTGTCCCGTGATGTACTCCAAGAAAAGGATTTTACAGGTAAGCTGTTTTAAAAATCCTACTATTCACATTCTCTCAAACCATGACTGATTGGCTAAGCGCCAGAAGTTCTAGACCTTGAAAGCCGTAAGTACTTTACACAAATACTGTGGGTGGATGGGGCCATGTTTACAACCCTGATTACAAAAAAGTTGGGACGGTGTGCAAAAGCGACACAAAAACAGAATGCAATGATTTGTAAATCTCATAAACCTGTATTTTATTCACAATAGGAAAAATATCAAGTGTTTAAACTGAGAAAACGTAAGAAAAAAAAAAAAAAGGTAATTTTAAAATGAATGGCAGCAACACGTCTCATAAAAGTTGGGACAGGACCATGTTTACCAGTGTAGCATCCCCTCTTCTTTTAACAACAATCTGTAAATGTCTGAGAATTGAGGAGACCAATTGCTGGAGTTTGGGGAGAGGAATGGTTTCCAATTCTTGCCCGACAGTCCTGGATCTTCTTTGTTGTATTTTTCATTTCAAGATGCGACAAATATTTTGAATTGGTGAAAGGTCTGGACTGCAGACAGGCCATTTAAGCATCCAGACTTTTTTACTACGAAGCCACGCTGTTATCATCGAAGCAGTATGTGGTTTAGCATTGTCCTGCTGAAATATGCAAGGCCTCCCCTGAAAAAGACTTCTTTATGGGAGCATATGCTGCGCTAAAACCTGGATATATCTTTTAGCATTGATGGTGCCTGCCCATTCCACAGGAATTAATGCTCCCCCATACCATTAGAGATGCAGGCTTTTGAACTGAGTGCTGATAACAAGCCGGAAGATCCCTCTCCTCTTTATTCCAAAGGACTCTGCGCTTATGGTTGCCAAAAAAGAATGTCAAATTGCGATTCGTTTGACCACAGAACAGTTTTCCACTTTGCAACAGACCATTTCAAATGAGCTGTGCCCCAGAGAAGAAGGCGTTTCTGTTTTTCATGTTCAGATATGGCTTTTTCTTTGCATGATAGAGCTTTGACCCTCATTTTTGGATGGCACGGCAAACGGTGTTCAGACAGTGATTTTTGGTAATATTCCTGAGTCCATGGAGTTATGTGTATCACAGAATCATGCCTGTTTTTAATGCAGTGCCGTCTGATCAAAGATCACAGGCATTCATGCATTATGACCTTGTCCCATGTGCACAGAGATTTCTCCAGAGTCTCTGAATCTTTTGATAATATTATGTACTGTAGACAATGATAAATTTAAAGCAGAGTTCCACCCAAAAGTTTAACTTCCGCTCATTGTACTCCTCCCCCCCTCAGGTGCCACATTTGGCACCTTTCGGGGGGATGGGGAACAGCATACCTGTCTTTGACAGGTATGCTTTCCTTACTTCAGGGAGCCTCAGCCGTGGGTATTGACGTCACAGCTGGGGCTTCCTCCTCCTCCCCGTCGACGGGCCAGTAGGAAAGAGGAGCGGAGCCTCGCGCATGCGCAGTAGGGTTCCTAGCGTGAAGCCGAAAGGCTACACTGCCAGGTTCCCTTACTCGCAATGGAGGCAGCATGCACCCGACAGCTGATGAAAACATCAGCTGCTGTGCCGACATCGCTGGACTCCGGGACAGGTAAGTATCCGATTATTAAAAGTCAGCAGCTGCAGTATGCGCAGCTGCTGGCTTTTAATTTTTGCAGCGGTGGGTGGACCTCCGCTTTAAAGTCTTATGTTTTTTTTATGTTGGGGAACATTATACTGCAATTGTTTGAGAATCCTTAGATGCAGCTTTTCAACGATTGGTGAAGCTCTGCCCATTTTTACTTCTCAGACACTGACTCTCTAAGATGCCCTTTTTATATCCAATCAGGTTACTGACTTGCCAATTAACTTAATTCGGTGCAAAATGTTCTTCCAGCTCTTCCTCGTTAGTACCGCTTATTTGCTAGCATTTTGCTGCCCTGTCCCAACTTGTTTGAGACATGTTGCTGGAATCAATTTCAAAATTACTTTATTTGTTTTTCTTAAAGATTTTACATTTTCTCAGTTTAAACATTTCATGTTTTCTATTTTCTACTGTGAATAAAATATGGGTTGATGAGATTTCCAAATCATTGTATTCTGTTTTCATTCAGATTTTACACAGTGTCTAAACTTGTTTTGAAATTGGGGTTGTACTAGATGTGCACATGATCTGTTAGTAATACATTCTGCCCAGGATTCAAAAAGGAAAAGTAGCAAATGATTCAAGTGGTTTTAAACTGATGCTTATACTTGGGGGTATGTTTATAAAGCACTGAATGTGATTTTCACCAAACATTCGCTTGTGGTGAATTAGTCACGGTCATTTATACCTCATGCAACCAGGAAGTTTCACCTGTGGTGAATGTTTGGATAAAGTCTGACTAAACTGCTTTATAATTATACCAATAACGAAATACCCATTTTCTTGACATCTGTACTTTTAGTGACTAGAGAAATAAACTACTGTAGAAGCATATTTACAAAGTAATGTATTTTAATGCATAACTAACAAATATTTTTTTGGTATATGTGTTTAGTATTTCATCTATTCACCAACTCTTAATGAATTATTAAATATTTCCAAATCCAATATTTCATTACTGAATTGCACATTTCCCAAAATGTCAACAGAAAAAGCTGATTAAATATTCAGGATCCTCCCAGCCCTTACTGCACCTCCAAAGACTTTGTGTTAAAAAGAAATCTCTCTGCTCCTCACACTTTCCAACACTTGCAAACAAGTCTAGGTAGTGTCTGGTGTTCCACTGTTTTGAACTAGTGCTGTATGAGTTCCTTTATAGCTGAATGGACAAAATGTAGTCACACATGCAATGTAAGTGGGAAAAGTGTCACAATATTGCTTATGGCGGTAAAAATATATTACTACACCGAGAAGCCAAAATCAGCTGGAACAATTTTATTGAAACCAAAGTGGCATGTAATTATCTTTATGCAATAGGAATGTCAATAACTTATGAGTCATTTGTCAGTCATACCACAAACTTCCAAAAGTGTGCGATAGCTGTTCTCAAATTATACGTGATGAGATCACCCTTTTCATAATATATGGATATGTATAAAAGAGAACCTGTCAGGTACATACTGCAGAGCAGTCTTTTTACCATGAAGGATTACTTGAGATAGTTTTAAAGGTTAAGTTTACCTTTGGAACATGTAACAGGTTCCACTCATTTTTAGGATGGAACATGTAACATGTTCCAGCTCCTGCATCCTCTCCCGGTGACAGCGGGCAGGGGATCCTCTCCCCGCACCTGCTGTCACAATTTAAAAACAGAGCAGCCATGTAAGTGCGGCGGCAGTGTTCTAGGAATTAATGAACTAAAAGGACCGTCATCCACCGTAGCTGATGGCTGGTAGTTTTCAATGAGCTGCAAGGGCGCTGGTGAGTGCTCAAATAGTACATTAAGGCTGGGTTCACACTGATGCGACTTGGATGCAGGTTTCCCTGCATCCAATTCGCATTGCAGGAGAGTGTGCCAGGCTCTCAATGGAGGCGGTTAACACTCCGGGGCGGTCGCGGTCCGCATTGGAAAAGGGTCCTGTGCGTCTTTTGTTCCGTTTCAGGTGTAAATCCAGGCAAAAAATAAAATAAAAAAATCGGGCATGATTCGCACCTAAATCAGTGAACAGGGACGCACCAGAACCCCTGCTGTGACCCGCGGCCGCATCAATGTGAACACATCGTATGTCTTCCTGCAATTCAGTAACTGCCTGCCCAAATCGGAGGTACGGGCAGACAGTGTACCGAGAGTCTACAGAATACTGAAATTGCACCTGCGATCTGCTGATCATGGCTGCAATGCTTTACAGGCTCCAGTGTAAAAAAAAAAAAAAAAAAAAATGCATTTTTTTTTTTTTTTTTACCTGCAAAAAGATTTTTGATTTACTTTGTATTTATTATTTTAAGGGGAACTTATCCGGAGAGCACGGAGAAGAGGCCAGAGGGCACGGAGAAGTCGGAAGAGACTCCCGAAGTCGGAAGAGACCCCTTGGAGCTGCCTAATAAATTACTTTAAAAACCTGTGTAGTGTGTTTTATTTTTGACACTTTTTATTCCAGGTGAATGGGTAGGGGTACGATGTACCCCATACTCATTCACATAGGGTGTGAATGGGGGCACCCATATTCCGATAAGCCACAGACCCCGACAACCAACGGCAAGGGTTGTCAGGAAGGGGCCCTTGTCCTCATCAACATGGGGGCAAGGTGCTTTGGGGTGGTGGGGCGCAGGGCCCCCCTGCCCCAAAGCACCCACCCCACATGTTGAGGGCATGCGGCCTGGTATGGTTCAGGAGGGGGGGGCGTTCGCTTGTCCCCACCCCTTTCCTGATCTGCCGGGCTGCGTGCTCGGATAAGGGTCTGGTATGGATCTTGGGGAGACCCCCACGCCATTTTTTTGGGTCTGGTATCGTCTTGGGGGGGAAACTTCATGCAAATATTTTTTTAACATTTTGGCGGGATTTCCCCTTTAAGATTCTCAGCACATAAGTTGTGCCGCAAGTCGGATCATCTTGATCCGACTTCTGGTGCGGCTTTGTTTCAAATCAATAGACTCCCATAGGGAACCATTGATTTTGAATAGAGACAGAAACGCCGGACGAGGCTTAACACAGCGTTAAGCCTCGTTAAATCACATTTAACACCTTTTGCAGGCGTCTGACATTTTTACAGCTCTAGCGCTGGTCCTGTTTTTTTTTTGCAGGTTATAAAACGGCTATGCCATTTACAGCTCAAAAACGTCATGGTGGGCATGAGGTCGTAGGCCAACATGGAGAGGCGTTTTTAGGCTGCAAAAAACGCTCATAAAAGCAGCTGTAAAAACGTCCGTAGGCATTACCGTCATAAAATGAAACAAATGACAAGAATGGCCAGAAAAGAACACAGACAATGAAAACTGTAGTGACCACTTACTGTACATTGGTGGTCAGTGTAGAAATTACCCCTTACGTTGGTGGTTAGTGTAGAGGTGACCCATATACTGTATATAGGAGGTCAGTGTGCCTACAAAATCGGTGGTCAGTGTAGAAGAACCCCTTTACGTTGGTGGCCAGTGTAGAAGAACCCCTTTACGTTGGTGGCCAGTGTAAAAGGGACCCTTACGTTGGTGGCCAGTGTAAAAGGGACCCTTACATTGGTGGCCAGTGTAAAAGGGACCCTTACATTGGTGGCCAGTGTAAAAGGGACCCTTACATTGGTGGCCAGTGTAAAA
The DNA here is from genome assembly GCA_029206835.1 of Rana muscosa. Lineage (NCBI taxonomy): Eukaryota > Metazoa > Chordata > Amphibia > Anura > Ranidae > Rana > Rana muscosa. The sequence goes on from CM055118.1 coordinate 84,044,804, forward strand.
GGGACCCTTACATTGGTGGCCAGTGTAAAAGGGACCCTTACATTGGTGGCCAGTGTAAAAGGGACCCTTACATTGGTGGCCAGTGTAAAAGGGACCCTTACATTGGTGGCCAGTGTAAAAGGGACCCTTACATTGGTGGCCAGTGTAAAAGGGACCCTTACATTGGTGGCCAGTGTAAAAGGGACCCTTACATTGGTGGCCAGTGTAAAAGGGACCCTTACATTGGTGGCCAGTGTAAAAGGGACCCTTACATTGGTGGCCAGTGTAAAAGGGACCCTTACATTGGTGGCCAGTGTAAAAGGGACCCTTACATTGGTGGCCAGTGTAAAAGGGACCCTTACACTGGTGGCCAGTGTAGAAGTGACCCTTACACTGGTGGCCAGTAAAGGCAGTGGATCAATATGCCACTGCTCTCTTCTCAAGTAACCACTTGAGGAACCTCTAAGGAAACCCAGGGTTCTACGGAGCCCAATTTGAGGAGGCTGCGGTAAAGCATAGTATACTGAAAATTTTAATGTAGAATAATCAGTCTATGAATGATTATTCTACTTAAAATACTGTGTCCAGAAATGGACTCAGTATTCTAAATAGGTTCTAACTAAAGATCTAAATTAAGTACCTTTAGTTAGAGCTCATTTAGTATACTGTGTCCACTTCTGAAGACCTCACTTACAAAATGATAATAAGACAGAGCAAGTCCAGAGATGGGTAATAAAAATGGTGAGGGGTCTGAGGGATAAAACATATCAGGAGAGACTACAGAAACCTAAAGCTGAACTCCAGGTATGTATTTTTTGCATAGTTACAGTGTTCCAGCTTGGACCACTGTTAGTATGCATATCTAATACCTGGCCAAACTCCATAGTGAACACAGGAGGTCACCTGAATGGGCGCCATTCTGAAAGCGCCTTTTTCTCAATTATTACAAGCAATTCTCTGATTGAATGATGTGGAGATCATGAGGTCACCACCCTGCACTTCCACCTTATCCAATCACAGAACACTTGGCATGCAAAAAAAATTCTGAATGGCGCCCATGTCAAGCGAGCCCTTGTGGTTACTATGCAGCAGGCTCAGAACGGGACACAGAAGACAGTGAGCATCACTAGAGATAGAGATTCCCCAGTCCGTTTCTCAGCAGCCTCAGCTGCACTGAACATGAATGGACAGGAGACAGCGGCTCCTTTCTCCATTCATAAACACAGTTTACGATGCTCAGTTATGAATGGACAGAGTGATCACTGACTGTTAATTCAGAAAAGGAAGGAGCCGATAAATTACACCGGGGGGGGGGGGGGATGGGGGGACCGGAGAAAAGGATTGGGGGGGGGACCAGAGGAGCCCACAGAGGAGGACACAAAGGGAAGCTGGAGGAGGATACAGAGGACACTCAGGGATGATCAGTGCGGCGGTGGGGGAAGTTATAATCACTGATATCCCTGTGTGGCTTTTAATAAAGCAGCTGAAAGCCGTGGAGGAGAAAGGAGGAGAAGCAGCCGTCAGCTGCTTTATTGAAAGCCACACAGGGAGATCGGTGCTTATAACTTCCCATGCCACCGCACTGATCATCGCCTGAGTATCCAGGTTTTGGACTAGGCATCGGGAGCATTTGCAGGAGTGTGGGTTTAGTAACACTTTAAAGTGATTGTAAAGTCTTGTTTCTTTTTTTCAATAAAAATAACAAACATACTTATTTATCTGCTCTGTTGCAGTGGATTTTCACAGAGCAGCCCAGATCCTCCTCTTCTTGAGTCCCTCTTATGTGCTCCTGGCTCCTCCCTCCAGTTCAGTGCCCCCACTGCACCCGAGCCGAGCTGCAGCTCCATGTGTCCATTCAGACAAGGAGCTGCGGTTCGGCCTTGCAATCCTCTCTCCTTATTGGCTGACTTTTATTGACACCAGCGGGAGCCAATGGCATTGCTGCTGTGTCTCAGCCAATCAGGAGAGCGAGTTCCAGAGGGCCGAGACACTCGTGGACATCGCTGAACAAAGATGGGGCTCAGTTAAGTGTAGTTTTGGATAGAGTGGAGAGGGATTAGAATGCTTGTCAGTTTTTATTGCTGTCTGTGCTCCCGTTAGGGAGTTTAACCCTCTCTATTTGTCCTGTTTAGCATTACCATTGAGAGTGAAAGTAAAAGAAAATCCCAAATTGTGTGTTGTCCCCAGAAAAGTACTAGAGGGGAAATCTTCCAATAGGGACACTAGTTCTGGTGGCCTGGGGGTCCCCAAGGAATTCTCCTAATTTTCAAGAATTTCTTCTCACTTTCTGTTTGGCTATGGGACAGGAAGCAAAGGGAAATCTCTGCAATGGGACACAGATGCCCTATCCAAAAAATAAAATAAAAAAATGTTTTGCCTATAGCTTTAAAGCAAACCTGTTATGAGCCTAATGCAGCAGCCCTTATTTTATGAGTGCACAGTGCCTAATGCACTGAACACACAGCTGTCAATCTGTTTCCAGTTTCAATTGTTTTAAAAAGGGAATCTGTCATTAAAGTGATTGTAAAGGTTTAAAAAAAAAAAAAAACAACAACAAACATGTCATACTTACCTCCGCTGTGCAGCTCGTTTTGCACAGAGTGGCCCTGAACCTAGTCTTCTGGGGTCCCTGGGCGGCTGTCTCGGCTCCTCCCCGCATCAGCTAACCCCCTCTGGGAAGCGCCTTACCAAGGGGGTAACCTTGCGGGCACGCTCCCGAGTCCAGCATTTGCGTCCATAGACACGAATGCCGGACTCGGCACCGCCCCCCGGCACCTGTGTCATTGGATTTGATTGACAGCAGCGGGAGTCAATGGCTGCACTGCTATCAATCTATCAAATGAAGAGCCCAGAAGACAAAGCCGAGATCAAGCGCAATCTCAACGCGGGACTTTCGAGGGCTCTGGTAAGTAAACAGGGGGGTCCAGTAATTATCGGGGGCCAGTAATAAACAGGAAGGTTTACAACCCCTTTAAGCTAAATACCTGTCTGCTAGAAGCTGCTATTGTCTAGTTTACAAGCTATATACTAGTTCCTAGGCAGTGGACAGTGGATAGGCAGTTCCCTGCTTGCATGTCATTTAGGACAATACCAGTCAGCTATTGCTGACAGGTTTCCTTTTTTTTTTTGTATAATCTTTATTTATGGAAGACAGGACAATACAGCTCTGATTACAGTATCCATAGGTAGAAAAAAAAAACATCAAGTAATGTGCCAGTCCTTCCTTTTTTTTTTTTGTTATTCCACAACAGACAGGTACAAAAACATAAATGACATAAATTACATAGTTTCACAAGAAAGAAACGGTTAAATCAGTCGTTAGCATACGAAATGCAAGAAAAGAAAAGAAGAAGAAGAAGAAGAAGAAAAAAAAAAAAAAAAAAAAAAAGGGGGGGGAAAGGGTTCAAGTGACACATTAGCGGCGAGGACTACAACCTCACAATGAGCGAGCAGAGTCCCCAATCGCCAAATAGCAAAATACAAGACAAAATTCATCTCCGAAGAGATGTTAGCAAACATGTGGCTAGGCCGACCAGCTCCCCGGACCAATAGCGCAGAGAATCACAGATCTTGGAGGGAGGATCAGGCGGGCGCGCACAGGGGGAGGGGGGCAGCAATGCACCTCCAACTAACCTCCCCCCGACACGCTGCCCCGCCCGGATCCTCCCAACTCGAGGCCCCCACACCATGGTGACACAAAAGTGTCGATCCCCCGAACTGTCCAGGGGAATCCGCGATATCAGAGCGCCCTAGCCCGGCAAGCCAGCCGGCCTTCCAGCCCCGCACCTGTCACCTAATGCTACTAACAAACTGTTGTTAAAGACTGAAACCACAGTAAACCAAAAAAAAAAAAAAAAAAAAAAAATTTTCAAATAAAAAGGGGGGGATACAAACTAGGAAAGGAAAAATAGCAAGATAGAGTATAGCATACCTGGAGTCTTACGTCCAGCTCCGCCCCCGCCCCGGGCCCCGCCAGCCCTTAGCACATATTATGTACCTAGAAGAAAGAAAAAAGAAGAGGACCACTCGTCCCAGCTCCCACTACCGGCTGGGCATCCATGTGACTTTTCTAGTGCGCTTCAGCCCACTGCTCCCACCTGAGAACCCCGAGACCGCCCTTTGAGGGATGGCTCCGCGAGCTCTAACAGGGCCACATCCAAGCTAGAGGACACGTGGCCAGGATCCAGGACATATGCGTCCCAGGTCAACCAAGTTGCAGTGAAGCTATCTCGAGTACCCCTGCAGGTGGCAATCCAATCCTCCGCCTCCCTGATGTCTCCCACCTTACAACGCCATTCCTCCCTGCCTGGAATTTGCTGACGCCTCCAGTATATGGGAAGCAATCGTTTAGCTGCATTCAATAAGTGAGGCAGCACACTTTTCTTGTATCGGCTCATTGGCATGGGAGGAACGTGCAGCAGGAAGTGAACCGGGGAGAGAGGGATGTCCGTACCCGTTATATCTTTGATCTGGGTCCCTATGTCCTCCCAGTAGGGCCTAATCACCGGGCAGTCCCACCAGATGTGCAGAAGGGTGCCCCTGTGACCACAACCTCTCCAGCATCGATCCGACATGGATGGGTAAATCCTGGCTAGATCCGCCGGTACACGGTACCAGCGTAGCAATATTTTGAAATTTGTTTCCTGTGTCCTGGAGTCAATAGAACTAGACCGAGTAAGTTGGTAAAGAGAAGACAGTTGGCTAGGTGTAAAGACCGTCTCCAGGTCTTTTTCCCAGGCCCCAATGTATGCTGGCTTCACTACTGAGGCAGTGGAGCCAAGCAAGTGGTAGAGCTCAGAAATCGCATGCGGGACCGGTTCTTCTGCTACAAAGAGGTGTTCAAAGGGCGTAAGGGTGGAGATATCTCGTATGGAGTTCCCCTGAGCCATAAAAAAATGGTGAAGTTGTCTGTGGCGCCAAAAGTCCATAGGGAAACTCCCCGTACGGCCACGAAGGGCCGCCAAAGAGAGCAGCTTACCATCCTTCATAAGATGTCCACAACTGGCGTCCCCGCCGTCCACCCAAGAGCCAAAAAAGGCCGTCTGCTCACCCGGTGGGAACCACAGGTAACCTCCCAGTGGCGCCAGTGGGGAGACAGGGGGTGCCATCGGTAGAGTGGCATTGAGGCGATCCCAGGTTCGTAGAGCCTGGACCGTCAGAGGAGAAGCAAAATCAGACAACCCCCTGTGTTCCCGGGCCAACCACGGGGCATAGGACAAGTTTCTGCCCGCCATATATTTTTCCAGGGAGACCCAGATTTTGGATTTAGTGTGGAAGCGCCAGTTAAGGATCCTCTGGAGGACGATGGCCCTATAATACCTTTGAATGTCCGGTAGGCCTAAACCCCCTGCATCTCTCGGTCGGCTCAACAGTCTGAGCGCAACTCTTGGCCTCCTATTATTCCACACAAAGGTCGAGATCAGGCTCGACATCTGTGTGAAAAAACGCCTAGGCAAGGACATGGGTATCATTTGCAAATAGAACAGTATGCGTGGAAGAATATTCATTTTTATGATATTAAGTCGCCCCATCCAGGTGAATGCTGTCTTAGTCCAGAGGGCCAGGTCCTTCTTCACAGTTGTCAGTAAGGAAGGAAAGTTAGTCGCGTACAGGGTGTCAAACCTATCTGTCAGTCGTATACCCAAATATTTCAAGGACGATTTTGCCCAGGTGAATGGGAAGGCAGTTTGTAGCCTACCCGTCAGAGAGGGTGGTAACTGAATGGGTAATATCTCTGACTTTGCGTAATTGATCTTAAAATTAGAAAGTGACCCGAAATGTTGGAGTTCTCGCATCAGGTTAGGCAAAGAGATCAGGGGGTCCGTCAGGTGGAAGAGCACATCATCGGCGTACGCGGAAAGTTTATGCTCCGTGTGACCCACCGTCAGTCCTTTGATATCATTGTTCGCCCGTACAGTGCGTAGAAATGGTTCCAGCACCAGGGCGAACAACAGAGGAGAAAGAGGACATCCCTGTCTCGTACCATTCCTGATCGAGAACCTAGGGGAGAGAAAACCATTTACCTTGACCTGAGCACTCGGATCTGAGTACAAGGCCATGATCCATGCTAACATATGCGTGCGCAAGCCGAGAGCCTCCAGTACAGCGCGCAAGTAAGTCCAGTCAACCCGATCGAAGGCCTTCTCTGCGTCGGTTGACAGGATCAGGTAGGGGGGGGGGTCGGGAATAGCACGAGCCCAGTGTATAAGGTGTATAGCCCTGATGGAGTTGTCTCTAGCCTCTCGGCCTGTGACAAACCCCGTCTGGTCCGGGTGGACAATGAGTGGGATTAGGTGTTTTAGCCTAGACGCAAGAATTTTAGCAAGAATTTTTATGTCCACATTAAGAAGGGATATAGGCCTGTAGCTCTGGGGCACAGTGGGGTCCTTCCCCTCCTTGGGAATCACGGTGATGTGGGCTAGCAGGGCCTCACTAGGGATCGCATTCCCGTTTGCTACAGAATTAAAGTAGCTGCACATCGACTCTGATAGCAGGGGTAGGAACAGTTTATAATAGGCTTTGGTGAACCCGTCAGGACCAGGGCTCTTCCCATTAGGCAAGGACCCCACCGTAGCCCCAAGCTCATCAGGCGTGATAGGGGACTCCAACATGGAACACTGATCATCCGTCAGCGGGGGAAGGCCAGCTGCGGTCAGGTAAGTTCTTATGTCGTTCAGTCTCTCAGTCTGGGCCTCAGAGGTCCGGGTCGAATCTAGGTTATAGAGGGTGGCATAATATTCTCGGAACCCAGAGGCAATTTGGGAAGATCTGGCTGTGAGCTCACCCGAGGGAAGGCGCAGCTTCTGTACATACATGAGCGCGCGCTTCTTCCTAAGGGCTCTGGCTAGCATGCGGCCACACTTGTTGCCATGTTCATAATATTTATGCGACAGGAAGCGTAGTTGTTTGCGTGCCTGTCGGTCCAATAAGCGTAAGAATAATTCTCTCAACTCTGTCAGTTTCCCAAGAGCCTCCGGGCCCCCGCCCTGCTTATGTTCAAGTTCTGCCTGCTGTAGCGCCTGGAGTACCCTAGTAAAGTCCGCTTGTCGGGCCTTCTTAAGTCTAGCTCCCTGAGAGATCAGTTCTCCCCGCACCACTGCCTTGTGTCCCTCCCAGATGACCCCTTTACTCATACCTTCTGTGGTATTTTCCGTGAAATAGTGGGACAGGACGGCCGTGACTCCGGAGACTGCGGCCGCGTCGTCCAACAGGGATTCATTCAGGCGCCATGACCATGCCCTACGGGTGCCCTGAGGCAGGGCCAAAGTGGCCATCACCGGGGCATGGTCAGAGATAGTTATATTCCCGATGGAAGAGGCTTGCAGCAGCTCCAGAGCCAAATGGTCCACACATATCAGGTCAATACGGGTGTAGACATCATGGACCTTTGAATAATAGCTGTAATCCCTATCTGAGGGGTGAAGCAACCGCCAACTGTCCAGGAGGCGATGAGACTGCAGGGATTTGCGGAAATGTTTAAGAAAGGCGTGAGAGTGGGAGGGGCGTCGGTGCGAGGTATCGAGTTGGGGATCAGGGCTTACATTAAAGTCACCTCCTAAAATCAGAGGGCCCTCTCTAAAATCTGTCAGGCTGTCTAGAACACTGTCTAGAAAGGTAAGCTGGTTGGAATTAGGGGCATATATCGTAGCCACTGTAAGCTTTTGGCCCGCTATTACCCCCTTCAGGAAAACATACCTCCCCTGAGGGTCGACCTTGCTCTCAATGACCTGGAGGGGGCAAGATTTATGAACGGCGATAGCCGTACCCCTAGATTTTGCAACCGATGAGTTGCTCAAGAACCACTGGCTATAAAGGTGGGTGGGCAATTTAGGGGTTGACTGGGGGGTGAAGTGCGTTTCCTGCAAAAGAATCACATGTGCCCCTGACCGCTTCAGTTCCCACCAGAGCTTACTTCGTTTACAGGGGGAGCAGAGACCGCGCACATTATAAGAAATTACCTTAAGCGATGTCACAGGGAATCCGTGGGGTGGTCGAGTCGCGTAGCATGGCTGCGGGCGCAGGGCGGAGGACGGAGCCGGAGGCAGTTCCTATAAAGAGGCAAGGAGTAAGAAAAGAGGAACAGAAGGGAGGGAAGAGAAAACCGCGAGAGTCAGGAAAACATACATAAGACATAAAGGACAACAATGGTAACAATACCATGACATAGAATACCTGGGGGGCAGGCGTCGGGCCCAGCCCCACAAGGGAGGAGCACCCGAGGCCCGTCCCCATCTCCAAACGAGGAAATATACCTAATAAGGTACGGTCTACGTGGGGAACGCGGACCAACACTGGAGGGAAGGGTGTGGGGGTCAGTCCCCGTCCACCGCCATGTATTAACAAGTAGATAACATTCAAGGGGGGAGAAAGTGCTATAGAAATAAAAAAAATAATAAAAACCCCCCTGAGGAGCAACTCTCTTAATTTGAAAGGTAAAAAAGTAAAAAAGAGAAAAACAAAAAGTTTGAAAACGAGTACAAGGTATCCGGGGAATGGACTCGCCGGGCCAAAACCGGGGCTATAGCTGCAAGTCTCTCCCAAAGGACAACAACAGGGGCCTGTGATCAGCATGGTTATAAAGGCAAATGGTCCAGTAGGAGGGACAACGAACAGCAACATACTGAGCGGCCAAGTCTCGGATCCAGGCATCGGCGAATTTAGAGGGCCCGGGACCCACTTAAAGAGCAAGTAGGATACCAGTACCAATGGAAACAGACCTTTCATGGAGGCAACAACAAGTCAGGGGGAAGGGAGCTGCCATTTAGTGTCGCGGCGACACAGGGCCAGAGGGGGAGGCAGAAGTGGGGTGCCTGCGGTTCCTCCTGCGGCTCTTGCGGGTAACCGGTAGCCAGGGTTGAGGGAGTTGCAGGTCAGGGTGATCTTGCGGGGTCCTCCAGTCCGGGAAGTCGACTGGCTCCAGTCCCAGGGTGCTCAGAAAGTGCGGTAGATCGTCTTTGGTGCGTAGCGTGGCTTGTCTGCCCTCTTTGGACGCCTGCAAATAGAATGGAAATCCCCAGCGATAATGCAAGCCTGCTTTTTGGATTGCTTCCAGCAGGGGGCGGAGAGCCCTGCGTTGCATTAGGGTCCTTCTGGAAATGTCCTGGTAGAAGTAAAGGTGGGCCCCATCAAAGTCAAAGTATGGCTTCCCACGCATCTTTTGCATGATCTTATCTTTCAGTGTGTACTTGTGGAGCTTGCATATGACATCTCTGGGGTTCTCCACATCCTGAGAGGGTGGCCTGAGGGCCCTGTGAGCACGGTCTATCTCTATGGGAGCAGTAGCAGGTAGGCCTAAAATCCCTCTAAATACATCCTCCAGAGTAGGAATAATGTCTTTAGGTGCCGTGGCTTCAGGCAGGCCTCGTATGCGAATGTTTGCTCGCCTGCTACGGTTCTCAAAATCATCCAACTGACACAGTAAAGTCTCAATTTTCTGATCCTGGGCACAGCATCTGGCTTGAAGCAGAGAGATGGCAGGTAGGACCTCATCAAGTTTCTGCTCCACTGTTTCCATCCTAGCCCCCAAATGGTTAGTGTCAGCCTTAAGCTGGGCAATATCCTCCCTGAAGGCCCTCTCCACCCTGGCTGTGAATTTTTCAAGATCCTCTCGAGTAGGGAGGGACCAAATATGGCGCTTTATATCTCTGTCTCCCTCTCCCATGAAATCAGTCACATCAGAGCCCTGATCAGGGGGGGCCGAGGATCCCGGGGAGAGTGGAGGGGCACTGTCACTCACCATTTGTGGAGAGGGGATCTGGGAGTCCTGAAGCTGTTGCTGCTGCAGGGCCAGCTCTTTCTGAGCAGCCCTAGCTGCCTTGGTTGTTTTTGGCGTCGGCGCCATCTTGGAGGCCTCATGTCCCGGGCCTCGGGACCCGCTAAAGAAGGCATCCACCTGCTCCTGTCGTGTCCCCTCCGCCCTCGATTGCTGGGAGAGCGCCCGCCGTCCCTGTGACATGAATGCTGGCGTTCCGGGAGTGATATCTCCCCTCGTTAGTGCTGTAGATGCGGCGGTGTGCGAGGAGCTGAAGAGTCACACGTCTTCACTCCTCCATAGCTAGGCCACGCCCCCGACAGGTTTCCTTTTGAAGTGGATTATTGTTAAAGCGGAACCTCTGCTTTTCGGAACCTCCCCCCCCCCTCCGGTGTCACATTTGGCACCTTTCAGGGGGAGGGGGGTGCAGATACCTTTATAATACAGGTATTTGCACCCACTTCCGGGCATAGACCCCCGCGGGGGTTACGACACTTCCCGCCCCCCCCCCCTCCCCCGCTGTCTTCTGGGAGACACACGGGTCCCAAAAGGCAGCAGGGACCATTTTGATTGCGCAGCGTGAGTCGCGCATTCGCAGTAGGGAACCAGGCTGTGAAGCCGCAAGGCTTCACTTCCTGATTCCCTTACCGAAGATGGCAGCGGCAGCATCCGAGGAATGAGGGATGGGTCGGCCTCGGGGGCCGACATCGCGGGCGCCCTGGACAGGTAAGTGTCCTTATTTTAAAAGTCAGAAGCTGCAGTATTTGTAGCTGCTGACTTTAAAAAAAAAAAAAAAAATTTAGGCGGACCTCCGCTTTAAGAATTATACTTTACAGCAATAACTAGGGCATATGTCAGCATTACCAAATCAAGTTACTGGATTGAGAAATCTCTATCTTGCAGAGAATGAAAACCTACATCACATGTGAGCACTGTGGATGATTCACAGTGTGTGTAAAGAGTCCATTGTTGTTATACAGACCCTATCCTATAGATTTGCAGTTGGATAAGAGGATCAGCAAGGCAAAACCAAGAAGCACAGCTTGTATAGCTATATACAACAAGCTGTCCCTTTGTAGATATAGGATTACAAGCTATATATAGGAAAAAGCTTTCTAAAAAGTTAACAAGCACCAATAAAGGTTGCAATTAGGCAACCTACATTTATATGAAAAGAAAACCTGCTGGGCATGTTTATAGCAGAGTGGACATTGCGCCTGTGTTTAATGTGCTATCTATTAAATGCAGTCTTCAAGCATTAGAAACCCCCCCCCCCCACCACCACCTTCAACAAACACACAAGCTTACTCCTGGCTGGAGGGATATATGGTGACAGCTTGTTCTGCTTCCACTCACCATGTTCTCATATCTGATACCTCCCTCCCTGCCAACTCCACTCTATAAAGTCACACTCCAGCTCCAGCATTCAGTTAGCTCAATGCATGTTCATTGTGTTAAGGGAATCTCATTCTCTTTGACCTTTAATGAGCCTCAACACACAAATAAAGATCTAATGTTTTGCCAATACGATGTACTACAACGCACAGTGCGTTCACATTTGTGCATTGTGATATGCTGAATGGAAGTGTTTCTTCACATGGTATATACGGGTTGGGAAGCCCTTCATTTACCATGCTTTGTAGTGTATGCGTGATAATGTGCATGCACAAGTGTGAATGGATACTTTAAAGTGGATCTTCACTGTATCCGAGCACCAGAAACCAAAAACACTATTTTAAGTGGATGTAAACCCCATTCATGGAATCTGACCTGGGCACATATATCTGTAGTATTTACTTGTCTCTCTCCAAAGCCCTGAGTCCAGTGTTATTTTGCTGCTCCATTCCTCTATTATGTATGATAACTTCTGACAACTCTCTGACACAGGAGATGAAAGCAGCTGGAAATTTGTGTCGGGGAGGGAACGTAGAGATAGATAAGCAGAGAGCTTGTCTATCCACAGCACAGCTCTGCAAGTTTCTTCGTTCCTCTGCCTATGTGGAGGGGGGGGGGGGTGGGGTGGTGCCTTTCCTCCAATCAGTTCACACACAGTGTATGCCCAGACTCCCCTCCCACTGCTGAAACAGGAAGAAATATCTGTAACACGATGTGCACTTTCTAAAGAATGTAGAAAGCTGAAGACAGCAGATATACATGTAAAACTTATGTAGGGAGATTTGTTTAATCTCTGTGTATCATCTAAAGCTGTTCACTTCACTGGGTATAGAAGAGGGTTAACATCCACTTTAATTATTTTTTAATATTTAAAGCAAACTCTCTGAATTTACGGAGAGAAGAGATTACCTATAAACACAGGGGATGTCCCAAGAAATTTCAAACCTGGTCCCTGTGGTTATCCTCTAATCAGTCTACACACCCCTCTTCATCCACGACAATTGAATAAGGGGAGGTGGTGAATGATCTGCCAATTGCATGTGGTTTACCATATATGATTTTTTAAAGCTGGAATATCAAATGGGATGTTACGTTGGATATCTGTTGAAGGTCTTGGGTATACTTCTTGCTATAAACAGTTTGTAACAGTCTTAAGGAATATAGACTTGCGGTATGCATGATCACTGCACTGTATATCAATTGTACAATATTGTTTTCCTTGTACTCAGTATTATCTCTTTTTTAAACTGAGACACTTGTTGTATTGTTTGTTTTTGTCTAACTGTTAGGCTGGGTTCACATATGTGCGAATTGTATGCATTTTAAACCACATCCAATTCGCATGACATGTGAATGTGACCGGCTCTTAATGGAGCCGATTCACACATGTCCGGGGCGGCCGCAGTGCGGTTTCAGAAAGGGTCCTGTGCATTTTTGGGTCCAGTTCAGGCACAAATTAGCACCTGAACCGGTGAACAGGAACACACCAGATCCTGGACTGCAAACTGTAGCTACACATATGTGAACCCAGCCTAACATGACCAAATAAAAAAAGCAAATTCTCCCATCCATCCACATCTCCATGCTTTATTTTGTTGAAAAACACCCCCTAGCATTTCTGGTTGAGGCCATCTTAAGTAAGGGCAGATGATTAATGTAGCATTTACTTTCTGGAATCCGTCACTGAGGCTCACTGCAGTCAAAAACTGACAGCTAACTGCACTGGAGTGTTCGGGCAAAGTGAACAGGCCCTGAAAGTAAAATGCACAGCCTACATACAGTGCCTTCAAAAGGTTTTCATACCACTTGAAAATTTTCCCCATTTTGTCAAGTTACAACCAGTGGTGGAATTTCCAGGGTCGCAGCAGTTGCAGTTGCGACTGGGCCCTGTAGTTCTGTGAAGTCTGGGGGGCCCGCCCGCCGCCCGTGTGAGGGGCCCGCCCACCGCCCGCCAGTGGATGCAGGGGCGGCACCGCGGCAACCCCCCAAGACATCTCCCCTGCCTGCACCTCTGGCTGCCCGTTTAGAGTGCAGTGGGGAGATGTGGAAGGCGGCGTTCAGCAGCTCTATGGTGCCTGTGTGGGCAGGGATCTCCCTGGGGCTTGTATTACTCTCTCTCTCTCGTGTCAGTGTGTATACAGAGGGGAGGGGAGGGGCCTCTGACCCGGGCAGGTATTAGTTTCACTTTCACACTGCTTGTACAATGTTGCTGATGCCCGGGTCAGAGGCCCCTCCCCCCTCTGCTGTATACATGATTCAGAGATAGAACTACTAGCCCCAGCAAGACCCCCCTGCCTGTGGACACCATAGAGCTGCCAATCGCCGCCTCCCACCTCCACCAGCCAGGTACAGGGGAACCCCTGCAAGGGGGGAGTCAGCTGTTTGGGGACCCTGATGTAAGAGGGGGGGTCTTACTGGGGACACTAATGTAAGGAAGGGGGCCTCTTGGGAAACTAATGTTAGGGGGGGGCTCTCTGGGGATCCTGGTGTAAGGGGGGCTCTATGGCGACCCTGGTGTAAGGGGGAGCTCTATGGCGATCCTGGTGTAAGGGGGAGCTCTATGTGGACCCTGGTGTAAGGGGGAGCTCTATGTGGACCCTGGTGTAAGGGGGGGTTCTCTAGGGATCCTGGTGTAAGGGGGGGCTCTATGTGGACCCTGGTGTAAGGGGGGGCTCTATGTGGACCCTGGTGTAAGGGGGAGCTCTATGTGCACCCTGGTGTAAGGGGGAGCTCTATGTGCACCCTGGTGTAAGGGGGAGCTCTATGTGCACCCTGGTGTAAGGGGGAGCTCTATGTGCACCCTGGTGTAAGGGGGAGCTCTATGTGCACCCTGGTGTAAGGGGGAGCTCTATGTGGACCCTGGTGTAAGGGGGAGCTCTATGTGGACCCTGGTGTAAGGGGGAGCTCTATGTGGACCCTGGTGTAAGGGGGAGCTCTATGTGGACCCTGGTGTAAGGGGGAGCTCTATGTGGACCCTGGTGTAAGGGGGAGCTCTATGTGGACCCTGGTGTAAGGGGGAGCTCTATGTGGACCCTGGTGTAAGGGGGAGCTCTATGTGGACCCTGGTGTAAGGGGGAGCTCTATGTGGACCCTGGTGTAAGGGGGAGCTCTATGTGGACCCTGGTGTAAGGGGGAGCTCTATGTGGACCCTGGTGTAAGGAGGAGCTCTATGTGGACCCTGGTGTAAGGAGGAGCTCTATGTGGACCCTGGTGTAAGGAGGAGCTCTATGTGGACCCTGGTGTAAGGAGGAGCTCTATGTGGACCCTGGTGTAAGGGGGAGGTCTATGTGGACCCTGGTGTAAGGGGGAGGTCTAAGTGGACCCTGGTGTAAGGGGGAGGTCTATGTGGACCCTGGTGTAAGGGGGGGCTCTCTAGGGATCCTGGTGTAAGGGGGGGGCTCTATGTGGACCCTGGTGTAAGGGGGGGCTCTCTGGGGACCCTGGTGTAAGGGGGGGCTCTATGGGGACCCTGGTGTAAGGGGGGCTCTATGGGGACCCTGGTGTAAGGGGGAGGCTCTCTGGGGACCCTGGTGTAAGGGGGAGGCTCTCTGGGGACCCTGATGTAAGGGGGAGGCTCTCTGGGGACCCTGATGTAAGGGGGAGGCTCTCTGGGGACCCTGATGTAAGGGGGAGGCTCTCTGGGGACCCTGATGTAAGGGGGAGGCTCTCTGGGGACCCTGATGTAAGGGGGAGGCTCTCTGGGGACCCTGATGTAAGAGGGGCTCTCTTGGGAGTCCCCCTATGTGATGGTGTGTGTGTGGGGGGGGCGGTATTGAAGGACCTGGTCTTGGGGCGACAAAGGGAGTAAATCTGGGCCTCGGCAGAGGCAGCGCTGAGACTGGGGGCAGACACTGAAAAATTAAGTCAGCAGACATGCTGACACCAATGAGAGAAGGCGAGGGAGGAGCTTTCCTCTCTGCGTGGAATACCTGTATCGTCTACCCATGAGGCAAGAAGGCATCCTGGCGGGAGATTAGAAGGCACCGTGACCGATCCAACGGAATTTTCGGGGAATCGATTGATTGACGGTAAGTGACATTTTGCAGAGCTGAGCAATCGATGCCAACCTCCACCACCTGTGCCTCTTACTGATCCCATCCTCCCACCACTGATCTCATCCCTATCCCCCCATTACTTCTATAACAGAGGTGATGGGGGGGGATAGGGATGAAATCAGTGGTGGGAGGATGGGATCAGTAAGAGGCACAGGTGGTGGTGGGAGAGGATGGCACTACCACTGCCACCGCAGCCACCCCCCCCCTCAAGTACCACTGCAGCCACCCCCCTCAAGTACCACCACTGCCACCCCCCTCAAGTAACACAGCTGCCATCCCCCCTCAACTACCGCCATTGCCACCCCCCTCAAAAAAAAAAGTATCAAAATCATGCTTTTTCGGGGGGGGGGGGGGGGCCTTCGTGATTTCTTGCACCGGGGCTCAGAGGTTTCTAGTTACGCCTCTGGTTACAACCAATAAATGTATTTTATTGTGATTTTATGCGATATACCAACACAAAGTGGCACATAATTGTAAAGTGGATGGAAAAAGTTAAATGATTTTCAAGATTTTTTACAAATAAATATCTGAAAAGTGTAGCGTACATTTGTATTCAGCCCCCTTTACTCTGATACCCCTAACTAGATCTAGTGGAACCAATTGCCTTCAGAGAGAAGTCACCTAATTAGTGAATAATTTAATCTCAGTATAAATACAGCTGTTCTGTTTAGCCCTCAGGAGGTTTGTAAGAGAACCGTAGTGAACAAACAGCATCATGAAAGCCAAGGAACACACCAGACAGGTTGTGGAGAAGTTCAAAAGCAGGGTTAGGTTATAAAAAATATCCCTAGCTTTGAACATCTCACGGAGCACTGTTCAATCCATCATCCGAAAATGGAAAGAGTATGGCACAACTGCAAACCTACCAAAACATGGCACATCACCCTGAACACACCATCCCCACGTGAAACATGGTGGTGGCAGCATCATGTTGTGGGAATGCTTTTCTTCAGCAGGGACAGGGAAGCTGGTCAGAGTTGATGGGAAGATGGATGGAGCCAAATACAAGGCAATCTTAGAAGAAAACCTGTTAGAGTCTGTAAAAGACTTGAGACTGGGGCGGAGGTTCACCTTCCAGCAGGACAACGACCCTAAACATACAGCCAGAGCTACAATGGAATGGTTTAGAACAGGGGTCTCCAAACTTTCTAAACTAAAGGCCAGATTACTGTCCTTCAGACTTTAGGGCGGGGGGGGGGGGGGGCAGTGGGAATAGAAAACGCTTGGTTGTCAGTGGGAATAAAGAAAATTACATAACACCTGTGGTCAGTAGGAGAAGGAATACTGCCTCATCATTGGTACTGGTGGGGGGGAATATTGCCAATTGTTAGTATCAGAGGGAGTCATTGTGCTCCATCATTGGTATCAGTGAAAAGAATAGTTCTCCATCATTGGTTATAGTGGGGGGGAATAGTGCCCCATCATTGTTTTTAGTGGGGGGGGAATAGTGCCCCATCATTGTTTTTAGTGGGGGGGGGGGGGAATAGTGCCACATCATTGTTTTTAGTGGGAGGGGAATAGTGCCCCATCATTGTTTTTAGTGGGGGGGAATAGTGCCCCATCATTGTTTTTAGTGGAGGGGGAATAGTGCCCCATCATTGTTTTTAGTGGGGG
Source organism: Rana muscosa (assembly GCA_029206835.1). Taxonomy (NCBI): domain Eukaryota; kingdom Metazoa; phylum Chordata; class Amphibia; order Anura; family Ranidae; genus Rana; species Rana muscosa. The sequence continues at coordinate 84,061,598 of CM055118.1, forward strand.
GGAATAGTGCCCCATCATTGTTTTTAGTGGGGGGAATAGTGCCCCATCATTGTTTTTAGTGGGGGGAATAGTGCCCCATCATTGTTTTTAGTGGGGGGGAATAGTGCCCCATCATTGGTTATAGTGGGGGGGAATAGTGCCCCATCATTGGTTATAGTGGGGGGGGGAATAGTGCCCCATCATTGTTTTTAGTGGGGGGGGAATAGTGCCACATCATTGTTTTTAGTGGGAGGGGAATAGTGCCCCATCATTGTTTTTAGTGGGGGGGAATAGTGCCCCATCATTGTTTTTAGTGGGGGGGAATAGTGCCCCATCATTGTTTTTAGTGGAGGGGGAATAGTGCCCCATCATTGTTTTTAGTGGGGGGGAATAGTGCCCCATCATTGTTTTTAGTGGGGGGAATAGTGCCCCATCATTGTCTTTAGTGGGGGGAATAGTGCCCCATCATTGTTTTTAGTGGGGGGGAATAGTGCCCCATCATTGTTTTTAGTGGGGGGGAATAGTGCCCCATCATTGTTTTTAGTGGGGGGGGGGAATAGTGCCCCATCATTGTTTTTAGTGGGGGGGGATAGTGCCCCATCATTGTTTTTAGTGGGGGGAATAGTGCCCCATCATTGGCATCAGTGGGGGGGAATAGTGCCCCATCATTGGCATCAGTGGGGGGGGGAAATAGTACCCAATCATTTGCATCAGTGGGGGGGGAATAGTGCCCCATCATTGGAATCAGTGGGGGGGGGGTAGTGCCCCATCATTGGTATCAGTGTGGGGGGGGAATAGTGCCCCATCATTGGTATCAGTGGGGGGGGGAGTGCCCCATCATTGGTATCAGTGAGGGGGGGGAATAGTGCCCCATCATTGGTATCAGTGGGGGGATAGTGCCCCATCATTGGTATCAGTGGGGGGATAGTGCCCCATCATTGGTATCAGTGGGGTGGGATAGTGCCCCATCATTGGTATCAGTGGGGGGAATGGTGCCCCATCATTGGTATCAGTGGGGGGAATGGTGCCCCATCATTGGTATCAGTGGGGGGAATGGTGCCCCATCATTGGTATCAGTGGGGGGAATGGTGCCCCATCATTGGTATCAGTGGGGGGAATGGTGCCCCATCATTGGTATCAGTGGGGGGAATGGTGCCCCATCATTGGTATCAGTGGGGGGAATGGTGCCCCATCATTGGTATCAGTGGGGGGAATGGTGCCCCATCATTGGTATCAGTGGGGGGAATGGTGCCCCATCATTGGTATCAGTGGGGGGAATGGTGCCCCATCATTGGTATCAGTGGGGGGAATGGTGCCCCATCATTGGTATCAGTGGGGGGAATAGTTCCCCATCATTGGAATCAGTGGGGGGAATAGTTCCCCATCATTGGTATCAGTGGGGGGAATGGTGCCCCATCATTGGTATCAGTGGGGGGAATGGTGCCCCATCATTGGTATCAGTGGGGGGAATGGTGCCCCATCATTGGTATCAGTGGGGGGAATGGTGCCCCATCATTGGTATCAGTGGGGGGAATGGTGCCCCATCATTGGTATCAGTGGGGGGAATGGTGCCCCATCATTGGTATCAGTGGGGGGAATGGTGCCCCATCATTGGTATCAGTGGGGGGAATGGTGCCCCATCATTGGTATCAGTGGGGGGAATGGTGCCCCATCATTGGTATCAGTGGGGGGAATGGTGCCCCATCATTGGTATCAGTGGGGGGAATGGTGCCCCATCATTGGTATCAGTGGGGGGAATGGTGCCCCATCATTGGTATCAGTGGGGGGAATGGTGCCCCATCATTGGTATCAGTGGGGGGAATAGTTCCCCATCATTGGAATCAGTGGGGGGAATAGTTCCCCATCATTGGTATCAGTGGGGGGGGGAATAGTGCACCATCATTGGGGGGAATAGTGCCCCATCATTGGTATCAGTGGGGGGAATAGTGCCCCATCATTGGTATCAGTGGGGGGAATAGTGCCCCATCATTGGTATCAGTGGGGGGAATAGTGCCCCATCATTGGTATCAGTGGGGGGGAATAGTGCCCCATCATTGGTATCAGTGGGGGGAATGGTGCCCCATCATTGGTATCAGTGGGGGGAATGGTGCCCCATCATTGGTATCAGTGGGGGGAATGGTGCCCCATCATTGGTATCAGTGGGGGGAATGGTGCCCCATCATTGGTATCAGTGGGGGGAATGGTGCCCCATCATTGGTATCAGTGGGGGGAATGGTGCCCCATCATTGGTATCAGTGGGGGGAATGGTGCCCCATCATTGGTATCAGTGGGGGGAATGGTGCCCCATCATTGGTATCAGTGGGGGGAATTGTGCCCCATCATTGGTATCAGTGGGGGGAATGGTGCCCCATCATTGGTATCAGTGGGGGGAATGGTGCCCCATCATTGGTATCAGTGGGGGGAATGGTGCCCCATCATTGGTATCAGTGGGGGGAATGGTGCCCCATCATTGGTATCAGTGGGGGGAATAGTTCCCCATCATTGGAATCAGTGGGGGGAATAGTTCCCCATCATTGGTATCAGTGGGGGGGGGAATAGTGCACCATCATTGGGGGGAATAGTGCCCCATCATTGGTATCAGTGGGGGGAATAGTGCCCCATCATTGGTATCAGTGGGGGGAATAGTGCCCCATCATTGGTATCAGTGGGGGGAATAGTGCCCCATCATTGGTATCAGTGGGGGGGAATAGTGCCCCATCATTGGTATCAGTGGGGGGAATAGTGCCCCATCATTGGTATCAGTGGGGGGAATAGTGCCCCATCATTGGTATCAGTGGGGGGGGAATAGTGCCCCATCATTGGTATCAGTGGGGGGAATAGTGCCCCATCATTGGTATCAGTGGGGGGGAATAGTGCCCCATCATTGGTATCAGTGGGGGGGAATAGTGCCCCATCATTGGTATCAGTGGGGGAATAGTGCCCCATCATTGGTATCAGTGGGGGGGAATAGTGCCCCATCATTGGTATCAGTGGGGGGGAATAGTGCCCCATCATTGGTATCAGTGGGGGGGGGAATAGTGCCCCATCATTGGTATCAGTGGGGGGAATGGTGCCCCATCATTGGTATCAGTGGGGGGAATGGTGCCCCATCATTGGTATCAGTGGGGGGAATGGTGCCCCATCATTGGTATCAGTGGGGGGAATGGTGCCCCATCATTGGTATCAGTGGGGGGAATAGTGCCCCATCATTGGTATCAGTGGGGGGGAATAGTGCCCCATCATTGGTATCAGTGGGGGGGAATAGTGCCCCATCATTGGTATCAGTGGGGGGGAATAGTGCCCCATCATTGGCATCAGTGGGGGGGAATAGTGCCCCATCATTGGTATCAGTGGGGGGGAATAGTGCCCCATCATTGGTATCAGTGGGGGGGGAGATAGTGCCCCGTCATTGGTATCAGTGGGGGGGAGATAGTGCCCCGTCATTGGTATCAGTGGGGGGGAGATAGTGCCCCGTCATTGGTATCAGTGGGGGGGAGATAGTGCCCCGTCATTGGTATCAGTGGGGGGGGGGGGAGATAGTGCCCCGTCATTGGTATCAGTGGGGGGGGAGATAGTGCCCCGTCATTGGTATCAGTGGGGGGGAGATAGTGCCCCGTCATTGGTATCAGTGGGGGGGGGGAATAGTGCCCCGTCATTGGTATCAGTGGGGGGGGAGATAGTGCCCCGTCATTGGTATCAGTGGGGGGGGAGATAGTGCCCCGTCATTGGTATCAGTGGGGGGGGGAGATAGTGCCCCGTCATTGGTATCAGTGGGGGGGGGAGATAGTGCCCCGTCATTGGTATCAGTGGGGGGGGAGATAGTGCCCCGTCATTGGTATCAGTGGGGGGGAGATAGTGCCCCGTCATTGGTATCAGTGGGGGGGGGGATAGTGCCCCGTCATTGGTATCAGTGGGGGGGGGAGATAGTGCCCCGTCATTGGTATCAGTGGGGGGGGGAGATAGTGCCCCGTCATTGGTATCAGTGGGGGGGGGAGATAGTGCCCCGTCATTGGTATCAGTGGGGGGGGGAGATAGTGCCCCGTCATTGGTATCAGTGGGGGGGGAGATAGTGCCCCGTCATTGGTATCAGTGGGGGGGAGATAGTGCCCCGTCATTGGTATCAGTGGGGGGGAGATAGTGCCCCATCATTGGAATCAGTGGGGGGAATAGTGCCCCATCATTGGAATCAGTGGGGGGGAATAGTGCCCCATCATTGGAATCAGTGGGGGGGGGAATAGTGCCCCATCATTGGAATCAGTGGGGGGGAATAGTGCCCCATCATTGGCATCAGTGGGGGGGGGAATAGTGCCCCATCATTGGCATCAGTGGGGGGAATAGTGCCCCATCATTGGCATCAGTGGGGGGAATAGTGCACCATCATTGGCATCAGTGGGGGGGGGGGATAGTGCACCATCATTGGCATCAGTGTGGGGGGGAATAGTGCCCCATCATTGGCATCAGTGGGGGGGGGAATAGTGCCCCATCATCATTGGCATCAGTGGGGGGGGGGGATAGTGCCCCATCATCATTGGCATCAGTGGGGGGGGATAGTGCCCCATCATCATTGCATCAGTGTGGGGGGGGAATAGTGCCCCATCATTGGTATCAGTGGGGGGGAATAGTGCCCCATCATCATTGGCATCAGTGGGGGAAATAGTACCCCATCATTGGCATCAGTGGGGGGAATAGTACCCCATCATTGGCATCAGTGGGGGGAATAGTGCCCCATCATTGGGGGTATAGTGCCCCGTCATTGGCATCAGTGGGGGGAATAGAGCCCCGTCATTGGCATCAGTGGGGGGGGAATAGTGCCCCATCATTGGCATCAGTGGGGGGGGGAATAGTGCCCCATCATTGGCATCAGTTGGGGGGGGAATAGTGACCCATCATTGTCATCAGTGGGGGGGGGGGAATAGTGTCCCATAATTGGCATCAGTGGGGGGGGAATAGTGCCCCATCATTGGCATCAGTGGGGGGGGGGATAGTGCCCCATCATTGGCATCAGTGGGGGGGAATAGTGCCCCATCATTAGCATCAGTGGGGGGGGGAAATAGTGCCCCATCATTGGCATCAGTGGGGGGGGGGAAATAGTGCCCCATCATTGGCATCAGTGGGGGGGGGAAATAGTGCCCCATCATTGGCATCAGTGGGGGGGAAATAGTGCCCCATCATTGGCATCAGTGGGGGGGGGGAATAGTGCCCCATCATTGGCATCAGTGGGGGGGAATAGTGCCCCATCATCATTGGCATCAGTGGGGGGAATAGTGCCCCATTACTGGCATCAGTGGGGGGAATAGTGCCCCATTATTGGCATCAGTGGGGGGAATAGTGCCCCATCATTGGCATCAGTGGGGGGGAATAGTGCCCAGTCATTGGCATCAGTGGGGGGGAATAGTGCCCCATCATTGGCATCAGTGGGGGGGGAATAGTGCCCCGTCATTGGCATCAGTAGGAGGGGAATAGTGCCCCGTCATTGGCATCAGTGGGGGGAATAGTGCCCCGGCATTGGCATCAGTGGGGGGGAATAGTGCCCAGTCATTGGCATCAGTGGGGGGGAATAGTGCCCCGTCATTGGCATCAGTAGGAGGGGAATAGTGCCCGTCATTGGCATCAGTGGGGGGAATAGTGCCCCGTCATTGGCATCAGTGGGGGGAATAGTGCCCCGTCATTGGCATCAGTGGGGGGAATAGTGCCCCGTCATTGGCATCAGTGGGGGGAATAGTGCCCCGTCATTGGCATCAGTGGGGGGGAATAGTGCCCCGTCATTGGCATCAGTGGGGGGAATAGTGCCCCGTCATTGGCATCAGTGGGGGGAATAGTGCCCCGTCATTGGCATCAGTGGGGGGGAATAGTGCCCCGTCATTGGCATCAGTGGGGGGAATAGTGCCCCGTCATTGGCATCAGTGGGGGGAATAGTGCCCCGTCATTGGCATCAGTGGGGGGGAATAGTGCCCCGTCATTGGTATCAGTGGGGGGGAATAGTGCCCCGTCATTGGCATCAGGGGGGGAATAGTGCCCCGTCATTGGCATCAGTGGGGGGAATAGTGCCCCATCATTGGCATCAGTGGGGGGAATAGTGCCCCATCATTGGCATCAGTGGGGGGAATAGTGCCCCATCATTGGCATCAGTGCGGGGAATAGTGCCCCATCATTGGCATCAGTGGGGGGAATAGTGCCCCATCATTGGCATCAGTGGGGGGAATAGTGCCCCATCATTGGCATCAGTGGGGGGAATAGTGCCACATCATTGGCATCAGTGGGGGGAATAGTGCACCATCATTGGCATTAGTGGGGGGGGGGAATAGTGCCCCATCATTGGGTGAATAGTGCCCAATCATTGGCGTCAGTGGGGGGGGGAATAGTGCCCCATCATTGGTATCAGTGGGGGGGAATAGTGCCCCATCATTGGTATCAGTGGGGGGGGACAGTGCCCCATCATTAGTATCAGTGGGGGGATAGTGCCCCATCATTGGTATCAGTGGGGGGAATAGTGCCCCATCATTGGTATCAGTGGGGGGAATGGTGCCCCATCATTGGTATCAGTGGGGGGGGGGCTAGTGCCCCATCATTGGTATCAGTGGGGGGGGGGGCTAGTGCCCCATCATTGGTATCAGTGGGGGGGAATAGTGCCCCATCATTGGTATCAGTGGGGGGGAATAGTGCCCCATCATTGGTATCAGTGGGGGGGAATAGTGCCCCATCATTGGTATCAGTGGGGGGAATAGTGCCCCATCATTGGTATCAGTGGGGGGAATAGTGCCCCACCATTGGTATCAGTGGGGGGAATAGTGCCCCACCATTGGTATCAGTGGGGGGAATAGTGCCCCATCATTGGTATCAGTGGGGGGAATAGTGCCCCATCATTGGTATCAGTGGGGGGGGGAGATAGTGCCCCGTCATTGGTATCAGTGGGGGGGAGATAGTGCCCCGTCATTGGTATCAGTGGGGGGGGGATAGTGCCCCGTCATTGGTATCAGTGGGGGGGGGATAGTGCCCCGTCATTGGTATCAGTGGGGGGGGAGATAGTGCCCCGTCATTGGTATCAGTGGGGGGGGGAGATAGTGCCCCGTCATTGGTATCAGTGGGGGGGGGAGATAGTGCCCCGTCATTGGTATCAGTGGGGGGGAGATAGTGCCCCGTCATTGGTATCAGTGGGGGGGGGAGATAGTGCCCCGTCATTGGTATCAGTGGGGGGGGGGGAGATAGTGCCCCGTCATTGGTATCAGTGGGGGGGAGATAGTGCCCCGTCATTGGTATCAGTGGGGGGGGGATAGTGCCCCGTCATTGGTATCAGTGGGGGGGGAGATAGTGCCCCGTCATTGGTATCAGTGGGGGGGGGGGAGATAGTGCCCCGTCATTGGTATCAGTGGGGGGGAGATAGTGCCCCGTCATTGGTATCAGTGGGGGGGAGATAGTGCCCCGTCATTGGTATCAGTGGGGGGGGGATAGTGCCCCGTCATTGGTATCAGTGGGGGGGGAGATAGTGCCCCGTCATTGGTATCAGTGGGGGGGGGGATAGTGCCCCGTCATTGGTATCAGTGGGGGGGGAGATAGTGCCCCATCATTGGTATCAGTGGGGGGGGGAGATAGTGCCCCGTCATTGGTATCAGTGGGGGGGGGGAGATAGTGCCCCGTCATTGGTATCAGTGGGGGGGGGAGATAGTGCCCCGTCATTGGTATCAGTGGGGGGGGGGATAGTGCCCCGTCATTGGTATCAGTGGGGGGGAGATAGTGCCCCGTCATTGGTATCAGTGGGGGGGAGATAGTGCCCCGTCATTGGTATCAGTGGGGGGGGAGATAGTGCCCCGTCATTGGTATCAGTGGGGGGGAGATAGTGCCCCGTCATTGGTATCAGTGGGGGGGGATAGTGCCCCGTCATTGGTATCAGTGGGGGGGGATAGTGCCCCGTCATTGGTATCAGTGGGGGGGGATAGTGCCCCATCATTGGTATCAGTGGGGGGGGGATAGTGCCCCATCATTGGTATCAGTGGGGGGGGAGATAGTGCCCCGTCATTGGTATCAGTGAGGGGGGGATAGTGCCCCGTCATTGGTATCAGTGGGGGGGGGGGATAGTGCCCCGTCATTGGTATCAGTGGGGGGGGAGATAGTGCCCCGTCATTGGTATCAGTGGGGGGGGAGATAGTGCCCCGTCATTGGTATCAGTGGGGGGGAGATAGTGCCCCGTCATTGGTATCAGTGGGGGGGAGATAGTGCCCCGTCATTGGTATCAGTGGGGGGGGAGATAGTGCCCCGTCATTGGTATCAGTGGGGGGGGGGGAGATAGTGCCCCGTCATTGGTATGAGTGGGGGGGAATAGTGCCCCATCATTGGAATCAGTGGGGGGGATAGTGCCCCATCATTGGCATTAGTGTGGGGGGGATAGTGCCCCATCATTGGCATTAGTGTGGGGGGGGGATAGTGCCCCATCATTGGCATTAGTGTGGGGGGGGATAGTGCCCCATCATTGGCATTAGTGTGGGGGGTGGGGGTAGTGCCCCATCATTGACATCAGTGGGGAGGGAATAGTGCCCCACCATTGGCATCAGTGGGGGGGGGGAATAGTGCACCATCATTGGCATCAGTGGGGGGGGGGAATAGTGCACCATCATTGGCATCAGTGGGGGGGGGAATAGTGCCCCATCATTGGCATCAGTGGGGGGGGATAGTGCCCCATCATTGGCATCAGTGGGGGGGGGGGATAGTGCCCCATCATCATTGGCATCAGTGGGGGGGGATAGTGCCCCATCATCATTGGCATCAGTGGGGGGGGATAGTGCCCCATCATTGGCATCAGTGGGGGGGGATAGTGCCCCATCATCATTGGCATCAGTGGGGGAAATAGTACCCCATCATTGGCATCAGTGGGAGGAATAGTGCCCCATCATTGGGGGTATAGTGCCCCGTCATTGGCATCAGTGGGGGGGAATAGTGCCCCGTCATTGGCATCAGTGGGGGGGGAATAGTGCCCCATCATTGGCATCAGTGGGGGGGAATAGTGCCCCATCATTGGCATCAGTGGGGGGGGAATAGTGACCCATCATTGTCATTAGTGGGGGGGGGAATAGTGCCCCATCATTGGCATCAGTGGGGGGGGGAATAGTGCCCCATCATTGGCATCAGTGGGGGGGATAGTGCCCCATCATTGGCATCATTGGGGGGGGGATAGTGCCCCATCATTGGCATCATTGGGGGGGGGATAGTGCCCCATCATTGGCATCATTGGGGGGGAATAGTGCCCCATCATCATTGGCATCAGTGGGGGGGGAATAGTGCCCCATCATCATTGGCATCAGTGGGGGGAATAGTGCCCCATTATTGGCATCAGTGGGGGGGATTAGTGCCCCATCATTGGCATCAGTGGGGGGGATTAGTGCCCCATCATTGGGGGAATAGTGCCCCGTCAATGACATCAGTGGGGGGAATAATGCCCCGTCATTGGCATCAGTGGGGGGGGGAATAGTGCCCAGTCATTGGCATCAGTGGGGGGGGGAATAGTGCCCCGTCATTGGCATCAGTGGGGGGGGGGAATAGTGCCCCGTCATTGGCATCAGTAGGAGGGGAATAGTGCCCCGTCATTGGCATCAGTAGGAGGGGAATAGTGCCCCGTCATTGGCATCAGTAGGAGGGGAATAGTGCCCCGTCGCTGGCATCAGTGGGGGGAATAGTGCCCCGTCATTGGCATCAGTGGGGGGAATAGTGCCCCGTCATTGGCATCAGTGGGGGGAATAGTGCCCCGTCATTGGCATCAGTGGGGGGAATAGTGCCCCGTCATTGGCATCAGTGGGGGGAATAGTGCCCCGTCATTGGCATCAGTGGGGGGAATAGTGCCCCGTCATTGGCATCAGTGGGGGGAATAGTGCCCCGTCATTGGCATCAGTGGGGGGAATAGTGCCCCGTCATTGGCATCAGTGGGGGGAATAGTGCCCCGTCATTGGCATCAGTGGGGGGGAATAGTGCCCCATCATTGGCATCAGTGGGGGGAATAGTGCCCCATCATTGGCATCAGTGGGGGGAATAGTGCACCATCATTGGCATTAGTGGGGGGAATAGTGCACCATCATTGGCATTAGTGGCGGGGGGGAATAGTGCCCCATCATCATTGGCATCAGTGGGGGGGGGAATAGTGCCCCATCATCATTGGCATCAGTGGGGGGGGGAATAGTGCCCCATCATCATTGGCATCAGTGGGGGGGGGAATAGTGCCCCATCATCATTGGCATCAGTGGGGGGGGGGATAGTGCCCCATCATTGGCATCAGTGGGGGGGGGTAGTGCCCCATCATTGGCATCAGTGGGGGGGAATAGTGCCCCATCATCATTGGCATCAGTGGGGGAAATAGTACCCCATCATTGGCATCAGTGGGGGGGGGGAATAGTGCCCCATCATTGGCATCAGTGGGGGGGGAAATAGTGCCCCATCATCATTGGCATCAGTGGGGGGAATAGTGCCCCATCATTGGCATCAGTGGGGGGAATAGTGCCCCATCATTGGCATCAGTGGGGGGGGGGGAAATAGTGCCCCATCATCATTGGCATCAGTGGGGGAAATAGTACCCCATCATTGGCATCAGTGGGGGAAATAGTACCCCATCATTGGCATCAGTGGGGGAAATAGTACCCCATCATTGGCATCAGTGGGGGGGATAGTGCCCCATCATTGGCATCAGTGGGGGGGGAAATAGTGCCCCATCATCATTGGCATCAGTGGGGGTAATAGTGCCCCATCATTGGCATCAGTGGGGGGGGGGAATAGTGCCCCATCATCATTGGCATCAGTGGGGGGAATAGTGCCCCATCATTGGCATCAGTGGGGGGGGGAAATAGTGCCCCATCATCATTGGCATCAGTGGGGGAAATAGTACCCCATCATTGGCATCAGTGGGGGGGGGGATAGTGCCCCATCATTGGTATCAGTGGGGGGGGGAGATAGTGCCCCGTCATTGGTATCAGTGGGGGGGGAGATAGTGCCCCGTCATTGGTATCACTGGGGGGGGAGATAGTGCCCCGTCATTGGTATCAGTGGGGGGGGAGATAGTGCCCCATCATTGGTATCAGTGGGGGGGGAGATAGTGCCCCGTCATTGGTATCAGTGGGGGGGGGAGATAGTGCCCCGTCATTGGTATCAGTGGGGGGGGAGATAGTGCCCCGTCATTGGTATGAGTGGGGGGGAGATAGTGCCCCGTCATTGGTATGAGTGGGGGGGGGGAGATAGTGCCCCGTCATTGGTATGAGTGGGGGGGAGATAGCGCCCCGTCATTGGTATCAGTGGGGGGGGATAGTGCCCCGTCATTGGTATCAGTGGGGGGGAGATAGTGCCCCATCATTGGAATCAGTGGGGGGGGAGATAGTGCCCCGTCATTGGAATCAGTGGGGGGGGGAGATAGTGCCCCGTCATTGGTATCAGTGGGGGGGGGGGGAGTTAGTGCCCCGTCATTGGTATCAGTGGGGGGGGAGATAGTGCCCCGTCATTGGTATCAGTGGGGGGGGGAGATAGTGCCCCGTCATTGGTATCAGTGGGGGGGATAGTGCCCCATCATTGGAATCAGTGGGGGGGGAGATAGTGCCCCGTCATTGGTATCAGTGGGGGGGGGAGATAGTGCCCCGTCATTGGTATCAGTGGGGGGGGAGATAGTGCCCCGTCATTGGTATCAGTGGGGGGAGATAGTGCCCCGTCATTGGTATCAGTGGGGGGGAGATAGTGCCCCATCATTGGAATCAGTGGGGGGGAATAGTGCCCCATCATTGGAATCAGTGGGGGGGAATAGCGCCCCATCATTGGAATCAGTGGGGGGGGGAATAGTGCCCCATCATTGGAATCAGTGGGGGGGAATAGTGCCCCATCATTGGCATCAGTGGGGGGGGAATAGTGCCCCATCATTGGCATCAGTGGGGGGGGAATAGTGCCCCATCATTGGCATCAGTGGGGGGGGAATAGTGCCCCATCATTGGCATCAGTGGGGGGGGGGAATAGTGCCCCATCATCATTGGCATCAGTGGGGGGGGATAGTGCCCCATCATCATTGGCATCAGTGGGGGGGGGGATAGTGCCCCATCATCATTGCATCAGTGGGGGGGGGAATAGTGCCCCATCATTGGCATCAGTGGGGGGGAATAGTGCCCCATCATCATTGGCATCAGTGGGGGAAATAGTACCCCATCATTGGCATCAGTGGGGGGAATAGTGCCCCATCATTGGGGGTATAGTGCCCCGTCATTGGCATCAGTGGGGGGAATAGTGCCCCGTCATTGGCATCAGTGGGGGGGGGAATAGTGCCCCATCATTGGCATCAGTGGGGGGGGGGAATAGTGCCCCGTCATTGGCATCAGTGGGGGGGGAATAGTGCCCCATCATTGGCATCAGTGGGGGGGAATAGTGCCCCATCATTGGCATCAGTGGGGGGGGAATAGTGACCCATCATTGTCATTAGTGGGGGGGGGAATAGTGCCCCATCATTGGCATCAGTGGGGGGGGGAATAGTGCCCCATCATTGGCATCAGTGGGGGGGATAGTGCCCCATCATTGGCATCATTGGGGGGGGATAGTGCCCCATCATTGGCATCATTGGGGGGGGGATAGTGCCCCATCATTGGCATCATTGGGGGGGAATAGTGCCCCATCATCATTGGCATCAGTGGGGGGGGAATAGTGCCCCATCATCATTGGCATCAGTGGGGGGAATAGTGCCCCATTATTGGCATCAGTGGGGGGGATTAGTGCCCCATCATTGGCATCAGTGGGGGGGATTAGTGCCCCATCATTGGGGGAATAGTGCCCCGTCAATGACATCAGTGGGGGGAATAATGCCCCGTCATTGGCATCAGTGGGGGGGGAATAGTGCCCAGTCATTGGCATCAGTGGGGGGGGGGAATAGTGCCCCGTCATTGGCATCAGTGGGGGGGGGAATAGTGCCCCGTCATTGGCATCAGTAGGAGGGGAATAGTGCCCCGTCATTGGCATCAGTAGGAGGGGAATAGTGCCCCGTCATTGGCATCAGTAGGAGGGGAATAGTGCCCCGTCGCTGGCATCAGTGGGGGGAATAGTGCCCCGTCATTGGCATCAGTGGGGGGAATAGTGCCCCGTCATTGGCATCAGTGGGGGGAATAGTGCCCCGTCATTGGCATCAGTGGGGGGAATAGTGCCCCGTCATTGGCATCAGTGGGGGAATAGTGCCCCGTCATTGGCATCAGTGGGGGGAATAGTGCCCCGTCATTGGCATCAGTGGGGGGAATAGTGCCCCGTCATTGGCATCAGTGGGGGGAATAGTGCCCCGTCATTGGCATCAGTGGGGGGGAATAGTGCCCCATCATTGGCATCAGTGGGGGGAATAGTGCCCCATCATTGGCATCAGTGGGGGGAATAGTGCACCATCATTGGCATTAGTGGGGGGAATAGTGCACCATCATTGGCATTAGTGGCGGGGGGGAATAGTGCCCCATCATCATTGGCATCAGTGGGGGGGGGAATAGTGCCCCATCATCATTGGCATCAGTGGGGGGGGAATAGTGCCCCATCATCATTGGCATCAGTGGGGGGGGGAATAGTGCCCCATCATCATTGGCATCAGTGGGGGGGGGATAGTGCCCCATCATTGGCATCAGTGGGGGGGGGATAGTGCCCCATCATTGGCATCAGTGGGGGGGGGATAGTGCCCCATCATTGGCATCAGTGGGGGGGAATAGTGCCCCATCATCATTGGCATCAGTGGGGGAAATAGTACCCCATCATTGGCATCAGTGGGGGGGGAATAGTGCCCCATCATTGGCATCAGTGGGGGGGGAAATAGTGCCCCATCATCATTGGCATCAGTGGGGGGAATAGTGCCCCATCATTGGCATCAGTGGGGGGAATAGTGCCCCATCATTGGCATCAGTGGGGGGGGGGAAATAGTGCCCCATCATCATTGGCATCAGTGGGGGAAATAGTACCCCATCATTGGCATCAGTGGGGGAAATAGTACCCCATCATTGGCATCAGTGGGGGAAATAGTACCCCATCATTGGCATCAGTGGGGGGGATAGTGCCCCATCATTGGCATCAGTGGGGGGGGAAATAGTGCCCCATCATCATTGGCATCAGTGGGGGTAATAGTGCCCCATCATTGGCATCAGTGGGGGGGGGGGAATAGTGCCCCATCATCATTGGCATCAGTGGGGGGAATAGTGCCCCATCATTGGCATCAGTGGGGGGGGGGGGGAAATAGTGCCCCATCATCATTGGCATCAGTGGGGGAAATAGTACCCCATCATTGGCATCAGTGGGGGGGGGGGGATAGTGCCCCATCATTGGTATCAGTGGGGGGGGGGAGATAGTGCCCCGTCATTGGTATCAGTGGGGGGGGAGATAGTGCCCCGTCATTGGTATCACTGGGGGGGGAGATAGTGCCCCGTCATTGGTATCAGTGGGGGGGGAGATAGTGCCCCATCATTGGTATCAGTGGGGGGGGAGATAGTGCCCCGTCATTGGTATCAGTGGGGGGGGGAGATAGTGCCCCGTCATTGGTATCAGTGGGGGGGGGAGATAGTGCCCCGTCATTGGTATCAGTGGGGGGGAGATAGTGCCCCGTCATTGGTATGAGTGGGGGGGGGGAGATAGTGCCCCGTCATTGGTATGAGTGGGGGGGAGATAGTGCCCCGTCATTGGTATCAGTGGGGGGGGATAGTGCCCCGTCATTGGTATCAGTGGGGGGGAGATAGTGCCCCATCATTGGAATCAGTGGGGGGGGGAGATAGTGCCCCGTCATTGGTATCAGTGGGGGGGGGAGATAGTGCCCCGTCATTGGTATCAGTGGGGGGGGGGGGAGTTAGTGCCCCGTCATTGGTATCAGTGGGGGGGGAGATAGTGCCCCGTCATTGGTATCAGTGGGGGGGGGAGATAGTGCCCCGTCATTGGTATCAGTGGGGGGGAGATAGTGCCCCGTCATTGGTATCAGTGGGGGGAGATAGTGCCCCGTCATTGGTATCAGTGGGGGGGAGATAGTGCCCCATCATTGGAATCAGTGGGGGGGAATAGTGCCCCATCATTGGAATCAGTGGGGGGGAATAGCGCCCCATCATTGGAATCAGTGGGGGGGGGAATAGTGCCCCATCATTGGAATCAGTGGGGGGGAATAGTGCCCCATCATTGGCATCAGTGGGGGGGAATAGTGCCCCATCATTGGCATCAGTGGGGGGGGAATAGTGCCCCATCATTGGCATCAGTGGGGGGGGAATAGTGCCCCATCATTGGCATCAGTGGGGGGGGGAATAGTGCCCCATCATCATTGGCATCAGTGGGGGGGGATAGTGCCCCATCATCATTGGCATCAGTGGGGGGGGGGGGATAGTGCCCCATCATCATTGCATCAGTGGGGGGGGGAATAGTGCCCCATCATTGGCATCAGTGGGGGGGAATAGTGCCCCATCATCATTGGCATCAGTGGGGGAAATAGTACCCCATCATTGGCATCAGTGGGGGGAATAGTGCCCCATCATTGGGGGTATAGTGCCCCGTCATTGGCATCAGTGGGGGGAATAGTGCCCCGTCATTGGCATCAGTGGGGGGGGGAATAGTGCCCCATCATTGGCATCAGTGGGGGGGGGAATAGTGCCCCATCATTGGCATCAGTTGGGGGGGGAATAGTGACCCATCATTGTCATCAGTGGGGGGGGGAATAGTGTCCCATGAATAATAGGATTTTTATAACAGCTTACCTGTAAAATCCTTTTCTTGGAGTACATCACGGGACACAGAGCGACATAGTCATTACTAATGGGTTATATAGATACCGTCAGGTGCTGGCACTGGCAACTTCCAAAACCGGAAGTACCCTCCCCTATATAAGCCCCTCCCATCCGGGAGCACCTCAGTTTTGTAGCAAAGCAATAAGTGTCCCTAAAGAGGGGCGGGAGCTCTGTGTCCCGTGATGTACTCCAAGAAAAGGATTTTACAGGTAAGCTGTTATAAAAATCCTATTTTCTTTCTCGTACATCACGGGACACAGAGCGGCATAGTCATTACTAATGGGATGTCCTAAAGCAATGCCAAATGAGGGGGGGGATTACACCATACATAAGCTGAGCGCTATCAGACATGAGGATCTTTTGCGGCCTGCAACACACTGCGCCCAAAGGCGACATCCTCCTGACTTCTAACGTCCACCTGGTAGGACCTAGTAAACGTGTGTACCGAAGACCATGTTGCGGCCTTACAGATTTGAGCCAGGGAGGCCTGGTGATGCACTGCCCATGAAGTTCCAACTGCTCTCGTGGAGTGCGCTCTAACTTTGAACGGAGGCGGTCTCCTTCTCAAGCCATAAGCTTGCATAATGACCTGTCGAATCCACTTGGCTAAAGTAGATTTTGACGCTGCCTGACCCTTTCTGGGGCCTTCCGGCAGAATAAACAAAGTATCCGTTCTGCGAATCTGAGCAGTGGCTTTTAGATAAGCTTTAACTGCTCTTACTACATCCAAAGAATGCAATAACTTTTCCTCTACCGAAGTAGGTTTGGGGAAAAAAGAAGGAAGAACCACATCTTGGTTCAAATGAAACCTCGATACCACCTTAGGAAGAAAGGCTGGATGAGGACGTAACACTACTCTGTCCTTATGGATAACCAGATATGGCTCCTTACAGGACATAGCTGCTAATTCCGATACTCTTTTAGCCGAACAAATGGCTACTAGAAAAATCAATTTCCTGGTGAGAAGCACCAAGGAAATATGCTGTAATGGTTCAAATGGTTGTTTCTGTAGAACCGACAGAACCAAGTTTAGATCCCATGGACATATGGGAATATTAACCGGAGGACTAATACGCATCACTCCTTGTATAAAGGCTTTGACTAGTGAATGCGAAGCCAAGGGCCTTTGAAAAAATATTGACAAGGCCGAAATCTGACCCTTGATAGTACTCAAGGCAAGCTTCCTATCTACAGCCCACTGTAGGAAGTCCAGAATCCTACCTATTACGTACTTACGTGGATGCCATTTCTTGGCCTCACACCACGCGACGTACGCCTTCCAGATTCTATAGTAGATCTGCCTGGATACCGGCTTCCTGGCATTGATCATGGTAGATACCACCGCATTAGAGAGCCCTCTCTTTTTTAGAATGTGGGCTTCAATAGCCAGGCCGTCAAACCTAGGGCTGGTAAGGAAGGGTGGTATATCGGTCCTTGCGAAAGCCGGACGACGTGGGAGAGTCCAAGGACTCCCCACTGAAATTTTACAATCTCCGCGTACCACGCTCTTCGGGGCCACGCTGGAGCCACCGGAATCACTGGTTTCTTTTCTACCCTGATTCTGCGGAGTAATCGAGGTAACCATTGTGGCGGTGTGAATGCATATATCAGCTTGAACTGATCCCAAGGGAACACTAGGGCATCCGAGCCGCAAGCTAGGGGATCCCTTGTCCGAGAGACAAACCTGTCCCCCTTTGCGTTGAATCTGGATGCTAGAAGATCTACATCCGATGTTCCCCACCGCTGACATATTGTCCAGAAAACCTCGGGGTGAAGGGACCCTTCCTCTGGGCCTAATTGCTGGCGACTTAGAAAGTCCGCCTTCCAATTCTCCACTCCTGGAATGAATACCGCAGATATGGCTGGGACATATTTTTCTGCCCATTTCAGGATGTAATTTACTTCCCTCTGGGCTGCACGACTCCTGGTGCCCCCCTGATGATTGATATATGCCACTGCTGTGGCATTGTCTGATTGCATTCTGACAGGGGACCCTTGGAGTTTGGATGTCCATGCTACTAGGGCATACCGGGCTGCTCGTATCTCTAAGAGATTGATGGGCAGGGCCTTTTCTGCATCCGACCATCTGCCCTGGAGAGACTATTGCTCCAGTACTGCTCCCCAGCCTATAAGGCTGGCATCTGTAGTGACCACCTTCCAAGAAATCGGACTGAAGGATTTCCTTTTTTCCAGATTCTGGGGAACCAACCACCAACGGAGGCTCTTGCGAACGGAAGGGGACAAGGACATTGTAAGTCTAGGGCCTGAACTTTTTTGTTCCAGGCTGACAGTATGGCCCCTTGCAAATTCCTTGAATGGAAATGACTGTAGGGTACTGCTTCGAATGATGCCACCATTTTTCCCAGCAGCCTCATATACAGGCGTATGGACGGCTGTCTTTTTTGTACCCACTAAGTGGATCAAATCTTTCAAAGACAACACCTTTCCTCGAGGCAAGAATATTTTTCTCTGGCCTGAATCCAACCTTAGCCCCAAGTATTCCAGACTTTTGACTGGTTTTTAGGGCTGACTTGTCTCGGTTGATAATCCAACCGTGAGATTCCAGATACTTGATCGTCTTGTGAACGACCACGTCTAGTTTTTTCACTGAGTGGTCTATCAGCAACAAGTCATCCAGATATGCCATTATCATTACACCTTGTGTTCTTAGATTGGCCAATAAAGGGCCAGAATTTTTGTAAACACTCGTGGTGCTGTGGCCAAACCGAAGGGTAAGGCTCTGAACTGAAAATGGCGCCCTTCTACTGCAAAGCGTAGAAATTTTTGGTGGACTGGAAAGATGGGAATGTGCAAATAAGCATCTTTGATGTCGATCGTGGCTAACCAATCCTCCCCTTGTAGGGCAGTGGCCACCGATCGGATCGACTCCATCGGAAAGTCCTGATATACAGGAATTTGTATAGCCCTTTTAGAATTAATATGGGCCTCCCGTCCGCGTTTGCTTCGGGACTGTAAAGAGGTTTGAGTAAAACCCGAACCCTCATTCTTCCAGGGGAACCTCCATAATTACTCCTTGGAGCAATAGTTGTTCTAGTGCCAACAGGAGGGACTCTCTCTTCCGGGGATCCCTTGGCACGTTTGACCTCAAAAATGGGAAGGAGGAGAGTCTTTTAACTCCAAACTGTATCCCAAACCTACTGCGGAGAGGCACCTATCTGTCTTGATCGTGTCCCGCCAGGTCTCTTGCGAACAACTGGAGTCCTCCCCCCACCCGACTGAGTGGGGGCTTCATGAATTTAACTTTGGGGGAGGTTTTGTACCTCCCCTGACCCAGGGTTTCTCATTACCCTGCTACTGTCCCTGTTTTTTACCCCCGGGATTTGACCGAGGAGGCCGTCGGAACTGTTACACAGCCGATGCCCCAGGGACTGGAGAAGCAGGCCTCTTAAAGAGGGACCTCTAACTCTGCTTTTAACCGGCAAGAGCGTATTTTTACCGCTGGAAATTTTCTGGATATATTTGTCCAGGTTTTCCCTGAATAAGCGTTCACCATGAAATGGGACGCTAACCAGCCATTCTTTACAGGGAGCTTCAGCAGACCAGTTTTTGAGCCATAGGAGCCTACGCATATGTACTATAGACAGCGTAAGGCGGGAGGCCTGATGGACTGAATCCTCTATGGCGTCAACCGCAAAGCCTAAGGCTCTAGGTAGATCAGCTAGGGCAAAGCCTGCTGATCTGTCAAGTCCCTCAAGACCTGTTTCAACTGATCCTTCACTGCTTAGCAGACCCCAATAGCTGCTACTGCTGGTTGTATCACCAAGCAGATTTTCATAAGGACTCCAATCTTTTATCTATTGGGTTCTTGAACATTTGGACATTATCCACTGGACATGTCAGTGATTTATACATACAAGAGATGGCTGCGTCCATTGTAGGGACCTTCCATTTTTTTTTTTTTTTTTTTGATGAACTTATCCTCCATGGGATAGACCACCGGAAATCTCTTGGGGGAATAAATATTTTCTCAGGACGTTCCCAATCCTGGTAAATGAGCCCTTTCAGTAAAGGGGTGAAATGGAAAAGAACAAACAGTCTGGGGGCTTCTAGCGACCCCAACGAGGATACAGTAGTGGTTGATGGTTCCGCAAGGTGCATTTTTAAATGCTGATCGGACCATGTTAGTCAGAGACTGAACCCATAATCTTTCAGCTTGAGATGCTGAGAAAAGGTTCCCCCACTGTTGATTCCTCTATAACAGAATCAACCTTATCCTGATCCCCTTCAGGCAGGTCGATCCCTGTATGGGACTGTTGCTCTGCTAACAGGCACTCTGAAGGAGGAGACGGAGATCGGGCGTGCTTTCCCTGACAGGGATGCAGCGATAAATGTTGACAATCTCTCTCTAATCCTCCCAGAGCTGAGGAAAAAACCTCCTCTGTTACATACACAGGAGCAGGTGACTGAGGACAGCCACAGTACCAAGTACCCCTGCGGGGTCTCTACGGTCACTTACCTCTGAACTTCAGGGGAGACTGGTGCAGCAGGAGTATGCCCAAGATCCTCCGAGCCCGATGAGACCCCCTTCGCTTCCTGGAAGATTCAGTTCTGGAGCTTCTGGACGGCATATTCCTAAGCCTAAAGCTGAGGTATTCCAGCCGTAATACACCACTTTTACTGAGAATAGTCTAGCACAATTGCTGCTATATCACAGTTGGTGTCTACTAATGTGCCTTTCTAGGGGATGCCTGTATCAACCGCTTGCTGTATGCCTTTAAATGTTGCCAGCTCTGTCTCTGTACTTCATAGCCAGCTCACTACAATATTGTGGTTTTTTTAAACTGCTGGGACGCCCGCACATGCGCAGAAGCGCTGCGGCGCGCACAGAGCGTCATCCCCCAGGCTCCGCCCCCTTTCCCGGCTCACCTCTATATATAGAGGCGCGTGCGCCTTCGGCGCTAATTTTAAATATGGTAACAAGGGACAGGAGCCAGGGCCCCTCTTTGCCGCAGGCCGGGGGATGGGACGAGCACTGCAACATGGCAGAGGAAGCAGTTTCCTATAAGAGAACTCACCATCTGCCTGGACTTTGCTCTGCTGAGAAGAAGCTAGTCCACATGACAAGAAAACATTCCACAGCGGCCTCTAGTGGACAAACACAGGTACCGCAGTCTAATATATTAAATATATATAAAAAAATTTTTTTTTTTTTTTTCTTGACCACCATTAAAAATTATTACATTTTTTTAGTAGTTACAGGCATGCACAGAATTTTGCGGGAATACCATTAGGTAACAGACAGAAAGACAAATTAGGCTTGGGGGTCCCCCAATAGAACCAAGTTCCTGGGGGCCCCCACTTACCTGTTCCCCGCCGCAGGACTTTGTTTGGTCCACAAAAGCCCAAACTTCACCTATCACGGCAGGCATTGTAATCAAACCTTCAGGGACCGGGTTCCCAAGGATTCCACTCCCCTGGACCTGTATAGCACCCTGCACAGAAAACATCTTGGTCGTGGGTATGACCAGAGCTCTGGATCCCAGGGTCCAGCTCTCCTAAGAGAAGCATTACAGGCAAAACCTTGCTCTTCTCTGCAAGGCCCGGGTACCGACCGTTTAGCTATGAAGCTTTTTTGGTCGGATCCGGAATAGCTTACTGAGGCCCAAAAGAACCTGTACGCAAGCTCAGTGAAAAACACATGTTTCTTCTTGGCCAACACCTTAGACACTGGCAAAAAACTGAGGTGCTCCCGGATGGGAGGGGCTTATATAGGGGAGGGTACTTCCGGTTTTGGAAGTTGCCAGTGCCAGCACCTGACGGTATCTATATAACCCATTAGTAATGACTATGTCGCTCTGTGTCCCGTGATGTACGAGAAAGAAAGTGCCCCATCATTGGCATCAGTGGGGGGGGGGGGGAATAGTGCCCCATCATTGGCATCAGTGGGGGGGGAATAGTGCCCCATCATTAGCATCAGTGGGGGGGGAAATAGTGCCCCATCATTGGCATCAGTGGGGGGGGGGGAAATAGTGCCCCATCATTGGCATCAGTGGGGGGGGGGAAATAGTGCCCCATCATTGGCATCA
Source organism: Rana muscosa (assembly GCA_029206835.1). Lineage (NCBI taxonomy): Eukaryota > Metazoa > Chordata > Amphibia > Anura > Ranidae > Rana > Rana muscosa. Next base: position 84,083,343 of record CM055118.1, read on the forward strand.
GTGGGGGGGGAAATAGTGCCCCATCATTGGCATCAGTGGGGGGGGAAATAGTGCCCCATCATTGGCATCAGTGGGGGGGGGGAATAGTGCCCCATCATTGGCATCAGTGGGGGGGAATAGTGCCCCATCATCATTGGCATCAGTGGGGGGAATAGTGCCCCATTACTGGCATCAGTGGGGGGAATAGTGCCCCATTATTGGCATCAGTGGGGGGAATAGTGCCCCATCATTGGCATCAGTGGGGGGGAATAGTGCCCAGTCATTGGCATCAGTGGGGGGGGGAATAGTGCCCCGTCATTGGCATCAGTGGGGGGGGGAATAGTGCCCCGTCATTGGCATCAGTAGGAGGGGAATAGTGCCCCGTCATTGGCATCAGTGGGGGGAATAGTGCCCCGGCATTGGCATCAGTGGGGGGAATAGTGCCCCGGCATTGGCATCAGTGGGGGGGAATAGTGCCCAGTCATTGGCATCAGTGGGGGGGAATAGTGCCCAGTCATTGGCATCAGTGGGGGGAATAGTGCCCCATCATTGGCATCAGTGGGGGGAATAGTGCCCCGTCATTGGCATCAGTAGGAGGGGAATAGTGCCCCGTCATTGGCATCAGTGGGGGGAATAGTGCCCCGTCATTGGCATCAGTGGGGGGAATAGTGCCCCGTCATTGGCATCAGTGGGGGGAATAGTGCCCCGTCATTGGCATCAGTGGGGGGAATAGTGCCCCGTCATTGGCATCAGTGGGGGGAATAGTGCCCCGTCATTGGCATCAGTGGGGGGAATAGTCCCCCGTCATTGGTATCAGTGGGGGGGAATAGTGCCCCGTCATTGGCATCAGTGGGGGGAATAGTGACCCGTCATTGGCATCAGTGGGGGGGAATAGTGCCCCATCATTGGCATCAGTGGGGGGAATAGTGCCCCATCATTGGCATCAGTGGGGGGAATAGTGCCCCATCATTGGCATCAGTGCGGGGAATAGTGCCCCATCATTGGCATCAGTGCGGGGAATAGTGCCCCATCATTGGCATCAGTGGGGGGAATAGTGCCCCATCATTGGCATCAGTGGGGGGGAATAGTGCCACATCATTGGCATCAGTGGGGGGAATAGTGCACCATCATTGGCATTAGTGGGGGGGGGAATAGTGCCCCATCATTGGGGGAATAGTGCCCAATCATTGGCGTCAGTGGGGGGGGGGAATAGTGCCCCATCATTGGTATCAGTGGGGGGGAATAGTGCCACATCATTAGTATCAGTGGGGGGATAGTGCCCCATCATTGGTATCAGTGGGGGGATAGTGCCCCATCATTGGTATCAGTGGGGGGAATGGTGCCCCATCATTGGTATCAGTGGGGGGAATGGTGCCCCATCATTGGTATCAGTGGGGGGGGCTAGTGCCCCATCATTGGTATCAGTGGGGGGGCTAGTGCCCCATCATTGGTATCAGTGGGGGGGAATAGTGCCCCATCATTGGTATCAGTGGGGGGGAATAGTGCCCCATCATTGGTATCAGCGGGGGGGAATAGTGCCCCATCATTGGTATCAGTGGGGGGAATAGTGCCCCATCATTGGTATCAGTGGGGGGAATAGTGCCCCATCATTGGTATCAGTGGGGGGAATAGTGCCCCATCATTGGTATCAGTGGGGGGGGAGATAGTGCCCCGTCATTGGTATCAGTGGGGGGGAGATAGTGCCCCCCGTCATTGGTATCAGTGGGGGGGGGAGATAGTGCCCCGTCATTGGTATCAGTGGGGGGGCAGATAGTGCCCCGTCATTGGTATCAGTGGGGGGGGGAGATAGTGCCCCGTCATTGGTATCAGTGGGGGGGGGGAGATAGTGCCCCGTCATTGGTATCAGTGGGGGGGGGAGATAGTGCCCCGTCATTGGTATCAGTGGGGGGGGAGATAGTGCCCCGTCATTGGTATCAGTGGGGGGGGAGATAGTGCCCCGTCATTGGTATCAGTGGGGGGGAGATAGTGCCCCGTCATTGGTATCAGTGGGGGGGGAGATAGTGCCCCGTCATTGGTATCAGTGGGGGGGGAGATAGTGCCCCGTCATTGGTATCAGTGGGGGGGAGATAGTGCCCCGTCATTAGTATCAGTGGGGGGGAGATAGTGCCCCGTCATTGGTATCAGTGGGGGGGGGGAGATAGTGCCCCGTCATTGGTATCAGTGGGGGGGGGGAGATAGTGCCCCGTCATTGGTATCAGTGGGGGGGGAGATAGTGCCCCGTCATTGGTATCAGTGGGGGGGGAGATAGTGCCCCGTCATTGGTATCAGTGGGGGGGGATAGTGCCCCGTCATTGGTATCAGTGGGGGGGGATAGTGCCCCGTCATTGGTATCAGTGGGGGGGGGGATAGTGCCCCGTCATTGGTATCAGTGGGGGGGGAGATAGTGCCCCGTCATTGGTATCAGTGGGGGGGAGATAGTGCCCCGTCATTGGTATCAGTGGGGGGAGTGGGGGGGGAGATAGTGCCCCGTCATTGGTATCAGTGGGGGGGGGGAGATAGTGCCCCGTCATTGGTATCAGTGGGGGGGGGAGATAGTGCCCCGTCATTGGTATCAGTGGGGGGGGAGATAGTGCCCCGTCACTGGTATCAGTGGGGGGGAGATAGTGCCCCGTCATTGGTATCAGTGGGGGGGGAGATAGTGCCCCGTCATTGGTATGAGTGGGGGGGTAGTGCCCCATCATTGGTATCAGTGGGGGGGGGGATAGTGCCCCATCATTGGTATCAGTGGGGGGGGGAATAGTGCCCCATCATTGGTATCAGTGGGGGGGGATAGTGCCCCATCATTGGTATCAGTGGGGGGGGGGATAGTGCCCCATCATTGGTATCAGTGTGGGGGGGAGAATAGTGCCCCATCATTGGTATCAGTGGGGGGGATAGTGCCCCATCATTGGTATCAGTGGGGGGGATAGTGCCCCATCATTGGTATCAGTGGTGGGAATGGTGCCCCATCATTGGTATCAGTGGGGGGAATGGTGCCCCATCATTGGTATCAGTGGGGGGAATGGTGCCCCATCATTGGTATCAGTGGGGGAAATGGTGCCCCATCATTGGTATCAGTGGGGGAAATGGTGCCCCATCATTGGTATCAGTGGGGGGAATGGTGCCCCATCATTGGTATCAGTGGGGGGAATGGTGCCCCATCATTGGTATCAGTGGGGGCAATGGTGCCCCATCATTGGTATCAGTGGGGCAATAGTGCCCCATCATTGGTATCAGTGGGGGCAATAGTGCCCCATCATTGGTATCAGTGGGGGCAATAGTGCCCCATCATTGGAATCAGTGGGGGGAATAGTGCCCCATCATTGGAATCAGTGGGGGGGGGATAGTGCCCCATCATTGGAATCAGTGGGGGGGGGATAGTGCCCCATCATTGGCATTAGTGTGGGGGGGATAGTGCCCCATCATTGGCATTAGTGTGGGGGGGGATAGTGCCCCATCATTGGCATTAGTGTGGGGGGGGATAGTGCCCCATCATTGGCATTAGTGTGGGGGGGAATAGTGCCCCATCATTGGCATCAGTGGGGGGGAATAGTGCCCCATCATTGGCATCAGTGGGGGGGAATAGTGCCCCATCATTGGCATCAGTGGGGGGGAAATAGTGACCCATCATTGTCATCAGTGGGGGGGGGGAATAGTGCCCCATCATTGGCATCAGTGGGGGGGGGAATAGTGCCCCATCATTGGCATCAGTGGGGGGGATAGTGCCCCATCATTGGCGGGGGGATAGTGCCCCATCATTGGCATCATTGGGGGGGAATAGTGCCCCATCATCATTGGCATCAGTGGGGGGGGGAATAGTGCCCCATCATCATTGGCATCAGTGGGGGGAATAGTGCCCCATTATTGGCATCAGTGGGGGGGGATTAGTGCCCCATCATTGGCATCAGTGGGGGGGATTAGTGCCCCATCATTGGGGGAATAGTGCCCCGTCAATGACATCAGTGGGGGAAATAATGCCCCGTCATTGGCATCAGTGGGGGGGGGAATAGTGCCCAGTCATTGGCATCAGTGGGGGGGGGGAATAGTGCCCCATCATTGGCATCAGTGGGGGGGGAATAGTGCCCCGTCATTGGCATCAGTAGGAGGGGAATAGTGCCCCGTCATTGGCATCAGTAGGAGGGGAATAGTGCCCCGTCATTGGCATCAGTGAGGGGAATAGTGCCCCGTCGCTGGCATCAGTGGGGGGAATAGTGCCCCGTCATTGGCATCAGTGGGGGGAATAGTGCCCCGTCATTGGCATCAGTGGGGGGAATAGTGCCCCGTCATTGGCATCAGTGGGGGGAATAGTGCCCCGTCATTGGCATCAGTGGGGGGAATAGTGCCCCGTCATTGGCATCAGTGGGGGGAATAGTGCCCCGTCATTGGCATCAGTGGGGGGAATAGTGCCCCGTCATTGGCATCAGTGGGGGGAATAGTGCCCCGTCATTGGCATCAGTGGGGGGAATAGTGCCCCATCATTGGCATCAGTGGGGGGAATAGTGCCCCATCATTGGCATCAGTGGGGGGAATAGTGCACCATCATTGGCATTAGTGGGGGGAATAGTGCACCATCATTGGCATTAGTGGGGGGGGGGGAATAGTGCCCCATCATCATTGGCATCAGTGGGGGGGGGGAATAGTGCCCCATCATCATTGGCATCAGTGGGGGGGGAATAGTGCCCCATCATCATTGGCATCAGTGGGGGGGGAATAGTGCCCCATCATTGGCATCAGGGGGGGGGAATAGTGCCCCATCATTGGCATCAGGGGGGGGAATAGTGCCCCATCATCATTGGCATCAGTGGGGGAAATAGTACCCCATCATTGGCATCAGTGGGGGGGGGAATAGTGCCCCATCATTGGCATCAGTGGGGGGGGGAAATAGTGCCCCATCATCATTGGCATCAGTGGGGGGAATAGTGCCCCATCATTGGCATCAGTGGGGGGGGGAATAGTGCCCCATCATCATTGGCATCAGTGGGGGAAATAGTACCCCATCATTGGCATCAGTGGGGAAAATAGTACCCCATCATTGGCATCAGTGGGGGGGATAGTGCCCCATCATTGGCATCAGTGGGGGGGGAAATAGTGCCCCATCATCATTGGCATCAGTGGGGGGAATAGTGCCCCATCATTGGCATCAGTGGGGGGGGAAATAGTGCCCCATCATCATTGGCATCAGTGGGGGGAATAGTGCCCCATCATTGGCATCAGTGGGGGGGGGGAAATAGTGCCCCATCATCATTGGCATCAGTGGGGGAAATAGTACCCCATCATTGGCATCAGTGGGGGGGGAAATAGTGCCCCATCATCATTGGCATCAGTGGGGGGAATAGTGCCCCATCATTGGCATCAGTGGGGGGGAAATAGTGCCCCATCATCATTGGCATCAGTGGGGGGAATAGTGCCCCATTATTGGCATCAGTGGGGGAATAGTGCCCCATCATTGGGGGTATAGTGCCCCGTCATTGGCATCAGTGGGGGGAATAGTGCCCCGTCATTGGCATCAGTGGGGGGGAATAGTGCCCAGTCATTGGCATCAGTGGGGGGGAATAGTGCCCAGTCATTGGCATCAGTGGGGGGGAATAGTGCCCAGTCATTGGCATCAGTGGGGGGGGGGAATAGTGCCCCGTCATTGGCATCAGTGGGGGGGGGAATAGTGCCCCGTCATTGGCATCAGTGGGGGGGGGAATAGTGCCCCGTCATTGGCATCAGTAGGAGGGGAATAGTGCCCCGTCATTGGCATCAGTAGGAGGGGAATAGTGCCCCGTCATTGGCATCAGTAGGAGGGGAATAGTGCCCCGTCATTGGCATCAGTAGGAGGGGAATAGTGCCCCGTCATTGGCATCAGTAGGAGGGGAATAGTGCCCCATCCTTGGCATCAGTGGGGGGAAAAGTGCCCCGTCCTTGGCATCAGTGGGGGGAATAGTGTCCCATCATTGGCATCAGTGGGGGGGAAATAGTGCCCCATCATCATTGGCATCAGTGGGGGAAATAGTACCCCATCATTGGCATCAGTGGGGGGGGGATAGTGCCCCATCATTGGCATCAGTGGGGGGGGAAATAGTGCCCCTTCATCATTGGCATCAGTGGGGGGAATAGTGCCCCATCATTGGCATCAGTGGGGGGGGGAAATAGTGCCCCATCATCATTGGCATCAGTGGGGGAAATAGTACCCCATCATTGGCATCAGTGGGGAAAATAGTACCCCATCATTGGCATCAGTGGGGGGGATAGTGCCCCATCATTGGCATCAGTGGGGGGGAAATAGTGCCCCATCATCATTGGCATCAGTGGGGGGAATAGTGCCCCATCATTGGCATCAGTGGGGGGGGGGGGAAATAGTGCCCCATCATCATTGGCATCAGTGGGGGGAATAGTGCCCCATCATTGGCATCAGTGGGGGGGGGGAAATAGTGCCCCATCATCATTGGCATCAGTGGGGGAAATAGTACCCCATCATTGGCATCAGTGGGGGGGGAAATAGTGCCCCATCATCATTGGCATCAGTGGGGGGAATAGTGCCCCATCATTGGCATCAGTGGGGGGGGGAAATAGTGCCCCATCATCATTGGCATCAGTGGGGGAAATAGTACCCCATCATTGGCATCAGTGGGGGGGGAATAGTGCCCCATCATTGGCATCAGTGGGGGGGGAAATAGTGCCCCATCATCATTGGCATCAGTGGGGGGAATAGTGCCCCATCATTGGCATCAGTGGGGGGGGGGAAATAGTGCCCCATCATCATTGGCATCAGTGGGGGAAATAGTACCCCATCATTGGCATCAGTGGGGAAAATAGTACCCCATCATTGGCATCAGTGGGGGGGATAGTGCCCCATCATTGGCATCAGTGGGGGGGGAAATAGTGCCCCATCATCATTGGCATCAGTGGGGGGAATAGTGCCCCATCATTGGCATCAGTGGGGGGGGGGGAAATAGTGCCCCATCATCATTGGCATCAGTGGGGGGAATAGTGCCCCATCATTGGCATCAGTGGGGGGGGGAAATAGTGCCCCATCATCATTGGCATCAGTGGGGGAAATAGTACCCCATCATTGGCATCAGTGGGGGGGGAAATAGTGCCCCATCATCATTGGCATCAGTGGGGGGAATAGTGCCCCATCATTGGCATCAGTGGGGGGGAAATAGTGCCCCATCATCATTGGCATCAGTGGGGGGAATAGTGCCCCATTATTGGCATCAGTGGGGGAATAGTGCCCCATCATTGGGGGTATAGTGCCCCGTCATTGGCATCAGTGGGGGGAATAGTGCCCCGTCATTGGCATCAGTGGGGGGGAATAGTGCCCAGTCATTGGCATCAGTGGGGGGGGAATAGTGCCCAGTCATTGGCATCAGTGGGGGGGGGGAATAGTGCCCCGTCATTGGCATCAGTGGGGGGGGAATAGTGCCCCGTCATTGGCATCAGTGGGGGGGGGAATAGTGCCCCGTCATTGGCATCAGTGGGAGGGGAATAGTGCCCCGTCATTGGCATCAGTAGGAGGGGAATAGTGCCCCGTCATTGGCATCAGTAGGAGGGGAATAGTGCCCCGTCATTGGCATCAGTAGGAGGGGAATAGTGCCCCGTCATTGGCATCAGTAGGAGGGGAATAGTGCCCCGTCATTGGCATCAGTAGGAGGGGAATAGTGCCCCATCCTTGGCATCAGTGGGGGGAAAAGTGCCCCGTCCTTGGCATCAGTGGGGGGAATAGTGCCCCATCATTGGCATCAGTGGGGGGGAAATAGTGCCCCATCATCATTGGCATCAGTGGGGGAAATAGTACCCCATCATTGGCATCAGTGGGGGGGGATAGTGCCCCATCATTGGCATCAGTGGGGGGGGGAAATAGTGCCCCATCATCATTGGCATCAGTGGGGGGGGGGAAATAGTGCCCCATCATTGGCATCAGTGGGGGGGGGGAAATAGTGCCCCATCATCATTGGCATCAGTGGGGGAAATAGTACCCCATCATTGGCATCAGTGGGGGGGGGGATAGTGCCCCATCATTGGCATCAGTGGGGGGGAAATAGTGCCCCATCATCATTGGCATCAGTGGGGGGAATAGTGCCCCATCATTGGCATCAGTGGGGGGGAAATAGTGCCCCATCATCATTGGCATCAGTGGGGGGAATAGTGCCCCATCATTGGCATCAGTGGGGGGGGGAAATAGTGCCCCATCATCATTGGCATCAGTGGGGGAAATAGTACCCCATCATTGGCATCAGTGGGGGGGGGGGATAGTGCCCCATCATTGGCATCAGTGGGGGGGAAATAGTGCCCCATCATCATTGGCATCAGTGGGGGGAATAGTGCCCCATCATTGGCATCAGTGGGGGGAATAGTGCCCCATCATTGGCATCAGTGGGGGGGGAAATAGTGCCCCATCATCATTGGCATCAGTGGGGGGAATAGTGCCCCATTATTGGCATCAGTGGGGGGGGAATAGTGCCCCATCATCATTGGCATCAGTGGGGGGAATAGTGCCCCATCATTGGGGGTATAGTGCCCCGTCATTGGCATCAGTGGGGGGAATAGTGCCCCGTCATTGGCATCAGTGGGGGGGGGAATAGTGCCCAGTCATTGGCATCAGTGGGGGGAATAGTGCCCCATCATTGGCATCAGTGGGGGGGAAATAGTGCCCCATCATCATTGGCATCAGTGGGGGGGGAATAGTGCCCCATCATTGGCATCAGTGGGGGGAATAGTGCCCCATCATTGGCATCAGTGGGGGGGGAAATAGTGCCCCATCATCATTGGCATCAGTGGGGGAAATAGTACCCCATCATTGGCATCAGTGGGGGGATAGTGCCCCATCATTGGCATCAGTGGGGGGGGAAATAGTGCTCCATCATCATTGGCATCAGTGGGGGGAATAGTGCCCCATCCTTGGCATCAGTGGGGGGAATAGTGCCCCGTCATTGGCATCAGTGGGGGGGGGAATAGTGCCCAGTCATTGGCATCAGTGGGGGGGAATAGTGCCCAGTCATTGGCATCAGTAGGAGGGGAATAGTGCCCCGTCCTTGGCATCAGTAGGAGGGGAATAGTGCCCCGTCCTTGGCATCAGTAGGAGGGGAATAGTGCCCCGTCCTTGGCATCAGTAGGAGGGGAATAGTGCCCCGTCCTTGGCATCAGTGGGGGGAAAGTGCCCCGTCCTTGGCATCAGTGGGGGGGAAAGTGCCCCGTCCTTGGCATCAGTGGGGGGGAAAGTGCCCCGTCCTTGGCATCAGTGGGGGGAAAGTGCCCCGTCCTTGGCATCAGTGGGGGGAAAGTGCCCCGTCCTTGGCATCAGTGGGGGGAAAGTGCCCCGTCCTTGGCATCAGTGGGGGGAAAGTGCCCCGTCCTTGGCATCAGTGGGGGGGAAAGTGCCCCGTCCTTGGCATCAGTGGGGGGGAAAGTGCCCCGTCCTTGGCATCAGTGGGGGGGAAAGTGCCCCGTCCTTGGCATCAGTGGGGGGAAAGTGCCCCGTCCTTGGCATCAGTGGGGGGAAAGTGCCCCGTCCTTGGCATCAGTGGGGGGAAAGTGCCCCGTCCTTGGCATCAGTGGGGGGAAAGTGCCCCGTCCTTGGCATCAGTGGGGGGAAAGTGCCCCGTCCTTGGCATCAGTGGGGGGAAAGTGCCCCGTCATTGACATCAGTGGGGGGGGAATAGTGCCCCGTCATTGACATCAGTGGGGGGGGAATAGTTCCCCGTCATTGACATCAGTGGGGGGGAATAGTGCCCCGTCATTGACATCAGTGGGGGGGAATAGTGCCCCGTCATTGGCATCAGTGGGGGGAATAGTGCCCCGTCATTGGCATCAGTGGGGGGGAATAGGGCCCCATCATTGGCATCAGTGGGGGGAATAGTGCCCCATCATTGGCATCAGTGGGGGGGAAATAGTGCCCCATCATTGGCATCAGTGGGGGGAATAGTGCCCCATCATTGGCATCAGTGGGGGGGGGAAATAGTGCCCCATCATCATTGGCATCAGTGGGGGAAATAGTGCCCCATCATTGGCATCAGTGGGGGGGGGAAATAGTGCCCCATCATCATTGGCATCAGTGGGGGGAATAGTGCCCCATTATTGGCATCAGTGGGGGGAATAGTGCCCCATCATTGGGGGTATAGTGCCCCGTCATTGGCATCAGTGGGGGGAATAGTGCCCCGTCATTGGCATCAGTGGGGGGGGAATAGTGCCCAATCATTGGCATCAGTGGGGGGGGGAATAGTGCCCAGTCATTGGCATCAGTGGGGGGGAATAGTGCCCAGTCATTGGCATCAGTGGGGGGGAATAGTGCCCAGTCATTGGCATCAGTGGGGGGGAATAGTGCCCCGTCATTGGCATCAGTAGGAGGGGAATAGTGCCCCGTCATTGGCATCAGTAGGAGGGGAATAGTGCCCCGTCATTGGCATCAGTAGGAGGGGAATAGTGCCCCGTCATTGGCATCAGTAGGAAGGGAATAGTGCCCCGTCCTTGGCATCAGTAGGAGGGGAATAGTGCCCCGTCCTTGGCATCAGTAGGAGGGGAATAGTGCCCCGTCCTTGGCATCAGTAGGAGGGGAATAGTGCCCCGTCCTTGGCATCAGTAGGAGGGGAATAGTGCCCCGTCCTTGGCATCAGTAGGAGGGGAATAGTGCCCCGTCCTTGGCATCAGTAGGAGGGGAATAGTGCCCCGTCCTTGGCATCAGTAGGAGGGGAATAGTGCCCCGTCCTTGGCATCAGTAGGAGGGGAATAGTGCCCCGTCCTTGGCATCAGTAGGAGGGGAATAGTGCCCCGTCCTTGGCATCAGTAGGAGGGGAATAGTGCCCCGTCCTTGGCATCAGTAGGAGGGGAATAGTGCCCCGTCCTTGGCATCAGTAGGAGGGGAATAGTGCCCCGTCCTTGGCATCAGTAGGAGGGGAATAGTGCCCCGTCCTTGGCATCAGTGGGGGGGAAAGTGCCCCGTCCTTGGCATCAGTGGGGGGGAAAGTGCCCCGTCCTTGGCATCAGTGGGGGGGGAAAGTGCCCCGTCCTTGGCATCAGTGGGGGGAAAGTGCCCCGTCCTTGGCAACAGTGGGGGGGAAAGTGCCCCGTCCTTGGCAACAGTGGGGGGAAAGTGCCCCGTCCTTGGCAACAGTGGGGGGAAAGTGCCCCGTCCTTGGCAACAGTGGGGGGAAAGTGCCCCGTCCTTGGCAACAGTGGGGGGAAAGTGCCCCGTCCTTGGCATCAGTGGGGGGAAAGTGCCCCGTCCTTGGCATCAGTGGGGGGAAAGTGCCCCGTCCTTGGCATCAGTGGGGGGAAAGTGCCCCGTCCTTGGCATCAGTGGGGGGAAAGTGCCCCGTCCTTGGCATCAGTGGGGGGAAGTGCCCCGTCCTTGGCATCAGTGGGGGGAAAGTGCCCCGTCCTTGGCATCAGTGGGGGGAAAGTGCCCCGTCCTTGGCATCAGTGGGGGGAAAGTGCCCCGTCCTTGGCATCAGTGGGGGGAAAGTGCCCCGTCCTTGGCATCAGTGGGGGGAAAGTGCCCCGTCCTTGGCATCAGTGGGGGGAAAGTGCCCCGTCCTTGGCATCAGTGGGGGGAAAGTGCCCCGTCCTTGGCATCAGTGGGGGGAAAGTGCCCCGTCCTTGGCATCAGTGGGGGGAAAGTGCCCCGTCCTTGGCATCAGTGGGGGGAAAGTGCCCCGTCCTTGGCATCAGTGGGGGGAAAGTGCCCCGTCCTTGGCATCAGTGGGGGGAAAGTGCCCCGTCCTTGGCATCAGTGGGGGGAAAGTGCCCCGTCCTTGGCATCAGTGGGGGGGAAAGTGCCCCGTCCTTGGCATCAGTGGGGGGAAAGTGCCCCGTCCTTGGCATCAGTGGGGGGAAAGTGCCCCGTCCTTGGCATCAGTGGGGGGAAAGTGCCCCGTCCTTGGCATCAGTGGGGGGGAAAGTGCCCCGTCCTTGGCATCAGTGGGGGGAAAGTGCCCCGTCCTTGGCATCAGTGGGGGGAAAGTGCCCCGTCCTTGGCATCAGTGGGGGGAAAGTGCCCCGTCCTTGGCATCAGTGGGGGGAAAGTGCCCCGTCCTTGGCATCAGTGGGGGGGAAAGTGCCCCGTCCTTGGCATCAGTGGGGGGAAAGTGCCCCGTCCTTGGCATCAGTGGGGGGAAAGTGCCCCGTCCTTGGCATCAGTGGGGGGAAAGTGCCCCGTCCTTGGCATCAGTGGGGGGAAAGTGCCCCGTCCTTGGCATCAGTGGGGGGAAAGTGCCCCGTCCTTGGCATCAGTGGGGGGGAAAGTGCCCCGTCCTTGGCATCAGTGGGGGGAAAGTGCCCCGTCCTTGGCATCAGTGGGGGGAAAGTGCCCCGTCCTTGGCATCAGTGGGGGGAAAGTGCCCCGTCCTTGGCATCAGTGGGGGGAAAGTGCCCCGTCCTTGGCATCAGTGGGGGGGAAAGTGCCCCGTCCTTGGCATCAGTGGGGGGAAAGTGCCCCGTCCTTGGCATCAGTGGGGGGAAAGTGCCCCGTCCTTGGCATCAGTGGGGGGAAAGTGCCCCGTCCTTGGCATCAGTGGGGGGAAAGTGCCCCGTCCTTGGCATCAGTGGGGGAAAGCCCTCCTTGCATCAGTGGGGGGAAAGTGCCCCGTCCTTGGCATCAGTGGGGGGAAAGTGCCCCGTCCTTGGCATCAGTGGGGGGGAAAGTGCCCCGTCCTTGGCATCAGTGGGGGGAAAGTGCCCCGTCCTTGGCATCAGTGGGGGGGAAAGTGCCCCGTCCTTGGCATCAGTGGGGGGAAAGTGCCCCGTCCTTGGCATCAGTGGGGGGAAAGTGCCCCGTCCTTGGCATCAGTGGGGGGAAAGTGCCCCGTCCTTGGCATCAGTGGGGGGAAAGTGCCCCGTCCTTGGCATCAGTGGGGGGAAAGTGCCCCGTCCTTGGCATCAGTGGGGGGGAAAGTGCCCCGTCCTTGGCATCAGTGGGGGGAAAGTGCCCCGTCCTTGGCATCAGTGGGGGGAAAGTGCCCCGTCCTTGGCATCAGTGGGGGGAAAGTGCCCCGTCCTTGGCATCAGTGGGGGGAAAGTGCCCCGTCCTTGGCATCAGTGGGGGGGAAAGTGCCCCGTCCTTGGCATCAGTGGGGGGAAAGTGCCCCGTCCTTGGCATCAGTGGGGGGAAAGTGCCCCGTCCTTGGCATCAGTGGGGGGAAAGTGCCCCGTCCTTGGCATCAGTGGGGGAAAGTGCCCCGTCCTTGGCATCAGTGGGGGGAAAGTGCCCCGTCCTTGGCATCAGTGGGGGGAAAGTGCCCCGTCCTTGGCATCAGTGGGGGGAAAGTGCCCCGTCCTTGGCATCAGTGGGGGGAAAGTGCCCCGTCCTTGGCATCAGTGGGGGGGAAAGTGCCCCGTCCTTGGCATCAGTGGGGGGAAAGTGCCCCGTCCTTGGCATCAGTGGGGGGAAAGTGCCCCGTCCTTGGCATCAGTGGGGGGAAAGTGCCCCGTCCTTGGCATCAGTGGGGGGAAAGTGCCCCGTCCTTGGCATCAGTGGGGGGAAAGTGCCCCGTCCTTGGCATCAGTGGGGGGAAAGTGCCCCGTCCTTGGCATCAGTGGGGGGAAAGTGCCCCGTCCTTGGCATCAGTGGGGGGAAAGTGCCCCGTCCTTGGCATCAGTGGGGGGAAAGTGCCCCGTCCTTGGCATCAGTGGGGGGAAAGTGCCCCGTCCTTGGCATCAGTGGGGGGAAAGTGCCCCGTCCTTGGCATCAGTGGGGGGGAAAGTGCCCCGTCCTTGGCATCAGTGGGGGGAAAGTGCCCCGTCCGCATCAGTGGGGGGGAAAGTGCCCCGTCCTTGGCATCAGTGGGGGGAAAGTGCCCCGTCCTTGGCATCAGTGGGGGAAGGGGAAAGTGCCCCGTCCTTGGCATCAGTGGGGGGAAAGTGCCCCGTCCTTGGCATCAGTGGGGGGGAAAGTGCCCCGTCCTTGGCATCAGTGGGGGGAAAGTGCCCCGTCCTTGGCATCAGTGGGGGGAAAGTGCCCCGTCCTTGGCATCAGTGGGGGGAAAGTGCCCCGTCCTTGGCATCAGTGGGGGAAAGTGCCCCGTCCTTGGCATCAGTGGGGGGAAAGTGCCCCGTCCTTGGCATCAGTGGGGGGAAAGTGCCCCGTCCTTGGCATCAGTGGGGGGAAAGTGCCCCGTCCTTGGCATCAGTGGGGGGAAAGTGCCCCGTCCTTGGCATCAGTGGGGGGAAAGTGCCCCCGTCCTTGGCATCAGTGGGGGGAAAGTGCCCCGTCCTTGGCATCAGTGGGGGGAAAGTGCCCCGTCCTTGGCATCAGTGGGGGGGAAAGTGCCCCGTCCTTGGCATCAGTGGGGGGAAAGTGCCCCGTCCTTGGCATCAGTGGGGGAAAGTGCCCCGTCCTTGGCATCAGTGGGGGGAAAGTGCCCCGTCCTTGGCATCAGTGGGGGGAAAGTGCCCCGTCCTTGGCATCAGTGGGGGGAAAGTGCCCCGTCCTTGGCATCAGTGGGGGGAAAGTGCCCCGTCCTTGGCATCAGTGGGGGGAAAGTGCCCCGTCCTTGGCATCAGTGGGGGGAAAGTGCCCCGTCCTTGGCATCAGTGGGGGGAAAGTGCCCCGTCCTTGGCATCAGTGGGGGGAAAGTGCCCCGTCCTTGGCATCAGTGGGGGGAAAGTGCCCCGTCCTTGGCATCAGTGGGGGGAAAGTGCCCCGTCCTTGGCATCAGTGGGGGGGAAAGTGCCCCGTCCTTGGCATCAGTGGGGGGAAAAGTGCCCCGTCCTTGGCATCAGTGGGGGGAAAGTGCCCCGTCCTTGGCATCAGTGGGGGGAAAGTGCCCCGTCCTTGGCATCAGTGGGGGGAAAAAGTGCCCCGTCCTTGGCATCAGTGGGGGGAAAGTGCCCCGTCCTTGGCATCAGTGGGGGGAAAGTGCCCCGTCCTTGGCATCAGTGGGGGGGAAAGTGCCCCGTCCTTGGCATCAGTGGGGGGAAAAGTGCCCCGTCCTTGGCATCAGTGGGGGGAAAGTGCCCCGTCCTTGGCATCAGTGGGGGGAAAGTGCCCCGTCCTTGGCATCAGTGGGGGGAAAGTGCCCCGTCCTTGGCATCAGTGGGGGGAAAGTGCCCCGTCCTTGGCATCAGTGGGGGGAAAGTGCCCCGTCCTTGGCATCAGTGGGGGGAAAGTGCCCCGTCCTTGGCATCAGTGGGGGGGAAAGTGCCCCGTCCTTGGCATCAGTGGGGGGAAAGTGCCCCGTCCTTGGCATCAGTGGGGGGAAAGTGCCCCGTCCTTGGCATCAGTGGGGGGAAAGTGCCCCGTCCTTGGCATCAGTGGGGGGAAAGTGCCCCGTCCTTGGCATCAGTGGGGGGGAATAGTGCCCCGTCATTGGCATCAGTGGGGGGGAATAGTGCCCCGTCATTGGCATCAGTGGGGGGAATAGTGCCCCGTCATTGGCATCAGTGGGGGGAATAGTGCCCCGTCATTGGCATCAGTGGGGGGGAATAGGGCCCCGTCATTGGCATCAAGTGGGGGGAATAGTGCCCCATCATTGGCATCAGTGGCGGGAATAGTGCCCCATCATTGACATCAGTGGGGGGAATAGTGCCCCATTATTGGCATCAGTGGGGGGAATAGTGCACCATCATTGGCATCAGTGGGGGGGAATAGTGCCCCATCATTGGGGGAATAGTGCCCAATCATTGGCATCAGTGGGGGGGAATATTGCCCCATCATTGGTATCAGTGGGGGGGAATAGAGTCCCATCATTGGTATCAGTGGGGGGAATAGTGCCCCATCATTGGTATCAGTGGGGGGGGAATAGAGCCCCATCATTGGTATCAGTGGGGGGGGAATAGAGCCCCATCATTGGTATCAGTGGGGGGGAATAGTGCCCCACCATTGGTATCAGTGGGGGGAATAGTGCCCCATCATTGGCATCAGTGGGGGGAATAGTGCCCCATCATTGGCATCAGCGGGGGGGAATAGTGCCCCATCATTGGCATCAGTGGCGGGAATAGTGCCCCATCATTGGCATCAGTGGCGGGAATAGTGCCCCATCATTGACATCAGTGGGGGGAATAGTGTCCCATTATTGGCATCAGTGGGGGGAATAGTGCACCATCATTGGCATCAGTGGGGGGGGAATAGTGCCCCATCATTGGGGGAATAGTGCCCAATCATTGGCATCAGTGGGGGGGGAATATTGCCCCATCATTGGTATCAGTGGGGGGGAATAGAGCCCCATCATTGGTATCAGTGGGGGGGAATAGTGCCCCATCATTGGTATCAGTGGGGGGGGAATAGTGCCCCATCATTGGTATCAGTGGGGGGGGAATAGAGCCCCATCATTGGTATCAGTGGGGGGGAATAGTGCCCCACCATTGGTATCAGTGGGGGGGAAAGTGCCCTGTCCTTTGTTTCAGTGGGAGGAATAGTGCTCCATCAATGGTTTCAGTGGGAGGAATAGTGCCAATCATTGGTTTCAGTGGGTGGGGGATAGTGCCAATTGCTGGCATCAGTGACAGATATTGTACCCCATCATTTGTGTTAGTAGGAGGCATAGTGCTCCAATTCTGGTGTCAGTAGGAGGAATAGTGACTCATTGTTGGTGTCAGTAGGAGGGATGGTGACCTGTTTTTGGTGTCAATAGGAGGGATAGTGACTTGTTGTTGGTGTCAGTAGGAGGGATAGTGACTTGTTGTTGGTGTCAGTAGGAGGGATAGTGACTTGTTGTTGGTGTCAGTAGGAGGGATAGTGACTTGTTGTTGGTGTCAGTAGGAGGGATAGTGACTTGTTGTTGGTGTCAGTAGGAGGGATAGTGACTCATTGTTGGTGTCAGTAGGAGGGATAGTGACTTGTTGTTGGTGTCAGTAGGAGGGATAGTGACTTGTTGTTGGTGTCAGTAGGAGGGATAGTGACTCATTGTTGGTGTCAGTAGGAGGGATAGTGACTTGTTGTTGGTGTCAGTAGGAGGGATAGTGACTTGTTGTTGGTGTCAGTAGGAGGGATAGTGACTTGTTGTTGGTGTCAGTAGGAGGGATAGTGACTTGTTGGTGGTGTCAGTAGGAGGGATAGTGACTTGTTGGTGGTGTCAGTAGGAGGGATAGTGACTTGTTGTTGGTGTCAGTAGGAGGGATAGTGACTTGTTGTTGGTGTCAGTAGGAGGGATAGTGACTTATTGTTTGTGTCAGTAGGAGGGATAGTGACTTGTTGTTGGTGTCAGTAGGAGTAAGAGTGACTTATTGTTGGTGTCAGTAGGAGTAAGAGTGACTTATTGTTGGTGTCAGTAGGAGTTAAGGCCCGTACACACGGTCGGACTTTTGCCCAACAAACTTAGTTTTAAGCAAGTTGGACCAACAATCCGACCGTGTGTACGCTCCATCGGACAAACTTTTTTGAGTTTGGTTTTGTTTTCATCGGATAAAAGTTGGGTCTGCGAACGGACAAACTTTTGCCCAACAAAAGTCCGATGGAGCAAAGTCCTACCGTGTGTACAGAAAACCATCGGACTTTAGTCCGATGGACAAAACAACCAATGTTAAAATCAGCCAACAATAGCAGAAGTTGACCAAAGGGTGTCAGTAAAGATCAGAAAAGAGCAGAAAAAACAAGTGATGTTGTAAGAAGTTTTAAGAAAGTTTGCAGAAAAGTCCTGTGGTGTGTATGCTATGGGTGTTCCCGACCAACTCCGTTCGGACAAAAAACCACGGAAAAGTCAGATGGAAGTCCGACCGTGTGTACAGGGCTTAAGAGTGACTTATTGTTGGTGTCAGTAGGAGTAAGAGTGACTTATTGTTGGTGTCAGTAGGAGTAAGAGTGACTTATTGTTGGTGTCAGTAGGAGGGATAGTGACTCATTGTTTGTGTCAGTAGGAGGGATAGTGACTCATTGTTGGTGTCAGTAGGAGGGATAGTGACTCATTGTTGGTGTCAGTAGGAGGGATAGTGACTCATTGTTGGTGTCAGTAGGAGGGATAGTGACTCATTGTTGGTGTCAGTAGGAGGGATAGTGACTCATTGTTGGTGTCAGTAGGAGGGATAGTGACTCATTGTTGGTGTCAGTAGGAGGGATAGTGACTCGTTGTTGGTGTCAGTAGGAGGGATAGTGACTCGTTGTTGGTGTCAGTAGGAGGGATAGTGACTCGTTGTTGGTGTCAGTAGGAGGGATAGTGACTCGTTGTTGGTGTCAGTAGGAGGGATAGTGACTCGTTGTTGGTGTCAGTAGGAGGGATAGTGACTCGTTGTTGGTGTCAGTAGGAGGGATAGTGACTCGTTGTTGGTGTCAGTAGGAGGGATAGTGACTCGTTGTTGGTGTCAGTAGGAGGGATAGTGACTCGTTGTTGGTGTCAGTAGGAGGGATAGTGACTCGTTGTCGGTGTCAGTAGGAGGGATAGTGACTCGTTGTCGGTGTCAGTAGGAGGGATAGTGACTTGTTGTCGGTGTCAGTAGGAGGGATAGTGACTTGTTGTCGGTGTCAGTAGGAGGGATAGTGACTTGTTGTCGGTGTCAGTAGGAGGGATAGTGACTTGTTGTCGGTGTCAGTAGGAGGGATAGTGACTTGTTGTCGGTGTCAGTAGGAGGGATAGTGACTTGTTGTCGGTGTCAGTAGGAGGGATAGTGACTTGTTGTCGGTGTCAGTAGGAGGGATAGTGACTTGTTGTCGGTGTCAGTAGGAGGGATAGTGACTTGTTGTCGGTGTCAGTGGGAGGGATAGTGACTTGTTGTCGGTGTCAGTAGGAGGGATAGTGACTTGTTGGTGTCAGTAGGAGGGATAGTGACTTGTTGTTGGTGTCAGTAGGAGGGATAGTGACTTGTTGGTGTCAGTAGGAGGGATAGTGACTTATTGTTGGTGTCAGTAGGAGGGATAGTGACTCGTTGTTGGTGTCAGTAGGAGGGATAGTGACTCGTTGTTGGTGTCAGTAGGAGGGATAGTGACTTGTTGTTGGTGTCAGTAGGAGGGATAGTGACTTGTTGTTGGTGTCAGTTGGAGGGATAGTGACTTGTTGGTGTCAGTAGGAGGGATAGTGACTTATTGTTGGTGTCAGTAGGAGGGATAGTGACTTATTGTTGGTGTCAGTAGGAGGGATAGTGACTCGTTGTTGGTGTCAGTAGGAGGGATAGTAACTCATTGTTGGTGTCAGTAGGAGGGATAGTGACTTGTTGTTGGTGTCAGTAGGAGGGATAGTGACTTGTTGTTGGTGTCAGTAGGAGGGATAGTGACTTGTTGGTGTCAGTAGGAGGGATAGTGACTCGTTGTTGGTGTCAGTAGGAGGGATAGTGACCTATTGTTGGTGTCAGTAGGAGGGATAGTAACTCATTGTTGGTGTCAGTAGGAGGGATAGTGACTCATTGTTGGTGTCAGTAGGAGGGATAGTGACTTTTTTGGAGCATCTTTGGGGCGCATAAAATAGCGCTGTAAAAACGCCTATCCCCATTGAAATGAATGAGTACCGCTATAAAAACGCGGTAAAAACACGGTAAAAAACACCCAGAAGCTGTGGGAAGGTCACATGACCCCAGTAGAGTGGAGGATTGTGGGATACCAAATAATCCTTTTTTGCGGTAAAAACGCATATGCGTTAGCGCTATTTTTACTGCGAACGCTGAAAAAACGCGGTAAAATCGCGGTAAAAAAACTCATTTTTTAGCGTTTTTTTCAACGCCTCAGTGTGAAAGGGGACTTATTGTTGGTGTCAGTAGGAGGGATAGTGACTCATTGTTGGTGTCAGTAGGAGGAAGAGACTTATTGTTGGTGTCAGTAGGAGGAAGAGACTTATTGTTGGTGTCAGTAGGAGGGATAGTGACTCATTGTTGGTGTCAGTAGGAGGGATAGTGACTCATTGTTGGTGTCAGTAGGAGGGATAGTGACTCATTGTTGGTGTCAGTAGGAGGGATAGTGACTCATTGTTGGTGTCAGTAGGAGGGATAGTGACTCATTGTTGGTGTCAGTAGGAGGGATAGTGACTCATTGTTGGTGTCAGTAGGAGGGATAGTGACTCATTGTTGGTGTCAGTAGGAGGGATAGTGACTCATTGTTGGTGTCAGTAGGAGGGATAGTGACTCATTGTTGGTGTCAGTAGGAGGGATAGTGACTCATTGTTGGTGTCAGTAGGAGGGATAGTGACTCATTGTTGGTGTCAGTAGGAGGGATAGTGACTCATTGTTGGTGTCAGTAGGAGGGATAGTGACTCATTGTTGGTGTCAGTAGGAGGGATAGTGACTCATTGTTGGTGTCAGTAGGAGGGATAGTGACTCATTGTTGGTGTCAGTAGGAGGGATAGTGACTCATTGTTGGTGTCAGTAGGAGGGATAGTGACTCATTGTTGGTGTCAGTAGGAGGGATAGTGACTCATTGTTGGTGTCAGTAGGAGGGATAGTGACTCATTGTTGGTGTCAGTAGGAGGGATAGTGACTCATTGTTGGTGTCAGTAGGAGGAAGAGACTTATTGTTGGTGTCAGTAGGAGGAAGAGACTTATTGTTGGTGTCAGTAGGAGGAATAGTGACTTATTGTTGGTGTCAGTGGATGTAATAGCAGTTTGGAGACCACGTGGTTTAGATCAAAACATATTCATGTGTTTGAATTGCCCAGTCAATGTTCAGACCTAAATCTAATTGAGAATCTATGGCAAGACTTGAAAATTGCCGTTTACGGACGCTCTCCATCCAATCTGACAGAGCTTGAACTATTTTGCAAAGAAGAATGGGCAAAAATGTCACTTATAGATGTGCAAAGCTGGTAGAGACATCCCCAAAAAGACTTGCAGCTGTAATTGCAGCGAAAGATGGTTCTACAAAATATTGACTTGGGGGGGCTGAATACAAATGCACGCAACACTTTTCACATATTTGTAAAACAAAAAAACACATTTATCATTTTCCTTCCACTTCACAATTATGTGCCACTTTGTTTTGGTCTTTCACATAAAATCTATTTACGTTTTTGGTTGTAACATGACAAAATGTGGAGAATTTCAAGGGGTATGAATACTTTTTCAAGGCACTGTATGTCTTAAGCCCCATACACATGGTCAGACTTACATCTGACTTTTCCGTGGATTTTTGTCGAGTTTGCCGGGAACACCCATAGCATACACACCACAGGACTTTTCTGCAAACTTTCCCCAAACTTTTTGCAACATCACGTGGTTTTTCTGCTCTTTACTGCCACCCTTTGGTCAACTTCTGCTATTGTTGGTTGATTTTAACATTAGTTATTTTGTCCATCGGATAAAAGTCCTATGGTTTTCTGTACACACGGTCGGACTTTGCTCCATCGGACTTTTATTGGCCAAAAGTTTGTCCGTTTGCAGACCCAACTTTTGTCCGATGAAAACACAAAAAAAAAAAAAAAAAAAGTTTGTCCGATGGAGCGTACACACGGTCGGATTGTTGGTCCAACTTGCTCAAAACGAAGTTTGTTGGACAAAAGTCCGACCGTGTGTATGGGGCTTTAGCGACCTTTTCACGGAAAATGTCAGGAAATCAAAAACGTTACAATTATCATCAAAATATGAAGTTAAATCTAATTTATTCAGTTGACAACTGTCTAAGAGAGGAAGGCCTCTCAGGCTCGGATCAAATAGGTGCGATGCGGGAACACTGCAAATTCACATCGCACCTGACTCGCAAGGCAGTTCACACTTCCTTATGCGAACCGCTGGAAGTGTCAATACAAAAGTTAATGACACCCCCAGATCGGTTCGCATATCGGAGAGCGAACGATCAATTTGGACATGAATTGGATCGCATGGATGTGAACACCCAAAAAAAAAGGGTCCGGCACAACTTTGGTCCGAATGCGATGCAAATTCAATCGCATCGCACAGATATTGCATGTGATTTGCACTGCAGTGCGAATCACATGCGAGGTCGTACAGTGCACTGATGTGAACCGAGCCTCAATCCCTGTTGCATCCACAGCAAAAAATAAACAGAGGGATTTTAACCCTTCCCTACTCCATCCAAAATGAAAAGAAAAGTTTTGGCTCCAGATACACATTAAGCCCCGGTTCACATTGTCACATTGCATGCAAGTCGCACAGGAATTGCCCCGCATTCCTGTGCATATTACATGCGATTCTGTGGAGTGCGATTTGAACCCATTCCTTTGAATGGATCAAATCGCACCGCATCACAATGGTTCAGGTAGCCTTTTTTTTTGTTCACACTGGAAGCGGAACGCATGTGTGTTCATACCTATGCGATCCGGTTCAGGCAAAAGCACCGCGTTTTGCAAGCTGCTTATGGGGTGTCGTTAACGTTTAATTCACACCTGCAGCAGATCGCATTAACACAGTGCAATTGCTATGCACTGCAGGAAATGCACAAGAATCACTGCGTTTCCCACATCGCATCAGTGTGAACCAAGGCTAAAGAAGGCATTTTGTTTTTTCTTCAGCGTCATCACAGACAGTCACAGGCTATTAACCCTACACGGTACATTGAGGAGGACACATAGTGTGTTTGTGTGTTGCAGAAGGGTAGTTTTTTTTTATTCTTGTGCCCAGAGTTGGGCTTTACAATAATTGTTATGGATAGATTGGCCCTTGTGAAATATTGCTATAGTCACACCATTTATACAATATATTTACTGTAAAATGTCACATAAATGTATATAAAAAAAAAGTAGTGATGTCACACTTATAAAATATATTTAGATATCTGTTCCACCCAAATCTACATCAGCTTAGAGTTGTTATCACAATATGCAGTGTATACACACGCACCACAAGCCACGGTCCAATAGATCTGAGATTCCTGGGTTTGGTGTAAGATCCGGTACGGAGCCACACGTGCACTTGAGTCCAGTACAACATCCAGCGTCCCCACCAGCAGGCCTAAGGGAAAAACAGGAAATGACAGGAGTTAATATGAGTGCAAAGTGATTTCAAAACAGAAGTTGTCTACGCCATGTGATTGCCTGTGGTATCTCCACCATGTGACTAATCAAGAGACTATTTTAAGTTGTTGTGACAACAATGGACCTAAAGAGGAACTTCCCTAGGTTAAAGTAAATCTCAGCTCTCTAAAAAGTGCTCCTAAGGCCCCTTTCACACATGCGGACCGTATGTCCGCTTTTTCATCCATCCGTTTACGGATGAAAAAGGGACATACATTGGTCCCTTTGAGATAGCGAGTGTCAGCGGATGAAAATCCGCCGACACCCGATCTCATCCGGGTCCGCAATCCTCAGATTCTGCAGACGGAGGAAAATCCTATATTTCATTCTGTCTGCA
The DNA here is from genome assembly GCA_029206835.1 of Rana muscosa. Taxonomy (NCBI): domain Eukaryota; kingdom Metazoa; phylum Chordata; class Amphibia; order Anura; family Ranidae; genus Rana; species Rana muscosa. Next base: position 84,106,458 of record CM055118.1, read on the forward strand.
GAGCGGATTGGGTGAACACAAACAGACGGTCCGTGTTCATCCGATCCCCCCATAGGGGAGAGCGGAGATCTGACAGGGCGGTCCCTGCACAGTGTGCGGGGACAGCTCTGTCATCCGCCGGCTCAGCAGGGATCAACGGAGCGATCCCCACTGAGCAAGCGGAGGTTCACGGGGCGGATCATCACAGACCCGTCCCGTGTGAAAGGGGCCTAAATGTGATCCTAAACAAAAACAGAGACCAGTGTTGTCTTCCATACAGATTAAAGAATATGTAAACCCAAAATCTCATATTCATGATATGTGCCTGCTGTACCATGTAGTTCCCTGGTGTTCTTGCCAGTCCCTCTGCTTTCCAATTAAAAAAGGACCACACTAAGCAGGAGAGCACAGCATAATCAATTCTCTAGCTGTGCTGGAAACTCAGCCTGCTTTTCTCCAATGATCAGACTTGTCCTGACATGCCTCCCCTGCACAGCCATCCACTTGGAAGATCAGTGTGCTGCCGTTCCCCCCCAACTCTCATGCAGCTGAAAACAGAGGGTATGTGATCACTTATAAAAACATTAGAAATACCTTTTTTTTGTATCTATACACAAATGTTTTGCCTTTTATTTCTATTTTAAACTGAATAGGTTGTTTTACAAGGTGAGGTTTACAATCACTTTAAGCTCTATTTGTGACACTCTGCTTTCAACCCACCATCTTCAATCTCCTGCCAATAGGACTTTTTTTTTTTTTGGTCTTCACAAGCATGGGTTCTACAGGGATCTCAAGTGTGTAGATATGCCGCAGATCTAGGTCAGGTCCCAAAGAGTTGAGTTACGCCTGGGATTTTTCAGCCCTCACTAAAACACTGCCAGCTGAGATGTGTGACATGGACATCCCAGGAGGCAGTGGATGGTCAATCTCTGCGCCACCCTCACCTAGGTGAAAAAATCAGGAAGTGGCAGGCTGAAACACGAATGACACACAGCCGTGTTATTCATTCACAGCTGTCTGTGAATGAGAAAACTACAAGTCCCGACCCGTGGCAGACTGCTTTTAGTTCTCAATGAACTGCAAGGACACCGATGAGCGCTCTCATAGTTCATTCACAAACCCGGCAGCTTTTAAACTGACAAGGTATGGTCAGAAAGCTGTAGGGCTTGTCTGCAGGAGCCTGATATTGCAGCCACGATCCACTGATCACGGGTGCAATGCTCTGCAGGCTCCCATGAAAAAAAAGTGCAAATTTTTTTCTCTGCAAGGTTAACTCAGTCTTCAGATTTGGGGGAGGGAGGGGTTGTTATGTTTTTATATATATATATATTTATTATATACACACACAGTATCTCACAAAAGTGAGTACACCCCTTACATTTTTGTAAATATTTTCATGTGACAACACTGAAGAAATGACACTTTGCTACAATGTAAAGTAGTGAGTGTACAGCTTGTATAACAGTGTAAATTTGCTGTCCCCTCAAATAAACTCAATACACAGCCATTTATGTCTAAATCGCTAGCAACAAAAGTGACGACACCCCTAAGTGAAAATGTCCAAATTGGGCCCAATTACCCATTTTTCCTCTCTGCTGTCATGTGACTCAGTGTTACAAGGTCTCAGGTGTGAATGGGGAGCAGGTGTGTTAAAATCTCTCATACTGGTCACTGGAAGTTCAACATGGCACCTCATGGCAAAGAACTCTCTGGAGGTCCTGAAAAAAAGAATAGTTGCTCCACATAAAGATGGCGAACCTTGGCACCCCAGATGTTTTGGAACTACATTTCCCATGATGCTCAACTACACTGCAGAGTGAATAAGCACCATGGGAAATGTAGTTCCAAAACATCTAGGGTGCCAAGGTTCTCCATCACTGGCCTAGGCTATAAGACTGCCAAGACCCTTAAACTGAGCTACAGCACGGTGGCCAAGACAATACAACGGTTTAACAGGACAGGTTCCACTCAGAACAGGCCTCGCCGTGGTCGACCAAAGACGTTGAGTGCACATGCTCAGCGTCATATCTAGAGGTTGTTTTTGGGAAATAGACGTATAAGTGCTGCCAGCATTGCTACAAAGGTTGAAGGGGTGGGGGCTCAGCCTGTCAGTGCTCAGACCATAAGCCGCACACTGCACCAAATTGCTCTGCATGGCTGTCGTCCCAGAAGGAAGCCTCTTCTAAAGATGATGCACAAGAAAGCCTGCAAACAGTTTGCTAAAGACAAGCAGACTAAAGACATGGATTACTGGAACCATGTCCTGTGGTCTGATGAGACCAAGATAAACTTATTTGGTTCAGATGCTGTTAAGTGTGTGTCCCGGCAATCAGGTGAGGAGTACAAAGACAAGTGTGTCTTGCCTACAGTCAAGAATGGTGGTGGAAGTGTCATGGTCTGGGGTTGCATAAGTGCTGCCAGCACTGGGGTGCTACAGTTCATTGAGGGAACCATGAATGCCAACATGTACTGTGACATACTGAAGCCGAGCATGATCCCCCTGCCTTCAAGGACTGGGCCACAGGGCAGTATTCCAAGATGATAACGACCCCAAACACACCTCCAAGATGACCACTGCCTTGCTGAAGAAGCTGAGGGTAAAGGTGATGGACTGGCCAAGCATGTCTCCAGACCTAAACCCTATTAAGCATCTGTGGGGCATCTTCAAACGAAGGGTGGAGGAGCGCAAGGTCTCTACCATCCACCAGCTCTGTGATGTCGTCATGGAGGAGTGGAAGAGGACTCCAGTGGCAACCTGTGTAGCTCTGGTGAACTCCATGCCCGAGAGGGTTAAGGCAGTGCTGGAAAATAATGGTGGCCACACAAAACATTGACACTTTAGGCCCAATTTGGATGACATTTTCACCTAGGGGTGTACTCACTTTTGTTGCCAGCGGTTTAGACATTAATGGCTGTGTGTTGAGTTATTTTGAGGGGAGAGTGAATTTACACTGTTATACAAGCTGTACACTCACTTACTTTACATTGTAGCAAAGTGTAATTTCCTCAGTGTTGTCACATGAAAATATATAATAAAATATTTACAAAAATGTGAGGAGTGTACTCACTTGTGAGATACTGTGAGATATAGATAGATATAGATATATATCTATCTGATGATGTCAAACGTATGATGAAATGCTTAGGGCGGTGCCTGATATGACATCATCACCCACAGCACCCACCAGCCAGAAGGATCGAATGTTCGATTAGATTGCTCTACAGCTTTTTAGGATATGCCGGTTTACAACCATTAAAATGTGAGTGCACTATTTTTATTATATAATCTTTTTTTTTTTTTTTTAATCAGCATATTACACCATGAGGTTTGAGTGGTCTTTATACCCTTTATACCCTAATGCTATGTAAACAGAGTGGGATCAAAAGTTGGAGTACACCATCCCCTTTGGGCAATTTTTGGGATTTATCCCTCAAGCGCTTTTGGCCACTCAGTAGTATGAGGGCCCTGGTGGATTGATAATATTTCAATTTATCTCGGTCCCTAATGGAAACCTTGGAGTTTTTCCTGGAGAATGCAATCACCTTCTGCACTTTTTATTCTATTTTTAAACACAACAGTACTTGGATATATGGACTTTGATATTATTTGATTTGGTCACTTTCATTTTAATGTGTATTATGATTTGTGCGATTGTTGTTATATTTTAAACACTTTTTTGTACATCTGTTTATGTATTGGGTTTGTTACTACTGATGGGCAGAGCTCTTATGGGTGGTGATAGGAGATACCAAAGGCCCTACCAAACCTGTCAAATTTAAAAAAATCATCATAATACTAATAAATGCATTCATATTCATAAAAGAAAAACATGTCCATTGGCCATGTAAAATCACAGACCACATGATCAAGCACAGAGGAACACTACACAAAGAAATTAACCATGGGCATCTTCACCAAGGTCTGGACTTTTATTGTATTTTTGTTATATAGTTCATGCAATTATGATGTGATTTTATAACACCTCCTTAACACACACACGTAAACGTTTTAGGGCCTATTCACACTTGTACTTGAGGCAGTGCACATTGCCCCATTGCACAAAAAAAAAAAAAAAAGGGGTCTGCGCATTTTTCCATTGTTGTGCGTTTCCAGCCCATTCATAATGAATGGGCTACCTTAACGCAAAACACCACAAGGGAACGCTTTAGTGTAAATAGGCCCTTAATAAAGTGTATGCATAGCCAAAACATATTTAAGGTTTGGAAAGAGTAGGGAGGAATTAGAACACCTGTCAATTGCAGTCTGTGTCCCTGCTAGGTAGAGTCACCCTCTTTGTCTTCTCTGGTTCACCCTCTTTTTCGGCCAAAACCAAAAATGATAGAAAATCCAAAATGTTACAGTTGTCATCAGAACAAAAATGAGGGGATACGCTCCAATGGGGACACTGGTATGGGACGTTTTGAGATTTTTTCTCACTTCCTTTTGTGTCTCTGGGACAGGAAGTGGTGAAATCCGCCCAAAGGTACACAGAGAGCAAAAAAAATAAACTGACAAATGCTATTCAAACACTTGGAGGTTATTTTCTGATTGTGGAGAAATAATGGGAAGTTATTCACTTTATTGCACTGCAATTTAATAGAATGAGAAATGACAGCACAGAAAAGAGCAGTCTTCACATTTTACTGAGTGGTGAGGACCATGACATTATCTCTAGAGCATTGGACCCCCCTGGGGCTGGAGCCTCATATGTTTGTGGAATGCCATTATTTTCCAGGCAGGATGGTGCAGCAATCTCAAGCTGCCGCAAAGATATTTACAACATCTTCAGTGAGTAATACATTACACTGCAGTAATACATTATTACCACTATAAATCCTATTTGTTATAAAGCACCAAACTGTTCTTTGTTCTTTTGACCTAGAAAAAAAAAAAATCACAAAGCTACTGTAAATAGATAAATGGGTATCTAAATGCCAAAACAACAATGTAATATATTGCAACTTATAGAAAAATTCCAGGGAATTGTTTCTTCTATGCAGTGGGTGGATGGGTTAACTGCTAGTTTTTGCCGGGGGGGGGGGGGGGGGGAAGAGATCTACTTACCTAATCCGCCGATTCTCTGAGCGCAAGACAGGTCCCTGCCACTCCTGCTCACGCCCCAGCATGTTAGCGGTCTTGCGCAGTGGACTGTTCCTGACTCCATCCTTCCCATAGACCGGCTCTGGACGCGAGGATGGCAGGAACAGTCCACTGCTGGATGTGCCGGGGGAGCGCTGTTTTCCAGAAGATCGAAGGATCGGTGAGTATATTCTTTGTGTGCGCCCCTGGGCAAAAGGAGCAGTTAACCCATGCAGTGCAGATTTTTTTCCCCCTCCAGAGTTCTGCTTTAACAGTCCTGGCTGTATCAGTATTTTTTTAAGACTTTTTTTGCATTATTTTCACCTGGTAATCCTGTTTGTAACATACTTTCTTTCCCAAGATGACAATGCTAACTCACCACAGAGTGTCTATGGAGAAGCAGAGTTGTCACTCTAGGACAGGGCATGTTTTGGGACTACAAAACATCTCCTTTTCTCCATTACATGGACAGTGATGTTTTGGAGTTCATAGAAAATAGCTGAGAAACATCATTTTAATTTTAGCTTTGTTCAAAGGAAGTTACAAGGACACTGGATTTCTAACAGAATCAACAGGTGTTAAAGCGGAGTTCCAGTCATTTTTGTGTTTATTAAAAGTCAGCAGCGACAAAAACTGTCGCTGCTGACTTTTAATAAACACACACTCGCCTTTCCCAAGATCCAGCGATTCGGCCGCTGAACCCTCGGTTCTCTCCAGCATCACAAGTGTGGGCACCCGGCTGTGGCGGCTTCACAGCTAGGTGTGAGGCGCACTGCACGTCCTGAATGGCTGGGCAATCTTCTGGGACCTGTGACGTGTCCCAGAAGATTGCAGGGAGGGGGAAAGGAAAACCTCTGCTCGAGTTGCCTAGGCAGCCCGAGTGGAAGTAGGAGCTGGATACCTTTTTAAAACTTGGTACCCAACCCAAATGAGGCATGTAATTTTGGGTGGAACTCCACCTTAAAATATTCTTAATCTGCATAAAATAAAATACAGCCACCAAATCTAAGAACTGGTAAACTGTAATAGATTCTATTTTTGCCGAGTTTAATATTCTTTAATATAATATACCAATTGCTGCCATGTCTGGAAATCCAATATCTACATGCTCATTGAGGGTCAGTGACTCGCCAATTAGTAAGCAATTGTAAGGGTGGCACTAATGCCAAGGCTCCACCACACTAGGTGCATGACACATCCTCAACTGAACAGAAGATGGTCAGCATCCTGAGAGTGTTCCCATAAAGAAATCTATTTATCGTATAACGTTAAATCACAGAGCTCATGGCACTATAAATAAAGTACCACACTGCACTGCCACTGTCTACAGAAACCACTGGGAAATGTGAATGATTCAGCTTGAAACAAAACTCACCAGAGCAAAATCAATGTCCCCCTCTGTCCCCTCTACCCCCAAACCAAGGGTATAACTATCACAATAGCAGACCTTGCTGTTATGGGTTGTGACGGGAGTCACTTTGGGCAGGGGGCCCGTGGAACCCAGAATCCCATGGAGAGGTTGGGAAACCCTTGTTTCAGCTCCCCATGCACCTCCTATGTCTAAGTTACCCTGTGTCTATTAGGGGCACAGGGTGACCAAGAACCCCAGTCTGATCTGTACTAATCGGACTAACTGTGCAACCACACTGCAATAAGAGATAGAGATAGAGAGATTTTATATATATATATATATATAATCAATTTTTTTGTATATTGTCTCATACTGTTGTGGACTCTTTGCTGGGTCATTTGGGGGTGTGGCTGCATTCCATTGTTCTATTGTGTCTGTCTGCCTTGGGAGAAAAGCATTATGGTATGTGTATGTGTGTTTTCTGTGAGGAGGGAGGGGGAGGGGGGAATTCCTCCAACAGCTCTCCCTGCTGATTGGACAGTCTACCCCACCCTGAATGCAAAGGGAGGGGGGGGGATTGTCCCGAGTGTTACCTGTGTACCTGCGTTTCAATAAACAGTTCATGTTCAGCAGCCAAAACAAGTACTGCCTAGTTCTTGGTTGCAAGCGGTTGGAATATCTGATGTCATCTATATTCAGACTGGAAAGGAGCGGTATGCCAATTATCAATTATTTGTATTGGCTGCGTGGCTCATTTAAAGTCCCACTCTGCTAGCTCTCCTTTTTTCAAGTAAGGGACAATGTTGTTGAGAAGTACAAGTCAGGGTTAGGTTATAAAAAAATATCCAAATCTTTGATGATCCCTAGGAGCGCCATCAAAACTATCATAAACAAATGGAAAAAACATGGCACAACAGCAAACCTGCCACGAGACGGCCACACACCAAAACTCACGGACCAGGCAAGGAGGGCATTAATCAGAGAGGCAGCACAGAGACCTAAGGTAACCCTGGAAGAGCTGCAGAGTTCCACAGCAGAGACTGGAGTATCTGTACATAGGATGACAATAAGCCGTACGCGCCATAGAGTTGGGCTTTATGGCAGAGTGGCCAGAAGAAAGCCATTACTTTCAGCAAAAAAAAATAAATGGCACGTTTTAAGTTTGTGAAAAGGCACGTGGGAGACTCCCAAAATGTATGGAGGAATGTGCTCTGGTCTGGTTACTTTGTGGCCATCAAAGAAAATGCTATGTCTGGCACAAACCCAACACATCACATCACCCAAAGAACACCATCCCCAGTGGGGACTCAGAAACTGGTCAGAGTTGAGGGAAAGATGGATGGTGCTAAATACAGGGATATTCTTGAGCAAAACCTGTACTATTCTGTGTGCGATTTGAGGCTAGGACGGAGGTTCACCTTCCAGCAGGACAATGACCCCAAACACACTGCTAAAGCAACACTTTAGTGGTTAAGGGGAAACATGTAAATGTGTTGGAATGGCCTAGTCAAAGACCAGACCTCAATCCAATAGAAAATCTGTGGTCAGACTTAAAGATTGCTGTTCACAAGCGCAAACCATCCAACTTGAAGGAGCTGGAGCAGTTTTGCAAGGAGGAATGGGCAAAAATCCCAGTGGTAAGATGTGGCAAACTCATAGAGACTTATCCAAAGCGACTTGGAGCTGTTAGAGCCGCAAAAAGTGGCTCTACAAAGTATTGACTTTAGGGGGAGTAAATAGTTATGCACATTGACTTTTTCTGTTATTTTGTCCTATTTTGTTCGCTTCACAATAAAAATTAAAAAAAAACACAATCTTCAAATTTGTGGACATGTTCTGTAAATTAAATGATGCAAATCCTCAAACAATCCATGTTAATTCCAGGTTGTGAGGCAACAAAACACGGAAAATGCCAAGGGGGTGAATACTTTTGCAAGGCACTCTATGCTTTGGATTCCTCTTCATGTTCAACTTTCTAGCAGAAGCCTGAAAGTTTTGAGCCAATATTGACTGGTATTTTTAACTGTTCATAATTCCCTCTACATTGAATAAGGCCCGTTCCAGCTGAAGAAAAACAGCCCCAAAGCATGAGGCTGCCACCACCATGCTTCACTGTGGGTATGATGTTCTTTTGGTCATGTGCAGTATTGTTTTTGCGCAAAACATATCTTTTGGAATTGTGGCCAAAAAGTTCAACCCTGGATTCATCAGACCATAACACATTTTCTCACATGCTTTTGGGAGACTTCAGATGTGTTTTTTCAAAACTTGCCCGGGCTTGGATGTTTTTCTTCGTAAGAAAAAGCTTCCGCCCTACCACTCTACCCCATAGCCCAGACATATGAAGAATACTGGAGATTGTTGTCACATGTACCTTGCCAGATATTCCTGCAGCTCCTTTATTGTTGCTGTAGGCCTCTTGACAGCCTCCCTGACCAGTTTTCTTCTCGTCTTTTCATCAATTTTGAAGAGACGTCCAGTTCTTGGTAATGTCACTGTTGTGCCATATTTTCTCCACTTGATGACTCTCTTCCATGGTATATCTAATGCCTTGGAAATTCTTTTGTACCCTTCTCCTGACTGATACCTTTTTAACAATAGGATCCCTCTGAGTCTGATGCTTTGGAAGCTCTCTGCGGACCATGGCTTTTGCTGTAGGATGCGACTAAGAAAGTGTCAGGAAAGACCTACCAGAACAGCTGAACTTTATTTGGGGTTAATCAGAAGCACTTTAAACGATGGCAGGTGTGTACTGACTCCTATTTAACATGAGTTTGAATGTAAATGCTTAAGGCTGGGTTCACACTGATACTACATGACAGTCATAAGACTTTCATCCTACTTTGCTCTGCGACATCAGTCCTAAATCGGTCCTACATCCATCCAACTTGAATTAACAGGATACTACTTTGATCCAACTTTGTGATAGTCTGACTTGTCTTTTGACCAATCAAAACAATCCCAGTGTAAGATAAATTCCTTTTACTGCTGCTGTAATCACCATGTTGGATGTCAAAAGTCGGATGGCAAGGACAAGGATCTTACTTTGATCCGACTTCGATGATATTCAATGGGCTGGAGTAGGATCAAAGTCAGACCAAAGTAGTACAGGGAGCATTTTCAAAGTCGGACCGACTTGTGTCGGACCAGTTAAGGCGGCTCCCATAGGGAAACATTGATTTTCACACGTCATGCGACATGAGCTCCCAATGTCGGAGCGTTTGTCGGACAAGTGTGAACCCAGTCTCATTCTGAACACAGCTACATCCCCAGTTATAAGAGGGTGTGCACACTTATGCAACCACATTATTTTATTTTTATATTTTTACTCCCCCTAAAAGATTTCAGTTTGTTTTTCAAATTGAAATGCACAGTTTATAGGTCACATTAAGCCTAGGTTCACATTGGAGCGATTTGTCAAAGATCAAATCGCATGACAAGTCACAGCCTATTGGAGGCAATGGCACTGTTCCAATTGGTGCGACACCGATTTTGCAGTGCGGCACCAATTTGCAAAAGTAGTTCCTGCACTACTTTTGCCAATTTCAGATGTGACTTTAATAGACATCTGTGCATGAAGACGCACAGATGTCTATCAAGTAGCACCTGAAATCGCACTGACCTTGCTACTACTAGTGAAGTAGCGCGATTTCAAAGTAGCATCAATGTGAACCAGGGCTAAAGGTGGAAAAAGTTCTGAAACGATTTATCTTTGCCTCATTTTTTACATCACAGAAACATGACATTTTAACAGGGGTGTGTAGACTTTTTATATCCACTGTACACCTTAATTGTTTGAGTAATTTAGAGTATCCTCTTTTTAAGTAAAATCATAGGAACACCTCCATCGCACACCAGGCTGATGAATACCCAGGTGCAGGGCACTGTAGCACCACAACAATCACACAAAAATAAATGATGTTTCTAGTATACCTTAGGTTCACCACACACATTACAATCTAAAAAAAAATATTTTAGATCTACTAAAACTATGTAATAATTGGACCTACCTAATTTATCCAATTTGTATCAAAGCAGGCAGGCCCCTGCGCTACATACTGGTGGATATATCTGATGATGATTGTGCAGATTATAACGCGTGTGGCGAGTATTAAGCCAGCCATAGACGGAGAGATTTTATTTTCCTATAGGTTGCAGGAAAGAAAATCGCTTGATTCATCCATCAACGGAAATCCCTCTTGCAGAGCCATGGTGTTCTCCTGGTGGAGGGGGAGCCATGCTAGTGATAAACTGATAGCGGTTGTAATAACAGCTAGCAATATTCGCGTTTGTAAAATCTGACAGGCTGGTTGTACCCAAGTTGATCGATCAATCAACTTGAGTACATTCAGCCTGCCCATACATGGTTGAAATCTCAAACAGTCTCTGTGGCTGGCTTTAAATCATCTTCAATAAGAACCAGCTTTATTGACGTTTGTTCAGCGTGTCACACATACTCACTGTATGACATGCTGAACGAACATCCAAAAAGGCGGTTCTTATTTTAGAAGACTAAAGCTCGCCACACACGTTATAATCTGATTGCACGATCTCTGTTATAGATCTTATTGCAGAAGATTAAAGGTGTGTTTGCAACATATTTTCTATTCAAGTATAAGGCCCGATGCATTTAGCCGTAAAAAGTGGTCTGTACTGGACTTCAACTCACATGGACATACTGTACGTGCGCTTATGTCCTTATGCCCTGGTGCGATTTGGCATGTCAAAACGGCACCGTTCTAATCGGTGCGACGCCGCATCTGCACAGATGTCTCTGTAATCGCGGCCGAAATCGGGACGGACCAGCGGGAGTGAAATCGTGCGAGTTCAGCTGAACTCGCACGGCTTCAGTCTCGCAGCCCAGTGTGAACCTGGGCTATGAGTGGAGATGTATCTACAGTGATGAAAAAAAGTATTTGATCCCCTGCTGATTTTGTAAGTTTGGCCACTGACAAATAAATGATTAATCTATAGTTTTAATGGTGGGTTTATTTTAACAGTGAGAGACAGAATAAAAACAAAAATATCCAGAAAAACACATTTCAAAAAAGTTATAAATTGATTTGCATTTTAATAAAAGTGAAATAAGTATTTGATCCCCTATCAATCAGCAAGATTTCTGGCTCCCAGGTGTCTTTTATACAGGTAACAAGCTGAGATTAGGAGCACTCCCTTAAAATGGAGTGCTCGTAATCTCAGCTTGTTATCTGTAAAAAAAAAGAGACCTATCCACAAAAGCAAGCAATTATTCAATCAGATTTCAATCTCTCTACCATGACCAAAGAGCTGTCCAAGGATGTCAGGGACAAGATTGTACACAAGGCTGGAATGGGCTACAAGACCATCGCCAAGCAGCTTGGGGAGAGGGTGACAACAGTTGGTGTGATTATTCTCAAATGCAAGAAACACAAAAGTAGCTGTCAATTTCCCTTGGTCTGGGGCACTTCATGGAGTTTCAATGATCATGAGAACGGTGAGGAATCAGGCCAGAACTACACGGGAGAAGTTTGTCAATGATCTCAAGGCAGCTGGGACCATAGTTACCAAGAAAACAATTGGCAACACACTATGCCATGAAGGACTGAAATCCTGTAGCTCCCATAAGGTCCCCCTGCTAAAGAAAGCACATGTACAGGCCCATCTGAAGTTTGCTAATGAATATCTGAATGATTCAGAGAAGAACGGGGTGAAATGTTGTGTCATATGAGACCAAAATCAAGCTCTTTGGCATCAACTCAATTCGCTGTGTTTGGAGGAGGGGAAATGCTGCCCAAGGCCCCAAAGAACACCATCCCAACCGTCAAACATGAAGGTGGAAACATTATGCCTTGGGGGTGTTTTTCTGCTAAGGGGACAGGACAACTTCACTGCATCAAAGGGATGATGGACGGGGCCATGCACTGTCAAATCTTGGGTGAGAACCTCCTTCCCTCAATGACCCAAAACACAAGGCCAAGGCAACAAAGAAGAAGCACATTAAGGTCATGCAGTGGCCTAGCCAGTCTCCAGACCTTAATGCCATAGAAAATATGTGTAGGGAGCTGAAGGTTCCAGTTGCCAAACTTCAGCCTTGAAAATCTTAATGACTTGGAAAAGATCTGCAAAGAGGAGTGGGACAAAATCCCTCCTGAGATGTGTGCAAACCTGGTGGCCAACTACAAGAAACGTCTTACCTCTGATTGCCAACAAGGGTTTTGCCACCAAGTACTAAGTCATGTTTTAAAACAAAAGCAAGAAACCACGCTAAAACAAAAATTGTGAAGTAATCCCAATAGTGAAGCAGCAAACCTCCTGTGAAACATATACACAGTAAATCACATAAACAAAACAACAGGTTGCGCTAATATGTATATGTGGCGCACCAACCCCTCTTTTACCTGCCTTGTTCGGCTCCTCGCAGGAATAGAGGGGCACACCGCACCACAAGCCCGTACCCTCCTGTGTGAAGAGGTTGAGCCGTGTTGTTGATGGGTCCTCCACAGTCAGACAGCCAGAGAATGTTTCTCACCTCTATATTAAATAAAGACAAGTCCTTGTATCCCCACAGTAACTTGAATGTCCACACCAGCTGAAACTCCAGCGTAGAGTTTATTCTCTTGCAAAACACAGTCTCTGACAGAAAAGGTTGGAGGGAGGACAAGACAGCTTAAGGTGTGGAAGAGGTCCAGGCACAAACGTAACCCAATTCACTGCTCCGATTCTCAAGCAGACTCAGCCCATTCGGATAGTCTCCCTAGCTTGGGACTAGCAGCCGATATGGTACTCAAACTTTACACTTGGTCTCTGCCACAGACCTGGTGAACTTGGTCTCTGCCACAGACCTGGTGAACTTGGTCTCTATTAAGGAGAAGACATCCCTCCAGAGAGTTACCGGGACCCTTCCTTCACCGTGACTTCTGCACCAGTCCCTTGGAACGGTTCCTCCCCCGGCCTCCTCATCTAGGATACGGGTCCCCTCGCAAGGCGGCACCCTGAGGCTCCTCGATCCTTTCTTTCTCTTGGAGATGAAACCTCTTCTTTCTTGAACCTGACTGTGGCCCTGAACTATTACTACCCCAAAAGTCACTGTCTTTTTGTCGCTGTGAGAGAAAAAAAAAAACAAAACACAACAGCTTCTGCTCTTCCAGCATGCAGAATACCCCATCAGCAAGGGTAAAGTTCCTTGGGCTTCGGGAGAGTATACTCCGGAATGTAACAAGGGCAAACACAAAAGAGTCCAGTCTCTTAAAGGTAGTACTGTGGATGCGGCAACACTAGTGGTTTCCGATTCTTGTCAAAAGTGTCTATGAAGCATTCAACATTGTCTTTATCCTTGCGATGGATAACCACTTTGTCAGCGTGAATATGCCTGCCAAGCATCCATGAAGGCCTACACTCCTTGTACCGCTTAGTGGCTTCGGCAGAACAGGCAAAGTACCTACGGGCCTGGGGTAGATAAGTCCAAAGGAAGTCCGCGTACCACCGATATCTATAGGCCTCCACTTCAAACAATAACTTCTTTGACAAGTACGGGTATTCCCACCCATACTCAGCCGCAACTTTCTGGTTAAACAACCGCTGCATCCTGGATAATGGAGGCATGGTTGCGCGATCTCCCATCCCTGGCAGAATGATGGTATCGCAAGTTCAATGGCCCTGGGGTCCCTGGCCCAATCATCCCTACACTTCGGACCTTAGCTAAGGTCCCTTTCCCCGGCTTACCTCGGCTTGTAGCTGAAGCAGCATGTCCGGAACTTTTTCCTATGGATGCATCCGATCCGGGCAAGTGCTGGGGTGCGACTCCACCACGGCCGCAGGAAGCTGTAACATAGCCGACCTTCCTCTTGGGCGGTGGGAGCGAGGACTCGGTAAAGACCGAAGCAGCATCCTCCGGTCTCTCAGACTCTTGTTTCTCAACGACCGGAACACTTTCAATCGCGACTTCCTCCGAAGTCTCAACAGTGCGCGTAGGGGTGACTGCGGAAGCTCTGGTTCTTTCTTCCAAAGTGGTGGCGCCCGTAAGGCAGTTCAGACGGAAGGCCCGAGGCTTTTCAGTAGGCTGCTCAACCTCAAATAAAAATTCCTTGCACTGCTCACATCTTCCGAAGGGCCTAAGATGCACCATCAGTCCCTGGCATCTGGGACAAACCACTCCAAGGGCCTCCGCCTCTCTGCAGACATAGAGAGCGAAGCGACCCAGAGGCTTTAGTCGGATCCCCGTATCGGTCACAGAAGCAGCAAAAGAGGTAACGTTCATGGTAGTTGAACTCGGAATCCATGCGGCATTAGACGCCATGTTACCCACTCGCCGATCCATTGCGCACTGTCTCTCTGGCGCCAGAGTCACCACGTGCAACTCCTCACATGGCGAGGCTCCTTCCATCTTTCTGCAATGTTCGCAGGCTTTCTCACCTTGGGCACGCCCACGAACTACGCAGCTTGAGCTCTCCTCGTGGCGCAGTTACTTTCTTCAAAGATGGCCGACCTCCACGGAGCTTCACAGGGCAACAAAGTCCAACTCTGGGCTTCTTCTGCTGTGGAAATCCCGGACTCGAGCCCCCACCACATGTAGCACACCCACCCCTCTTTTTTACCTGCCTTGTTCGGCTCCTCGCAGGAATAGAGGGGCACACCGCACCACAAGCCTGTACCCTCCTGTGTGAAGAGGTTGAGCGGTGTTGTTGATGGGTCCTCCACAGTCAGACAGCCAGAGAATGTTTCTCACCTCTATATTAAATAAAGACAAGTCCTTGTATCCCCACAGTAACTTGAATGTCCGCACCAGCTGAAACTCCAACGTAGAGTTTATTCTCTTGCAAAACACAGTCTGACAGAAAAGGTTGGAGGGAGGACAGGACAGCTTAAGGTGTGGAAGAGGTCCAGGAACAAACGTAACCAAATTCACAGCTCCGACTCTCAAGCAGACTCAGCCCATTCGGATAGTCTCCCTAGCTTGGGACTAGCAGCCGATATGGTACTCAAACTTTACACTTGGTCTCTGCCACAGACCTGGTGAACTGTGAACTTGGTCTCTGCCACAGACCTGGTGAACTTGGCCTCTATTAAGGAGAAGACATCCCTCCAGAGAGTTACCGGGACCCTTCCTTCACCGTAACTTCTGCACCAGTCCCTCGGAACGGTTCCTCCCCCGGCCTCCTCATCTAAAAAGACGGGTCCCCTCGCAAGGTGGCACCCTGAGACTCCTCGATCCTTGGTGGGCTCCAGCCGAAGGTGCTGGGCTCAGGCCTTTGTTGCAGCCCCAGGACTAAAGGTGCCTGGGACTGATCCACCGACCTCCGCCCCTGGGCCAAAGGTGCCCAGGAGGGACAGGAACACACACCCTGGGGTAGGACCCCCGACAACGAACCCTGAACAGGCAGCGTCTGACACTTTTATATCCTCCCCCAGCATGCACAGCAGGCCTGCCACACCCACCGTACGGCTGCTGAGAGGGGACACACAAGGGACAGCACTGGATTAGCGGTTCGACCATGGCCTACTATGGCAGTGCCACCTGCAGGCCACAGGGAACTATACACCAATACTCTCCCTGCAGACAAAAATGGTTGCAAGAACTCTAACAATTGGGGTGTTTGGGTATAACTACCACACAAACACTTCCCCTAAATTTAGCACCCCACTACATATAAATCAACAAATTTTGTGAATTAATATTCGCATAAATAATGCATCAATAAACAGTCCATAAGTGTTGTGAGAGTGAATCCTGAAGTTATCTTCACCAACCACCGAAGTGATAACAATCAGGGCCTCCACCAATAGCTGTAGGGCCTGCTTACCGACTCCTATTGATCCCTCATACAAGGGATCAGTAAAGCTTGTGGCTATACGATCAAGTGGGGTACAAGACAAGCAGACAATTGCTCGGCAGGAGGGATTCCCCTGTATCAACACTGTCTGTGTTGATGGGGGAATAGTGTGAATATTCACACTGTCTATGGCCTGCCTTACACCTCCCCCTGAATGAATTAGTCACTAGGCAGTGCCGAATGGCAGAAGTAATTCTGCACCAGCGCTGCTATCTGCACAGTTTATTTCTACATAGGCAGCAACAGATATGGCCATGTGCATCTACTCATGTAAACATTCACACAAACCTTTACATGCATAAAATACAGTCAGATTGTAGATGCAATTTTTTTTTGCTAAATGTTATGAACCAAAATGGGGCCTATAGCATACAATTGTACACAGTTCAAATCCATATACATTATGGTATATTGTGAACCCATGTGAAGGAGACCTAAAGGAGGACTACATCCATGCGTGTGCCCACACAAACTAATCAGCAATGCCAGCTCTCATACTTTTAATATGTACGATCCCTATTGAGCCAAACAGTTTAATATGCAAGAAGGTTTAGCCCCTGTATACAACATGGGGGATTTGCAGAGGTTCTTCAGCCCCGCCCCCCCCCCAAATAATTTTTTTTTAAAGTCAGCATCTACAAATATTATAGCTGCTGACTTTTTATACCTGCCCAGGGATCCAGCGCTGCCTCGTCCAGCTCTTCAACAATCTTTGGGTCCCCCGATGCCAGCACGTTTGCTCTGGGAAGTTGGCTGTCAAGCCTTGCGCCTTGACAGCCGGCTTCCCAATGTGCATACACAAGCCGCGCTCTGTGAATGGTCTTGCAGCCTTCTGGGATCTGTGACGTGTCCCAAGAGGTTGCAGGGAGGGAGAAGGGGGTGGAGGGGAGAACTTCTGGGGGGCCCTGTACAGATCACAATCCGGGGGGGCCCTGTACCAACTACAATCTGGGGGACTGATCCAGATGGTGAACGCAGCAGACAGAAGAACCCAGAGACCTTTGACAGAACAGGAGGGAGCCCTCCTGATCTCAGGGTGTATGACCTGTAATAATAACAATGTGTGACCTGTAATAATAACAATGTGTATGGTGACCTGTAATAATAACAATGTGTGACCTGTAATAATAACAATGTGTATGGTGACCTGTAATAATAACAATGTGTATGGTGACCTGTAATAATAACAATGTGTATGGTGACCTGTAATAATAACAATGTGTATGGTGACCTGTAATAATAACAATGTGTATGAGGACCTGTAATAATAACAATGTGTATGAGGACCTGTAATAATAACAATGTGTATGAGGACCTGTAATAATAACAATGTGTATGATGACCTGTAATAATAACAATGTGTATGATGACCTGTAATAATAACAATGTGTATGGTGACCTGTAATAATAACAATGTGTATGGTGACCTGTAATAATAACAACGTGTATGGTGACCTGTAATAATAACAATGTGTATGGTGACCTGTAATAATAACAACGTGTATGGTGACCTGTAATAATAACAATGTGTATGAGGACCTGTAATAATAACAATGTGTATGAGGACCTGTAATAATAACAATGTGTATGAGGACCTGTAATAATAACAATGTGTATGAGGACCTGTAATAATAACAATGTGTATGAGGACCTGTAATAATAACAATGTGTATGAGGACCTGTAATAATAACAACGTGTATGGTGACCTGTAATAATAACAATGTGTATGGTGACCTGTAATAACAACAATGTGTATGGTGACCTGTAATAATAACAACGTGTATGGTGACCTGTAATAATAACAACGTGTATGGTGACCTGTAATAATAACAATGTGTATGGTGACCTGTAATAATAACAACGTGTATGGTGACCTGTAATAATAACAATGTGTATGGTGACCTGTAATAATAACAACGTGTATGGTGACCTGTAATAATAACAATGTGTATGGTGACCTGTAATAATAACAACGTGTATGGTGACCTGTAATAATAACAATGTGTATGGTGACCCCGGAGAGGAGGGCTCCTGCAATGTTTATATTGGACAGTCACTGTCTGGAGGTAAGTTTCTAGGCAGACTAGAAGATCTGGAACATGCCCGGGCCCACCATGGGCCTCCCCCGACCCCCTCACCTGTCAGCCCGCCGCCTTTGCCGTGTCCCCGCCGCCTCTGCAGGATGAAGAACGGGTTGGCTCTCTCGGTCACCCATAGCGCATTGGCCAGAAGCACCTCCTCCGGGTTCAGCCACATATCCTCACCAGCCGAGCCCCGGGTGGAGGAAGGAGCAGCGGCCCGGTGCAGGTCCTCAGTGTCCGGGGAGATGAGTGTCGGTGCTCGGTGCTGTGTACTGGCCTCCTCCGCCCCTCACTCCCTATGAGGTCCGGAGCCCAGGCCTTGGAGGCCGCGCTGAACTCCAGAGCCCTCTGCTGGATGGACGGAGGAATGACAGGCGGCGTTGTAGTCTACTTGTCATGTTTGTTTTTGGGCTGAAAGGGAGCATGATTCAGAGGGAGCAGAGAGCATGGGTAGTTGTCTTCCTTTACAGGGGGTGCAATGGAAAAGGGTTTGGGGGAGATGGTCGCCTCCTTCTCGGGGGTGCAATGGAAGGGGCATGGGGGTGCTTCTCAGGGGCGTGCAATGAAGGGGCATAGGGAGCTGTCCTCCTCCTTCACATGGGGTGCAATAGAGGGGGCATAGGAGAGCTGTCCTCCTTCACATGGGGTGCAATAGAGGGGGCATAGGGGAGCTGTCCTCCTTCACATGGGGTGCAATAGAGGGGGCATAGGGGAGCTGTCCTCCTTCACATGGGGTGCAATAGAGGGGGTATGGGGGAGCTGTCCTCCTCCTTCACATCGGGTGCAATAGAGGGGGTATGGGGGAGCTGTCCTCCTTCACATGGGGTGCAATAGAGGGGGTATGGGGGAGCTGTCCTCCTTCACATGGGGTGGCATAGGGGAGCTGTCCTCCTTCACATGGGGTGCAAAAGAGGTGGTATAGGGGAGCTGTCCTCCTTCACAAGGGGTGGCATAGGGGAGCTGTCCTCCTTCACATGGGGTGCAATAGAGGTGGCATAGGGGAGCTGTCCTCCTTCACATGCGGTGCAATAGAGGTGGCATAGGGGAGCTGTCCTCCTTCACATGGGGTGCAATGGAGATGGCATAGGGGAGCTGTCCTCCTTCACATGGGGTGATTGTTATCATTCATCACTTTTCCTGGCAATACCCTGGTCTACTTTGGATATCTCATTTCATATAGAACTTCACTTTAATAAGGATTTGTTTGTTTATGGACGCAAACCTTTCACTGAGCTTGCTGTGTCACTTCTTGGACTCTGCATTTGTTTTCCGTTTCACTTATTTTTCTTCCATTTTGGTTTCATACAGTTTTCATGAACAAGGTTTTGGGATAGAATATTCACATTCATCTTCACCCATTTTCACATATTAGCGCTGCATTTTCTTGATTTTTGTGATTTTACTTACGTTTTTTGTACTGAACTTTATGACCAGTACAAAAAGTTCATCCTTACTGCTCTGCTCCCATGCCACCATCTTAAAATGTAGACCTGGCCTGCACCCGACTCGTGTCTGTGCACAAGATCCCCCACACATGCATAGATACGCCAGGGATTTCTCTCAGGTCCTAGAGACTGGCAGAGACTTGTGGCATGTCTGCACTGGATGTTGCGCTCAAACACTGCCTCCAGGGTTGTGACGTAAACATTCCAGGAGCCAGCGGGTAACTGGACAAACGTCACCCTCACCTAGGCAAGGAGTCAGAAGGTGAAACAAAGTTAGTTTTAGAAAAAGTGGTTCTAAAGTCTCAACTTGTTTATCTTAACGTAGAACTACAGGCACAACTTTATTTTTATTTTTTTATCCCTACATCATTGGCACATACATTCTTTTGAACAGTACATCAAAAATAACATTGATCCTTTTGGTCTACGAATACAAATCTTCCCTACTAAATATTGGAATTGTTGGAGATACAACAAACTTTCAGCTTAGCTTACTGGATTTGACTGCAGTTTAGAAAAAGGACACAAGATGTCGATAATGCTCAGTGATATGCTATGCTATGTATTTCTCTATGATGTGTTGTATTTCCTGTATACTGTGATGTACTTGTTGGTTGCTTTTTCCTGTCTGTGATTCTTCTTACAATGTGAAGTGACATCTTTGCTAGTGTGGTTATGTTCCAATAAAGAAGCCAGTTCCTATTACTACACAATGTCTGATCTGAACTGACTCCGCTGCACCTATCAATCATACTTTGCAACAGGTTATGGGCCCAGTATCTGGATAAAGACTTATGACCAGGTGCGGCCCAGGCAGAACAAAGCCTCGAACGGAAGACAGTGTGGCTGATGTGGAGATCGACATAAGGAAGCTTTCCAGCGACATCTCCTATAGACAAGTAAGACTGTTTATATATATATATAAAGGAGGGATAAAATGGCCGGAAACTCTGAGCTTAAACTCTCAGTGGCCAAGCTGAACAATGACAATTATCAGCTATGGAAGTTTAAAGTGGAAATGCTATTATCCAAAGATGACTTGTGGGAGGTTACCACTACAGAGAGGCCACAGGATTATAATCAGGACTGGGACAAGAAAAACAGACAGGCACGGGCCACCATAAGCCTACTAGTGGAGGATGATCAGCTCATTCATATAGGCAATGAGGACACAGCGAAAGGCATGTGGGATGTACTGAAAAGACTGCATGAAAGATCCAGTTTAAACAGCAAGCTCTTTCTGCTGCGGAAACTTTACAAAATGAGACTTGGCAGAGAACAGGACATGCAGGAGCATATAAACGCAATGCTGGAAGTGATTGCGCAACTCAGATCGATCGGGGAGAATATAACAGACAGTCACATTGCAGCCATGTTGTTATGCAGTTTGCCCGATACATATACTGCACTAATCAATGCACTGGAGACACGACTTGAGACAGATCTGACGCTCGTGTAGCGGCCTCACCCCTCTCCCTTTCTTTATCGGTCATATGGCTGTTGTCTAGGGGTACCTGGGAGAGAGAGATGATACACACCACGGCCCATGTCCTCCGTAACTAAGAGGTGAAGGCCAGAAGATTGGGCTTTTGTGTAGGTGTCCTAGAGTCAAGTCCAGTCCTTCGTCCCTGACTCCTTTGCTTTAGTAACCCAAGTTCCACACAGTGAATAGGTACAACTCAGTTTTATTCTTCTGCCAAGCAATAAAACAATCTTTCTCCTTTGGAAAATGGGGACAGATCGAGGCACAATCCTTTCCCTTCTTGCTGCTGCCCACTGTGCGGTCACCAGTGGTGAATAGTCACTGCCACTGACTAGGTAATATAGAACGTGAATTACCTTCGATCACTTTGCCCCTGTCAGAGGAAGAAATCCGCCCAAGGGAAAAATGGAGGCCTCTCCGTCACCAGCGATGACGCGCCGGGCTCTTCGGAGAAGTTACTGCGCACCAGTCCTCACGAACTCAGACATGGGCACCCAAGGAGTTAGGGTCCCCTTGGATTCCTCCACCCTCGCGGAAGTCAGTCGAAGGTACTGAGCCCCAGGCATCCGCCATAGTACCTCACCCCAGGCTAAAGGTGCCTGAGATGGACTCCATCTCCGCTCCGGCTAGGCCAAGGGCGCCTAGGCCGGAACACCGGAACGCCAGCACCCAAGCTGAAGGTGCCTGGGTGCGGCCGCGTCCTCCAACTCTCTGCCCCCAAGGTCAGGGCGTCCGCCCCTTTTATGACCTCTCCCTTTGCGTCACAGCGGGTTCCCCGCCCCGCTGTACCAGCTCCAGGGGAGGACAAAAAGGCACAGTTTGCGGTGTGAGTTCAGCTCCGGCCCAAGGCAACAACGCCACCTGTAGGTCCCAAGGAACCCCACACCACCAGAGTCCACAGAAACCGACACCAGCACCGCTCTTAAAGCTACAGACGCAAGATTACACAGGAAAGAGACCAGAGTGTGTTTCAGATGCCACAAACAGGGACACATAAAGAAAGACTGTACTATATGGAAAGCAGAGCAAATGAGACAGCGTCCCTCTTATACTAAACAAAAGGTCAAAACCACAATCAATGATCCAAGGGAAGGTAACTGGAGGACTCACTGTAAAATTCCAAGGTGACAAGTGTTCCATTCTAAATGGCAAACAGACAATAGCAAGTGCCAAGCTGGATGATCATCTATATCACCTCGACACAGTGAAGGAAAAGGTGAGGCTATGTACACACAAGCACAATGACTGTATACATATATGGCACAGACGTCTAGGTCACAGACACCCAGAATGCATACAGGAACTACAGAGGAGGAAGCTGACAAGGGATCTAATAGTATCCTCTTGTCCAATTACCGTTAAATGTGAATGTTGCATTAAATCCAAAGCTACAAGAGCAACACTTCCCAAAGTCAGTCAGAAGAGAGCTTCAAGACCACTTGACTTAGTTCACAGTGACGTGTGTGGTCCCCTAAACCCACCAACACCTGGAGGCAACAGGTACATAGTGACTTTCATAGACGACTATTCAAGATACACAGTCACCTACCTAATACAACACAAAAGAGTGAAGTTTTTGACAAATTAAAAGACTATATAATAAAGACAAGTAACAAGTTTCAGAGGAAGCCTCTCATACTTCAGAGCGATAATGGAGGTGAATTCACAGGAGGTAAGATACAAGAGTACCTAAAACAGAATGGAATAGAACATCAAAAGACAGTCCCGTATACACCAGAACAAAATGGAGTAGCTGAAAGAAAGAATAGAACTCTGACTGAAATGATCAGATGTATGCTGACAGACTCTGGACTACCACAAAAATACTGGGGTGAGGCAGCTATGACAGCTACATATTTGCAGAACAGACTTTTTTCCAGAACAGTGGAGAAAACCCCATATGAACTATGGCACAATGAGAAGCCAAGTGTAAAACACCTAAGAGTTTTTGGATGCAAAGCATTCATCTACATACCTGAAGAAAAACGCACTAAACTCCAAAACAGAGCGTTTGAAGGTATCTTTGTTGGATACAGTGACAATGTCAAGGGTTACAGAATCCTAAATCCCAAAACAGACACGGTTACCATTAGCAACAGCATAACTTTTGTTGAAGATTTAAGAGACAATGTAATGACAACAGTAGAAGCAAGAATAGAAGAGAAAACTGACATTGACCAGCCCATCTCTGTAACTTCCGAACAAACAGTTGAAGTGAGTGTAGACTCAACCAGTACTGAAGAGCAGACACAAGAAGGCTCAGACACAAAAACGAGATGTTCAACAAGAGAAAACAAAGGTAAACCACCTATACGTCTTTCATACAAAGCAAGTACTGCCAGTATCAACGAACCTGCAAACTGGGAAGACATATCTCAACTTTCAGAACAAGAAGCAACTAAATGGATAAAGGCTGCTGAGGAAGAGATAAAATCCATGCATGACACTAAAACATGGACACTTACAGAACTACCACCCGGAAGGAAAGCCATAGGCTGTAAATGGACTTTTAAAGTGAAATACAATGCAGATGGCACAGTTGAACGGTACAAAGCAAGACTAGTAGCCAAGGGCTATTCTCAAAAATACAGAGAGGACTATGATGAGACGTTTGCACCAGTAGTCAAGCACACTACAATACGGACTTTACTGACAGTAGCCGTCACAAGGAAAATTCAAGTGAAACATTTTAATGTGAAAACCGCGTTTCTACATGGCGATTTAACAGAAAAATGTTTTATGGAACAACCGTCAGGATTCAAAGATGAACAAAGGTCAGACCTAGTGTGCAAACTTCACAGGAGTATATATGGTCTAAAGCAAGCAGCCAGAGTGTGGAATATAAAAATAAATGAAGTGCTTACACATCAAAACTTTCAAAGGAGTACAGCAGACCCCTGCTTATACACAAAGAAATTGGCAAACAGATGGGTCTATATGCTTATCTATGTGGATGATATCCTGATTTGCTTTGAGCAAGAAGGGGATGAAGCAGAAATACTGGAAAAACGAAATCAGCACTTTGACACCAAAGATCTTGGCAACATAAAGAATTACCTTGGCATCCAGATCGAGAGAGAGGAAGATGGCAGCTTTCTTCTGAACCAAAGACACAAAATACAAGAAATAATTGAAACATTTGGAATGGAAGACGCCAAACCAGTAAAATCTCCCATGGAAACCAACTACCTAAAAGGAGATGAATTGTCAAGATAACCCATTACCTACTAATACTCAATACAGGAAAGCAATAGGGAAATTGCTGTACCTTACCACCGCTACAAGGCCGGACATTGCAGCAACTGTCGGAATCCTATGCAGAAAGGTTTCGATGCCAAGTCAAAAGGACTGGAATGCTGTAAAGCGAATCATTCGCTATCTTAAAGGGACTTCGCACTACAAGCTAAAGTTACCACCAAGTGATGAAAGCACCTTAACAGGATATGTGGATGCTGACTGGGCAGGAGACACCAGTGACAGAAAATCTACCAGTGGCTACTTATTTTTTGTGTCAGGAGGTGCCATCAGTTGGACTAGTAAAAAGCAACTCTCTGTTTCACTTTCTACTGAAGCAAAATACGTTGCTGCAGTGCAGGCAAGCAAAGAAGTTATATGGCTGAGACAGCTATTAACAGACTTAGGTCAACCACAGTTGGGACCAACTGAAATCTATGAGGACAATCAAGGATGCATTGTACTTGCACACATGGAAGGAGTTAATTCAAGAACCAAGCACATTGATGTGAAGTTCCACTTTCTTAGGGATCTTCAAGAGCAAGGTCTTCTTGAGTTACTTTATTGCCCAACCGAGGATATGACAGCAGATATCCTTACAAAGCCCCTGACTGCTGAAAGACATTCAAGGCTTACAAAGAAGATGGGTTTAACAGACTAAGCCTTAGTTGTTGAGAAGGGGTGTTGGAGATGCAACAAACTTTCAGCTTAGCTTACTGGATTTGACTGCAGTTTAGAAAAAGGACACAAGATGTCGCTAATGCTCAGTGATATGCTATCCTATGTATTTCTCTATGATGTGTTGTATTTTCTGTATACTGTGATGTACTTGTTGGTTGCTTTTTCCTGTCTGTGATTCTTCTTACAATGTGAAGTGACATCTTTGCTAGTGTGGTTATGTTCCAATAAAGAAGCCAGTTCCTGTTACTACACAATGTCTGATCTGAACTGACTCCGCTGCACCTATCAATCGTACTTTGCAACAGGAATGACCTTTAAAAATGATTGGGAAAAGAACCTCTCCACATGTTCAAGGGGAATGATGTCCCTCCTCATAGAGGAATATCAAAAAAGACTTATGTCGCGTACAGACGATCAGACATTCCAACAACAAGACCGTGGATTTTTTTCCGACGGATGTTCGCTTAAACTTGTCTTGCATACACACGGTCACACAAATGTTGTCGAAAATTCCGAACATCAAGAACGCAGTGACCTACAACACGTACGACGAGCCGAGAAAAATGAATTTCAATAGCCAGTGCGGTTCTTCTGCTTGATTCCGAGCATGCATGGACTTTTGTGCATCGGAAATTGTGTACACACGGTCGGAATTTCCGACAACAAGTATTGTCAGGAAAATTTGAGAACCAGCTCTCAAATTTTTGTTGTCGGAAATTCCAACAGAAAATGTCCGATGGGGCCTACACATGGTCGGAGTTTCCGATAACAAGCTCCCAACGAACATTTGTTGTCGGAAATTCCGACCGTGTGTACGCGGCATAAAATAAATCGTTAGGGAGTTTGATTCTGTTTATTTACAATTTGCAGTTTTTAAAAATCATGCATCTTATGCACAGTATGATAAAGAGTTGAGTGAACATTTGAAACAATACAATAGGGAAATCTTGATCAAAAAAGAGAAAAAATATTATAGGGACAAGAATGCTTTTCAGGAGAATAGAGCATACAATTGGAAGAACATGCACAAAATGAGATTTAGCTATAAACAAAAACCTAACAATACTGATCCAGGGCTCTCCGATGCCTCTTCTATTTCTTCTAAAGGGTCTGCCAGATATAAGAAATCACGGAAATCCAAAAGAAACTCACATGCAAGTGGATCGCATGAAAGTCCCAACAAAAAATGGATCACTGAACCTTCCAATCCCCCGGCTTCTCATAGCGGCCCTCACGTGGTGTCAGGTAACACACAAGGTGGCATTGGTCTCTCTCCTTCACTTTTTCACTCTGAGGCCTCGTACACACGACCGATTTTCTCGGCAAGAACCAGCAAGAAACTTGCTGGCAGAGAGGTCTTGCCGATTAAATCGGTCGTGTGTACGCTGCTATCGGGTTTCTCGTCGAGAAAAACGACAAGAAACCTCGACGAGAAAATAGAGAACCTGCTCTCTATTTTCTCGTTGAGATTCTCCTCGGCATGTTTCTCGACGAGAAAAGTGAGTGTGTGTACACTTACCTGTCCGCCGGGAAGCCCGCGCATGTTCGAAATGAATTCGACGCATGCGCGGTAGCTTCCTAGGCATACGTAGGGTATACCAAGATGGCGGCGACGGCATCGAATGTGACGAGCGCATGCTCGACGTAGTCGATGACGTCACCGCGTACACTCCTTTCAAAGAACCGCGGGTTCTTTGAAACGAGCGTGTGTACACTCGGCCGGGACAAGTTTCTTGTCCAAGAATCTCGTCGAAAAAAACGACATGTTTTTTTCAACGAGAATCTCGGCCGTGTGTACGAGGCCTGACACAAATACTCTTCTCCCTAGACTTTCCTCGTCAGGTAACACTGCACTACCACCAAATGCACTACAAGATGATTTTTTTAGTCAAGCCAATCGACAATGTCGAGATGTAAGTGATCACAGACTCGTCAAGCAAAAAGACACATCTGCACAATCACAACACAAGGTAAATCTTAATGTGGTAAATCTGTCCTCTCACAAACTCACAGGTATTGGCACGGGGTCTCAGTTTTTGTCTGGATCTCGATAAGTTTGAGGTCAATAAGGACCTCCAAATTTTTGCTTGAAAATTAATTTTGAAAAAGCCTTATTCCAAAGATGTACCCAATAAACCAAAATTTAAATCTCAGGAACTTAAAGCTCTTGATACTCTAATCGACCCTTTGGAGGAAAATGACACACCAGATTTGATCGATCCGATTGATCTCGAGCACTTACTCAGGTGTAGGGATGAGCTTGGTGTTCGAGTCGAACGCATGTTCGACTCGAACATCGGCTGTTCGCCTGTTCGGCGAAACCAGAACTTTGAGCCGTTCGCGCCAAATTCGTGTGACGCAAACGGCCCACAATATACTGCGCCATCACAGTGCATTACCGGCGCTGTGATTGGCCAAGCATGCACTGTGACCCCGCATGCTTGGCCAATCACAGCGCCGGCAGCGAGGAGAGCCATAATTGGCCACAGGCAGGATGCCTGTGGCCAATTATAGCTCAGGGGGGTTTAGTACACGCCCCACACTATAAAAGGCCGCCAGCGCGGCGGCCTTGTGTAGTGTGTTGGTGTGCAGGGAGAGAGAAGGATAGGCAGGGACAGTGTCAGTGATATTGTTTGATAAACCTTGTGCATTTACAGTGTGTTGGCATGCAGGGAGAGAGAAGGATAGGCAGGGACAGTGTCAGTGATATTCTTTGATAAACCTTGTGCATTTACAGTGTGTTGGCGTGCAGGGAGAGAGAAGGATAGGCAGGGACAGTGTCAGTGATATTCTTTGATAAACCTTGTGCATTTACAGTGTGTTGGCGTGCAGGGAGAGAGAAGGCTAGGCAGGGACAGTGTCAGTGTTATTCTTTGCTAAACCTCCTGCACAGTATACACCTGAAGCTACCCCTTATTGCTCGTGGTGTTGTTCTGTTGTGTAACACAGACAGGCATCTGCAAACAGTTACAGTGGGTGTAGGTGCCTCCTGCACAGTATACACCTGAAGCTACCCCTTATTGCTCGTGGTGTTGTTCTGTTGTGTAACACAGACAGGCATCTGCAAACAGTTACAGTGGGTGTAGGTGCCTCCTGCACAGTATACGCTACCCCTTATTGCTCGTGGAGTTGTTCTGTTGTGTAACACAGAAAGGCATCTGCAAGCAGTTACAGTGGGTGTAGGTGCCTCCTGCACAGTATACGCTACCCCTTATTGCTCGTGGTGTTGTTCTGTTGTGTAACACAGACAGGCATCTGCAAACAGTTACAGTGGGTGTAGGTGCCTCCTGCACAGTATATGCTACCCCTTATTGCTTGTGGTGTTGTTCTGTTGTGTAACACAGACAGGCATCTGCAAACAGTTACAATGGGTGTAGGTGCCTCCTGTACAGTATACACCTGAAGCTACCCCTTATTGCTCGTGGTGTTGTTCTGTTGTGTAACACAGACAGGCATCTGCAAGCAGTTACAGTGGGTGTAGGTGCCTCCTGCACAGTATACGCTACCCCTTATTGCTCGTGGAGTTGTTCTGTTGTGTAACACAGAAAGGCATCTGCAAGCAGTTACAGTGGGTGTAGGTGCCTCCTGCACAGTATACGCTACCCCTTATTGCTCGTGGTGTTGTTCTGTTGTGTAACACAGACAGGCATCTGCAAACAGTTACAGTGGGTGTAGGTGCCTCCTGCACAGTATATGCTACCCCTTATTGCTTGTGGTGTTGTTCTGTTGTGTAACACAGACAGGCATCTGCAAACAGTTACAATGGGTGTAGGTGCCTCCTGCACAGTATACACCTGAAGCTACCCCTTATTGCTCGTGGTGTTGTTCTGTTGTGTAACACAGACAGGCATCTGCAAGCAGTTACAGTGGGTGTAGGTGCCTCCTGCACAGTATACGCTACCCCTTATTGCTCGTGGTGTTGTTCTGTTGTGTAACACAGACAGGTATCTGCAAGCAGTTACAGTGGGTGTAGGTGCTTCCTGCACAGTATACGCTACCCCTTATTGCTCGTGGTGTTGTTCTGTTGTGTAACACAGACAGGCATCTGCAAGCAGTTACAGTGGGTGTAGGTGCCTCCTGCACAGTATACGCTACCCCTTATTGCTTGTGGTGTTGTTCTGTTGTGTAACACAGACAGGTATCTGCAAACAGTTACAATGGGTGTAGGTGCCTCCTGCACAGTATACACCTGAAGCTACCCCTTATTGCTCGTGGTGTTGTTCTGTTGTGTAACACAGACAGGCATCTGCAAGCAGTTACAGTGGGTGTAGGTGCCTCCTGCACAGTATACGCTACCCCTTATTGCTCGTGGTGTTGTTCTGTTGTGTAACACAGACAGGTATCTGCAAGCAGTTACAGTGGGTGTAGGTGCCTCCTGCACAGTATACGCTACCCCTTATTGCTTGTGGTGTTGTTCTGTTGTGTAACACAGACAGGCATCTGCAAACAGTTACAATGGGTGTAGGTGCCTCCTGCACAGTATACACCTGAAGCTACCCCTTATTGCTCATGGTGTTGTTCTGTTGTGTAACACAGACAGGCATCTGCAAGCAGTTACAGTGGGTGTAGGTGCCTCCTGCACAGTATACGCTACCCCTTATTGCTCGTGGTGTTGTTCTGTTGTGTAACACAGACAGGTATCTGCAAGCAGTTACAGTGGGTGTAGGTGCCTCCTGCACAGTATACGCTACCCCTTATTGCTCGTGGTGTTGTTCTGTTGTGTAACACAGACAGGCATCTGCAAGCAGTTACAGTGGGTGTAGGTGCCTCATGCACAGTATACGCTACCCCTTATTGCTCGTGTTGTTGTTCTGTTGTGTAACACAGACAGGCATCTGCAAGTAGTTACAGTGGGTGTAGATGCCTCCTGCACAGTATACACCTGAAGCTACCCCGTATTGCTGGTTTTCCCATCTCCCTGCAGGCCATTAGAATGTCTGGAAGGCCAAGAAGGAGAGGCAGACAGTCACGAGCCAATAAAAGAGGGCAAGCAGGCTCTGTGTCTGGGGACAACAGTGCTGGTCGTGGATGCGGTGCATTGTCATCAGCACGTGGCCATGGGACACGCTTGTCCTTATTTTCGGCAGCTGGATGTGTTGAGCTGCATCATGCCGAAGACTTGGTAGAGTGGATGACCAAGCCCTCCTCATCCTCTCTCACCCAGGCTCAGGGTACTGGCAAAGCAGCTGCCAATGCGTCCTCTTCCCTCGTATCAATGTCATCATCAGTCACTCCTTCCCTAGACCCACCATGTCCTCCTGAGGAGTCCCCCGAACTGTTTGAGCACGTTGGGTACATGCTCCAGGAGGATGCCCAGCGTTTTGAAGGGTCTGATGATGATACCCAGCTAGAGGAAGGCAGTAGCGTGAGCGCAGAGAGAGGGGATGCTCAAGAAGGACAGCAATCTGGCAGTCATGTTCCTGCAGCTGCAGCATACTGCCAGGTTTGCTCCAGTGATCCAGGGAGAGGATGATGAGATCACTGACTCCACGTGGGTGCCTGATAGGAGAGAGGAGGATGAGGAGGAGGCACATCTCCAACGAGGCAGGATGCCCTCCGGGGGCCAGCGTAAGGGCAGCACACCAACTGAATCACACCGCAGAGCTCCGCCTGTGCAGGGGGCTGCCTCTGCGCGTTATTCCAAAAGTTCTTTGGTGTGGGCCTTTTTTGAGTCGAGTGCATCAGATCGCACCGCTGCTATTTGCAACATATGTCTCAAGCGTATCTTGCGTGGCCAAAACATCAGCCGCTTGGGCACCACATGCTTGACCAGACATATGTTGACCTGCCATGCAGCTCATTGGCAAGCGTACCTTAAAGACCCACACCAAAGAACAAAGCAGACCTCTCCTTGCGCCTCATCAGCTGGGATCTCCAACCCCACTATACCTTCAGTCCTCTCTGAAACCTGCACTAAGAGGAATGAAGGTGTAGAATTAGGTGTGTCTCAGCTAAGTAGTTGCGGGCACTCGGCTAGCAGTACACTGACGTCCGATTGTAGCAGGCAAATTTCCCTGCCCCAGCTGCTGGACCGTCGAAAGGAGTTCACTCCCAGCCATCCACATGCCCAGCGGTTGAATGCTAGCTTGGCTAAATTGCTAGCACTTCAACTGCTGCCTTTTCAGTTGGTAGACTCGGCCCCCTTCCGTGAGTTTGTGCAATGTGCTGTTCCTCAGTGGCAGGTTCCCAAACGCCACTTTTTCTTACGGAAGGCGATTCCGGCTCTCTACCGGCATGTTGAAGGCAATGTCCATGCCTCGCTGGACAGGGTGGTCAGCGGTAAGGTGCATATTACCGCTGACTCATGGTCCAGCAGGCATGGACAGGGACGTTACCTTTCTTTCACGGCCCATTGGGTCACTCTTTTGGCAGCTGGGAAGGATGCAGGACAAGGTGCAGTAGTGTTGGAGGTTGTTCCGCCGCCATGTCTCCAAAATGCTACTACTGGTTGTGACACACCTCTCTCCTCCACCCCCTCCTTTTCTTCTTCCTCCATGGCCTCTTCCTGTGCTTTGTCCTCGGAACCAGCGGTGCTCTGTAGGCATTCAAGGGGCTACGCAAGTACGCAGGCCAAAAGATGCCATGCCGTGCTTGCGCTGGTGTGTTTGGGGGACAGGAGTCACACTGGGGCAGAGGTTCTGTCAGCTCTGCAGGGGCAGGCCGAGAGGTGGTTGACGCCACGCCAGCTTAAGCCGGGAATGGTGGTTTGCGACACTGGCACCAACCTCCTCTCCGCCCTCAGACAGGGACAACTGACCCATGTGCCCTGTGTGGCTCACGTCCTTAACCTGGTGGTGCAGCGGTTCTTGGGCAGGTACCCGGGCTTACAGGATGTCCTGAGGCAGGCCAGGAAAGTCTGTGTGCATTTCCGCAGATCATATAATGCCAGTGCTCGGCTGGCTGAGCTGCAAAAGGAGTTGAACCTGCCCAAGAACCGCCTTATATGTGACATGCCCACCAGGTGGAACTCAACGTTGGCCATGCTGCAGCAGCTGCACACGCAGCAGAGAGCCATCAATGAGTACCTGTGCGACTACAGCACCAGGACAGGGTCAGGGGAGCTCGGTTTTTTTTCACCACGCCAGTGGGGCATGATCAGGGATGCATGCACTGTCCTGGCACCATTTGAGGAGGCCACGAGGATGGTGAGCAGTGACAGTGCATGCATCAGTGACACTGTACCTCTTGTCCACCTGTTGGAGCATACGCTGCGTGGAGTAATGGACAGGGCACTTGAGGCGGAACAGAGGCAGGAAGAGGAGGACTTCCTTGCCTCTCAAGGCTCCCTTTACCCAGACAGTGTTCCTTCTGTCCCACCCATCACACAGGAAGAGGACGAGGAGGAGGAGGAGGAGGATTGTGTCAGCATGGAGGTGGAGCCTGGCACTCAGCATCAACAGCAGCAGTCTTTTAGGGATGATTTACAGTCCCAAGAAACCCGTGGACTTGTACGTGGCTGGGAGGAGGTGGCTGCGGATCATGTCGTCCTTAGTGACCCAGAGGACTCCGGACCGAATGCCTCAGCTAACCTACACTGCATGGCCTCCCTGATCCTGCAAAGTCTGCGGAAGGATCCTCGTATTCTTCGGATCAAGGAGAGAGACCATTACTGGCTGGCCACTCTCCTTGATCCATGGTACAAGGGTAAGGTTGCGGACCTTATCTTGCTGTCGCAGAGGGAGCAGAGGATGAGACATCTCCGGGAGGCCTTGCAGAAAGGTCTGTGCAACGCGTTCCCAGAGACTGGGAGGTTACAAACTCCTGGTCCTGGACAACGAGTTGAGTGACCGAAGCTGAGGCTTCGGTCAGTAGCAGAAGGAGCGGTGGAGAAGGTGGCCATCTGACCGATGCGTTCAGACAATTTTTTAGTCCGCAGCCCCAAGGTATGATCGGTTCCAGCAACCATCGCCAGCGTCTGATATACATGGTGCAGGAATACCTAGGGGCAAGGTCAGACTTGCACACCTTTCCCACCGAAAATCCTCTGGCTTACTGGGTCTTGAGGATGGATCACTGGCCAGAGCTTGCACAGTATGCAATTGAGCTACTGGCCTGTCCTGCATCCAGCGTTCTTTCGGAACGCACATTCAGTGCTGCTGGTGGCTTTGTAACCGATCACAGGGTGCGCCTGTCCACCGACTCGGTTGATCGACTGACCTTCATAAAGATGAACCAGTCTTGGATCACCACCAGCTACCAAGCACCTGAAGCTGATGTAACCGAATATTTTTTTTTGAAATGTCACATCCCTTCAAGACTGCCTATGCTGATGCTGAGTGACTGTCCTGTTATGTTGACTGACTATCCTCTTCCTCCTCAATGATCTTGCCGATGGCTTGGAAGAACATTTGTGGTTCTGGGTGCCGCCACCAGTGGCTAAGGCCCAATTTTTCAGCCCCTGTTTAACAGGGGCGTATAATTACAATTTTTGATGCAATACTTTGCAACAGGGCCCATTGCTGCGCTCCAAATACAGTATCTGTGATGGGTTGCAGTGTTGTGGCACCAGTGCCTAAGGCCCAATTTTTCTGCCGCTGTTTAATAGGGGCATGTAATTACAATTCTTGATCTAATACTTTGCAACAGGGCTCATTGCTGCGCTCCAAATACAGTATCTAAGATGGGTTGCAGTGTTGTGGCACCAGTGCCTAAGGCCCAATTTTTCTGCCCCTGTTCAACAGGGGCATGTAATAACAATTCTTGATCTAATATTTCACAGATGGGCCCAATCCTGCGCCCATCAAAAGTAACTGTGAGGACTTACAGTCTTGTGGCACCAGCACCACCGCCAAAGGCCCAATTTTTCAGCCCCTGTTCAACAGGGGCATGCAATTACAATTCTTGATCTAATAATTCACAGCAGGGCCCATTCATGCGCCCACCAAGAGTAACTGTGAGGGCTTACAGTGTTGTGGCGCCAGCACCACCACCAAAGGCCCAATTTTTCCTACCACTGTTCAACAATGGCATGTAATTACAATTCCTGATATAATAGTTCACAGCAGGCCGTTCCAGCGCCCACCAAGAGTAACTGTGAGGGCTTACAGTGTTGTGGCAACACCAACACCTAACAGGCAAATTTCTGCAGAGTATATATGACAGGCCCCTACTTTAAAACATCCAACTTACAAATGACTCCTACTTGCGGAAGGAGACAACAGGAAGTGAGAGGAAATCTACCCCTAGGAAGGGAAATTCTCTCCTGTAAAAGTTAATATGGGAAAAAGGTGTCTCCTCTCTACTGATGCTTTATCACCAATCCTTGTTTCAATAAAAACCCCACTTTTTCAAAAACATTTGGGACGGAAAGTGAGGTGAAATGTTCTGAACAGGTGCACAGACAGCAAAACAAATGTTACAGGGGTGATAACCCTTCCCTATGTTCTCCAAAAAGCTTAAAAATTTATTTTTTGGCTAGAGCTACACTTCAAAAATGTACCTGTTCCAAATTAGAAAAATATTCTACTTAAGAACAAACCTACAGTCCCTGTCTTGTTTGCACCGCCTGTATACTGCTATATAGGGCCTTTTTTTATTTTGGGTACGGAGTTGCCCTTAATATCAATACAAGACCCAAAGGGGCAGGTAATGGGCTGGGGGGGGGGGGTGATGGGGTAGCCATGCCATTTTTCTCAATGATTTTCATCCATATTGCCGGGAACAGACATTACATTAAAGCCGCAAGCAGTTTTAAATGACCTTTTTTTTCCTTTAGAAATGTCATTTTGTGCAGGGACAGTTCTAAACACGGGAAACATGTGGCACTTCACAGGCATACTTTAGACACCCCCCATGTACGATATTTAAAGGAATATTTCACTACTTTTTTTTTCACTTTATGCATCATTAAAATGACTGCTCCCGAAAAAACGTCCGTTTTTAAAACGTATTTTTGCATTGATACATGTCCCCTGGGGCAAAACCCGGGTCCCCAAACCCTTTTTAGGACAATGACTTGCATATTAGCCGTTATAATTAGCACTTTTGATTTCGAACATTCGCATCCATTGTATTTAATAGGGTTCTAAAGTTCGCGCAAACTTTCGGTCCGTTCGCAAGTTCTGGTGCGAACCGAACCGGGGGGTGTTTGGCTCATCCCTACTCAGGTGCTTTGATCAATCGGAGCCCCCCGCCCCGATATCCCAAACCTACAAAAAGAAATCGGATACATTTCCAACGCTAAATACAAACTCCAACGTTCTGGCATTTATAAAACTCACATGTAATGAAATTCAAAAAATAAATACCTCGCGTAACAGTCAGGATAATCTATTGTAGGCAGAACGAGAGGCCCTGAAATCTCTAGCCGACAATCGTATGATCACGATAAAACCCTCTGACAAAGGGGGCAATATCGTTATCATGAATAACGAGAATTATGTGGATATGTCCAATTAAATTTATCAACAACAAACAATGGTTTTGCAAAACCTCCCCAACAAAAATTGAAAGATTCCATCAGGAATTATACAATATAGTAGATGAAGCATACGCCAACAATATCCTATCAAAGTTAGAATGGGATTTTGTGCGGACAACATTACTCCGCACACCCACTTTTTTCTCTTTACCCAAATTCCATAAAAGTTTGCACCGTCCATCAGGTAGACCCATCATCTCGGGCAATGGTTCATTAACTGAGAACAATTTGTTGATGGACACTTACATCCATACGTTTTAAATCTACCAAGCTACCGTGTTTTCCCGAAAATAAGACCTAGCGTTATTTTCCAGGAGGGCTGCAATATAAGCCCTACCCCGTAAATAAGCCCTAGTTAAAAATTCTTGTAAAATCCTATAATCCACTCTATTACAGTAGTATATAATGTACAATTTGTGTGTTTCTGTAATATAATTGTGGGGAAGAGAACTCCGGCAGGTCACAAGAGCGCAGAGAGGCGCTATAACGAAGGTATTTGGCACAATTATATTACAGAAACACACACATTGTACATTATATACTACTGTAATAGAGTGGATTATAGAATTTTACAAGCATTTTAACTCAGTTCACACTGGGGATTCCTGTCAGGCAGAGAGAGAGAAGACAGCACATTACATGGTAAGACCTACCCCGAAAATAAGCCCTACTGTGTCTTTTGTTGGCAAAATTAATATAAGACCCGGGCTTATTTTCGGGGAAACACGGTATATACGAGTCACCATGCATCTCCTGCAAAATATTGATGGGCTATATATTCCCCCAACAGCAATCCTGGTGGCTATTGATGTAGAGGCACTCTACAGTTCAATACCGCACAACAAGGGTCTGTCATGCGTCAAGCATGTCATTTCCCAGAACAGTCGCTTTTGTAAGAAAGACCAACAAATTTTTGATCGGTGCTCTGGAGTTTATACTCCATGACAATTATTTTGCTTTCAATGGTTCCCACTTCCTCCAGGTGCACCCCATCCTTTTTTGCCATCTGTGTCCCATTGGGGAGATTTCCCTTTACTTCCTGTTCCATAACCAAAACAGGAAGTTAGAGGAAATTCCTACAAATTAAAGTAATCCCTTGAGGACCCCCAGGTCACCAGAACTAGTGTCCCCATTGGAAGATTTCCCCTCTATTACTTTTCTGGGAACAGCCCAAAATTTGGGATTTTCTTTCACTTTCAATGATAATGGTAAACAAGACAAATAGAGAGGGTGACTCGCCCTAACGGTGGGCACAGACTTCAACAAAAACTAACAGATGTTCTAATCCCTCTCCACTCTGTTCAAAACAAAAACAAAAAAATATATATCTTTTGCCTTAAGTTATACTTTAACCACTTCAGCCCCGGATTCGGCACTGCGTCATTTTAACTGACAATTGCGCGTTCATGCGTCGTGGTACCCAAACAACGTCCTTTTTTTCCCCACAAATAGAGTTTTCTTTTGGTGGTATTTTATCACCTGTGCGGTTTTTATTTTTTGCGCTATAAACAAAAAAAAGTGTACATTTTGAAAAAAATATATATTTTTTACTTTTTGCTATAATAAATATTACCAAAAATATATAAAAAAACTAATTTATTTCTCAGTTTAGGCCGATATATATTCTTCTACATATTTTTGGTAAAAAAAAAATCGCAATAAGCGTATATTGATTGGTTTGCGCAAAAGTTATAGCGTCTACAAAATAGGGGATGGCATTTTTATTATTAATTTTTTTTATTAGTAATGGCGGCGATCAGCGAATTTTATCGTGACTGCGACATTATGGCGAACACATCGAACACTTAACACTATTTATACAGCGATCAGTGCTATAAAAATGCACTGATTACTGTGTAAATGACACTGGCAGGGAAGGGGCTAAACACTAGGGGGCGATGAAGGGGTTAAGTGTGTCCTAGGGAGTGATTCTAACTGTGGGGGGGCTGGGCTACAAAGTGACACGACAGTGATCACTGCTCCCGATGACAGGGAACAGTAGATCACTGTCCTGTCACTAGGCAGAACAGGGAAATGTCTTGTTTACATCTCCCCGTTCTGCAGCTCCGTGGGACACCAGCGGACATCGAGTTGTCAGGGAGCTCGCGTACAAGTACGTTGCTTTGCCCAGTCGTGCCACTCTGCCGACGTAAATGTACATGCGGCGATCGGCAAGTGGTTAACTACTTCCTGACCGTGCTGTAGCTGTCTTTTGGCTTTAGCGCAGTCAGGAAGTTGTTAAAGTGGATGTAAACCCTCCATACACCCAGTGAAGTGAACAGCCTTAGGTGATACACAGGGATGAACCAAATCTCCCTACATAGGTTTTACATGTATATGTGCTGTTTTCACATTTATATACTGTTTAGAAAGTTCAGATCGTGTTAGGAGATTTTCTCTTCCTGTTTAACACAGAGTGTGATGTCTGGGCATACAGCCAAGATAGCTAACATTGCTGATTGGAGGAAAGGCACTCGCCCCCTCTTCACATAGGCAGAGACTCTCAGAGGTGTTTTGTAACAGGGCCAGCTCCCTGTTAATCTATTTTAGCAACTTCCCCTGACAGAAATTTCAAACTGCTTTTATCTAAAGTGTCTGAGAATTTGTCAGGAGTTATCAGGCTGATAACAGAGGAACGGTTCAGGAGAGAGCTAAGACCTAGCTCTTTGAAGAGAGATAACAAAATACTGCAGATATATGTGCTCAGTAGGGATGAGCTCGGTGTTCGAGTCGAACATACGTTCGACTCGAACATCGGCTGTTCGATTGTTCGACGAAGATCGAACGATTTGGGCCGTTCGCGCCTAATTCGAGTGACGCGAACGGCCCACAATGCACTACGCCATCGCAGTGTCATCCAGGCGCTGTGATTGGCCAAGCATGCACTGTGACCCTGCATGCTTGGCCAATCACAGCGCCGGCAGCGAGGAGAGCAATGATTGGCCACAGGCAGGATGCCTGTGGCCAATTATTGCTGAGGGTGTTTAGTACACGCCCCACACTATAAAAGGCCGCCAGCACGGCGGCCTAGTGTAGTGTGTTCCGGAGCAGGGAAAGAGAAGCATAGGCAGGGACAGTGACATTTATTTTTTCTTGCTTAACCTGGATTCCTTTAGTTTAGGGAAAGAGAAGGATAGGTAGGGAGAGTGTCAGTGTGTTTTACTGTGCGAATCCTTGTTTCTAGGGACAGGGAAGGACAGTGAGGGAAATTCTCCTTGTGCTATAGTGTGCTTTAAAAAAACATTTTTTCTAGGGACAGAAAACTATAGGTAGGGAGAGTGTCAGTGTGTTTTACTGTGAAAATCCTTGTTTCTAGGGACAGGGAAGGACAGTGAGGGAAATTCTCCTTGTGCTATAGTGTGCTTTAAAAAAACATTTTTTCTAGGGACAGAAAACTATAGGTAGGAAGAGTGTCAGTGTGTTTTACTGTGATAATCCTTGTTTCTAGGGACAGGGAAGGACAGTGAGGGAAATTCTCCTTGTGCTATAGTGTGCTTTAAAAAAACATTTTTTCTAGGGACAGAAAACTATAGGTAGGGAGAGTGTCAGTGTGTTTTACTGTGCGAATCCTTGTTTCTAGGGACAGGGAAGGACAGTGAGGGAAATTCTCCTTGTGCTATAGTGTGCTTTAAAAAAACATTTTTTCTAGGGACAGAAAACTATAGGTAGGGAGAGTGTCAGTGTGTTTTACTGTGCGAATCCTTGTTTCTAGGGACAGGGAAGGACAGTGAGGGAAATTCTCCTTGTGCTATAGTGTGCTTTAAAAAAACATTTTTTCTAGGGACAGAAAACTATAGGTAGGAAGAGTGTCAGTTTCTTTCACTGTGATAATCCTTGTTTCTAGGGACAGGGAAGGACAGTGAGGGAAATTCTCCTTGTGCTATAGTGTGCTAAAGCATTCCTCATCAACCATCTTTGAAATCCTTGTTTTTTGGACAGTCAGGGAAATTGTCGTTGTGCTATTCTGTGCAAAAGCAATCATCCTCAACCATATTTAGAAATCCTTAAGTAAAGGGACAGAGAAGGACACCTGAAAGTAGCCCTTATTGCTTTTTTCCCATCTCCCTGCAGGCCATCTATTAGAATGTCTGGAAGGCAAACAAGGAGAGGCAGACAGTCAGGAGGCAATAAAAGAGGGCAAGCAGGCTCTGTGTCTGGGGACAACAGTGCTGGTCGTGGACGCGGTGCATTGTCATCAGCACATGGCCATGGGACACGCTTGTCCTTCTTTTCGGCAGCTGGACATGTTGAGCCACATCATGCCGAAGACTTGGTAGAGTGGATGACCAAGCCCTCCTCCTCCTCCTCATCCTCTCTCACCCAGGCTCAGGGTACTGGCAAAGCAGCTGCCAAAGCGTCCTCTTCCCTGGTATCAATGTCAGACTCATCATCAGTCACTCCTTCCCTAGACCCACCATGTCCTCCTCCTGAGGAGTCCCCCGAACTGTTTGAGCACAGTGTTGGGTACATGCTCCAGGAGGATGCCCAGCGTTTCGAAGGGTCTGATGATGAAACCCAGCTACAGGAAGGCAGTAGCGTGAGAGCAGACAGAGGGGATGCTCAAGAAGGACACCAATCTGGCAGTCATGTTCCAGCAGCTGCAGCATACTGCCAGATTGGCTCCAGTGATGAGGAGGGAGGGGATGATGAGGTCACTGACTCCACGTGGGTGCCTAATAGGAGAGAGGAGGAGGAGGAGGATGAGGAGGAGGCACATCTCCAACGAGGCAGGATGCCCTTTGGTGGCCAGCGTAAGGGCAGTACACCGACGGAATCACACCGCAGAGCTCCGCCTGTGCAGGGCGCTGCCTCTGCCCGTCATTCAAAAAGTTCTTTGGTGTGGGCCTTTTTTGAGGCTAGTGCATCAGATCGCACAGCTGCTGTTTGCAACATATGTCTCAAGCGTATATCGCGTGGCCAAAACATCAGCCGCTTGGGTACCACATGCCTGACCAGACATATGTTGACCTGCCATGCAGCTCGTTGGCAAGCCTACCTCAAAGACCCACACCAAAGAACAAAGCGGACCTCTCCTTGCACCGCATCAGCTGGGATCTCCAACCC
Source organism: Rana muscosa (assembly GCA_029206835.1). Classification (NCBI taxonomy): domain Eukaryota; kingdom Metazoa; phylum Chordata; class Amphibia; order Anura; family Ranidae; genus Rana; species Rana muscosa. The sequence continues at coordinate 84,147,086 of CM055118.1, forward strand.
CACTATAACTTCAGTCCTCTCTGAAACATGCACTGAGAGGAATGAAGGTGTAGAATTAGGTGTGTCACAGCCAAGTACTTGCGGCCACTCTGCTAGCAGTACACCGACGTCCGATTCTAGCAGGCAAATTTCCCTGCCCCAGCTGCTGGACCGTCGAAAGAAGTTCACTCCCAGCCATCCACATGCCCAGCGGTTGAATGCTAGCTTGGCTAAATTGCTAGCGCTTCAACTGCTGCCTTTTCAGTTGGTAGACTCGGCCCCCTTCCGTGAGTTTGTGCAATGTGTGGTTCCTCAGTGGCAGGTTCCCAAACGCCACTTTTTCTCACGGAAGGCTATTCCGGCTCTCTACCGGCATGTGGAAGGCAATGTCTTGGCCTCGCTGGACAGGGCGGTCAGCGGTAAGGTGCATATTACCGCTGACTCATGGTCCAGCAGGCATGGACAGGGACGTTACCTTTCTTTCACGGCCCATTGGGTCACTCTTTTGGCAGCTGGGAAGGATGCAGGACAAGGTGCAGTAGTGTTGGAGGTTGTTCCACCGCCACGCCTCCAAAATGCTACTACTGGTTGTGACACACCTCTCTCCTCCACCCCCTCCTCTTCTTCTTCCTCCATGGCCTCTTCCTGTGGTTTGTCCTCTGAACCAGCGGTGCTCCGTAGCCGTTCAAGGGGCTACGCAAGTACGCAGGCAAAAAGATGCCATGCCGTGCTTGCGCTGGTGTGTTTGGGGGACAGAAGCCACACTGGGGCAGAGGTCCTGTCTGCTCTGCAGGGCCAGGCCGAGAGGTGGTTGACGCCACGCCAGCTTAAGCCAGGAATGGTGGTTTGCGACAATGGCACCAACCTCCTCTCCGCCCTCCGACAGGGACAACTGACCCATGTGCCCTGTGTGGCTCACGTCCTTAACCTGGTGGTGCAGCGGTTCTTGGGCAGGTACCCGGGCTTACAGGATGTCCTGAGGTAGGCCAGGAAAGTCTGTGTGCATTTCCGCAGATCTTATAATGCCAGTGCTCGCCTGGCTGAGCTGCAAAAGGAGTTGAACCTGCCCAAGAACCGCCTTATATGTGACATGCCCACCAGGTGGAACTCAACGTTGGCCATGCTGCAGCGGCTGCACACGCAGCAGCGGGCCATCAATGAGTACCTGTGCGACTACGGCACCAGGACAGGGTCAGGGGAGCTTGGTTTTTTTTCTCCACGCCAGTGGGGCATGATCAGGGATGCATGCACTGTCCTGGCACCATTTGAGGAGGCCACGAGGATGGTGAGCAGTGACAGTGCATGCATCAGTGACACTGTACCTCTTGTCCACCTGTTGGAGCACACGCTGCGTGGAATAATGGACAGGGCACTTGAGGCAGAACAGAGGCAGGAAGAGGAGGACTTCCTTGCCTCTCAAGGCCCCCTTTACCCAGACAGTGTTCCTTCTGTCCCACCCATCGCACAGGAAGAGGAGGAGGAGGAGGAGGAGGAGGAGGAGGAGGATTGTGTCAGCATGGAGGTGGAGGCTGGCACTCAGCATCATCAGCAGCAGTCTTTTAGGGATGATTTACAGTCCCAAGAAACCAGTGGACTTGTACGTGGCTGGGGGGAGGTGGCTGCGGATCATGTCGTCCTTAGTGACCCAGAGGACTCCGGAGCGAATGCCTCAGCAAACCTACGCTGCATGGCCTCCCTGATCCTGCAAAGTCTGCGGAAGGATCCTCGTATTCTTCGGATCAAGGAGAGGGACCATTACTGGCTGGCCACTCTCCTTGATCCACGGTACAAGGGTAAGGTTGCGGACCTTATGTTACCGTCGCAGAGGGAGCAGAGGATGAGACAACTCCGGGAGGCCTTGCAGAAAGGTCTGTGCAACGCGTTCCCAGAGACTGGGAGGTTACAAACTCCTGGTCCTGGACAACGAGTTGCTGAGGCTTCGGCCAGTCAAAGAAGGAGCGGTGGGGAAGGTGGCCGTCTGACCGATGCGTTCAGACAATTCTTTAGTCCGCAGCCCCAAAGTATGATCGGTTCCAGCAACCATCGCCAGCGTCTGATAAACATGGTGCAGGAATATCTAGGGGCAAGGTCAGACTTGGACACCTTCCCCACCGAAAATCCTCTGGCTTACTGGGTTTTGAGGATGGATCACTGGGCAGAGCTTGCACAGTATGCAATTGAGCTACTGGCCTGTCCTGCATCCAGCGTTCTTTCGGAACGCACATTCAGTGCTGCTGGAGGATTTGTCACGGATCACAGGGTGCGCCTGTCCACCGACTCGGTTGATCGACTAACTTTCATCAAGATGAACCAGTCTTGGATCACCACCAGCTACCACACACCTGATGCTGATATAACAGACTAATTGATTTTAACATGTCACATCCCTTCAAGACTGATGCTGATGCTGAGTGCCTGTGCTGTTATGTTGACTGGCTATCCTCCTCCTCCGAGTCCTCAATGATACGATTGATGATGATAGCTTGGAAGATCATTTTTGTTTATGGGTGCCGCCACCAGTGGCTAAGGCCCAATTTTTCAGCCCCTGTTTTACAGGGGCGTGTAATTACAATTTTTTTAGCAATAATTTGCCATAGGGCTCATTGCTGTGCTCCAAGTACAGTATCTGTGAGGGGTTGGAGTGTTGTGGCACCAGTGCCTAAGGCCCAATTTTTCAGCCCCTGTTTAACAGGGGCGTGTCATTACAATTTTTGAAGCAATACTTTGCAACAGGGCTCATTGCTGTGCTCCAAGTACAGTATCTGTGAGGGGTTGTAGTGTTGTGCCACCAGTGCCTAAGGCCCAATTTTTCAGCCCCTGTTCAACAGGGGCATGTAATTACAATTCTTGATCTAATAATTCACAGCAGGGCCCATTGCTGCACCCACCAAGAGTAACTCTGAGGGCTTACAGTGTTGTGGCAACGCCACCACCACCACCACCACGAAAGGCCCAATTTTTCAGCCCCTGTTCAAAAGGGGCATGTAATTACAATTCTTGATCTAATAATTCACAGCAGGGCCCATTCCTGCACCCACCAAGAGTAACTCTGAGGGCTTACAGTGTTGTGGCAACGCCACCACCACCACCACCACGAAAGGCCCAATTTTTCAGCCCCTGTTCAAAAGGGGCATGTAATTACAATTCTTGATCTAATAATTCACAGCAGGGCCCATTCCTGCACCCACCAAGAGTAACTCTGAGGGCTTACAGTGTTGTGGCAACGCCACCACCACCACCACCACGAAAGGCCCAATTTTTCAGCCCCTGTTCAACAGGGGCATGCAATTACAATTCTTGATCTAATAATTCACAGCAGGGCCCATTGCTGCACCCACCAAGAGTAACTGTCAGGGCTTACAGTGTTGTGGCACCAACACCACCATCAAAGGCCCAATTTTTACTACCACTGTTCAACAATTATATGTAATTACAATTCCTGATATAATAGTTGACAGCAGGGCGTTCCAGCACCAACCAAGAGTAACTGTGAGTGCTTACAGTGTTGTGCCAACACCAACAACTAAGGGGCCTATTTCTGCAGAGTATATACGGCAGGTCCCTACTTTCAAACATCCAACTTACAAACGACTCCTACTTGCAAACGCAAGAAGACAACAGGAAGTGAGAGGAAATCTACCCCTTGGAAGGAAAATTCTCTCCTGTAAGAATTAATATGGGAGAAAGGTGTCTCCTCTGTACTGATGCTTTATCAGCAATCCTTGTTTCAAGAAAAACACCACATTTCAAAAACAGTTGTCATTGGGACGGAAAGTGAGGTGAAATGTTCTGAACAGGGGCACAGACAGCAAAACAAATGTTACAGGGGTGATAACCCTTACCTATGTTTTCCAAAAAGTTTAAAAATAGATTTTTGGGCTGGAGCTACACTTAAACAATGTACCTGTTCAAAATTACAAACAGATTCTACATAAGAACAAACCTACAGTCCCTGCCTTGTATGCACCGCCTGTATACGGCTGTTCAGAGTATATAGGGCCTTTTTTATTTTATGTGCGGGGTTCCCCTTAATATCCATACAAGACCCAAAGGGGCTGGTAATGGGCTGGGGTAGGGGGGGGGGGTCATGGGGTAGCTATGCAATTTTTCTTAAAGATTTTCATCCATATTACCGGGACCAGACATTACATTAAAGCCGCAAGCAGTTTTAAATGGCTTTTTTTTCCTTTAGAAGTGTCATTTTGTGCAGGGACAGTTCTAAACACGGGAAACACGTGGCACTTCACAGGCATACTTTAGACACCCCCCAGGTACGATATTTAAAGGAATATTTGACTTTTTTTTTTTCACTTTATGCATCATTAAAATGACTGCTCCCGAAAAACGACCGTTTTTAAAACTTCTTTTTGCATTGATACATGTCCCCTGGTGCACAACCCGGGTTCCCAAACCCTTTTTAGGACAATAACATGCATAATAGTTGTTATAATTAGCACTTTAGAATTCGAACGTTCGCATCCATTGTATTTAATAGGGTTCTAATGTTCGTACGAACTTTCGGTCCGTTCGCGGGTTCTGGTGCGAACCGAACCCGGGGGTGTTCGGCTCATCACTAGTGCTCAGCTCAAATTTCATGAATTGGGTTTACATCCACTTTAAAGTATAACTCTTGGACATCCTCCCAGAACCCCCGTATTTGTTGGATACAGCTGATCACAGACCGTGCTAAAGGCTAATCAAAGTGGCCATTAGCATGTGATCAGCTGTGTCCAATAACAGCTGATCATATGTAAACGCACTTGCCAGTTATCGGCAGTCATTTCCTAACCCGCTGTGTCTGTGTGAGGAAAGCGTTGCTGATAATCAGCAAGGTTGTCAGAACATTGTTTACACTGATCATCAGTGCAGCCCCATGTGTGCCAATCAGTGCAGATCAGTACAGCTTATTAGTGCCCATCAGCGCACACAAGTGAAAAAGAAAAATTATATATTTACAAAATACAGAAACAGAGAAAACCCTTTTTTTTTTTTAATCTGTATTTTTTCATTAGTTTAGCAAAAAAAATTAAAACCCAGTAGTGATTAAAAACCCCTAAAAGAAAGCTCTATCTGTGTCAAAAAAATTATAAAAATGATCAGATCAGTTATTAGACTCACAGCCTGGCTCAGGACCCAGCGAGAACACGCACGGATGCCTCCTTATCACCCAGTTTTCTAAAGAAGGCACTCCAAGGAGGGTGAAGCTGACAGTGACAGCCGGGACTGCCAAAAAGGGAGGAAAGCGACCTTTCTGTCCAATATTGTTGGACAGAGTAGCTAAGTATAAGTATTGTGTGTATAGCATTACCCCAAATGGTAAAAGGGAGGAGGCAAAAAATAGAAAGTGCTTTCTATAGGTGAAGTTCGGCTTTAGGTCTATGGGAACTGAAGAAGTGGCTTGGAGAAGCTACGAAATTTCTTCAACATTACAGACCAAGACCAGGTGAATGCAACTAACTGCTACTAAATATACCATGACCTGTATAAATGAGAACCTTCACAAACACGGATAGCTGTAGTTTAAAATAACAAGGCCAACTGGTTCCCTTTACATTTCCCAATAATATCATATGGCCCACATAATGATGAGGACACAAACGTCTTCCTTCATAGGGCGGGCAGGCCTGTTCACCATCAGGAGGGGGCTGCCTAAACCTGGAGCTGCCTCCTAATAACATTACAGAAGAAGCTGGTGGGGCGAGAGCCAAGCAGTGACAGCAGAGAAGTGGACCACAGCAGGACAACGATGGATCCACTGGGTGGGTAATTAGTTCAACTGAGCACAACTCAGGACTGTAATGCTAAAGGACTTTTAGGCCTCATGCCCACGGACGTTTTTACAGCCACTTTTATGAGTGTTTTTTGCAGCTTAAAAACGGCTCTCCATGTTAGCATATGGCCTCATGCCAACCATGACGTTTTTGAGCTGTAAATGGCATAGCCGTTTTTAAGCTGCAAAAAAAACCCAGGACCAGTGCGTTCTGAAGCTCCAGCGTTAGAGCTGTAAAGACGTCAGACGCCGGCAAAGGGTGTAAAAACGCAATGTAACGAGGCTTAACGCTGTGTTAAGCCTCGTCCAGCGTTTCTTTCTCCCTATGGGAGCCCATTGATTTGAATAGAGGTCGCACCAGAAGTCGGATCAAGATGATCCGACTTGCGGGGTGACTCGTGTGTGGAGAATCTTGAAGGGGAACCCCGCGAAAATCAAAAAAAAAATTTGCGTGAGGTTCCCCCTCAGGACGATACCAGACCCTTCGGTCTGGTATGGATCTTGAGGGGGAACACCCACACCAAAAAAAAAATGGCGCCGGGTTCCCCCCAGTATCCATACCAGACCCTTATCCGAGCACGCAGCCCTGCCGGTCAGGAAGGGGGGGACGAGCGAGCGCCCCCCCTCCTGAACCGTACCAGGCCGCATGCCCTCAACATGGGGGGTGGGTGCTTTGGGGCAGGGGGGCCGTTGGTTGTCTGAGTCTGCGGGCGGGGGACTTATCGGAATCTGGGAGCCCCTGTTAATTACCCCTACCCCTACCCATTCACCTGGGGGAAAAGTGTTGTGACAGCAGGAAGGTAAAGTCACCTGGTTGCATCCAGGGGGGTAGATATATTTCGCCCAGATTCAGGCTTTACGCCGACTTATACAACTAGGTGGAGAGTTGTATAAGCCCAGCTAAGGCTAGTGGGCTCATGGATGACTCATACCTCTAGGGAGAGTGTGGGGCGTCGTACAGACAGGGAGTTGATGAGACCAGCTGAAACTTGTCAGCTCATTTAGGCCTCTATAAGAACTCCCAGCTTCATTAGATGTTAGCTCATGCCTGGAAGCAGACCTGTGTGGACTTCCTGGAGAGAGTGAACCCTTGTCCGGTGAGACAAAGCCTGTGTGGCTATTTGCTTGGACATTTAAAACCAGGGACTTAGGGACTAGGACAGCACTAGGCTGATCCCAGTTGTTAGTTAGGAAACCTGTATGTTTAGTCAGAGGTCAAGTTGACCAGGATTTAATTTGTTTATGTTTCTTTTGGCTTTGCTGTGTTTTGTCACTGTAAATAGAAAATAAACCGCACCTTTTTTTTGATTTTGAAAACCACAACCTCCGTTTGCTGGGCCTGTTTTTGTGTGGGGAGCCCATCCCGGGGGTCACACACACCCGCTGCCAAGCTAACCCCCTCACAGTTGGTGGAGAACCAGTGGCAGTTTTTTTTTAAGCCAGCATGGAGGAGATACTGAAGCAGCTGGCTCTAGCAAATGCCAATCAACAGCAGACAAATGCAGGTTTGCAAAAGAGCCTTGCAGCTCAACAACAGAACTTCGCAGCCCAGCAGCAAGCTCATCAACAGAGCCTTGCAGCCCAGCAGCAAGCTCACCAACAGAGTCTGGAAGCTCAGCAACAAGCCCAGCAGCAATCTGAGGCCCGCTTCATAGACCTGTTACAGAAGCAAGAGCAGAGACTACAACAAATGGAAGCAGTAATGCAGCAACGTCCGCAGACCAGTGAGGAAAGCCGTCCCACTAATACCGCGTCCTTTGGGGTGAGTCGTTTATTGACAAAAATGACTGGAGAGGATGATCCAGAGGTATTTTTGACCACATTTGAAAGGACTGCTGAAAGAGAAAAGTGGCCTGAGGAGCAGTGGGCTGGACTGGTGGCTCCTCTGTTAACTGGTGAATCGCAGAAGGCTTACTATGACCTAGAGCCTGACCAAGCAAAAGACTATGTGATGCTAAAAGCTGAAATATTGGCAAGGCTGGGTGTCACCCAGGCTGTCCGGGCTCAGCGTGTGCATAACTGGACTTTCCAGCTTGGAAAACCCCCCAGGTCTCAAATGTATGATCTCATTCACCTGAGCAGAAAGTGGCTACAGCCAGAGACTTTGTCCGCACCAAAGATTGTGGAACGTGTTGTAATGGATCGGTTTTTGAGAGCTCTTCCTACTGCCATCCAAAAGTGGGTAAGCCATGGAGACCCAGAGACGGCCGATGGTCTTGTGGATCGTGTGGAGAAATACTTGGCTACAGAGAACCTGACGGCCTCTTCCAGAGACACTCGGACTTTCCACCCTAAGACCAGACCATCCCCAGGGGCGGATAAGAGGATTCCAAGGGGTGAGGGTGGAGAGAGTGAGAGGGTGGGAGCTCTACCCCAAGTTTGGCGAGAACAGCCTGGGAAATCAGCGGCTCAAGAGGCCGCAAGAAGGATCGTTTGCTACCGCTGCCGGCAAGCGGGACATATTGCAGCCAATTGCCCGGTTGTGGAGGAACCCATGCAGTGTGACTTTCTGACGGGCAGACGTCAGTCGCTGTGTGCGACAGTCGCATGCACTGCCATTCGAGGAACTGAGAAACATTTATGCAAAATGTGTGTTAATGGTAGAAATGTTGTGGTATTGCTGGATTCAGGTAGCCTTGTGACCCTGATAAAGGCTGAGTTAGTTAAAACAGAGGTCTCTGGGAATAGCAAGGTAGCTGTTATTTGTGTGCATGGGGACACCCGAGAGTATCCAGTGACTACAGTGTGTTTCGAGACCCCCAAAGGTACCCTGTCTCATCCAGTGGGCTTAGTATCTCAGTTACCGCATGACGCCATTGTGGGAAGGGATTTTCCGAAGTTCTGGGAACTGTGGGATGATCCTGAGCCCCCCACTGGTGCCCCTATGTACCAGGAATGGGATAGCCAGAACTCCCCTGAGAGTGGTGAGGACTCTCCGGAATTTCCCTTATCAGTATTGGCAGGGGAGACTCAAGAAACTGGAGAGGAGCCCACCTCCTCAGACGAAAACCTACCGTCTGTGGAGTTTTCTGATCTTGAGGTTCACAGGGAAAACTTTGCCACAGAACAGTTGAAAGACCCCGCCCTAATAAAGGCACGGGAAAACGTAGTGAAAATAGATGGCGAGTTAGTGAACCCAGATAATACCTGCACTTACCCATACTTCAGCGTAGAGAAGGACCTACTGTATCGGGTGGCAAAAAGGGCAGAAGAAACCGTTGAGCAGCTTGTGGTGCCCAAACCTTACAGGAAGTTGGTGTTGGAGTTGGCCCATGGGCACATTCTTGGAGGTCATCTGGGGACAGAGAAAACCCGAGAGAGGGTATTACAGAGATTCTATTGGCCGGGGGTGATAAAGGACATAGAAAATTATTGTTCCTCCTGCCCTGTGTGTCAGAGGTCGGCCCCGATGCCACATTTCCGTAGCCCGCTGGTCCCTCTACCCATCATTGAGGTCCCGTTTGAGAGGATCGCCATGGATTTGGTAGGTCCTATAATCAAGTCCGCTAGGGGGCACCAGTACATATTAGTTATAATGGACTATGCCACCCGTTATCCAGAAGCGATCCCTCTCCGAAATACCTCGGCCAAAACCATAGCCAAAGAGCTATCTCTTGTTTTTAGCCGGGTGGGTATTTGTAAAGAACTGCTTACGGACCAAGGTACACCCTTTATGTCCCGGGTTATGAAAGAGCTGTGTAAATTGTTCAAAGTGACGCAATTGCGTACGTCTGTGTATCACCCCCAAACCGATGGGCTGGTTGAAAGATTCAACAAAACCCTAAAACAAATGTTGAAGAAAGTGGTGGATAGAGATGGAAAGGATTGGGACTGTTTACTTCCTTATTTGATGTTTGCTATTAGGGAGGTGCCCCAATCCTCTACGGGATTCTCCCCCTTTGAGTTACTGTATGGGAGACACCCAAGAGGGCTGTTGGATATTGCCAAGGAAACTTGGGAAAGTGAGAGTTCTCCCCACAGGAGTGTGATTGAGCATGTCGCCCTGATGCAAGACCGAATTGCACAGGTAATGCCCATCGTGAAGGAACATTTGGCCCAAGCGCAGTTAGCACAGCAGAGAGTGTACAACCGTGGAGCCAAGACCCGTACCTTTTCCCCGGGGGATAGGATACTGGTACTTGTCCCTACGGTTGAAAGTAAATTCCTTGCCAAATGGCAAGGCCCCTACGAGATAATGGAAAAAGTGAGCGAAGTGAATTACAAGGTCAGACAACCAGGAAGGCGAAAGCCCGAACAGATCTATCACGTTAATCTGTTGAAAGCCTGGAGGGATAGAGAGTCCCTAGTCGCAGACACTTGGTCACCAGCTCAAACTGGTTGCGTGATTCCTGAGGTTGGAATAGCAGCCACCTTGTCACAACCCCAACAACAGGAGGTTCAGGAGTTTGTGCTTCGCAACAAGGAGGTATTCTCTGAGCTGCCGGGACAAACATCTGGGGTAGAGCATGACATCATTACCCCGCCCGGTGAAAGGGTGAAGTTAAAACCCTATCGGATCCCAGAGGCCCGACGGGAGGCAATACGGGAGGAAGTACAGAAAATGCTGAACTTAGGGGTGATAGAGGAGTCCCAAAGTGATTGGTCTAGTCCCATTGTGTTGGTGCCTAAACCGGATGGGAGCTGGCGATTTTGTAACGATTTTCGTCAGTTGAACAAAGTTACAAAATTTGACACCTACCCCATGCCACGTATAGATGAGTTGATCGACCGGCTGGGAACAGCCCGATACATGACGACTCTTGACCTCACAAAAGGGTATTGGCAAATCCCCCTGGCCAAATTGGCCAAAGAGAAAACCGCATTTGTAACCCCAGACGGGGCGTTCCAATATAAAAGAATGCCGTTCGGGTTACAGAATGCGCCGGCCACATTCCAGCGGAAAATGGACCAGATACTGAGGCCCCATCGGAAGTATGCTGCGGCTTACCTGGATGACGTAATTGTCCATAGCACAGATTGGGCCTCACATCTGCCAAAAGTGCAAGCAGTCCTGGACTCTGTTCGGGAAGCGGGGTTTACGGCTAACCCCAAGAAGTGTACCATTGGGCAGGAGGAGGCCAAATATCTTGGGTACACCATTGGGAGGGGAGTAATAAAACCCCAACTCAACAAAGTCGAGGCCATCCAGAGTTGGCCACGTCCCAACAGCAAGAAGCAGGTACGAGCCTTTCTGGGAATCGCTGGGTATTATCGGCGATTCATTCCCCACTTTGCCTCTAAGGCTGTGCCCCTAACCAACCTAACGAAGGGGAAAGGGTCGATCATGATTAAATGGACCCCCGAGGCTGAGGCAGCATTCCAATTCTTGAAACAAGCCTTATGTAGCCAGCCAGTGTTGTACTCACCCGACTTCTCTAAAGACTTTGTCGTACAAAGTGATGCGTCAGATGTGGGGTTAGGAGCAGTATTGTCCCAGGTCTGGAACGGGGAAGAGCACCCAGTCATTTACCTCAGCAGGAAGTTGAAGTCCCATGAGGTAAATTACGCCACCGTTGAAAAGGAGTGTTTAGCGGTGAAGTGGGCTCTAGATTCCCTTCGGTACTACCTGCTAGGTAGGCACTTTGACATGGTTACGGATCACGCTCCGTTAAAGTGGATGGCTCAAAACAAGGAAACAAATAGAAGAGTGAATAGGTGGTTCCTGGCCCTCCAGGAATTCAACTTCACAGTAAAGCATCGCCCTGGCGTTCAAATGGGGAATGTGGATGCTTTGTCTCGAGTACATGAATGCCTGATTGCTGGTGTTCCAACCCCGAGGTTAAAACAAGAGGGGGGGGTATGTGACAGCAGGAAGGTAAAGTCACCTGGTTGCATCCAGGGGGGTAGATATATTTCGCCCAGATTCAGGCTTTACGCCGACTTATACAACTAGGTGGAGAGTTGTATAAGCCCAGCTAAGGCTAGTGGGCTCATGGATGACTCATACCTCTAGGGAGAGTGTGGGGCGTCGTACAGACAGGGAGTTGATGAGACCAGCTGAAACTTGTCAGCTCATTTAGGCCTCTATAAGAACTCCCAGCTTCATTAGATGTTAGCTCATGCCTGGAAGCAGACCTGTGTGGACTTCCTGGAGAGAGTGAACCCTTGTCCGGTGAGACAAAGCCTGTGTGGCTATTTGCTTGGACATTTAAAACCAGGGACTTAGGGACTAGGACAGCACTAGGCTGATCCCAGTTGTTAGTTAGGAAACCTGTATGTTTAGTCAGAGGTCAAGTTGACCAGGATTTAATTTGTTTATGTTTCTTTTGGCTTTGCTGTGTTTTGTCACTGTAAATAGAAAATAAACCGCACCTTTTTTTTGATTTTGAAAACCACAACCTCCGTTTGCTGGGCCTGTTTTTGTGTGGGGAGCCCATCCCGGGGGTCACACACACCCGCTGCCAAGCTAACCCCCTCACAGTGTCAATAAAAAAAACACGCTAGACAGCTTTTTAAAGTAATTTATTAGGCAGCTCCAGGGGTCTTCTACCGACTTCTGGGGTCTTCTACCGACTTTGGGGTCTTCTTCTGACTTCGGGGGTCTTCTACCGACTTCAGGGGTCTTCTTCCGACTTCTCCGCTATCTCCGGTTCTTCTCCCGCTCTCCGGTGCTTTCTGCCTTCTGCCGGGCACCCCTGCTATCTTCTGCCAGCTCTTTTGCTAGCGGGGGCCCGGGCTTCATCGTCGTCTTCTTCCCTCTTCTCTTCTTGAGATGTTGACACAACAAGGTCTGCCGCTGTAATGCTGTGTGCCCGGCACACAACGACTTATATAGGCATGGGGCGTGATCACCGGGTGATGTCACCCGTTGACCCCGCCCCCTTATGACGTCGCAGTCCCGGGGCATGATGGGACTACAACGTCATAAGGGGGCGCGGTCACATCACCCAGTGACCACACCCCATGGCTATAAATGTCATTGCGCGCCGGGCACACAGCATTACAGCGGCAGACCTCGTCGTGTCAACACCTCAAGAAGAGAAGAGGGAAGAAGACGACGATGAAGACCGGGCCCCTGCTAGCAAAAGAGCTGGCGGAGGTGCCCGGCAGAAGGCAGAAAGCACCAGAGAGCAGGAGAAGAACCGGAGAGAGCAGAGAAGTCGGTAGAAGACCCCCGAAGTCGGAAAAAGACCCCAGAAGTTGGGAGAAGACTCCCGGAGCTGCCTAATAAATTACTTTAAAAAGCTGTCTAGTGTGTTTTTTTTATTGACACTTTCCCCCCAGGTGAATGGGTAGGGGTACGATGTACCCCATACTCATTCACATAGGGTGGGGGGCCGGGATCTGGGTGCCCCCTTATTAAAAGGGGCTCCCAGATTCCGATAAGCCCCCCGCCCGCAGACCCCGACAACCAACAGCCAGGGTTGTCGGGAAGAGGCCCTTGTCCCCATCAACATTAGGGCATGCGGCCTGGTACGGTTCAGGAGGGGGGGGCGCTCGCTCGTCCCCCCCCTTCCTGACCGGCCAGGCTGTGTGCTCGGATAAGGGTCTGGTATGGATCCTGGGGGGAACCCCGCGCCATTTCTTTTTTTGGTGTGGGGGTTCCCCCTCAAGACCCATACCAGACCGAAGGGTCTGGTATCGTCCTGAGGGGGAACCTCACGCAATTCTTTTTTACATTTTCGCGGGGTTCCCCTTCAAGATTCTCCGCACACGAGTTGCCCCGCAAGTCGGATCATCTTGATCCGACTTCTGGTGCGACCTCTATTCAAATCAATGGGCTCCCATAGGGAGCCATTGATTTGGAATAGAGAAAGAAAAACGCGGCTGAAAGCTAGCGTGGGGAAACGTGCATTGAATTCAATGCAAAACGCAGAAAACATCGCGTTAAAAACCTTTCCGTCTGTACTAGCTTTACAGCCCGTTTTTTAAAACGTCCGTGGGCATGAGGCCTTAAAGCGGAGTTCCACTTAAAAGTTCCGCTTTAAGGACTCCACACCCCCTTACATGCCACATTTGGCATGTCATTATTTTGGGGGGGGGGGTATCTAGTTTTGACAGGTACCCAGCTCCCATTTCCGCTCGGGCCACCTAGGCGACTCGAGCGGAAGTTCTTCTCTCCCCCTCCCTCCTAGCAATTTTCTGGAACACGTCACAGGTCCCAGAAGATTGCCCAGCCATTGAGTACGCTCAGCGCGACTCGTGCATGTGACAGCTTGCAGCTTCACAGCCGGGTGCCCACACTTGTGATGCCGGCCCCGGGGAAAGGCGGGGGAGAGAGTCAAGAGTTCGGGCGACCGTATCGCTGGATCGTGGAACAGGTAAATGTGTGTTTATTAAAAGTCAGCAGCTACACTTTTTGTAGCTACTGACTTTTAATAAACACAAAAACGAGCAGAACTCTGCTTTCAGTAAAGTTACATTAACTGTTCTGAGCCTGGTCTGAAGTTATTGAAGGAGTGCATGTTGGTTCGGGCATATCAAAAGAACTTGGGTCAGTAAAGCACATGTGAAGTATGAAGTATAAAGACAAGTCTCTACCAAAGGCAGATTTTTTGGATTTTTATCAATTTTTTTTAAATAAAATGCCATTGGAGTAAAAATCTATGTAAAGATTGTTTTCTACATTAATAATTTAGTTTATTCAGCATGAAATGGAGCTTAGTTATATAGCATAAAGCTGTATATTCTGCAATATTTACAATTAATCCAAGCTCTGCCAGCTGAGATAACATGCACTGCATTGATGCATTCACACAATTTTACAGTAACCATGAGATAAAACAAAGTTCAGGATCATTCCTTTATACCATTGTTTTGCAAATGTATGTACACTACAAACTGTATGATTGAATCGGTTAGATATCGCTGTTTTACTGTTAGGCACAACCTGACCTTGACCACCTGACCTGACAGCTTATTATTCTAAATAGGAAACCTTAATTTTGTTTGCAAATATGTCATTTCAGATCCATCATGGCAGTGCCTGTTATCGGGCATCCACTCACCTGCTGCCACCACGTCCCTCACATTGTGTCACCAGCCATCCCATTAAAGTGAATGGGACTGTCGGCAGGTCAAAAGCGGGTCAGAGGAGGAGCGGCTGCGGGACAGAGATGACAGTTGCTTTAACTCAAGCCTTTATACTATTGATTTAAATCATGATTTAAATTGACTTGATTTAAATCAAATCAAATCAAATCCTGGGGTCGGTGACCTGGCTCCCTCCCTAGCAGTCAATCTCCAAACCTGCGTTACTGAGACTCATGGCCTGGTCACATGGTGTGGAAGGAAGGAGTTAACAAGTGCACACGTGCATGGCAGGGCCCCATTCTGTTACTGGGAGTGAGGTAACAGAGATAGGCTGGACTGGTGGAGAGGGTACAAGCTCCCTCCTAAATGTAACATACGTAGGAAAAGGCCTGTCAGCCATTGGCTGAGAGGACTGACCAGGAGCCGTTCGGCTGCTGGTTTTCCAGCATGCTCGTCCGTTCCGCCGGCTTCTTTCCGGCTGGCTGCCATACACCAGGGCCGAATGTCGGACGGTTTTTATTGAACTGGCTGATGTCACCTGACATTCAGCCCATGTGTTAGTCAGGGAACTGCCTTAAAGTGGATGTAAACGCTCACATATACCCAGTGCAGTTAACAGCCTCAAATGATACACAGAGATGAAACAAATGAAACATAAGGTTCTTTATCGTACACCACGGGACACAGAGCCTAAGTCTTTACATAGTGGGTTGTATAGTTCACCTCAGGTGATTGGACACTGGCACAACCAATGAAGACAAGTTCCTATCTATATAACCCCTCCCATGAGGGAAGTACCTCAGTTTTTTCGCCAGTGTCTAAGATGAAGGGCACGAGAAGGATGTGCTAAGAAGGAACTCTGTTGGAATCCCTTCAGGGGTCAAGGAGCTACGCCACTGGGTCCATCCAAAGCGTATATTAATTACGCCAAATGGATGGTACCCGAGCCTCGCAGAAGACCGAGGCGGTGCCTGTAATGTCTCTCTTTGGAGGACTGGGCTCTGGGATCCAGCACTTTTCGCAATTTAAAACGTGCAAAAGTTTTTCTGGCAGAGTCTTTTACAAGGCCCAGGGAAGAGGTCTCCTTTAAGAAGGAACCTGTGACAGAGGGGTCACTTTGGACACAGGGTGAGCCAGGAAACCATGGACATTAAGAATATGGCTTGGATTGCTTGAAATTTAAATAGTAATATTAGTCCACAATATGTACTGGATGTTTTACCCTGAACTTAACAGGTTAATTGGGAAATGTGTTACCTGCCTGTGTGATGTAAATGAATCTAGGATGGCGTCTAAGGATCTTTCATTGTGTTAATTAAGTCTGTACTTGTGTGTATTGTAAAGTATCAGACAGTCTGGTGAATATAAAGGTCATGCATAGTCATTTAAACATAAAGGGGATTAGAACCTGTTGTCTCCTAGCAGACGCCAAAATAATGTGTATTGGGGCTTCTTGTGTTGTGGGTGGAGCTGGACCATTGTTCATTCAGGTTAATACAGTATTGGATGTGTATAAGTGTTTCAATGTTTTTGGCAATAAAGTGAGTCTATCCTTGGGAAGATACAGAGTGCTTCTCGTTCTTTCAGAAGGATTAATTCCTATGGGAAGGGGTCGGCTGGCTGTGGAGTATCGACAGTGAATTTGTGTCCAGGAGAGGGAACAGATCGAAACGGCGTTACCCCCTTTTTGATATTTGGGGTGCCGTTGCAGAACCCATACCCCTGAAGGTTGGCACAACACTACCCGCCATGAGGGGTGAAGATTGGTACTGTCTGATCTCAGCAGTCCTGCGGCGTGGATAAGGCAAGTGGGAAAAGTCTAAGTTTTAAACACTTAAAGTGGTTGTAAACCCACTTATGCAACTTGCACATACAGGTAAGCCTAGATTAAGACTTACCTGTAGGAGCAAGAAATATCACCTAAACCTACACGGTTTAGGAGATATTTGCAAAAAAATACATGCACCAATGTCTACGGCGCATGCGCGTCATAGACAACGGTGCATTCACAGGGTTAATCCCCAATCCACATTTGCTCCCGCGCGCATGCAGGGTTAACTGAATCACCTGTTTCCTCCCTGGGTTCATTAAAATCCCCACAAGCTGCATGCTCCTTTCCGGTTCATCCTTTATTGGAAAAACATATTTATGCCGACTGGCAACATCCGGATAAGCATTTCTCTCCTCCTAGGAAATTTGAGGTTCTCTATCCTATGGAGGAAAAGTTTACCAAAAAATGGAAGCTACCGGCGGTAGATGCGGCCATTTCTTGTGTAAATAAAAACCTAACTTGTCCAGTAGACAATGTGCAGGTGTTTAAAGATTTTTCTGAAAAGAAGTTAGAATCTTTACTTAAATCTTCCTTTATAATGGCGGGCGCTGTGACCCAACCTGCTGTGGCGGCTGTTGGTATGTGTCAGGTCCTAAAGGAACAGGTGAAACAAGGGCTCAAGGATCTTCCTCCAGACCAGCTCAAGCTTTGGGAGAACCTGCCTAAGGACTTATGTTTTACGGTCGATGCCATGAGAGATTCTATCCAACAGGCATCCCGCGCCTTACCTTCCAACTGGTGCATATGCGCAGAATCCTTTGGTTAAAGCATTGGTCAGCGGAACCTCCATGTAAAAAGCTTTTGACTGGTTTCCCCTTTCATAGTGAATGACTCTTTGGGGATGAACTGGATAAGTACATCCAGAAGATCTCAAGTGGGAAGTCTACACTATTGCAAGAGAAAAAGAAAATTAAACGCCCATGTTTTAAACGGTCCCTCTCCCCGGTTCCAGGGACCTCTGCCTCTAGGCAGTGGCGATGGCATTCTCAATCAAGCACAAAACCGAAATCCCAGAATCAGACCCAGGGTCACAAAAGACCGTGGGTACAAAGAACCGGTAAACAGAACCCTAAAGCTTCCTCATGAAGGGGCGCCCCCGCTCGGCTGAGTGGAGGGACGGCTTTGGCAGTTTTCAGCAGCTTGGCAGACAGAGATCCGGGACAAATGGGTAATTTCCACGGTATCCTTGGGATACAAAATAGAATTCTGGGAAATCCCACCTTATCGGTTCCTAAACTCAAATGTCTCCAAAGATCCATTAAAAAGAAAACCCTTCTTCCAAGCAGTGGATCACTTGCTGTCCCAAGGGGTAATCAAAAAAGTTCCCCTAAGGCAGGGATATGCAATTAGCGGACCTCCAGCTGTTTCAGAACTACAATTACCATGAGGCATAGCAAGACCCTGACAGCCACAAGCATGACACCCAGAGGCAGAGGCATGATGGGACTTGTAGTTTTGCAACAGCTGGAGGTCCGCTAATTGCATATCCCTGCCCTAAGGGAACAAGGCACGGGGTTTTATTCAAATCTTTTTGTGGTTCCAAAGCCAAACGGAGACGTCAGACCCATTCTGGATCTAAAAACTCTAAATCAGTTTCTAAACATTCGTCATTTCCGAATGGAAACAATTAGATCGGTGGTTTCCACCCTACAAGGCGGAGAATTCTTGGCGTCAATAGACATCAAAGATGCATATTTGCATGTGCCTATTCATCCCGCTCACCAAAAGTTCCTAAGGTTCGCTGTGGAAAACTGCCACTATCAGTTTGTGGCTCTACCTTTTGGCTTGGCTACGGCACCTTGCGTGTTTACAAAGGTTCTGGTCCCCGCTTCTAGCAAATCTAAGGAGGCAGGGCATAACGGTGACGGCTTATCTGGACGATCTACTCTTGGTAGAACAGTCGATGGCACAGTTAAATCACAGTGTACTCGGAAGGTTCTCGTTGCCTTTCTTCCGTGTGGTTTGAATTGGCAATGATTTGGCGGCTGGAAATAATGGGTTTGGATCTGAATATTTTATAAACTGGGGTATTATAGCAATGTGTTTTTTATTCATTAATTTGCCTATATATAGGCTAATAAATATTTGTAGTTTACTCATTTAGGTGTGTGGAGGTCTATTCTGTTTTTTGTTTTTCAATTTTTCATACATGTTCAATTGACCACACCCCCGTAAATTCTCGGTGAGTGCTACTGTCTCAAATGATAGGACTCCCACTTTTGCTCCCCTTTTTTTGTACTCTTACCACAGCAGGTGGACTCAGCTGTCTTACGATAGTGAGTCAGATAGGCTTGAGGTCTCAAAGACCAAAGATGATGGAACAGGATGCCGTGGATGTCTTGAAACTTCCTGAAGAGGGTAATCCGGTGTACTGATTGGCAAATACAAACTTCTCCAGCATACGTTGTCGTTTTTCTCGACGGGAAAAACTGCATTAATCACGACGAGAAAAATTAGAACATGCTCTAATTTTTCTCGTCGTGATTCCCATCGTTTTTTTCCGCGGCAGTTTTCCCATAGGGAAACACTGCCGCGGAGCCCACACACGGTCGTTTTTTCGACCCAAAAAAAAATGTAATTTAAAACGGCCGTGTGTGGGGGGAACAAGCTGTTCCTCGTTTTTCACGTCGATTTTCTCGACGGTGTTTTCACCGTCGAAAAAATCGATCGTGTGTACGAGGCATAAGTATATAGTGTACCGTGGTCTTGATGTATAGTGTACCGTAGTCTTGATGTATCAAAAAATGATTGTGGTAAAATGAAACCCAAAGTTTACACTTCAAGCCTCCCTATCACTAATATTTATGGACCTATCAAAGCAGACAGGATACAGCCAAACACACCAACCATATCTTGTGGTGTGGGCGGTCACCTCCTTGTCTGCAAACACCAATGAGTGACAGTGTCCCCATAAGAGCATTTGGATGAACATGTTCTGCCACCTGGGAAGGGGGGGAAACCGCAAGTCGATGCGCAAGTAGAAATTGCGCACCCCACTTACTGTCAGACCAATTCACGATCAAGCTATCAATGGGGACACGTCCACATCCAATCAGGGCCCCGCGCGGGGCAACGTCATGACGCGCGTCCCACCGGGTGGACGTTCGTAATGAACCAATCCCGTGCGAGCGTGACGTCACAACGCAATTGGTGCCGAGATGGCGCTCCGCCGTCCCACGATGTACACATGACACGTGGGACACGATACACAAGGGTCACATGATGGAGCCAGGATGCAGCGACGCCCCCTGGACAGGTAGGGGAGGCAACCGCGTCATGGCAGCGTAGGATATACGTTGCAGAGATTAACGCTGCTCCGTCTATAAGATAATACTGCTCCACCTTGAGGACAAAAAGGCTGGTACAAGTGCATTTTATAGCCCAGAATTATATAAAATTGCTGCTCTTGCTAGAAGCCAAAAAATTTATGTATTTTAAGCCAGATAGTGGCCAATGGGGGATAATTAAAAAGTGGGATGTTAAATCCTCAAACCCGCAAATAAATGCCAGGGAAGGGAAATAAACACAGCAAAACACCACCAGTAAAGTGCATGTAAGCTGTGACAAGGTATAGTCAAATACAACTAAAAAAACCTGGAAAAAAACTTGGATCCCGAGAAAATGAAATAGAAAAAAAGGGGTAAGGATACCATGAGCCCAGGGTACTCACGCCCGGTTGATGAATCAGTTGAAATCCCATTCAACGTTCATACCATGGGGTGAGTAACACCTGAGCTCATGTATCCAAAACGTCTCAAGTCTAGAGACCCCCCGCAGGCAGGAATCACCCCTCCAGTGAGGAATGAACCTGTCTATCACCTAAAATTGGGTGCCTTTGGGATCTTTGGCGTGATGTTCCAAATAGTGGCGAGAAACGGTATGTTTGTCGCAACCTTTACGTATTTTGGCCAGATGTTCGTTTACCCTGATGGAAACATTTCTAATGGTACGTCCCACATACTGGAGTTTGCACGGACAAGTGATGAGATACACAATGAACCTTGTCACACATGTGGTGAAGTGCCTCATGGTGTAGCTACGTCCTGTGGTGCTGGATGTAAATGTATCAGTTCTACGTCTCCCAAGAACATTAGCCACACATACATTGCATTTCCTACATGGGTAGTAACCATTAGCCTCTGGAAAAAAGGAAACCTTTTTAGGGGGATCAATCGTATTGGGAGGCAAATCACTTTGAATGGAACGTGCGCCCCTGAAGATAACCCCTGCTCACTCTGGGAGCGAGGGTCCAAGAACTCTATCACTTTGAAGCACCTTCCAGTGCCTGTTAAGGATTTTTTTTATTTCACCGTGTTGTATGGAATAAGAAGTGAAGAAGGACCATTTAAATTTCTCATCTCTGGCGATCACTGGTTTGTCCGCCAGGAGAGAAGCCCTGTCCATCTTGGATACTGCGGAGATATCCGCATCCAATTCAGTGGATCTATACCCTTTATCCAAGAATCGTTTTTTTAGGATGTTGGACTGAGTAAAGAAATCCCTTTCGTGGGAACAATTCCTCCTGAGACGGAGAAATTGTCCTCGAGGAACCGACCTTAACCATTGGTGGTAATGACAGCTGTCAACAGGAATGTACCCATTCCTGTCAGTGGGTTTAAAAAATGTTCTGAACTCTAATTGGTTGTTGACAGCTGTGATCTCAAGGTCAAGGAAGTGTATGGAAGATGAACTGGCCTCATAAGTCAAAATGATGCCACGATCATTGCTGTTAAGCAACGTAATATAGTCATCCAAGGACTCTCTGCTACCCCTCCTCAGGAGGAGGATGTTGTCTATATACCTAGCCCACAGGACCAGTTCAGGCCTGTTGAGGGCATAGACGACATCCTCCTCCCACTGGGCCATAAATAGATTGGCGAGGCTTGGGGCATATTTGGCCCCCATTGCCACGCCCTTAATCTGTAAAAAGAAGGTCCCCTGGAACCAAAAATAATTATGCCTTGTGGCAAAATTTAACAGTTCCATTATAAAATTTCTTTGCACAAAAGAAAGTGAGGAATTTCTGGTGAGGAATAACTCAACTGCCGCTAGGCCTAACTGGTGCGAAATGCAAGTATATAATGTGGACGCATCCGCAGTAACCAAAATTATGTCGTCATGGTACTGGACACCCTCCAGTAATTTGATGGTATCTTTAGTGTCCCTCAAATAAGATGGCACTAGCTTGACAAGAGGTTGAAGAAAATGATCGATGTATTTCCCAATCCTTGAGGTGACCGAGTCAATCCCACTGACGATAGGACGTCCAGGGGGATTGACTGGGTCTTTGTGCACTTTGGGCAAATAGTAGATAACAGGAATTCGAAGGTGCCAATGGAACCAAGAACTCCTGTTCTTTCTTATTCAGGATATTAAGGGAATATCCTTCATTGACAATTTCTATCAAGGCTTTTTTGTATTTAAAAATGGGGTCACCTGGCAAAGGACTGTATGTAGCTCTATCATCCAAGAGTCTGTTCATCTCCCGGATGTAGCTATCTTTGTCTAGTACCACTATCCCACCCCCCTTATCCGCGGGGCGGATGATAAGGTTCTTATTGAGGCATAGGGTTTTTAATCCAGCCTCAATAGCTGGATCCTGATAAGTTATTTTAGCAGGTAATCTATTAAGGTCGTTCAGCAAAAGAGCCTTAAAGACATTAATGGAAGGGGCAGAATTGACAGGGGGATTAAACAGGTAGGGATTAGACAGCCCTGAGTGTAAATTTATAATCTGGCCATCAGTCTGGGACAAAACAGTGGATCCCGACTGTATGAGAGGACTCTGACCGCTGGTCTGGGCACCAACCGAAGGTAGAGCTAGAAAGTGTCTCTGAATGTTAAGCTTTCTTATATACTTTTGAATATCTACAAAAGTGGAGAATTTATTTAATTTCCTTGGAGGAACAAATTTTAAACCCTTATCTAAAACAAGTTGCTCTTGGGCTGTAAGAACAACTGAACTCAAATTGAATATACCTGCACCTATTTGACTCTTTGACTCTTTGCCTTTTTGCGCTGGATGCGCCGCCCCCCTCTGGAGCCTCATTTATTCTTGGGCTTTTGGGGGTATGAAATGTGGGTTTGTGAAAACCCTGCTGTTGGGATGAACCAGGATAACTATAGTTGTAATTGTAAGGTGGTCTGGAGTGAGACTCATCATCCCAATTGGTATGTAAATATGAATCATAATAAGGGTCCTAAGAACCTTCACCCTGTAAGGGGGCAAAACGATTATGAGTACGTATGGGAGTACCCTGCAATTATCCACTACCATTGGGGCCTGATTTGTCATCTCTCCATGTCAAAGGAGGTCTCCCTGATTGATCAACAGGGTGAAAGTTACCTCTATCACCATAACCTTGGCCCCTACCCCGTTGGGGATATCCTCTCCCTCTCGAATTGGAGGGATGCCTACCATGACTGTTATCACCGTGGAAAGGAATGCCAGGGTGTTTATTATTCCGAGGTGTATGATTACCTCCTTTATTGGCCTGAGGTCCCCGAGGGGGAGGGGGCAATATTAGAGGTTCGTAAGTCAATCTCCTGTCTGGAATCATATCTACAGGGTCTGATATATCCATAGGGAGATTGTTATCCATAGGATTGCTATTATTGGCCAGTTTTTTTTGCCAATTAAAGACCAAATTGGACTTATAATCGTTTATATTGCGATTATACTTCTTTTGTTTTTTACTCCTTTGGTCTTTTTCCTCTTTCTCAAGGAGGTTTCTCAGATTGGTGGAGAGTGTAACATACTCAGAAGTTCCACTAGAAGAGGATAGTTTATCTCTAATGTCTCTAATCTCTTTATCTATAGTGGAAAGTCTGGCCTGCTTCCTCTCCACCAAGAAACCGATAAGTTTCAATCCTGCATCATTAAAATAATTAAGCCATAGGTCCAAGTCTGACTCGCCCTGTTGTGGAAAAGCGTCCCACCTAAGGCCCCTAGGGACCATTTTTTCCTTAATGTACTGCTCAAGAAATGCGATGTCTCATTGGAGATGTAATTCCGAGATCATCACATTCTTAAGCCTTACAAAAAGGCTACTGACCTCTGAATCAGTGTTATTGATAGTGAATAATCCATGTGTGTTAAAGGACCTGGATGTCCTATATTCAAAAACATCCATGTAATCACGGATGTAAAGGGAAGCTGCAGTAAAAAAAGAGTGTCAAAGTGAAGAAGGTAAGGGGTAAAAAACTGCGCTAGAACCCAAAATGAGTGTCAAGCTGCCAGCACTCAAACAAAGTAAATAGAAATGCAAAATGGGTAGTGCGGCGCTGTACTGAGAAATCACTAATGAAAAAGTGATAATGAAACATGAAGTGAAAATATCACAGTGGTGTATACAAACATGAAACCACAAATGAAATGAGTGTGGTGTGGGTATTTCTATATGAAAGAAGTACACGCACTCAAAAAGTTACCATAAAATAGAAACACAAGTGAAAGTGAATAGCCCAAAATATAACTCATATGAGGAAAAAGTCCATATAGTGAAAACAAACCAAAAATTGAATCCCTATGCGTGTAACGAGTACACCAATGGGAAGTGAACACAACTGTGCTGATGAATGAACAATTATGTGTGTTAAGAGTCCAACTGCCTTAAACCCATTCCGTGATTGTCTTCCCACGTGATGACCACATGAAAGGAACCAAAATGTTGACTGATGCAATCAAATCAAAACACTTGACACAAAGAATAGGTGGGGTACTCTAAATGGTCTAGATCCACTGAATTGGATGCGGGATTCTCCGCAGTATCCAAGATGGACAGGGCTTCTCTCCTGGCGGACAAACCAGTGATCGCCAGAGATGAGAAATTTAAATGGTCCTTCTTCACCTCTTATTCCATACAACACAGTGAAATAAAAAAAAATCCTTAACAGGCACTGGAAGGTGCTTCAAAGTGATAGAATTCTTGGACCCTCGTTCCCAGAGCGGGCAGGGGTTATCTTCAGGGGCGCACGTTCCATTCAAAGTGATTTGGCTCCCAATACGATTGATCCCCCTAAAAAGGTTTCCTTTTTTCCAGAGGCTAATGGTTACTACCCATGTAGGAAATGCAATGTATGTGTGGCTAATGTTCTTGGGAGACGTAGAACTGATACATTTACATCCAGCACCACAGGACGAAGCTACACCATGAGGCACTTCACCACATGCGTGACAAGGTTCATTGTGTATCTCATCACTTGTCCGTGCAAACTCCAGTATGTGGGACGTACCATTAGAAATGTTTCCATCAGGGTAAACGAACATCTGGCCAAAATACGTAAAGGTTGCGACAAACATACCGTTTCTCGCCACTATTTGGAACATCACGCCAAAGATCCCAAAGACACCCAATTTCAGGTGATAGACAGGTTCATTCCTCACTGGAGGGGTGATTCCTGCCTGCGGGGGGTCTCTAGACTTGAGACGTTTTGGATACATGAGCTCAGGTGTAACTCACCCCATGGTATGAACGTTGAATGGGATATCAACTGTTTCATCAACCCGGCGTGAGTATCCTGGGTTCATGGTATCCTTCCCTCTTTTTTTCTATTTGTTTTTCTCGGGATCATTATTTGCGGGTTTGAGGATTTAACATCTCACTTTTTTAATTATCCCCCATTGGCCACTATCTGGCTTTAAATACATACATTTTTTGGCTTCTAACAAGAGCAGCAATTTTATATTATTCTGGGCTATAAAATGCACTTGTACCAGCCTTTTTCTATTTTGTCCTCAAGGTGGAGCAGTATTATCTTATAGACGGAGCAGCGTTAATCTATGCAACGTCTATCCTACGCTGCCATGACGCGGTTGCCTCCCCTATCTGTTCAGGGGGCGTCGCCGCATCCTGGCTCCATCATGTGACCCTTGTGTATCGCGTCCCACGTGTCATGTGTACATCGTGGGACGGCGGAGCGCCGTCTCGGCGCCAATTGCGTTGTGACGTCGCGCTCGCGCGGGATTGGTTCATTCCGAACGTCCACCTGGCGGGACGCGCGTCATGGCGTAGCGCCGCGGCGGGGCCCTGATTGGATGTAAAGGTTTCCCCATTGATAGCTTGATCGTGAATAGGTCTGACAGTGAGTGGGGTGCGCAATTTCTACTTGCGCATCGACTTGCGGTTCCCCCCCTCCCCCCCCCCTTCCCAGGTGGCAGAACATGTTCATCCAAATGCTCTTATGGGGACACTGTCACTCATTGGTGTTTGCAGACAAGGAGGTGACCGCCCACACCACAAGATATAGTTGGTGTGTTTGGCTGTATCCTGTCTGCTTTGATAGGTCCATAAATATTAGTGATAGGGAGGCTTGAAGTGTAAACTTTGGGTTTCATTTTACCGCAATCATTTTTTGATACATCAAGACTACGGTACACTATACATCAAGACCACGGTACACTATATACTTATAGTCATTATGTACATGTGTATTATGGCATTTATTTCAATAGAGAGTTAGGATTGTGATGTTTATACTATGGCATTCATTTCTATTGGGTGTGAGGATTTTATATCATTTCCTGTCTTGACTCCGCTTCTCAGGGGTGGGGCAAGTCTGTTCATATCTTATAAATGTTGGCAATGTGGAGGGTGCAACAATATGCCCCTGTTGAAGACTTTGAAGTCAAAACGCGTCGGTTTTTGCCTTGCTGCGCCCCACATTGCTTTTATGTTCCTGATCACCTTTTTAATGCTTTGTCACACTTTTGTATGGCAATTTCATAAATAAACCCTGATACGGTTTTATTGACCTGCACCACTGGGAGCCTTCCCCTTTTTTTGTCTCTATCTGATTCCCTGGAGCTCGTATGCTGGAGAAGTTTGTATTTGCCTCAAGCCTATCTGACTCACTATCGTAAGACAGCTGAGTCCACCTGCTGTGGTAAGAGTACCCCACCTATTCTTAGTGTAGCGGGTATGTACTATGACACCAGTTATGCATGGTTCCCTGTGGCCCAGCAGGTGGCGCTGTCACTTTGGGCCGGGGTTGAACCATCGCAGCCAGTGCCGTACCCTTTGTGGCCTCTCGCAGCGGTTGTACGGCGGGGCGGGGAACCCGCCGTGCTTGCTGGGAGAGGGTATTAAGGGGGCGGACATCTTCGCCACGAGGTTGGAGTCCCGGGCACCTTCAGCCTGAGGGCTGTTGTTGCGGTCGGTGTCCAGGCGGCCTAGGCATGGACACTTGGAGTTCGTGTTCCATCCCAGACACCTTCAGTCTGGGGTGAGGTACTCAGCCGGAGGCCTGGGGCCCAGTACCTTCCGCTGGGTCCCGCGAGGGAGGGATCATCCTAGGGGGCCCCGGGAGTGGGGCACCTGAATCCAGAGGCGTAAGGGACCGGAGGAGGGACTCACCCGAAGACCTGGTGCAGCAGATTGCCAGTGCCGGGTGAACCTCTGGAGACCGCCCGGAGGGATATCTTTCCCGAACAGGGGCCAAGTTCAGAGAGGAAGTTCAGTCCACGTTCAATGACCGGTGGCAGTGGTCCAACTATTACAATCAGGTCAGTGGCAGAGACCTGCTATTAGGCCTGTGGCAGGGGCCTCAACAGTTCATCCGGTCGGTGGCAGCGACCAACACTCACGGTCAGTGGCAGAAACCCTGCGCCAGGCCTATTCACTAGCAAAGGAATAGGAGAGTTCAGTTGTGCCTGAGCCTACTCGTTCCCACACCCCCATGTTCGTCTGTTATTGGAAGTTCAACTAATTGTGTTCACCCTATTGTATGGGAAATAAAGGAGTGTTGGACTTTCGATTGGTGTGGGGCTCTATTATTGGCAGACATGTCTCCATGGAACAACTGAGGCTTCGTATGCAGTGGATAGACCCGGAGGTAAATCAACTAACTTTGCTCAACCCTCCTATACAAACGAGGGGAGAACTTGGCGTAGTGTTCCTGCACTCTCCTCTCCCATGTACCCCTAGACACAAGCCATGCACACTAGGTGAGAGAGGAAGTGAGGCTCCGCTACACGTGGGGGCTGGTCCGGGATGTGTTCATGCTACAATGGAGCTGGAGTTGTTGGAATTTGAAAGTGTCTGCCCGAAAGAGTTCCGAGTAGGTCAGCCATATTGGCCACTGCGCCATCAGGCACACCCTCCCTGCTCAGTTCGTGGGCGTGACCCAAGGAAGGAGAAAGCCCGCGAACTGGAGTGCAAGAAGGGAGGAGTCCAATCGTGTGAAGGATTACATTTGGGGACTTTGGCGCCAACAAGGTAGTGGGCAATGAATCAGCAGAGAGTCGCCATGTTCACTAATGCATCGTGTATTCCTATTCATCCCACTACCATGAGTCTGACTACCGCTGCTCCAATAACGGATACGGGGATTCGGCTAAAGCCCCGGGGACGATTCGCCCTGTACTCATGCATGGACGTTGAGGCCCTGGGTTTGATTTGTCCCGGCTGTACGGGACTGGTGTGTCAGCTAAAGCCATTTGGGCCTTGCGAGGCCTGCGGAGAGTTTTTATTTGAGGTGGAACCAACCATTGAAAAACCCAGAACCATCCACCTCAACCGCGCTACAGGCCACACCACTCAAGAATCAGGAATCGCTTCTTTTACAGCCATCCCTGTGCGCACTGCAGCGACCGCAGGGGAGGTCGCAATCACTGAGGTACGGGAAAAATCAGAGGACGCTGACTCGGTCGCCACTGTTTCCCAGCATCCACCGCTAAAGAGGAAGACTGGCTTGGTTGCCCCGTCCAGCGGTTGCGGTGGATCACCCTGCTCGCCTACGCCCACCCCGGATGGATCCGGTCGGAAGAGTCCCGGACATCCCTTCTCTACCTTGGGCCGAGGTAAGCCGGGCAAAGGGACTTGGTGTTGGGGCGGAGGTGTCGGGGAGTCACGGCCTTGTGTGCCCGCAAGAGGTAGCAATTCAGCCTCCACTACAGGCTACTTGCTCGCAGAGGAGTGTGACACCTCCGACCTAGAATCGCTCTCCGATCCGGGAGACGATGTCATCATAGATGAACTTTTCACTAAGAAGGGCTGGGACAAGATGCCTCTCTCCTCGTCCTGCAGAGTCAGGGATCCACCCATGTCTACAGGGGATAGTACACCCCGGGTGGAGGCACCAGCGCCTGAGGAGGGATCCCGTCCCCAGTCTGCCCTTCTACCTCCGGTGCCTCCTGCATCTGGCACCGGGGAAAAGAGACTGTTGTTGCGGCCGCCTATGCCTAGAGTGGAGGTGGTCAAGGCACCTCGTCATCCAGACGCCATCGTCCAACCGGGTGAGGGGGACTGGGCCACTATGCCTCCGTTGGCGAGACTTCAGCGTCTCTTCGGCCAAAATGTTACTACAGAGTACGGGTGGGAGTATCCGTATTTACCTAAGGAGCTTCTGTTTGAAGTGGAAGTCTGCCGGGAACGCTGGTACAACAAATATGTGTGGACGCACCTTCAGGTCCCACTGGCCCGCAGGTACCTCGCGTGTTCCCCGAAAACCTCTGAGCGGTTCAAGGACTGTAAAGCAGAGTGGATGTTGGGTCGGCACATCCACGCTGACAAAGTGTTGATTGGACGGAAAGAAGGAGAGGATGTTGAATATCACATAGAGACTGTGGATAAGCATTTCAAGCCCCTTGTCTTGCCGCATCTCAGATTCTACTTGTAGGAGAAAAGACTCCTTGCCTAGTGCTTTGTTGCTACTGAACGTTCCGAGGTTGTTTCTCGGGAAAACCCAGTGACTGTACCCGTGCTATGGGTGTTTGTGCTCTCTGGAGGAATTGAAGGACTGTTGCAGTTGTTTGTTCTTCATTCTTCCATCCCACAAAGTGATTATGGACTTTGGGGTAGTTAGAGAAAAAAAAAAAAACGAAGAAGATCTTCAACCAGTGCAGTTACCGCGACACTGTCACCAGGTGGCAGTGTTGCGCATCGATATTCACTGTTCACTCACACACTTAGAGAAGGAAAGGGTTTCTCTGCGGAGAGGCTCTTTCATTCTTACACAAACATATGTGTCAGGGATATGTGTGTTTAATGTTTCTTTTCCCGCCTGCAGGAGAACATCTTATCAAGTCCACTGAGAATGGGGTGGGTCTTAGTCAGGATGGGTGTAAGGGAATGTTGATGTGAACATGTGATTCTGATAATGTGGTTATGTGTTGTTTGTTTATTTCCCTTCCTTTTCATGTCAGGTTCAGGCACAACTGTTTAGTTAGCTTTCAAAAACTTTTGTATTTTTGAAATTCGTTAGTCGGTTTCTGGATCAGGCTATGATGGCCCTTTTTTGGGCATGGGTTGCTCCAGACACTGGGGACCAGTGTCAAATAACAGGGGGGAGAGTGTAGCGGGTATGTACTTTTAAAAACTGGTATGACACCAGTTATGCATGGTTCCCTGTGGCCCAGCAGGTGGCGCTGTCACTTTGGGCCGTGGTTGAACCATCGCAGCCAGTGCTGTACCTTTTGTGGCCTCTCGCAGCGGTTGTATGGCGGGGCGGGGAACCCGCCGTGCTTGCTGGGAGAGGGTATAAAGGGGCGGACATCTTCGCCACGAGGTTGGAGTCCCGGGCACCTTCAGCCTGAGGGCTGTTGTTGCGGTCGGTGTCCAGGCGGCCTAGGCCTGGACACTTGGAGTTCGTGTTCCATCCCAGACACCTTTAGTCTGGGGTGAGGTACTCAGCCGGAGGCCTGGGGCCCAGTACCTTCCGCTGGGTCCCGCGAGGGAGGGATCGTCCTAGGGGGCCCCGGGAGTGGGGCACCTGAATCCAGAGGCATAAGGGCCTGGAGGAGGGACTCACCTGAAGACCTGGTGCAGCAGATTGCCAGTGCCGGGTGAACCTCTGGAGACCGCCCGGAGGGATATCTTTCCCGAACAGGGGCCAAGTTCAGAGAGGAAGTTCAGTCCACGTTCAATGACCGGTGGCAGCGGTCCAACTATTACAATCAGGTCAGTGGCAGAGACCTGCTATTAGGCCTGTGGCAGGGGCCTCAACAGTTCATCCGGTCGGTGGCAGCGACCAACACTCACGGTCAGTGGCAGAGACCGTGCGCCAGGCCTATTCGTTAGCAAAGGAATAGGAGAGTTCAGTTGTGCCTGGGCCTACTCGTTCCCACACCCCCATGTTCGTCTGTTATTGGAAGTTCAACTGATTGTGTTCACCCTATTGTATGGGAAATAAAGGAGTGTTGGACTTTCGATTGGTGTGGGGCTCTATTATTGGCAGACATGTCTCCATGGAACAACTGAGGCTTCGTATGCAGTGGACAGACCCGGAGGTAAATCAACTAACTTTGCTCAACCCTCCTATACAAACGAGGGGAGAGCTTGGCGTAGTGTTCCTGCACTCTCCTCTCCCATGTACCCCTAGACACAAGCCATGCACACTAGGTGAGAGAGGGAGTGAGGCTCCGCTACATTTGTGTCAAGTGTTTTGATTTGATTGCATCAGTCAACATTTTGGTTCCTTTCATGTGGTCATCACGTGGGAAGACAATCACGGAATGGGTTTATGGCAGTTGGACTCTTAACACACATAATTGTTCATTCATCAGCACAGTTGTGTTCACTTCCTATTGGTGTACTCGTTACACGCATAGGGATTACATTTTTGGTTTGTTTTCACTATATAGACTTTTTCCTTATATGAGTTATATTTTGGGCTATTCACATTCACTTGTGTTTCTACTTTATGGTAACTTTTTGAGTGCGTGGACTTCTTCCATATAGAAATACCCACACCACACTCATTTCATTTGTGGTTTCATGTTTGTATACACCACTGTGATATTTTCACTTCATGTTTCATTATCACTTTTTCATTAGTGATTTCTCAGTACAGCGCTGCACTACCCATTTTGCATGTGTGTCCATGACTAGACTGACGTTTAACGTGGGAGTCTATGGAAGGGGTGCCCGGGTTTGAAAAATCGATGCTCCCTCGCCGTAGGTCCCCCAGAC
The DNA here is from genome assembly GCA_029206835.1 of Rana muscosa. Classification (NCBI taxonomy): domain Eukaryota; kingdom Metazoa; phylum Chordata; class Amphibia; order Anura; family Ranidae; genus Rana; species Rana muscosa. The sequence continues at coordinate 84,178,548 of CM055118.1, forward strand.
AACAAACTTTGCACACTTGTAGAGGAGAAATTGGGCTACATGTGTGCCAAGTTTAGGGTCCAGGGGCTCTACGACCAGTGGGTACCGGGTCCCCAAACTCACCAGAGAAATTACCATTTAACATGGGAGTCTATGGAAGGGGTGCCCGGCTTTGAAAAATCGGTGCTCCCCGGCTGTAGGTTCCCCCGGCAAAAAACTTTTTACTCTTATAGAGAAAGAGTGGGGCTACATGTGTGCCAAGTTTGGGGTCCAGGGGACCTACGGCCGGCCAGTACCGGGTCCCCAAATTCCAGGAGATTAGGCGCAAAAAGGTGACTCGAGTATAAGCCGAGGGGGCATTTTCAGCACAAAAAAATGTGCTGAAAAACTCGGCTTATACTCGAGACTATACGGTATGTGTATATATATATATATATATATATATATATATATATATATATACAGTGGGGCAAAGTATTTCGTCAGCCACCAATTGTGCAGGTTCTCCCACTTAAAAAGATGAGAGAGGCCTGTAATTGTCATCATAGGTATACCACAACTATGAGAGACAAAATGTGGAAACAAATCCAGACAATCACATTGTCTGATTTGGAAATAATTTTTTTTGCAAATTATGGTGGAAAATAAGTATTTGGTCAATATCAAAAGTTCATCTCAATACTTTGTTATATATCCTTTGTTGGCAATGACAGAGGTCAAACGTGTTCTGTAAGTCTTCACAAGGTGGTCACACACTGTTGCTGGTATGGTGGCCCATTCCTCCATGCAGATCTCCTCTAGAGCAGTGATGTTTTGGGGCTGTCGCTGGGCAACACAGACTTTCAACTCCCTTTAAAGGTTTTCTATGGGGTTGAGATCTGGAGACTGGCTAGGCCACTCCAGGACTTTGAAATGCTTCTTACGAAGCCACTCCCTAATTGCCGGTGTGTTTGGGATCAATGTCATGCTGAAAGACCCAGCCACGTTTCATCTTCAATGCCCTTGCCGATGGTAGGAGGTTTGCACTCAAAATCTCACAATACATGGCCCCATTCATTCTTTCATGTACACGGATCAGTCGTCCTGTTCCCTTTGCAGAGAAACAGCCCCAAAGCATGATGTTGCCACCCCTATGCTTTACAGTAGGTATGGTGTTCTTTGGTTGCAACTCAGCATTCTCTCTCCTCCAAACACGACGAGTTGTGTTTCTACCAAACAGTTCTACTTTGGTTTCATCTGACCATATGACATTCTCCCAATCCTCTTCTGGATCATCCAAATGCTCTCTAGCAAACCTCAGACGGGCCCAGACATGTAGGGGCTTAAGCAGGGGGACACGTCTGGCACTGCAGGATCTGAGTCCGTGGCGGCGTAGTGTGTTACTGATGGTAGCCTTTGTTACGTTGGTCCCAGCTCTCTGCAGGTCATTCACTAGGTCCCCCCGTGTGGTTCCGGGATTTTTGCTCAACGTTCTTGTGATCATTTTGACCCCACGGGGTGAGATCTTGCGTGGAGACCCAGATCGAGGGAGATTATCAGTATGTATGTCTTCCATTTTTTAACTATTGCTCCCACAGTTGATTTATTCACACCAAGCTGCTTGCCTATTGCAGATTCAGTCTTTCCAGCCTGGTGCAGGTCTACAATTTTGTTTCTGGTGTCCTTCGACAGCTCTTTGGTCTTCACCATAGTGGAGTTTGGAGTGTGACTGTTTGAGGTTGTGGACAAGTGTCTTTTATACTGATAACAAGTTCAAACAAGTGCCATTAATACAGGTAATGAGTGGAGGACAGAGGAGCCTCTTAAAGAAGAAGATACAGGTCTTTGAGAGTCAGAAATCTTTCTTGTTTGTAGGTGACCAAATACTTATTTTCCACCATAATTTGCAAAAAAAATTCTTTCCAAATCAGATAATGTGATTGTCTGGATTTGTTTCCACATTTTGTCTCTCATAGTTGAGGTATACCTATGATGACAATTACAGGACTCTCTCATCTTTTTAAGTGGGAGAACTTGCACAATTGGTGGCTGACTAAATACTTTTTTGCCCCACTGTATATATATATATATTTTTTTTTTTTGCTTTTTTGGTGCCTGCAATCTTCGATCAACTGCCGACTGGCTCCTCGACCCTTGTAGTCCCCCCAGTTTTGGCCATCAAGCGTGTGCCGACCCTAACTACGCGCTGGGTTTTCCACGACATGCCCATCGCTCTACGGGTGGCCGGTGAGACGATGCTCCAGGGCCTGCATCGGACCGTTTTCAGCTTCGGCTGACCTTACGGCCGAGTCGCAGTAGCCTGTCCGGTGAGCTTACGCTCCTAGGCTTGCATCGGACCGCTCAGCTTCGGCTGACCTTACGGCCGAGTCGCAGTAGCCTGTCTGGTGAGCTAAACGCTCCAGGGCATGCATATGATCATTCCCCAGGGTTCAATCACAGCATGCCTGGCCGACAGTCACCTCTGTGTGCGGATGATGATCTGTCTGGAATGTCTTCCAGCATGATACACGCAGGAAGGGTAAGTAACTCCTCCGCTTCAGCAGGGTAACATTGGCTGGACATTCCCGGAGAGATCAAGTAAGTGGTTATGACCTCTTTTTTTCCTCTCTCCCTGCCTTCCCTCCTCCCTGGGCTCTGAGCTAAGGTTGCTTGGTGCTGGTCACCATGGGGGGGCTCCATCTGGAGCGGGTCTGCGCTGTGTTGTCATTTTAAAAAGAATGTCATTTGCTTACCTGTGTGTGTGTGTGCTTCTCCCTCCATGCTGTCGGCAGCCATTTTGCTATGGTCCATGCCTGTTTCGGCCTCTAGTGAATGTCTGGCAGTCATTTTCTTGTAGTTTCGCACCAATAGCTATAAATCGCCACCCAGCGGCCATTTTCTTGTAGTCCGCGCCCGCTTTGGCCTCTACGGACTGTTCGATGGCCATGTTTCTTAGGATTCACACCTGTATGTATATACCGCCGCTCGGCGGCCATCTTTCTGTGGCCCGTGGCCGCTTTTGCCTCTATATTCGGCTCGGCGGCCATTTTCTTAGAGCCCACATTGTTCAATACAGCCGCTTGGCGGCCATTTTGCGGTAGTCTCCGGCCTCTAAGGTGCATTTCACTGGCGCAAAATTCACACAGGAACGCTGATGAGAATCAGACTGACACAGGCAGCGGTGGGATAGCATCACAGGCGGAGCACACGGCAGCATAGCGGTACCGTTCCAAGGGTGGTGAGTCCTCTGGGAGACCCTGCATCTCTGAAGCAACTAGGAGGGTGGCCTATTGATACCTTGCCTGGAGCCCTATGGGTGTCAGCGCGTGGGTCAGCATGGCGTCTGAAGCAGACGTTTTTTTCCCCTGAAACACCTGACTTGGTAGCTGGTGCCCCTGATGTGTCTGTGGACGCTATGTCTGTTGCCAGGGTGGAAGCGGTACACGGGAACACGGGGGGTAGTAAACGCCCCCGTCCCCCGCTATCCTCCGGGGATAATTCTGATGCAGAACCAGGCCCAGCTATGGCTCATGGCCCGGATTCTGAGGCATCAGAGACTGCAGACCGTGACCGATCGGACAGTGAGAATGCTCCAGGTCCAGGTCAGCACGCAAAAAGGCTTTGGCATCTGACCTTTTTTTCTGCAGTGCGAAATACGCTAAAAATAGAGAATGCTGCAGAAGCAGCAGAGACACAGGTCCCCTTTGGGTTCCGTTAGCCGAACCGCACTGCTAAGGTGTTTCCTTGTGTGTCTTATTTTGATAAGCTCTTGTACAAGGAGTGGGAGGACCCACTGAGGATTTTTGCAGCCCCAAATTTTTTTTAATGTATTTATTTAATTTTTGTTGGGCAGTCCGGTACGCCTTTAGGAGAGTCCCGAAATGATGTACCCCCCCCCCCCGATAGTGGACCCCCCTGTGTCCAGACTTAACAAGTTAATACGATTCCAGTGGAAGGGGCTCCTGTCTTCAGGGACACTCGCTACCTATACACAGTGGGGGGCTCAACGGTACGCCCAGCATTGGCTGTTTTTTTTTTCTGATGCCTCAGACACGTACTGAGTAGGCAAAGAGGCTACTCCAGGGGTTAAAAGCACGGGAGGCTCCTCCGTACGAGGTAGCTCTGGCCGACCAGTTGGTACAGGGCCTTGAGTCTGTCTGCGAGTCAGACATGGATACTATCCCCTTGCTGTCTTGAGCCTCAGTTTATGCAAAGGTGCTACGCCACCTCATCTGGCTAAGGTGCTGGTCTGAGGACCAATCTTCCAAGAAGGCCCTGTTGGATCTGCCATTTTGGGGCGACAGTCTTTTTTGGGGCCTCTCGGATTGACATCATTTAAGATGCTACAGGAGGTAAGACACATTGCTTCTGCAATCCACAAAAGGTAAGTTGCCACGCCATAGGCTAGGGCCCTCCTTCACTGCGCACAAGCAGTCCCTTCATCCGCCTAGTGCGGCAAGTAAACAACCCCAGGCTAATAAAGCCCCTGCTGAGGGACACAAGTCCCTGGGTTTGCAAGCCCAACCTCTCTTGCCTACCAACAGATTTTTCCCTCTAACCGCCAGTTCCAGCCGACTTGTCGGGAAGCCCTACATGGGGCGGTCCAAGACCTGCTGAGACGCAGGATAGACCTTCCTGTCTTAGTACAGGAACAGGTTCAGGGGTTCTACTCAAATCTGTTCATAGTATTGCAGGGGGTTCGTCCAATCTTGGATCTCAAAACCCTGAACTGCTTTGTGAAGGTACAAAGATTCCAGAAAGGAGTTGGCTCACTCTGTTGTTGCTGCCCTCCATCCAGGGGATTTTTCGGCATTCTTGATCATCAAGGACGCATGCAACAAGGCATCAGATGTCTGCATTGGCGGCTGGGGAAGACCACTACCAATGGTGGCTCTCCCCTTTGGCCTGGCATCCGCACCAAGGGTGTTCACCTAGGTGCTTTCCCCGATTCTGGCCCTACTAGGACAGCATAGTTTCACTATAATGGGGATTCTGGACTCCTCAGAGGCGCAAGTTTTTCTCCCTAGAGGAAAGTTGCAGACCCTTCGGGCTGCGGTGCAGCAGTTGACATCCCAAAGATGGGTTGTCACGCCACTTTTGCAGGCGAGTCCTGGGCCTCATGGTAGCCTCCTCAAGGCGATACCATAGGCACTATTTCACACACAAGTGTTACAGAGGTAACTCTGTCCTGAAGGGTCAAGTGCCCGTCATCCCTGGATTATCAAGACCCGGGTGAGCCACCTAATCAGGACCTCCCTAGTTGGTGGCCGACATCACCGACATTCTGTCTGAGAAGTTGTTCCTTCCTGTTTACTGGATGGTGGTCACGGCGGACGCCTAGCTTCCCGGTTGCAGAGGAGCCTGAGAAGCTCAGTCAACCTGGGTCGCAGGACTCCGGAGGAGTTCCATTGCAGATCATTGGCCTGAAAGCGCGGGCGATCTGGCTTTGCCTCTCCACATGGTCTCAGAGGCTACAAGGGCGTCCAGTCAGAATCCAGTCAGACAAACACCACAGTGGTGGCGTAGGTCAATCCTCAAGGAGGAACAAGCAGCTCTGCTGCAGCATCGGAGGTCGCTCACCTCCTAATGGGGGCAGAAAGGAGCATACAGGCCTGTCGGCCATTTACAGTCCGGGTGTGGGAAACTGGCAGGTGAACTACCTGAGTTGCCAGATGCTGGACCAAAGAGTATGGTCTTTACACCCGGAGGCCTTTCAGCTCCCTTACCAGAGGGGAAGCACGCCAGTCATAGATCTCCTGGCTTCTCGATTCAATCGGAAGGTATTGAGGTTTGTGGCCAGGTCAAGAGACCCATGAGCAAACACGACAGATGCGTTGATGGCACTGTGGAGTCAGTACCGACTAATCTATGCCTTTCCTCCTCGGAAGCTCCTTCCTCATCTGCTTCGCAGACTGGAGGCAGAGAGGATTACAATAGGCCCAATTGCTCTGAATTGGCCTCAGCATCCTTGGTACGCCGATCTAGTGCGTCTGATAGCAGACGCCTTTTGGCATCTACCGTAAGAAGGACCTGCTGTCGCTAGATCCCGTACGCCATACTGTTTTTACAGTCACTGACTTGAGGGCATGGCTTGAGAGCAGAGGCGTTGCTAGGGGGGTGCGGGGGGTGCGGTCCGCCCCCGGGTGACACCCGCTAGAGGGGTGACACCCTCCCTTTTTTTTTTTTTTTAATTTTTTTTAATTTTTTTTTTTTTTTTTTTACAGCTGACCCATTCATTGATTAATTTCACCCCGCTGGGCTGGAAGCCTGGAACAACACCTCCAGCGCCGCGGCCGCGCCTGGTGTGTGTCCTCCGGCTCCTTATTCTTCCTATTCCTAAATTCCAATCCTCCTCCCTACCCTACAGAGCCAGCGAGCGACTCAGCCTGTCACATCATCACACTGCACTGTGATGATGTGACGACACGTCACTGCAGCACACACACAACTTTCTCCGCCCGGGCGGCGTGGCTGCTGTGTGTGACGGTCGCTGCCCACAGTGCCCAGCCCTCCTCCTCTCCACTCTCCAGGAGTACAGACTGTCTGAGACTCCAGCTGGCGGCGGCGCGGCGCACAGAATAAGAACAGGTGGGGGGGGGGGGGTTTCTCCACCGTCGGCCCGCCGGAGCACAAGATGAGGTGTGTGTATGGGGGGGGGGGTTGCCTTTGTAAGAGAGCTAGTGTGGGACAGTGGGAGGACTCAGTTTCAGTGTCTGGCGCCCTGCCCCTGACGGCCTGTATATGATATGATAAGGAAGGGGGGGGATGCAAGGTGGTCTGCTGCTAGACACAGCTATAGATTTTATATATATATATATATATATATATATATATATACTATGTAATATAGCTGGTCCAGCCGCCCCTCCCCCCACCAGACCAGCTAACTCCTGTGCTACTGTGCCTATTATATGTAATATAATATATCTGTGTCCAGCAGCCCCCCCCCATTATCAGACAGCCAACACTCACAATATAATTTATATTAGCTGACTGAGACACCCCCAGCCTGAGCTGGTCTGATGATGATGATGATGGGGGGGGGGGGGAATGCTGCTGGCCACAGATATATTATATTAGATATAGGCACAGTAGCTGAGTGACACACCTACCCACCCTGAGCAAGCTGGTCTCATGGGGGGGGGGTGCTCTGTGTCACCAGGTATGATAGCTGAGCGGAGCCGCCCTAATCTGGCCTGATAAGGGGGGGGTGTCCACAGACCACAGCACAGGTGTAGGCAGACAGTGACCCACACCCACATCAGATCCATCCAGCAAGCAGAAGGTCACAGCAGCATCTTCTCGTCTTCTCTGTGGCCATCAGATCCGGTCCAAGCAAGCAACACGCCTTGTTGTCAGCAGGTCACAGCATCTTCTCGTCTTCTCTGCGGCCATCAGATCCAGTCCAAGCAAGCAACACGCCTTGTTGTCAGCAGGTCACAGCATCTTCTCGTCTTCTCTGTGGCCATCAGATCCGGTCCAAGCAAGCAACACGCCTTGTTGTCAGCAGGTCACAGCATCTTCTCGTCTTCTCTGCGGCCATCAGATCCGGTCCAAGCAAGCAACACGCCTTGTTGTCAGCAGGTCACAGCATCTTCTCGTCTTCTCTGCGGCCATCAGATCCGGTCCAAGCAAGCAACACGCCTTGTTGTCAGCAGATTACAGCATCTTCTCGTCTTCTCTGCGGCCATCAGAACCGGTCCAAGCAAGCAACACGCCTTGTTGTCAGCAAATTACAGCATCTTCTCATCTTCTCTGCAGCCATCAGATCCGGTCCAGCAAACAACACACCGTTTCAGCAGGTCAGTTCCAAAATCCAAATCATGCCAATGATGCCATTATCTGCTGTCCCCAGGGACAGATCCGATCCAGAGATCACCATACAGTGGGATCTCTGGATTGGATCTGTCCCTGGGGACAGCAGATAATGAAAAGTGTGGGGGCAGAGCTGCGATGAAGTCACTCATCGTGTTGGAGCCCTCGGTTAAGCCCCTTTTACACTGGGGCAGTTGGTGCGTCGGCGGCGCTTTTTCTGTTTGAAGAGCGCAGTCACCTAGTGGAACATGCAATTAAGCAGGCACATTTAAAATCTAAAGAATATGGAATTGCCGTAGAGAGAAGAGCCAGGTTTAAGAAGAGGATGGCAGGGGAACAGGCACGTGATGCTGGAGGCATAAGTCTACAAGACGAGAACAAGAGGGCAATGCTTGAGTGCATTGATCGCTTCCATTCTGAACTCCAGATCAGATTAAGAGCCATCATGGAAGTTGCAGCCATGTTTGAGGCTGTTCAAGCAAAGAGTCTCATATATGAAACTGAAGAAACATTAAAGGTGTCCATTCCAAAACTGACCACTTTTTATGACGAAATATCTGAGAGTGAGCTGTTAATGGAAATACCCAGACTGAGGAGACATCTCAAAGCAGCCAAGATCAACCTAGAAGAAGTCAAAGATTGGTCGGCTTTACAAGTTTTGACCTTCATAGCAGAATGGGACTTCATTGAATCTCTTCCAACCCTTTCACTATGTCTAAAAATATTTCTGACAATCTGTGTGTCTGTGGCTTCATGTGAGAGGAGCTTTTCAAAGTTGAAGCTGATAAAAAACTATTTGCGTTCAACGATGGGACAGGCAAGGCTTTCTGATCTTGCAATATTATCAGTTGAAAGTGAACTAGCGAAATGTATTGATTTTGATGATGTTGTTCACAATTTTGCAGCTGTCAAGGCTAGAAAAGCAAAGTTTTGATTTAGATGTTAACTAAATGCTTTCATATTTGTTCCTGTTTTTGTGTTATTTATTTATTAATTCAGTAAAGTTTAAAGTTAAAATAAATACAGTTCTTTAACAGTTTAAGCTTTGATTTCTATTATTTTCATATGATTTTGTTATTCAAATTTGCTAGTTGATTGATAGTTATTAACGGCACTACTGTTGCCAATATATGCAGTGTTATTAGGGTGAAAAAAATTATTGGGGGGGGGGTGACACCATGTTATACCGCACCAGGTGACACCAACCCTAGTGACGCCACTGCTTGAGAGCCAGGTGCGAAGAGACTGGGACCTGTCAGACTCTGTGTTCTCTATCATGAGGAGTGCTTGGAAATCATCCCCTAGGAAGATTTACCGTCGCACTTGTAAGACCTACATATCCATTGTGAGGAAATGAGGTGGCATCCGCATACTTATTGGTTCCAGAGTCCTGCTGTTCTCAGCAGGGAACGGGCCAAATTTTTTTTTACTCTAAGTGCGAATAAGGGGCAGGTATCTGCCCTGGCTGTCTTTTTCAACGACCCCTGGTGGCTCACTCTCTAGTGAGAACATTTGTACAGTGGGTTCGGCAGGCGGCCCCTCCGGGCCACCCTCCACTACCTCCGTGGGGCTTGTGTAGCAGACGTCCTTTTTTTTTTTTTTTCAATATTATTTTTTATTAGTTTATATAAATATTACAGGGATTTACCCTAAACAATATATATATATATATATATATATATATATATATATGGAGACCATCTACATATACTTTCAGAATACAGTATATATTCTTACAAATCTTCAGTACGTCCTTTTGGCGTCTACCACTACGAGAGGACCTGCTGGCGCAGGGTCCCATATGCTATCCTGCCTGCAGTCGATGGCTTCAACGACATGGCCTCTAAGTGTCTCAGAAACCACCGTTTGAGAACATCAGGGAGATCCCTTGTTGAAACTTTCTTAGGAAGTGGTCCTTTTGGTGGCTGTTAGGCCAGTTAAGAAGGGTTTCTGAGCGGGCAGCCTTGTCATACAAGCCTCCCTATCTGATCTTCCACAAGGATAAGACCAAGGCTCTTTATCTGATCTTCCACAAGGTTAAGGTGGTGCTGCTTCTTTTCTTCCTAAGGTCGAGTTTCGACCTTCTATCAAGGAAGACATATACTGCCATCCTTGTGTCCTCATCCGTCGAATCCTAAGGAGACGACGTTGCATTCCTTGGACATTGTCCAAACTCTGAGAGAATGTTTGTCTGGCACTGCTCCGTTCCGGAGTCCAGGCTAACTGTTTGTTTCAGTGGCTGGTCCCTAGTAGGGCCCAGCAGTCCCGTCGGCCACCATCTCTAGGTGGATCCGACAGATTGTGATCAGGCTTACGCCATGAAGGGTCAGGTGCCTCCCTTTTCCGGTGCATTCGACCAGGGCAAGAGGTGCCTCTTGGTTTACGTCAGTTAGATGTTTTTTTCTGAGCCGGCAGCCTTGTCATGCAAGGCTCCTTATCTGATCTTCCACAAGGATAGGTGGTGCTGCGTCCGCAGTCTTCTTTTCTTCCTAGGGTCTTTTGACCTCCATCTCAAGGAAGACATTGAACTGACATCCTTGTGTATTCATCCGTCAAATCCTAAGGAGACGACGTTGTATATTTTGGACGCTGTCCGAGCTCTGAGAGCATCAAGCGTCTGTTTTCACCAGGTGTGTAAGGCAGCGACCTGCTCGTCCGTTCACATTTTCACAAAAATTTAAAAGTTGATGTGTGTGCATCTTCGGATGCTTCTTTCGGCCGCAAGCTTTTGCGGCTGTTTAGAGTTGCAACTCCTCTGCTGAGGAGCTCTTTTTTGTTTGGGGTGAAGTTTTAATGCTGTTCCCACCCCTCGTTTTTGACACTGCTTTGGGACATCCCACTTGTCAATTGGAAGCTGTGTCGGTCCATGAACGAAAGAGTAAATAGGATTTTTTACTCACCGTAAAATCCTTTTCTCTGAGTTCATGGACCGACACAGCACCCAACCCTCCTTTTTAAGTTTGTACTGCTTTTTGACAATCTGATCTGCGAGATGCGAGTGAGGGGATATACCCGGGGGGCCCGCCCCTGCGTGGTACTGTAGAAGGTGTGATGCAACACTTTTTACAAGTTTTTTTCTGCCTAGTCACTCCTAAATAACGGATAATACCCACTTGTCAATTGGAAGCTGTGTCGGTCCATTAACTCAGAGAAAAGGATTTTACGGTGAGTAAAAAATCCTATTTTTCTTGGAGTACACCACGGGACACAGAAGTCCCGCCCCTCTTCTGGGATACTTACTGCTTTGCTACAAAACTGAGGTACTTCCCTTATGGGAGGGGTTATATAGAGGGGAACTTGTATTCATTGGTTGTGCCAGTGTCCAATCACCTGAGGTGAACTATACAACCCACTATGTAAAGACTTAGATTCTGTGTCCCGTGGTGTACTCCAAGAAAATGATTTTACAGGTAAGCTGTTATAAAAATACTATTTTTACATGTATATCTGCTGTCTTCAGATTTCTATATTCTTTAGAAAGTGCACATTGTGTTAGAAATTTTCCTTCCTGTTTCAGCAGTGGGAGGGGAGTCTGGGCATACACTGTGTGTAAGCTGATTGGAGGAAAGGCACAGCTCCCCTCCACATAGGCAGAGGAACGAAGAAACTTGCAAAGCTGTGCTGTGAATAGACCAGCTCTCTGTTTATCTGTCTCTAAGTTCCCTCCCTGACACAGATTTCCAGCTGCTTTTATCTCCTGTGTCAGAGATCTTGTCAGAAGTAGGGATGAGCTTCGTGTTCGAGTCGAACATACGTTCGACTCGAACATCGGCTGTTCGATCGTTCGACGAAGATCGAACGATTTGGGCCGTTCGCGCCAAATTCGAGTGACGCGAACGGCCCACAATGCACTACGCCATCGCAGTGTCATCCAGGCGCTGTGATTGGCCAAGCATGCACTGTGACCCCGCATGCTTGGCCAATCACAGCGCCGGCAGCGAGGAGAGCAATGATTGGCCACAGGCAGGATGCCTGTGGCCAATTATTGCTGAGGGGGTTTAGTACACGCCCCACACTATAAAAGGCCGCCAGCACGGCGGCCTAGTGTAGTGTGTTCCGGAGCAGGGATAGAGCAGCATAGGCAGGGACAGTGACTTTTATTTCTTTCTTGCTTAACCTGGATTCCTTTAGTTTAGGGAAAGAGAAGGATAGGTAGGGAGAGTGTCAGTGTGTTTTGTGCTTGTGCTATATTGTGCTTAAAAAAAACATTTTTTCTAGGGACAGAAAACTGTAGGTAGGGAGAGTGTGTCAGTTTCTTTCACTGTCAAAGTCCTTGTTTCCAGGGACCTGGAAGGACAGTGAGTGAATTCTCCTTGTGCTATATTGTGCTTAAAAAAAACATTTTTTCTAGGGACAGAAAACTGTAGGTAGGGAGAGTGTGTCAGTTTCTTTCACTGTCAAAGTCCTTGTTTCCAGGGACCTGGAAGGACAGTGAGGTAATTCTCCTTGTGCTAAATTGTGCTTAAAAAAAACATTTTTTCTAGGGACAGAAAACTGTAGGTAGGGAGAGTGTGTCAGTTTCTTTCACTGTCAAAGTCCTTGTTTCCAGGGACCTGGAAGGACAGTGAGGTAATTCTCCTTGTGCTAAATTGTGCTTAAAAAAAACATTTTTTCTAGGGACAGAAAACTGTAGGTAGGGAGAGTGTGTCAGTTTCTTTCACTGTCAAAGTCCTTCCTTCCAGGGACCTGGAAGGACAGTGAGGTAATTCTCCTTGTGCTAAATTGTGCTTAAAAAAAACATTTTTTCTAGGGACAGAAAACTGTAGGTAGGGAGAGTGTGTCAGTTTCTTTCACTGTCAAAGTCCTTGTTTCCAGGGACCTGGAAGGACAGTGAGGTAATTCTCCTTGTGCTAAATTGTGCTTAAAAAAAACATTTTTTCTAGGGACAGAAAACTGTAGGTAGGGAGAGTGTGTCAGTTTCTTTCACTGTCAAAGTCCTTGTTTCCAGGGACCTGGAAGGACAGTGAGGTAATTCTCCTTGTGCTAAATTGTGCTTAAAAAAAACATTTTTTCTAGGGACAGAAAACTGTAGGTAGGGAGAGTGTGTCAGTTTCTTTCACTGTCAAAGTCCTTGTTTCCAGGGACCTGGAAGGACAGTGAGGTAATTCTCCTTGTGCTAAATTGTGCTTAAAAAAAACATTTTTTCTAGGGACAGAAAACTGTAGGTAGGGAGAGTGTGTCAGTTTCTTTCACTGTCAAAGTCCTTGTTTCCAGGGACCTGGAAGGACAGTGAGGTAATTCTCCTTGTGCTAAATTGTGCTTAAAAAAAACATTTTTTCTAGGGACAGAAAACTGTAGGTAGGGAGAGTGTGTCAGTTTCTTTCACTGTCAAAGTCCTTGTTTCCAGGGACCTGGAAGGACAGTGAGGTAATTCTCCTTGTGCTAAATTGTGCTTAAAAAAAACATTTTTTCTAGGGACAGAAAACTGTAGGTAGGGAGAGTGTGTCAGTTTCTTTCACTGCCAAAGTCCTTGTTTCCAGGGACCTGGAAGGACAGTGAGGTAATTCTCCTTGTGCTAAATTGTGCTTAAAAAAAACATTTTTTCTAGGGACAGAAAACTGTAGGTAGGGAGAGTGTGTCAGTTTCTTTCACTGTCAAAGTCCTTGTTTCCAGGGACCTTGAAGGACAGTGAGGTAATTCTCCTTGTGCTAAATTGTGCTTAAAAAAAACATTTTTTCTAGGGACAGAAAACTGTAGGTAGGGAGAGTGTGTCAGTTTCTTTCACTGTCAAAGTCCTTGTTTCCAGGGACCTGGAAGGACAGTGAGGTAATTCTCCTTGTGCTAAATTGTGCTTAAAAAAAACATTTTTTCTAGGGACAGAAAACTGTAGGTAGGGAGAGTGTGTCAGTTTCTTTCACTGTCAAAGTCCTAGTTTCCAGGGACCTGGAAGGACAGTGAGGTAATTCTCCTTGTGCTAAATTGTGCTTAAAAAAAACATTTTTTCTAGGGACAGAAAACTGTAGGTAGGGAGAGTGTGTCAGTTTCTTTCACTGTCAAAGTCCTTGTTTCCAGGGACCTGGAAGGACAGTGAGGTAATTCTCCTTGTGCTAAATTGTGCTTAAAAAAAACATTTTTTCTAGGGACAGAAAACTGTAGGTAGGGAGAGTGTGTCAGTTTCTTTCACTGTCAAAGTCCTTGTTTCCAGGGACCTGGAAGGACAGTGAGTGAATTCTCCTTGTGCTATATTGTGCTTAAAAAAAACATTTTTTCTAGGGACAGAAAACTGTAGGTAGGGAGAGTGTGTCAGTTTCTTTCACTGTCAAAGTCCTTGTTTCCAGGGACCTGGAAGGACAGTGAGGTAATTCTCCTTGTGCTAAATTGTGCTTAAAAAAAACATTTTTTCTAGGGACAGAAAACTGTAGGTAGGGAGAGTGTGTCAGTTTCTTTCACTGTCAAAGTCCTTGTTTCCAGGGACCTGGAAGGACAGTGAGGTAATTCTCCTTGTGCTAAATTGTGCTTAAAAAAAACATTTTTTCTAGGGACAGAAAACTGTAGGTAGGGAGAGTGTGTCAGTTTCTTTCACTGTCAAAGTCCTTGTTTCCAGGGACCTGGAAGGACAGTGAGTGAATTCTCCTTGTGCTATATTGTGCTTAAAAAAAACATTTTTTCTAGGGACAGAAAACTGTAGGTAGGGAGAGTGTGTCAGTTTCTTTCACTGTCAAAGTCCTTGTTTCCAGGGACCTGGAAGGACAGTGAGGTAATTCTCCTTGTGCTAAATTGTGCTTAAAAAAAACATTTTTTCTAGGGACAGAAAACTGTAGGTAGGGAGAGTGTGTCAGTTTCTTTCACTGTCAAAGTCCTTGTTTCCAGGGACCTGGAAGGACAGTGAGTGAATTCTCCTTGTGCTATATTGTGCTTAAAAAAAACATTTTTTCTAGGGACAGAAAACTGTAGGTAGGGAGAGTGTGTCAGTTTCTTTCACTGTCAAAGTCCTTGTTTCCAGGGACCTGGAAGGACAGTGAGGTAATTCTCCTTGTGCTAAATTGTGCTTAAAAAAAACATTTTTTCTAGGGACAGAAAACTGTAGGTAGGGAGAGTGTGTCAGTTTCTTTCACTGTCAAAGTCCTTGTTTCCAGGGACCTGGAAGGACAGTGAGGTAATTCTCCTTGTGCTAAATTGTGCTTAAAAAAAACATTTTTTCTAGGGACAGAAAACTGTAGGTAGGGAGAGTGTGTCAGTTTCTTTCACTGTCAAAGTCCTTGTTTCCAGGGACCTGGAAGGACAGTGAGTGAATTCTCCTTGTGCTATATTGTGCTTAAAAAAAACATTTTTTCTAGGGACAGAAAACTGTAGGTAGGGAGAGTGTGTCAGTTTCTTTCACTGTCAAAGTCCTTGTTTCCAGGGACCTGGAAGGACAGTGAGGTAATTCTCCTTGTGCTAAATTGTGCTTAAAAAAAACATTTTTTCTAGGGACAGAAAACTGTAGGTAGGGAGAGTGTGTCAGTTTCTTTCACTGTCAAAGTCCTTGTTTCCAGGGACCTGGAAGGACAGTGAGGTAATTCTCCTTGTGCTAAATTGTGCTTAAAAAAAACATTTTTTCTAGGGACAGAAAACTGTAGGTAGGGAGAGTGTGTCAGTTTCTTTCACTGTCAAAGTCCTTGTTTCCAGGGACCTGGAAGGACAGTGAGGTAATTCTCCTTGTGCTAAATTGTGCTTAAAAAAAACATTTTTTCTAGGGACAGAAAACTGTAGGTAGGGAGAGTGTGTCAGTTTCTTTCACTGTCAAAGTCCTTGTTTCCAGGGACCTGGAAGGACAGTGAGTGAATTCTCCTTGTGCTAAATTGTGCTTTAAAAAAAAATTTTTTCTAGGGACAGAAAACTGTAGGTAGGGAGAGTGTGTCAGTTTCTTTCACTGTCAAAGTCCTTGTTTCAAGGGACAGAGAAGGACACCTGAAGGTAGCCCTTATTGCTTTTTTCCCATCTCCCTGCAGGCCATCTATTAGAATGTCTGGAAGGCAAACAAGGAGAGGCAGACAGTCAGGAGGCAATAAAAGAGGGCAAGCAGGCTCTGTGTCTGGGGGCAACAGTGCTGGTCGTGGACGCGGTGCATTGTCATCAGCACATGGCCATGGGACACGCTTGTCCTTCTTTTCGGCAGCTGGACATGTTGAGCCACATCATGCCGAAGACTTGGTAGAGTGGATGACCAAGCCCTCCTCCTCCTCCTCATCCTCTCTCACCCAGGCTCAGGGTACTGGAAAAGCAGCTACCAAAGCGTCCTCTTCCCTGGTATCAATGTCAGACTCATCATCAGTCACTCCTTCCCTAGACCCACCATGTCCTCCTCCTGAGGAGTCCCCCGAACTGTTTCAGCACAGTGTTGGGTACATGCTCCAGGAGGATGCCCAGCGTTTCGAAGGGTCTGATGATGAAACCCAGCTAGAGGAAGGCAGTAGCGTGAGAGCAGACAGAGGGGATGCTCAAGAAGGACACCAATCTGGCAGTCATGTTCCAGCAGCTGCAGCATACTGCCAGATTGCCTCCAGTGATGAGGAGGGAGGTGATGATGAGGTCACTGACTCCACGTGGGTGCCTAATAGGAGAGAGGAGGAGGAGGAGGATGAGGAGGAGGCACATCTCCAACGAGGCAGGATGCCCTTTGGTGGCCAGCGTAAGGGCAGTACACCGACGGAATCACACCGCAGAGCTCCGCCTGTGCAGGGCGCTGCCTCTGCCCGTCATTCAAAAAGTTCTTTGGTGTGGGCCTTTTTTGAGGCTAGTGCATCAGATCGCACAGCTGCTGTTTGCAACATATGTCTCAAGCGTATATCGCGTGGCCAAAACATCAGCCGCTTGGGTACCACATGCCTGACCAGACATATGTTGACCTGCCATGCAGCTCGTTGGCAAGCCTACCTCAAAGACCCACACCAAAGAACAAAGCGGACCTCTCCTTGCACCGCATCAGCTGGGATCTCCAACCCCACTATAACTTCAGTCCTCTCTGAAACATGCACTGAGAGGAATGAAGGTGTAGAATTAGGTGTGTCACAGCCAAGTACTTGCGGCCACTCTGCTAGCAGTACACCGACGTCCGATTCTAGCAGGCAAATTTCCCTGCCCCAGCTGCTGGACCGTCGAAAGAAGTTCACTCCCAGCCATCCACATGCCCAGCGGTTGAATGCTAGCTTGGCTAAATTGCTAGCGCTTCAACTGCTGCCTTTTCAGTTGGTAGACTCGGCCCCCTTCCGTGAGTTTGTGCAATGTGCGGTTCCTCAGTGGCAGGTTCCCAAACGCCACTTTTTCTCACGGAAGGCTATTCCGGCTCTCTACCGGCATGTGGAAGGCAATGTCTTGGCCTCGCTGGACAGGGCGGTCAGCGGTAAGGTGCATATTACCGCTGACTCATGGTCCAGCAGGCATGGACAGGGACGTTACCTTTCTTTCACGGCCCATTGGGTCACTCTTTTGGCAGCTGGGAAGGATGCAGGACAAGGTGCAGTAGTGTTGGAGGTTGTCCCACCGCCACGCCTCCAAAATGCTACTACTGGTTGTGACACACCTCTCTCCTCCACCCCCTCCTCTTCTTCTTCCTCCATGGCCTCTTCCTGTGGTTTGTCCTATGAACCAGCGGTGCTCCGTAGCCGTTCACGGGGCTACGCAAGTACGCAGGCAAAAAGATGCCATGCCGTGCTTGCGCTGGTGTGTTTGGGGGACAGAAGCCACACTGGGGCAGAGGTCCTGTCTGCTCTGCAGGGCCAGGCCGAGAGGTGGTTGACGCCACGCCAGCTTAAGCCAGGAATGGTGGTTTGCGACAATGGCACCAACCTCCTCTCCGCCCTCCGACAGGGACAACTGACCCATGTGCCCTGTGTGGCTCACGTCCTTAACCTGGTGGTGCAGCGGTTCTTGGGCAGGTACCCGGGCTTACAGGATGTCCTGAGGCAGGCCAGGAAAGTCTGTGTGCATTTCCGCAGATCTTATAATGCCAGTGCTCGCCTGGCTGAGCTGCAAAAGGAGTTGAACCTGCCCAAGAACCGCCTTATATGTGACATGCCCACCAGGTGGAACTCAACGTTGGCCATGCTGCAGCGGCTGCACACGCAGCAGAGGGCCATCAATGAGTACCTGTGCGACTACGGCACCAGGACAGGGTCAGGGGAGCTTGGTTTTTTTTCTCCACGCCAGTGGGGCATGATCAGGGATGCATGCACTGTCCTGGCACCATTTGAGGAGGCCACGAGGATGGTGAGCAGTGACAGTGCATGCATCAGTGACACTGTACCTCTTGTCCACCTGTTGGAGCACACGCTGCGTGGAATAATGGACAGGGCACTTGAGGCAGAACAGAGGCAGGAAGAGGAGGACTTCCTTGCCTCTCAAGGCCCCCTTTACCCAGACAGTGTTCCTTCTGTCCCACCCATCGCACAGGAAGAGGAGGAGGAGGAGGAGGAGGAGGAGGAGGATTGTGTCAGCATGGAGGTGGAGGCTGGCACTCAGCATCATCAGCAGCAGTCTTTTAGGGATGATTTACAGTCCCAAGAAACCAGTGGACTTGTACGTGGCTGGGAGGAGGTGGCTGCGGATCATGTCGTCCTTAGTGACCCAGAGGACTCCGGAGCGAATGCCTCAGCAAACCTACGCTGCATGGCCTCCCTGATCCTGCAAAGTCTGCGGAAGGATCCTCGTATTCTTCGGATCAAGGAGAGGGACCATTACTGGCTGGCCACTCTCCTTGATCCACGGTACAAGGGTAAGGTTGCGGACCTTATGTTACCGTCGCAGAGGGAGCAGAGGATGAGACAACTCCGGGAGGCCTTGCAGAAAGGTCTGTGCAACGCGTTCCCAGAGACTGGGAGGTTACAAACTCCTGGTCCTGGACAACGAGTTGCTGAGGCTTCGGCCAGTCAAAGAAGGAGCGGTGGGGAAGGTGGCCGTCTGACCGATGCGTTCAGACAATTCTTTAGTCCGCAGCCCCAAAGTATGATCGGTTCCAGCAACCATCGCCAGCGTCTGATAAACATGGTGCAGGAATATCTAGGGGCAAGGTCAGACTTGGACACCTTCCCCACCGAAAATCCTCTGGCTTACTGGGTCTTGAGGATGGATCACTGGCCAGAGCTTGCACAGTATGCAATTGAGCTACTGGCCTGTCCTGCATCCAGCGTTCTTTCGGAACGCACATTCAGTGCTGCTGGAGGATTTGTCACGGATCACAGGGTGCGCCTGTCCACCGACTCGGTTGATCGACTGACTTTCATCAAGATGAACCAGTCTTGGATCACCACCAGCTACCACACACCTGATGCTGATATAACAGACTAATTGATTTTAACATGTCACATCCCTTCAAGACTGATGCTGATGCTGAGTGCCTGTGCTGTTATGTTGACTGGCTATCCTCCTCCTCCGAGTCCTCAATGATACGATTGATGATGATAGCTTGGAAGATCATTTTTGTTTATGGGTGCCGCCACCAGTGGCTAAGGCCCAATTTTTCAGCCCCTGTTTTACAGGGGCGTGTAATTACAATTTTTTTAGCAATAATTTGCCATAGGGCTCATTGCTGTGCTCCAAGTACAGTATCTGTGAGGGGTTGGAGTGTTGTGGCACCAGTGCCTAAGGCCCAATTTTTCAGCCCCTGTTCAACAGGGGCATGCAATTACAATTCTTGATCTAATAATTCACAGCAGGGTCCATTGTTGCACCCACCAAGAGTAACTCTGAGGGCTTACAGTCTTGTGGCAACGCCACCACCACCACCACCACGAAAGGCCCAATTTTTCAGCCCCTGTTCAAAAGGGGCATGTAATTACAATTCTTGATCTAATAATTCACAGCAGGGCCCATTGCTGCACCCACCAAGAGTAACTGTCAGGGCTTACAGTGTTGTGGCACCAGCACCACCATCAAAGCCCCAATTTTTACTACCACTGTTCAACAATTATATGTAATTAAAATTCCTGATATAATAGTTGACAGCAGGGCGTTCCAGCACCAACCAAGAGTAACTGAGTGCTTACAGTGTTGTGCCAACACCAACAACTAAGGGGCCTATTTCTGCAGAGTATATACGGCAGGTCCCTAGTTTCAAACATCCAACTTACAAACGACTCCTACTTGCAAACGAAAGAAGACAACAGGAAGTGAGAGGAAATCTACCCCTAGAAAGGAAAATTCTCTCCTGTAAGAATAAATATGGGAGAAAGGGGTCTCATCTGTACTGATGCTTTATCAGCAATCCTTGTTTCAAGAAAAACACCACATTTCAAAAACAGTTGTCATTGGGACGGAAAGTGAGGTGAAATGTTCTGAACAGGGGCACAGACAGCAAAACAAATGTTACAGGGGTGATAACCCTTACCTATGTTTCCCAAAAAGTTTAAAAATAGATTTTTGGGCTGGAGCTACACTTCAACAATGTACCTGTTCAAAATTACAAACAGATTCTACATAAGAACAAACCTACAGTCCCTGTCTTGTATGCACCGCCTGTATACGGCTGTTCAGAGTATATAGGGCCTTTTTTATTTTATGTGCGGGGTTCCCCTTAATATCCATACAAGACCCAAAGGGGCTGGTAATGGGCTGGGGTAGGGGGGGGGTCATGGGGTAGCTATGCCATTTTTCTTAAAGAATTTTATCCATATTACCGGGACCAGACATTACATTAAAGCCGCAAGCAGTTTTAAATGGCTTTTTTTTCCTTTAGAAGTGTCATTTTGTGCAGGGACAGTTCTAAACACGGGAAACACGTGGCACTTCACAGGCATACTTTAGACACCCCCCAGGTACGATATTTAAAGGAATATTTGACTTTTTTTTTTTCACTTTATGCATCATTAAAATGACTGCTCCCGAAAAACGACCGTTTTTAAAACTTCTTTTTGCATTGATACATGTCCCCTGGTGCACAACCCGGGTTCCCAAACCCTATTTATGACAATAACATGCATAATAGTTGTTATAATTAGCACTTTAGAATTCGAACGTTCGCATCCATTGTATTTAATAGGGTTCTAATGTTCGTTCGAACTTTCGGTCCGTTCGCGGGTTCTGGTGCGAACCGAACCCGGGGGTGTTCGGCTCATCACTAGTCAGAAGTTATCATGCTGATAACAGTGGAATGGAGCAGCAGAAAGCAAAAGCTCTTAGGGCTTTGGAGAGAGATAAGTAAACACTACTTATATATGTGCCCAGGTCAGATTTCATGAATTGGGTTTACATAAACTTTAATGCTAGACTTTCACATGCCTGCAGTCCCCACCTTGTCCCGGGCATTGATGAGCACACTTCCCGTGTAAGGTACCCCCACAGGCCTGTCCCACAAGTGTACCTTGGACCCTGGCTGTTTTTCATTAACAGTTTAACGGGAGCGTACATAATAAGCACACCTTCACAGGGTGTGGTGATCAGCAAAAAAAATACTTTTGTTAGGCAGGCTGCCTGAAAGGACAGAAAAGTAATAGAAGTTTCCTCCACACACAAAGGAGTTAAATTATTACATTGTATTTGCCAACCACCAAAACAGCAAACACTTGTGCTTTCAATAAACCTCAACAGCATGTCTGGAGTATCCTGTAAAGCAAAACACTGAAACAAAGCAAAACCACATACTGCATTACCTAGTACAGCCAGGTTAGAGGGGAAGGGACCAAGATTCAACATTTACAAAAGTGTGATAACATTTCCAAATTTTGTTTGGCTACCTCTGGACATTTGTGTCTATATTCAGTAATGACGTGTACACGCGGTCGGAATTTCCGATGGAAAAAGTCAGATGGGAGCTTTTGGTCGGATATTCCGACCGTGTGTATGCCCCATCGGACTTTTTCCGTTAGATAGAGAGCAGGTTCTCTATTTTTCCGTCGGAAATTAAGACGGAGGGTTTTCCAGTAGAACTATAGGAGGAAGGGAGTATAAAAAGGCCACATTAACACGAGTGTTACGATCCAATTGCCTTTGTGAAGGGCAGTCATTAGCCGCTCGGGATGCACACTCTATGTGTGACAATCAATGACAGGTGGCCAACTGCATTGATCTCCATGGACATCACAGAGTGTACATCTGTGTGGGTCTGGAGCTTGGATTAGAAAGCACGTGGGAACTGCATGCTGATAATTTACATGATTACTTTTATCCGGTGTTAGCATGATGATTAGGGATGAGCTTCGTGTTCGAGTCGAACATACGTTCGACTCGAACATCGGCTGTTCGATCGTTCGACGAAGATCGAACGATTTGGGCCGTTCGCGCCAAATTCGAGTGACGCGAACGGCCCACAATGCACTACGGCATCGCAGTGTCATCCAGGCGCTGTGATTGGCCAAGCATGCACTGTGACCCCGCATGCTTGGCCAATCACAGCGCCGGCAGCGAGGAGAGCAATGATTGGCCACAGGCAGGATGCCTGTGGCCAATTATTGCTGAGGGGATTTAGTACACGCCCCACACTATAAAAGGCCGCCAGCGCGGCGGCCTTGTGTAGTGTGTTCCGGAGCAGGGAAAGAGAAGCATAGGCAGGGACAGTGTCATTTTTTTTCCTTTACTAATCCTGGATTCCTTGTGTTTAGGGACAAATAAGGATAGGTAGGGAGAGTGTCAGTGACAGTGTGTTATTCTGTGCTAAACCTTGTTTGTAGGGACAGAGAGGTACAGTGAGGGAAAGTGTCAGTGTGCTATTCTGTGCTAATCCTTGTTTGTAGGGACAGAGAGGTACAGTGAGGGAAAGTGTCAGTGTGCTATTCTGTTCTAAACCAATCTTGCTGAACCATATTTTCAATCCTTGAGTTTAGGGACAGAGAGGTACAGTGAGGGAAAGTGTCAGTGTGCTATTCTGTGCTAAATCTTGTTTGTAGGGAGGGACAGAGTAGGACAGTGAGGGAAAGTGTCAGTGTGCTATTCTGTTCTAAACCAATTTTGCTGAACCATATTTTCAATCCTTGAGTTTAGGGACAGAGAGGTACAGTGAGTGAAACTGACAGTGTGCTATTCTGTTCTAAACCAATTTTGCTGTTCCATATTTCAAATCCTTGAGTTTAGGGACAGAGAAGGACACTCGTGGAAATTATCAGTGTGCTATTCTGTGCTAAATCTTGTTTGTAGGGAGGGACAGAGTAGGACAGTGAGGGAAAGTGTCAGTGTGCTATTCTGTTCTAAACCAATTTTGCTGTTCCATATTTTCAATCCTTGAGTTTAGGGACAGAGAAGGACACTCGTGGCAATTATCAGTGTGCTATTCTGTGCTAAATCTTGTTTGTAGGGAGGGACAGAGTAGGACAGTGAGGGAAAGTGACAGTGTGCTATTCTGTTCTAAACCAATTTTGCTGTTCCATATTTCAAATCCTTGAGTTTAGGGACAGAGAAGGACACTCGTGGAAATTATCAGTGTGCTATTCTGTGCTAAATCTTGTTTGTAGGGAGGGACAGAGTAGGACAGTGAGGGAAAGTGTCAGTGTGCTATTCTGTTCTAAACCAATTTTGCTGTTCCATATTTTCAATCCTTGAGTTTAGGGACAGAGAAGGACACTCGTGGCAATTATCAGTGTGCTATTCTGTACTAAATCTTGTTTGTAGGGAGGGACAGAGTACGACAGTGAGGGAAAGTGTCAGTGTGCTATTCTGTTCTAAACCAATTTTGCTGTTCCATATTTTCAATCCTTGAGTTTAGGGACAGAGAAGGACACTCGTGGCAATTATCAGTGTGCTATTCTGTGCTAAATCTTGTTTGTAGGGAGGGACAGAGTAGGACAGTGAGGGAAAGTGTCAGTGTGCTATTCTGTTCTAAACCAATTTTGCTGAACCATATTTTCAATCCTTGAGTTTAGGGACAGAGAGGTACAGTGAGTGAAACTGACAGTGTGCTATTCTGTTCTAAACCAATTTTGCTGTTCCATATTTCAAATCCTTGAGTTTAGGGACAGAGAAGGACACTCGTGGAAATTATCAGTGTGCTATTCTGTGCTAAATCTTGTTTGTAGGGAGGGACAGAGTAGGACAGCGAGGGAAAGTGTCAGTATGCTAGTCTGTTCTAAACCAATTTTGCTGTTCCATATTTTCAATCCTTGAGTTTAGGGACAGAGAAGGACACTCGTGGCAATTATCAGTGTGCTATTCTGTGCTAAATCTTGTTTGTAGGGAGGGACAGAGTAGGACAGTGAGGGAAAGTGTCAGTGTGCTATTCTGATCTAAACCAATTTTGCTGTTCCATATTTCAAATCCTTGAGTTTAGGGACAGAGAAGGACACTCGTGGAAATTATCAGTGTGCTATTCTGTGCTAAATCTTGTTTGTAGGGAGGGACAGAGTAGGACAGTGAGGGAAAGTGTCAGTGTGCTATTCTGTTCTAAACCAATTTTGCTGTTCCATATTTTCAATCCTTGAGTTTAGGGACAGAGAAGGACACTCGTGGAAATTATCAGTGTGCTATTCTGTGCTAAATCTTGTTTGTAGGGAGGGACAGAGTAGGACAGTGAGGGAAAGTGTCAGTGTGCTATTCTGTTCTAAACCAATTTTGCTGAACCATATTTTCAATCCTTGAATTTAGGGACAGAGAGGTACAGTGAGTGAAACTGACAGTGTGCTATTCTGTTCTAAACCAATTTTGCTGTTCCATATTTCAAATCCTTGAGTTTAGGGACAGAGAAGGACACTCGTGGCAATTATCAGTGTGCTATTCTGTGCTAAATCTTGTTTGTAGGGAGGGACAGAGTAGGACAGTGAGGGAAAGTGTCAGTGTGCTATTCTGTTCTAAACCAATTTTGCTGTTCCATATTTTCAATCCTTGAGTTTAGGGACAGAGAAGGACACTCGTGGAAATTATCAGTGTGCTATTCTGTGCTAAATCTTGTTTATAGGGAGGGACAGAGT
Organism: Rana muscosa; assembly: GCA_029206835.1. Lineage (NCBI taxonomy): Eukaryota > Metazoa > Chordata > Amphibia > Anura > Ranidae > Rana > Rana muscosa. The sequence goes on from CM055118.1 coordinate 84,203,129, forward strand.
AGGACAGTGAGGGAAAGTGTCAGTGTGCTATTCTGTTCTAAACCAATTTTGCTGAACCATATTTTCAATCCTTGAGTTTAGGGACAGAGAGGTACAGTGAGTGAAACTGACAGTGTGCTATACTGTTCTAAACCAATTTTGCTGTTCCATATTTCAAATCCTTGAGTTTAGGGACAGAGAAGGACACTCGTGGCAATTATCAGTGTGCTATTCTGTGCTAAATCTTGTTTGTAGGGAGGGACAGAGTAGGACAGTGAGGGAAAGTGTCAGTGTGCTATTCTGTTCTAAACCAATTTTGCTGAACCATATTTTCAATCCTTGAGTTTAGGGACAGAGAAGGACACTCGTGGCAATTATCAGTGTGCTATTCTGTGCTAAATCTTGTTTGTAGGGAGGGACAGAGTAGGACAGTGAGGGAAAGTGTCAGTGTGCTATTCTGTTCTAAACCAATTTTGCTGTTCCATATTTTCAATCCTTGAGTTTAGGGACAGAGAAGGACACTCGTGGAAATTATCAGTGTGCTATTCTGTGCTAAATCTTGTTTGTAGGGAGGGACAGAGTAGGACAGTGAGGGAAAGTGTCAGTGTGCTATTCTGTTCTAAACCAATTTTGCTGAACCATATTTTCAATCCTTGTGTTTAGGGACAGAGAAGGATAGGCAGGGGACAGTGTCAGTGTCATTGTTGCTAAGCCTCCTGCACAGTATACACCTGAAGGTAGCCCTTATTGCTCTTTTTCCCATCTCCCTGCAGGCCATCCATTAAAATGTCTGGAAGGCAAACAAGGAGAGGCAGACAGTCAAGAGGCAAAAAAAGAGGGCAAGCAGGCTCTGTGTCTGGGGGCAACAGTGCTGGTCGTGGACGCGGTGCATTGTCATCAGCACATGGCCATGGGACACGCTTGTCCTTCTTTTCGGCAGCTGGACATGTTGAGCCACATCATGCCGAAGACTTGGTAGAGTGGATGACCAAGCCCACCTCATCCTCCTCATCCTCTCTCACCCAGGCTCAGGGTACTGGCAAAGCAGCTGCCAAAGCGTCCTCTTCTCTGGTATCATTATCTTCATTAGTCAATCCTTCCCTAGACCCACCATGTCCTCCTCCTGAGGAGTCCCCCGAACTGTTTGAGCACAGTGTTGGGTACATGCTCCAGGAGGATGCCCAGCGTTTCGAAGGATCTGATGATGATACCCAGCTACAGGAAGGCAGCAGCGTGAGAGCAGAGAGAGGGGATGCTCAAGAAGGACACCAATCTGGCAGTCATGCTCCAGCAGCTGCAGCATACTGCCAGATTGGCTCCAGTGATGAGGAGGGAGGGGATGATGAGGTCACTGACTCCACGTGGGTGCCTAATAGGAGAGAGGAGGAGGAGGAGGAGGATGAGGAGGAGGCACATCTCCAACGAGGCAGGATGCCCTTGAGTGGCCAGCGTATGGGCAGCACACCGACGGAATCACACCGCAGAGGTCCGCCTGTGCAGGGCGCTGCCTCTGCCTGTCATTCAAAAAGTTCTTTGGTGTGGGCCTTTTTTGAGGCGAGTGCATCAGATCGCACAGCTGCTGTTTGCAACATATGTCTCAAGCGTATATCGCGTGGCCAAAACATCAGCCGCTTGGGCACCACATGCTTGATCAGACATATGTTGACCTGCCATGCAGCTCGTTGGCAAGCCTACCTTAAAGACCCACACCAAAGAACAAAGCTGACCTCTTCTTGCACCGCATCAGCTGGGATCTCCAACCCCACTATACCTTCACTCCTCTCTGAAACCTGCTCTGAGAGGAATGAAGGTGTAGAATTAGGTGTGTCACAGGCAAGTACTTGCGGGCACTCTGCTAGCAGTACACCAACGTCCGATTCTAGCAGGCAAATTTCCCTGCCCCAGCTGCTGGACCATCGAAAGAAGTTCACTCCCAGCCATCCACATGTCCAGCGGTTGAATGCTAGCTTGGCTAAATTGCTAGCGCTTCAACTGCTGCCTTTTCAGTTGGTAGACTCGGCCCCCTTCCGTGAGTTTGTGCAATGTGCGGTTCCTCAGTGGCAGGTTCCCAAACGCCACTTTTTCGCACGGAAGGCGATTCCGGCTCTCTACAGGCATGTGGAAGGCAATGTCTTGGCCTCGCTGGACAGGGCGGTCAGCGGTAAGGTGCATATTACCGCTGACTCATGGTCCAGCAGGCATGGACAGGGACGTTACCTTTCTTTCACGGCCCATTGGGTCACTCTTTTGGCAGCTGGGAAGGATGCAGGACAAGGTGCAGTAGTGTTGGAGGTTGTTCCACCGCCACGCCTCCAAAATGCTACTACTGGTTGTGACACACCTCTCTCCTCCACCCCCTCCTCTTCTTCCTCCATGGCCTCTTCCTGTGGTTTGTCCTCGGAACCAGCGGTGCTCCGTAGGCGTTCAAGGGGCTACGCAAGTACGCAGGCAAAAAGATGCCATGCCGTGCTTGCGCTGGTGTGTTTGGGGGACAGGAGCCACACTGGGGCAGAGGTCTTGTCTGCTCTGCAGGGGCAGGCCGAGAGGTGGTTGACGCCACGCCAGCTTAAGCCAGGAATGGTGGTTTGCGACAATGGCACCAACCTCCTCTCCGCCCTCCGACAGGGACAACTGACCCATGTGCCCTGTATGGCTCACGTCCTTAACCTGGTGGTGCAGCGGTTCTTGGGCAGGTACCCGGGCTTACAGGATGTCCTGAGGCAGGCCAGGAAAGTCTGTGTGCATTTCCGCAGATCTTATAATGCCAGTGCTCGCCTGGCTGAGCTGCAAAAGGAGTTGAACCTGCCCAAGAACCGCCTTATATGTGACATGCCCACCAGGTGGAACTCAACGTTGGCCATGCTGCAGCGGCTGCACACGCAGCAGAGGGCCATCAATGAGTACCTGTGCGACTACGGCACCAGGACAGGGTCAGGGGAGCTCGGGTATTTTTCACCACGCCAGTGGGGCATGATCAGGGATGCATGCACTGTCCTGGCACCATTTGAGGAGGCCACGAGGATGGTGAGCAGTGACAGTGCATGCATCAGTGACACTGTACCTCTTGTCCACCTGTTGGAGCACACGCTGCGTGGAATAATGGACAGGGCACTTGAGGCAGAACAGAGGCAGGAAGAGGAGGACTTCCTTGCCTCTCAAGGCCCCCTTTACCCAGACAGTGTTCCTTCTGTCCCACCCATCGCACAGGAAGAGGAGGAGGAGGAGGAGGAGGAGGATTGTGTCAGCATGGAGGTGGAGGCTGGCACTCAGCATCATCAGCAGCAGTCTTTTAGGGATGATTTACAGTCCCAAGAAACCAGTGGACTTGTACGTGGCTGGGAGGAGGTGGCTGCGGATCATGTCGTCCTTAGTGACCCAGAGGACTCCGGACTGAATGCCTCAGCTAACCTACGCTGCATGGCCTCCCTGATCCTGCAAAGTCTGCGGAAGGATCCTCGTATTCTTCGGATCAAGGAGAGGGACCATTACTGGCTGGCCACTCTCCTTGATCCACGGTACAAGGGTAAGGTTGCGGACCTTATCGTACCGTCGCAGAGGGAGCAGAGGATGAGACAACTCCGGGAGGCCTTGCAGAAAGGTCTGTGCAACGCGTTCCCAGAGACTGGGAGGTTACAAACTCCTGGTCCTGGACAACGAGTTGCTGAGGCTTCGGGCAGTCAAAGAAGGAGCGGTGGGGAAGGTGGCCGTCTGACCGATGCGTTCAGACAATTCTTTAGTCCGCAGCCCCAAAGTATGATCGGTTCCAGCAACCATCGCCAGCGTCTAATATACATGGTCCAGGAATACCTAGGGGCAAGGTCAGACTTGGACACCTTCCCCACCGAAAATCCTCTGGCTTACTGGGTCTTGAGGATGGATCACTGGCCAGAGCTTGCACAGTATGCAATTGAGCTACTGGCCTGTCCTGCATCCAGCGTTCTTTCAGAACGCACATTCAGTGCTGCTGGAGGATTTGTCACGGATCACAGGGTGCGCCTGTCCACCGACTCGGTTGATCGACTGACTTTCATCAAGATGAACCAGTCTTGGATCACCACCAGCTACCACACACCAGATGCTGATATAACAGACTAATTGATTTTAAAATGTCACATCCCTTCAAGACTGATGCTGATGCTGAGTGCCTGTGCTGTTATGTTGACTGGCTATCCTCCTCCTCCTCCTCAATGATACGATTAATGATGATAGCTTGGAAGATCATTTTGGTTTATGGGTGACGCCACCAGTGGCTAAGGCCCAATTTTTCAGCCCCTGTTTAACAGGGGCGTGTAATTAAAATTTTTGATGCAATACTTTGCAACAGGCCTCATTGCTGTGCTCCAAGTACAGTATCTGTGAGGGGTTGCAGTGTTGTGCCACCAGTGCCTAAGGCCCAATTTTTCAGCCCCTGTTCAACAGGGGCATGCAATTATAATTATTGATCTAATAATTCACAGCAGGACCCATTGCTGCGCCCACCAAGAGTAACTGTTAGGCCTTACAGTGTTGTGGCACCAGCACCACCATCACCACCACCACCACCACCAAAGGCCCAATTTTTCAGCCCCTGTTCAACAGGGGCATGCAATTATAATTATTGATCGAATAATTCACAGCAGGACCCATTGCTGCGCCCACCAAGAGTAACTGTCAGGCCTTACAGTGTTGTGGCACCAGCACCACCATCACCACCACCACCACCACCAAAGGCCCAATTTTTCAGCCCCTGTTCAACAGGGGCATGCAATTATAATTATTGTTTGAATACTTCACAGCAGGGCCCATTGCTGCGCCCACCAAGAGTAACTGTCAGGCCTTACAGTGTTGTGGCACCAGCACCACCATCACCACCACCACCACCACCACCACCACCACCAAAGGCCCAATTTTTCAGCCCCTATTCAACAGGGGCATGCAATTATAATTATTGATCTAATAATTCACAGCAGGGCCCATTGCTGCGCCCACCAAGAGTAACTGTCAGGCCTTACAGTGTTGTGGCACCAGCACCACCATCAAAGGCCCAATTTTTACTACCACTGATCAACAATTATATGTTATTACAATTCCTGATATAATAGTTGACAGCAGGGCGTTCCAGCACCCACCAAGAATAACTGTGAGTGCTTTCAGTGTTGTGCCAACACCAACACCTAAGGGGCCAATTTCTGCAGAGTATATACGGCAGGTCCCTACTTTCAAACATCCAACTTACAAACTACTACTACTTGCAAACGGAAGAAGACAACAGGAAGTGAGAGGAAATCTACCCCTTGGAAGGAAAATTCTCTCCTGTAAGAATTAATATGGGAGAAAGGTGTCTCCTCTCTACTGATGCTTTATCACCAATCCTTGTTTCAATAAAAACACCACATTTCAAAAACAGTTGTCATTGGGACGCAAAGTGAGGTGAAATGTTCTGAACAGGGGCACAGACAGCAAAAAAAATGTGACAGGGGTGATAACCGTTCCCTATGTTTTACAAAAAGCTAAAAAAAAGGAATTTGGCATGGAGCTACACTTAAACAATGCAGCTGTTCAAAATTACAAACAGATTCTACATAAGAACAAACCTACAGTCCCTGTCTTGTATGCACCGCCTGTATACGGCTGTTCAGAGTATATAGGTCCTTTTTTATTTTGTGTGCAGGGTTCCCCTTAATATCCATACAAGACCCAAAGGGGCTGGTAATGGGCTGGGGTAGGGGGGGGGGGGGGTTGATGGGGTAGCTATGCCATTTTTCCTAAAGATTTTCATCCATATTACCGGGACCAGACATTACATTAAAGCCGCAAGCAGTTTTAAATGGCTTTTTTTCCTTTAGAAATGTTATTTTGTGCAGGGACAGTTCTAAACACGGGAAACACGTGGCACTTCACAGGCATACTTTAGACACCCCCCAGGTACAATATTTAAAGGAATATTTGACTTTTTTTTTTTCACTTTATGCATCATTAAAATGACTGCTCCCGGAAAACGTCAGTTTTTAAAACTTCTTTTTGCATTGATACATGTCCCCTGGTGCAGAACCCGGGTTCCCAAACTCTGTTTCGGACAATAACATGGATAATAGTCGTTATAATTAGCACTTTAGAATCCGAACGTTCGCATCCATTGTATTTAATAGGGTTCTAATGTTCGTGCGAACTTTCGGTCCGTTCGCGGGTTCTGGTGCGAACCGAACCCGGGGGTGTTCGGCTCATCACTAATGATGATATTGCTTTCTCCTGAGTTAGCGTCCCTCATAGCCAGAGGATCACGTCTTTTCACTTGCCAGTGACACCTGTGAGGTAGACATTATTTCTCCAGACCAGGTCCCTTATAGAAAAGTCCCAGAGCCAGCTCCTTACAAGAAATTGCTTCAGGCCGTCAGCTCTGTCATTACCGAGGCCTCAAAAAATAGGCTACATAGTCCATGGGCTGCCTCACCTCCCCAGCCACCTTCTGGGCACTCCCCTTCAGGGACTGGCTAGGGCATGGTAAATATTCAGACTGGTCATTAACCATCTCAATACAGGGAACTTTCACCCTCTTTCTGCCCAGGCCATTTTTCATCTTTCAGCGCTGTTACACTTTCAATGACAATTGCGTGACCATGCTACACTATAACCATGTGATTTTTTTATAATTTTCTTCACACAAATAGAGCTTTCTTTTGGTGGTATTTAATCACTTCTGTGGTTTTTTTTCCCCCCAAAAAAGACTGAAAATTTTGAAAAAGAACGTTTTTCTTAGTTTCTCTCGGTAAATTGCCGCACTTATGGGCACTGATAGGTGGCACTGATAAGCGGCACTGATGGGTGGCACTGGTGGGCACTGATGGGTGGCACTGGTGGAAACTGATAGGCAGCACTGGTGGGCACAGATTGGTGGCACTGGTGGGCACAGATAGGTGGCACTGATGGGCGGCACTGATGGGCATTGATGGGCGGCAGCGATGGGCAGCAGTGATGGGCAGCACTGATAGCCAGCACTGACTGGCATCACTAATGGCTACTTCTTGCTGACACTTGTGGGCACTGATTGCTGGCACTGGTGGGCACTGATTACTGGCAGTGGTGGGCACTCATTGCTGACAGTGGTGGGCACGTATCGCTGGCACTGTGGGGGCTTTATTGTAATCAGGGCACTGATGATCAGTGCCCTGATTACATACCTAGATGTCCTCTGTGAGGAGATGTTGCTGATTGGCTCTCCTCTCCTCACACTCTGTCAGTGTGAGGCGAGGAGCGCCAATTACCGGCATCTCCGTGTTTTCATGTGACCGGCTGGGATTGGACACAGCCGATCACATGGTTAAAAAGCCACGGGGTCGCGCCATGTCCTAGCAACACAGCGTGGCCTCGTTCGCCGCGCCCCCCACAGGCAAGCAAGAGTGGTCATTTTGGGAAGCCGTCATATGACGTCCACTCAGAACGAGAGCCGCACCACCCCGCCCCGCCGTCATTTCACTGTGGGCGAGCAGCAAGTGGTTAAACTCTTCCAGCCAGCCCTATAGTCTGTAAATTCACTGAATGGACATGAGTAACGTAGGCTCACCATACACAATATAATCCAATCAATATGTATCCAATCAGGCAGGCCATTGCACTACAAGGAGATTGTACAATCAGATTGTAACATGTGTGCTAAGCTTTAGGTAAATGACCCGCAATGTCTCATTTAGGCCCCTTTTCACGTTACCGCGACTTCAAAGTTGCGCGATTTTGCAGCTACGATTTTCGAAAGTCGGACCAAAGTAGTGCAGGGACTACTTTGAAGTCGGCAGGACTTGAAGTCGCACTAACATGAATGGTTGTCTTTGGAAATCATGGGGAACAACTTGTCATGCCACTTTGCAGTCCCAAGTAGCAGTCCAAGTCGTACAAGTGTGAAAGGGCCCTAGACACCAATATACAAAAGTGCTACAACTCCTTGTTTCAGATGTACTATGAATGTGAAGTGTTTTTTTCACTTTGCAAACAACTAAAGTATCACATGTAGCTGGAGATTGATGGGAGTTTTCCTCCTGCATACAGGGAGGGTCCAGCATACTGACACTCTGGATGCTCTGTGAGGACATGCTGAAAGTTTGCAGTTAGGTGTTCATATGGTTTTGCTTGCTAAGGAGGAGACTGTCTGGACAGTAATGAGGTATTTTACTCTTTGGATTATCTTCCTGTATCCAACTTGGGCAGCGGTGAGTACAGCCATCACACAGGGAGCTGAGAAACTGATGCTATACAGTGAAGTGATTTTTAATTTTTTGACAGAACATTTTAATATATTTGTGGATCATAAATGTTTTAATTTGGAAGATCATAGGCTTACTTTTGCCTACAGATTCTCCTCGTTTAACAACTTACCTGTTTATTGACCACTCTGACTTACGATCAGCTCTCCCCACTCGAACTACCTGCTATACATATAGTACAGTACAGAATTTTTGTTTGTGTTCTGTACTTATGCAAATTAAAACAAAGTTATTGAGCTGGCATTTTGTGTTTAGACCTTTTTTTTCACAATACAGTACAGTACAGGAGTTAAGAATGCCTAAAATATTGATTACTTGTGGCTCCTCATTTAACGACCAATTCATTAACGACCTGGTCGTTGGAACGGAACCTGGTCGTTAAGTGAGGGAGCCTATATTATAGTTGCACTTTTATATTTTTATTATTAGTAGTATTTATATATATATATATATATATATATATATATATATATATATATATATAGTGTGTGTATATACAGTATATATTTATATATACATATCGTGTGTGTATATATTATATACAGTACCTTGAAAAGGTATTCATACCCCTTGAATTTTGTCATGTTACAACCAAAAACATAAATATATTTTATTGGGAGTTTATATGACAGACCAACACAAAGTGGCACATAATTGTTAAGTGGAAGGAAAATAATAAATGGTTTTCAATTTTTTTTACAAGTAAATATCTGAGAAGTGTAGCGTGCCTTTGTATCCAGCCCCCTTTACTCTGATACCCCTAACAAAAATCTAGTAGAACCAATTGCCCTCAGAAGTCACCTAATTAGTAAATAGAGTCCACCTGGGTATAATTTAATCTCAGTATAAATACAGCTGTTCTGTGAAGCCTTCAGAGGTTTGTTAGAGAACCTTTGTGCACAAACAGCATCATAAATGTCAAGGAACACCCCAGATAGGTCAGGGATAAAGTTGAGGAGAAGTTTAACCACTTAACCACTTGCCTACTGGGCACATAACCCCCCCCCCCCCCCCCATCCTGCCCAGACCAATTTTCAGCTTTCAGTTGTCTCACACTTTGAATGACAATTACTCAGTCATGTAATACTGTACCCAAATGATTTTTTTGTCCTTTTTTTCATACAAATAGAGCTTTCTTTTGGTGGTATTTGATCACCTCTGGGTTTTTTATTTTTTGCGCGATAAATGAAAAAAGACTGAGAATTCTGAAAAAAAAGCATTTTTCTTAGTTTCTGTGATTTTTCTTCATAAATTTTGGCCACAATTTATACTGCTACATATCTTTGGTAAAAATAACCCAAATTAGTGGATATTATTTGGTCTGTGTGAAAGTTAGAGAGTCTACAAGCTATGGTGCAAATCATAACAAATTGATTACATCTGATGTATTAGCGGCCTATCTTAGACAGATGGCACTAATACGTGGCACTGATGACAGATGGCACTAATACGTGGCACTGATGACACTGATGTGGCACTGATGACAGATGGCACTGATACGTGGCACTGATGACACGTGACACTGATAACAGATGGCACGTGACACTGACAGGGGGCACTGATGACAGATGGCACTGACAGGTGGCACTGGGGACAGATGGCACTGATAGGTGGCACTGGGGACAGATGGCACTGGGGAAAGATGGCACGGACAGGTGGCACTGGGGACAGGTGGCACTGGGGACAGATGGCACTGATAGGTGGCACTGGGGGCAGATGGCACTGATAGGTTGCACTGGGGACAGATGGCACGGACAGGTGGCACTGGGGACAGGTGGCACTGGGGACAGATTGCACTGACAGGTGGCACTGGGGACAGATGGCACTGGGGACAGGTGGCACTGATAGGTACTGTAGGCACTGTATTTATGTAGTGTTCACTCACGCTGCAGCACAGGTCGCTCTCCCTCCTCACACGCGGTTTCTGTGTGAGGAGGGAGAGCCGACAATGAGAGATGATCTCATATGTTTATATTTGAGATCATCTCTCATTGGACACGCCGATCGAGTGCTAAATGGCCGCTGTGATTGGGACACGGCCAACACGGATTTTCCCCGATGCCCACCTGCGGTGGCACGCGGGGAACAAGTAAACAGGAGGACGTCCAGGGACGCCCTCCTGGCAATTGAGCTCCGTGCTGTAGACGCCTTTCGTCTATAGCGCGGACTCGAAGTGGTTAAGGACCGAGCCTCTTTCTGAGATTTGTTGTTTACAAGTTAAAAAATGTTATACAACATAAACATTATAATTTTTTTTCTAACACCCTAGAGAATAAAATGGCAGTCGTTGCAATACTTTATGTCACACCGTATTTGCGCAGCGGTCTTACAAGCGCACTTTTTTGGGAAAAAATACACTTTGTTGAGTTAAAAAATAAGACAACAGTAAAGTTAACCCAATTTTTTTTTAGATTGTGAAAGATAATGTTACGCCGAGTAAATTGATACCCAACATGTCATGCTTCAAAATTGCGCCCGCTCGTGGAATGGCGACAAACTTTTACCCTTAAAAATCTCCATAGGCAATGTTTAAAAAATTCTACAGGTTGCATGTTTTGAGTTACAGAGGAGGTCTAGGGCTCTCGCTCTACCGATCGCGGTGATACCTCACATGCGTTTTCATATGCGGGTGCTGCTCACGTATGCGTTCGCTTCTGCACGCGAGCTTGGCGGGACGGGGCGCGTTTACATTTTTTTTTTTCACATTTATTTTACCTTTTATTTTTATTTTTTACACTGTTCTTTCAAAAAAAAAAAAAATTGTGTCACTTTTATTCCTTTTACAAGGAATGTAAACATCCCTTCTAATAGAAAAAAAGCACAACAGGTCCTCTTAAATATGAGATCTGGGGTCAAAAAGACCTCAAATCTCATATTTACACTAAAATGCAATGAAATAAAAAAAAAAAAGTAAAAATAAATGTCCCTTTAAGAGCTATGGGCGGAAGTGACGTTTTGACGCCGCTTCTGCCCTGCTATAGTATGGAGACGGGTGGGGGCCATCTTCCCCTCCCTCGTCTCCATACCCAGCCAGCAAGAGGACCCGATCGCCTCCAGTAAGTGGCAGAGGGCACAGGAGAGCGGCGGGGGCCCCTCTCCCACCGCCGATAAAAGTTATCTTGCGGCAAATTCGCCACAGAGACCACTATTATCGGAAACCGGACCGCCGGCTGAAGAGGAGGATACCTGGGTTATGGCAGCTAACTGCTGCCATAACAAAGATATCCCTCTTCAAACAGCCAACGGATATCGGCGTGCGGCAGTCCGGAAGTGGTTAAAGCAGGGTTAGGTTATAAAAAATATCCCAAGCTTTGAACATCTCACGGAGCACTGTTAAATCCATCATCCGAAAATGGAAAGAGTATGGCACAACTGCAAACCTACCAAGACATGGCCAATCCACAGCTCAGGTGGGAGAATCTTTCCACAGGACAACTATTAGTCGTGCATTCCACAAATCTGGCCTTCATGGAAGAGTGGCAAGAAAAAAGCCATAAGAAGTCCCATTTGCAGTTTGCGAGAAGCCATGCGGGGAACATGGCAAACACGTGGAAGAAGATGCTCTGGTCAGATGAGACCAAAATGTTACTTTTTGGCCTAAAAGCAAAACCCTATGTGTGGCAGAAAACTAACACTGCACATCTCCCTGAACACACCAAGAAACATGGTGGCGGCAGCATCATGTTGTGGGGATGCTTTTCTTCAGCAGGGACAGGGAAGCTGGTCAGAGTGGATGGGAAAATGGATGGAACCAAATACTATGCAATCTTAGAAGAAAGAAAGAGTCTGTAAAAGACTTGAGACTGGGAGGGAGCTTCACCTTCCAGCAGGACAATGGTCCTAAACATACAGCCAGAGCTACAATGGAATACAAAGCATATTCATGTGTTAGAATGGCCCAGTCAAAGCCCAGAATTAAATCCAATTGAGAATATGTGGCAAGACTTGGAAATTGCTGTTCACAGACGCTCTCTAACCAATCTGACAGAGCTTGAGCTATTGTGCAAAGAAGAATGGGAAAAAATATCACTCTCTGTGCACAGCTGGTAGAGACATACCCAAAAAGACTTGCAGCTGTAATTGCAGCGACAGGTGGTTCTACAAAGTATTGACTCAGGGGGGCTGAATACAAATGCACGCCACATTTTTCACATATTTATTTGTAAAAAAAAAAATTAAAACCTTTTATTCTTTTTCTTCCAATTCACAATTATGTGCCACTTTGTGGAACATTTCAAGGGGTATGAGAAATTTTTCAAGGCACTGTGTGTGTGTGTGTGGATATATATATATATATATATATATATATATATATATCATAGGCATGCGCACAGGGTGTGCCGGGTGTGCCTGGGCACACCCTAATCACCCGATGTGAATAAGCATTATCCAGGGGCAGCACCAGGTGGGTGGTGCCAGTGGCCAGTGTAAATGCCCCCATTATATTAAAGGCTAGGTTCAACCTTAGGAACACATTAAACTTGTATTTAATATGCTCCCAATCAATAGTCTCCCGACCCCTAGAGCCTCCTCCCTGTGACAGCGGGTGGCATTCATATGTGTTTGAGCTTTGGGGTGCACACCCTAATGCAATAGGCTGCGCACACCTATGATATATATATATAAATATATATATACACAGTATATATACACACAGTAAATAGTTTTATATATTTTGTTCTTTGCTAATTATATTTGCCTATTGCACTTATTATGTTTTTTTACATTCTAGTCCCAAAAAAGTCTAAACATAGGCATCCTGGAAGGTTAACAAAAAGGAATACATCATATTTTAGTGTAAATATCAACGTATTTTCCAATGCCATTACACTAGTTCTATGTGTTGTTGCACCATATACTATTGTGTCTATTAATATATGATAATATACCGTATATACTTAAGTATAAGCCGACTTTTTCAGCACATTTTTTGATACTGAAAAAGCCCCCTTGGCTTATACTCGAGTATACCGCTGTGTCATGCTGCAGTCGGCGGCCGTCCACTGTAACAAAGCCCCGCCTCCTCCTCGTCCGTGATAGACGGAACACCGAACATTGATACAATGCTGGGATCAGTGTTCAGTGTTCCGTCTATCACAAACGAGGAGGAGGCGGGGCTTTGTTACAGTGGACGGCTGCCGACTGCAGCATGACACAGCGGGAGATCAAAGGTAAATGAGTGAGGGCACAGTGAGGCTGCAGATGGACACAGTGAGGCTGCAAATGGGCACAGTGAGGCTGCAAATGGGCACAGTGAGGCTGCAGATGGACACAGTGAGTCACAGTGAGGCTGCAGATGGACACAGTGAGGCTGCAGATGGACACGGTGAGGCACAGTGAGGCTGCAGATGGGCACAGTGAGGCTGCAAATGGGCATTGTTGACCCTCTTTTCCAATTTCAGTAGCTGCTGCATTTCCCAACCTAAGCTTATACTCGAGTCAATACGTTTTCCCAGATTTGTGTGGTAAAATTAGGTGCCTTGGCTTATATTCGGGTCGGCTTATACTCGAGTATATACGGTACATCAAAATAATCAAACACTTGAGCCAATGTTCTGAGTTAAAAAATTGTTCTAAAATGTACACCATTACCACAGTGACATGGTTTAGGTCTGGAGACATGCTTGGCCAGTCCATCGCCTTTACCCTCAGTTTCTTTAGCAGGCAGGGGTCCTCTTGGTGGTGTGTTTGGGGTCATTATCATGTTGGAATACCGCCCTGCGGCCCAGTCTCTGAAGGGAGGGAATCATGCTCTGCTTCAGTATGTCACAGTACATGTTGGCATTCATGGTTCCCTCAATGAACTGTAGCTCCCAGTGTCGGCAGCACTTATGCAGCCCCAGACCATGACACTCCCACCACCGTGCTTGACTGTAGGCAAGACACACTTGTCTTTGTACTCCTCACCTGGTTGCCACCACACATGTTTGACATTGCCTGAACAAAATAAGGTTTATCTTGGTCTCATCAGACCACAAGACATGGTTCCCTTAATCCATGTCCTTAGTCTGCTTGTCTTCAGCAAACTGTTTGTGGGCTTTCTTGTGCATCATCTTTAGAAGAGGCTTCCTTCTGGCACGACAGCCATGCAGACCAATTTGATGCCTTGTGCGCCATATGGTCTGAGCACTGACAGGCTCTGCAGCAATGCTGGAAGCACTTGTATGTCTATTTCTCAAAGACAACCTCTGGATATGACGCTGAGCATGTGCACTCAACTTCTTTGGTCGACCATGGCGAGGCCTGTTATGAGTGGAACCTGTCCTGTTAAACCGCTGTATGGTCTTGGCCACCGTGCTGCAGCTCAGTTTCAGGGTCTTGGCAATCTTCTTATAGCCTAGGCCATCTTTATGTAGGGCAACAATTCTTTTTTTCAGATCCTTATTCAGTTCTTTGCCATGAGGTGCCATGTTGAGACCTTGTAACACTAACGAGTCACATGACACCGGGGAGGGAAAATGGCTAATTGGGCCCAATTTGGACATTTTCATTTAGGGGTGTACTCACTTTTGTTGCCAACGATTTAGACATTAATGGCTGTGTGTTGAGTTATTTTGAGGGGACGGCAAATTTACACTGTTATACAAGCTGTACACTCACTACTTTACATTGTAGCAAAGTGTAATTTCTTCAGTGTCGTCACATAAAAAGATATAATAAAATATTTTCAAAAATGTGAGGGGTGTACTCACTCTTGTGAGATACTGTATATGTATGTATACATATATATATATATATATATATATATATATATATATACTGTATTACTGTGTGTATATATATATATATATATATATGTATAAAGGACTGTAAATAAAAGGCCTGCAGAACACCCACTCAGCGCCAGATCAAACCCACAGACCTCTAAGCAGTACTCTTTCGTCCATGGACCGACACAGCTTATCTATTGACAAAGTGGGTATTATTCTTTAATTAGGAGTGACTAGGCAGAAAACTTGTAAAAAGTGTTGCATCACACCTTCTACAGTACCGCCCAGGGGGCGGACCCTCTGGGTATATCTCCTCAGTCTGCATCTCGCAGATCAGTTTTTTCTGTCTAGCAAGGAGTAGGACATGGCTCCCTTCGGGCCCATTGGTCCGGGGGAAAATTTTTTCTTTTTGCTACATTCTTTTTTGTTTCCTGCGATCTTCGATCAATTGCCGACTGGGTGACAGGCTGGATCCTCGATCCTTGTAGTCTCCCCAGTTTTGGCCATCGAGCGTGTGCCGACCCTAGCTACGCGCTGGGTTTTCCACGACATGCCCGTCGCTCCACGGGTGGCCGGTGAGCCTACGCTCCAGGGCCTGCATCGGACCGCTCAGCTTCGGCTGACCTTACGGCCGAGTTGCAGCAGCTTGGCCGGTGAGCTTACGCTCCAAGGCTTGCATCGGACGGCTCAGCTACGGCTGACCTTATGGCTGAGTCGCAGCAGCCTGTCCGGTGAGCGTCGCACTCCAGGGCATACATGTGATCAGCCCCTTGGGTCCAATCACAGCATGCCTGGCCAACAGTCACCTTCTGTGCGCTGACGATGATCTGTTTGGAATGTCTTCCAGCATTAAACATGCAGGATAGGTAAGTAAACTCCCCTGCCTCGGCTGGGTGATTTGGCTGGACATTCCTGGAGAGACCAAGTAAGTGGTTGTGGCCCCTTTCTTCCCTCTCTCCTTGCCCTTCCCTCCTCCTTGGGCTTCTAGCTAAGGTTGCTGGGTGCTGGGGGTCACCTAGGGAGTTCCACTGGAGCGGGGCTGGCTGTAACTAACATTTAAAAAGATGTCATTTCTGCTTACCTGTGTGTGTGCTTCTTCCCCCTCCATGCTGTCGGCGGCCATTTTGCGGTGGTCCACGCCAGGTTTGGCCTCTAGTGACTGCCCGGCGGCCATCTTCCTGTGGTTTCGGCGCCATTTTCTTGTAGTTCCACACCCTCTGGCCTCTATCGACTGATCGGCGGCCATGTTTGTAATGATCCACGCTGTATGTGAATATTGCCGTTCGGTGCCCATCTTTTTGTGGTCTACGGCTGCTTTGGCCTCTATCTTCGGCTTGGCGGCCATTTTCTTAGAGCCCACATTATCTTCCATACAGACGTTTGGCGGCCATTTTGCGAGAGTCTCTGGCCTCTAGGGTGCATTACACTGGCGCGAGAAATTCACACAGGAAGCACTGATAAAAGAAGCAGACTGACACAGCAGCGGTGGGACAGCATCACAGGCGCAGCACGGCAGCATAGCGGTACCGATCCAAGGGTGGTGAGTCCTCTGGGTGACCCAGCATCTCTGCAGCACAGGGGGGTGGCCTATTGATATCTTGCCTGGAGCCCTGTGGGTGTCAGCGTGTGGTCAGCATGGCATCTGAGCCAGATGTCTTCTCCCCTGAAACACCAGATTTAGCAGCTGGTGCCCCTGAGGTGTCTATGAACGCTATGACAGCAATCCTAGAGGCGTTTGCTGCCAGGGTGGAAGCAACACACGGGAATACCGGGGGTAGTAAACGCCCCCTGCAAACTTCTGGGGATAATTCTGATGCAGAACCAGGTCCAGCTACGGCTCAGGGCCCAGATTCTGACGCATCAGAGACTGCAGACCGTGACCGGACAGTGAGGATGACTCCAAGTCCAGGTCAGTACGCGAGACGGCTTTGGTATCTGACCTTATTACTGCAGTGCGGGATATGCTAAAGTTGGAAGATACTGCAGAAGCAGCAGAGACTCCGGTCCACTTTGGGTTTCATAAACCTGCCTGCACTGCTAGGGTGTTCCCTTGTGTGTCTTATTTTGATAAACTCTTATACAAGGAATGGGAGAACCCACTGAGGGTCTTTACAGCCCCAAAGAGGTTTGCGGTACGGTACCCCTTTGAGGAGAGTTTTCTGAAGAAATGGACCTCTTCCCCTATAGTGGACCCTCCGGTGTCCAGACTTAATAGAGCCACCACAATTCCAGTAGAAGGGGCTCCTGTTTTCAAGGACCCTGTGGATAAGAAGGCTGAAGCACTTGCTCGCTACCTATACTCAGTGGTAGGCTCGGCAGTACGCCCGACATTGGCGGGGGCCCTAGTGTCTCAGACACTTACTGAATGGGCAAGATTGCTACTCCAGGGGTTAAGGAGCGAGATGCTCCTCCTGATGAGATAACATTGGCCGACCAGTTGGTCCAGGGCCTTAGGTTTGTCTGCGAGTCAGACATGGATACTATTCCCCTGCTGTCAAAAGCTTCAGGTTAATGCAGTAGCAATACACCGCCTGATCTGGCTAAAGGGCTGGTCTGCGGACCAGACCTCCAAGAAAGCCCTGTTGGATCTGCCTTTTAAGGGCGACAGACTTTTTGGGGCCTCTATGGATGACATCATCTAGGATGCCACAGGAGGTAAAAGCACTTTGCTTCCTCAAACTAGCAAGGGTAGGGGCCACGCCAAGGGCAAGGGCCCTCCTTTACTGCACGCAAGCGTTTTTTTCGTCCCCCTAGGGCGACAGGGAAAAGACCCCAGGCCGACAAGGCGCCTGCCCAAGGACAAAAGCGTCCTTGGTCCCGCAAACCCAACAAGCCTGCGGACAAACTGCGTCCGCATTAAGGTCCGCCCCCACCCAACTCTCGGGTGGTGGGACGTCTTCACAAATTCGCGACTCAGTGGACAGCTCTAGTCTCCGGCAGGTGGGTTTGCAAAGTAATCTCCTCAGGCTACAAGATAGAATTTCTCTCTTGTCCACCGGACAGATTCGTCACCTCCAATCTCCAGCTACTACCGACCTGTCGGGAGGCCCTGCATGGGGTGGTCCAGGGTCTACTGGAACGCGGGGTAGTTATTCCAGTTCCAGAACAGGAACGGGGTCAGGGTTTTTACTCAAATCTGTTGATTGTGCCGAAGAAGGATGGGGTTCATCCAATCTTGGATCTCAGAGCCCTCAATTGCTTTGTGAAGGTACAAAGATTTCGGATGGAGTTGGTTCGATCTGTAGTCACGGCTCTCCATCCAGGGGACTTTCTGGCCTCCTTGGACATCAGGGACGCATACCTGCATGTCCCCATATACTCCAGACACCAGAGGTTTCTGCAATTTGCTATCGGGAAGAACCACTACCAGTTTGTGGCCCTCCCGTTTGGCCTTGCCTCAGCACCCAGGACGTTCACCAAGGTGCTCGCTCCGATTCTGGCACTTCTAAGACAGTGGGGTATCGCTATCATGGGTTACTTGGACGACCTTCTACTGAAGGCCCCTTCAAGCTCAGAATTAGAGGTAAGCGTGTCCATTACCTGTCAGACTCTTCGAGACTGTGGTTGGATACTAAACACGCAAAAGTCAGTATTAGTGCCCACTCAACGCCTAGTGTACCTGGGGTTGATTCTGGATTCCTCAGAGGCAAAGGCATTCCTCCCTGTGGAGAAGTTGCAGTACAGCAGCTGACTTCCAGGAATTGGTCGTCACTCCAGTTTTGCATGCGAGTGTTAGGCCTCATGGTAGCCTCCTTCGAGGCGGTCCCATATGCTCAATACCACACTCGAGTGTTACAGAAGGAAGTTCTGTCCAGATGGAACAGATGTCCATCATCTCTGGATTATCAAATCCGAGTAAGCCACCTAGTCAGGAGATCCCTGGTATGGTGGCTGACAGCACCGGCTCTAAGTAATTTCTTCCGGTTTACTGGATAGTGATCACGACGGACACCAGCCTTACAGGTTGGGGGGGGGGGTCTGGGGTGTTCAGTCAGGGCAAGGTCGCTGGACCCCAGAGGAAGCCCTCCTGCCGATCAATGTCCTGGAAATCCGGGCGATCAGGCTGTGCCTCTTCAAATGGTCTCAGAGGCTGCAAGGGCATCCAGTCAGGATCCAGTCAGACAACGCCACAGCAGTGGCATATGTCAATCATCAAGGAGGAACAAGACGCTCAGCTGCCGCATCGGAGGTCGCTCGCATCCTGAAGTGGGCAGAGAGGAGCGTACCGGCACTGTCGGCCGTGTACATTCCGGGTGTGGAAAACTGGCAGGCGGACTACCTGAGCCGCCAGATGCTGGACCAGGGAGAATGGTCCTTACACCCAGAGGTGTTCCAACTCCTCTGCCAAAGATGGGGCACACCAGACGTAGATCTTCTGGCTTCCCGACTCAATCGGAAGGTATTGAGGTTTATGGCCCGGTCAAGAGACCCATGGGCAGACGCAACGGACGCGTTGGTGGCATAGTGGGGTCAGTATCGGCTAATCTATGGAAAATTGGTGAAAAAAGAAACTGCGCTAGGATATTGTAAACAATTTCTAAATAGAGAAAGCAGCAACTAATCTGAAAACAATCATCAGTGAAACAAATTAGAAAAATATATGTAGTTGCGCTAGTAGTGAAATTAATCATAAACACCAGAGATTGTAAATCTAAATGAATACACCAGTGATAAGTGAACAGTGACAAATGAAGTGATATATTGCTCAATAAAGGCCAAAGCGAACTACATCTGTATAATGTTGTAAAATAAATGTGAAAAAAAATTAAAATTAAAAAATTAAAAAATTGATTATGAATTGTCCACCAATCTCATAAAAATTCATCAAAGTTCATGTGTTATAACAAAAACACCCGTGATAATTTCCGAATAAAGAAAATGAATCCAATCTTCATTGAAAGATATCAATCGTGACAATCCACCACCAACAGTGAGTAATCCTGCTTACCAGAAAAGGTCGGTCTCCTATCACAGAGGACCTTAAACAGCGTGTAATAAATCTTGATCAAAACCACCAGTCTTCAAACCGCATGTAGTAAATCTCGATTAATACTCCCAGATAGCCCATATACCATCATCCAGTTGCCAATATTTCACACCATTGGAGGCACATGAAAGGAAGGGGGACACTTGGAAAACTCAGGCTTCGAACCCAAACTCAGGCTTCAGCGACCCCTGGCGACTCACTCTCTTGTGAGTACATTTGTGCAGGGGGTTCGACATGTGGCCCCCTCCGGTCCGTTCCCCCGCTACCTCCGTGGGACTTGAACCTGGTCCTCTTGGTGCTTCAGAAAGCACCGTTTGAGAATATTAGAGATATTTCCCTGTTGACACTTTCTCAGAAAGTGGTCTTTTTGGTGGCTGTTACGTCAGTTAGACGAGTCTCTGAGCTGGCAGTCTTGTCCTGCAAGGCTCCCTATTTGGTTTTCCACAAGGATAAGTTGGTGCTGCGGCCGCAGCCTTCCTTTCTTCCGAAAGTCATTTCGGCTTTTCATCTCAATGAAGACATTGTACTTCCATCCTTGTGTCCTCATCCGTCGAATCCTAAGGAGTCAGCGTTAGATTCCTTGGACGTTGTCCGAGCTTTGAGAGTATACCTATCTGCTACTTCCCTGTTCCGGAAGTCAGACTCACTGTTTGTTTCGGTGGCTGGTCCCAAGAAGGGCCAAGCAGTCTCGTCGGCCAACCCTCTCTAGGTGGATCCGACAGATAGTAATCCAGGCTTATGCCTTGGGTCAAGCGCCCCCCTTCCGGTCACGGCGTATTCGACCAGGGCAATAGGTGCCTCTTGGGCTTTCCGACATCAAGCGTCTTTTTCCCAATTATGTAAAGCAGCGACTTGGTCGCCTGCTCACACTTTCACAAAATTCTACAAGGTTGATGTAGGTGCATCTTCGGATGCCTCTTTCGGCCGCAAAGTTTTGCAGGCGGCTGTTTAGAGTTGCAATTCCTCCGTTGGAGAAGTGCTGTTTTGTGCTTGGGGTGAAGTTTATTTTTATGCTGTTACCACCCCTCGTTTTTTCTCTGACACTGCTTTGAGACGTCCCACTTTGTAAATAGAGAAGCTGTGTCGGTCCATGGACAAAAGAGTAATAAGGATTTTTTACTCACCGTAAAATCCTTTTCTCTGAGTCCATGGACCGACACAGCACCCACCCCTCCTTTTAAGTTTGTACTGCTTTTTGACGAACAGATCTGCGAGATGCAGACTGAGGGGATATACCCAGACGGTCCGCCCCCTGGGCGGTACTGTAGAAGGTGTGATGCAACACTTTTTACAAGTTTTCTGCCTAGTCACTCCTAATTAATGGATAATACCCACTTTGTCAATAAAGAAGCTGTGTCGGTCCATGGACTCAGAGAAAAGGATTTTACGGTGAGTAAAAAATCCTATTTTTCCAATATAAAACCACTGAGCAGCCGTTTAAAAATTAAAAGAAAAATAAAACCACGGTATAAGAATAAAACTGTTCAGTCTCTGTGATATTAAAATACACAAAACAGCGCTTAAAAATCAATAATAATAGACTCGTGGAAAAACCACTGAATAAAGAAAGTCTTAAGCCGACATGTCGTTTTTTACGACGAGATCCTTGGACAAGAAACTTGTCCCGGCCGAGTGTACACACGCTCATTTCAAAGAACCCGCGGTTCTTTGAATGGAGCGTACGCGGTGACGTCATCGAATACGACGAGCATGCGCTCGTCACATTCGATGCCGTCGCCGCCATCTTGGTTCACCCTACCTATGCCTAGGAAGCTACCGCGCATGCGTCGAAGTCATTTCGAGCATGCGCGGGCTTCCCGGCGAACAGGTAAGTGTACACACACACAATTTTCTCGTCGAGAAACAGGCTGACGAGAATCTCGACGAAAAAATAGAGATTAGGTTCTCTATTTTCTCGTCGAGATTCTTGTCGCTTTTCTTGACGAGAAACCATACACACGAACGAGTTTCTCGGCAAGAAATCTCTGCCAGCAAGTTTCTTGCTGGTTTTTGCCGAGAAACTCGGTCGTGTGTACGAGGCTTTAGATGTAGTCAAGGTGATGTAAACAATCCAAAGTGCTGAATGGTGTCTTAGTAGTAATCCTAGCGTGCACCTTCCACCAGGGAGAAACAATAATCTCAATCCACCGCGTGATGCACTCTCCCCGAGGGGGTTAAACTCACCAGAAGTCGCTCTCTGTTGAAGTCGTTTGACGAAACGCTGCGTCAGAGCGTGACCCACGTGTATTTTAATATCACAGAGACTGAACTGTTTTATTCTTATACCGTGGTTTTATATATATATATATAGATATATAAATTATAAAATTAACCACTTTAGCCCCGAAGAAGATTTGGCTGCTCAATGACCAGGCCATTTTTTTGCGATACGGCACTTCGTCACTTTAACTGACAATTGCACGGTCGTGCAACGCTGTACCCAAACACAATTGACGTCCTTTTTTTCCCACAAATAGAGCTTTCTTTTGGTGGTATTTGATCGCCTCTGCGGTTTTTATTTTTTGCGCTACAAACGAAAGAAGAGTGTAAATTTTGAAAAAAACACAATGCTATAATAAATATCCCAATTAAAAAAAAAAAAGAAAACATTTTTTTCTCAGTTTAGGCCGATATGTATTCTTCTACATATTTTTGGTAAAAAAAAAATCACAATAAGCGTATATTGGTTGGTTTGCGCAAACGTCTGAGTGAGTGAGTGAGTAACTTATATAGCGCTACAAATGCAAACTAAATCGCCTCAAGGCACTTGCTGTCTACAAAATAGGGGATAGATTTATGTCATTTTTATTATTATTATTTTTTTTACTAGTAATGGCGACGATCAGCGACAAGACCAGTGACAATTATACAGCGAACAGTGCTATAAAAATGCACTGATTGCAGAGAAGGGGTTAACACTAGGGGCACTGAAAGGGTTAACTGTGTTCCCTAAGTGTGTTCTAACTGTGGGGGGATGGGACTTACTAGGAGGAGAGAGAGATCGGTGTTCATACTCAGTATGAACACACGATCAGTCTCCTCTCCCCTGAGAGAACCAGGATCTGTGTGTTTACACACACAGATCCTGGTTGTTGCTCTATCACGAGCGATCGCGGGTTCCCGGTGGGCATCGCGCCCACCGGGCACTCGCATTGGCTCCGGGTACACACTGCGGGCGAGCATCCCTAGTGGCCAAAAGGCGAAGCGACGTAAGGTAAGGTCGTTTCGCCCAGCCGTGCCATTCTGCCGCAGTGAAACTGCGGCGGCTGGTCGGCAAGTGGTTAATATATGCGTGTGTTTGCCAAGGAGAGTTTTTTTTCCAAAGCTTATTATGATCTGAATTTAGATTTTTCTAACTCTGGACAGATAAAAAAAGAGACACGTTAATTCAGCTCTATATTCATTAAAGTGGATGTAAACCCGATTCATAACATTTTACCTAGGCACATATATCTGTAGTGTTTTCTTATCTCGCTCCAAAGCTCTAAGTCTGGTGTCTTTATGTTTTTATGTTCTCCTGTTATCAGCATGAGAACTTCTGACAAGTTTGCCTAGACGGGAGATAAAACCAGCTGAAAATTTGTGTCAAGGGAGGTTGCTATATATAGATTAACAAAGAGCTTGTCTTGTCACAGCACAGCTTTGAAAGTATCTTCGTTCTTCTGCGAATGTGGAGGGGGGGGGTGTGCCTTTCCTCCAATCAGCTGTCTCCCAGTTTAATCCAAGACTACACTGCTACTGCTGAATGAGGAAGTGAAAATTCTAACACAATGTATGTATTCTAAAGAATATAACAAGCTAAAGACAGCAGATATACATGTAAAACTTATGTAGGGAGATTTGTTTCATCCCTGTGTATCATTTGAGGCTGTTCACTTCACTGGGTATATGTGAGGGTTTACATCCACTTTAATTCATCACTAATAGCAAGCAGTAAATACTTGACTTGGTATCAGCAGGGCTAAGACTAAAAGCCGCACAATGAGCCAGCCAGGTGTGCTGCAGTGAAGGAAGCAGGCTGATAGGATAAGATAGCAGGTTGAGAGACAGATATGCTCATCAGTCTTTTGCTTTTCCTATCACTGTACAATCACAGGCCAGGGGAGAGACAAGACCTGTAATTAACCACTTGCCACCCGAGTCATATCTGGCATTTCTCTCCTACATATAAAAATCATAATTGTTTTCCTAGAAAATTATTTAGAACCCCAAACATTATATATATATTTTTTAACCGCGACCCGATGTCATACGGTATTTGCGCAGCAATATTTCAAACGCAATAGAAATATTGCTTTTACTCTAACGATCGCAGCAATATCTCACATGTGGTTTGAACGCTATTTACATATGTGGGCGCGACCTACAAGGATTAGCACAAGGGGATGGGGGCACTTTAAAAAAATATATTGTTTATTTTATTTTTACACGTTCCCTTAAATTCTATATTTTCTTTTCAGCACTTTTATTCCAATTACAAGGAATGTAAACATCCCTTGTAATAGGAATAGGGCATGGTGGGTCCTCTTTACGGAGAGATCTGGGGTCTATTAGTCCCCACATCTCTCCTTTATGCTGGAAAGCCTGAGGTCAAAAATAAATAATCAATCTCAGGCTTTCCACCAAGAAAAATACCAGTGTTTACATCAGGGCTCGACAAACCTCGGGCGCCAGGTCGCCATTGCGACTAGAATTAGCGACCTGGCGCCTGGGGCAGCACAGCTGGGGTATCCTGTGTCTCCGTGCCCCCCCCCCCTCCGCGCCGCGGGATCGCGTCGGGCCGCGCCGGACGGTAATTGAGGCCGCGGCTTTGCGGCCTTCTGCAGGCCTATGCTTCCTTCTGTGGTCTAGCGCCATCTTGTGGTGGCCGTTGGTATGACAACCAGCAATGCTAATGGAGTTTCCCTGTCTGTTTTCCTTGCAATCTCCTTCCCTCTAATTAGAACCCCCAAACATTATATATATTTTTTATTCTAACACCCTAGAGAATAAAATGGCGGTTGTTGCAATACTTTCTGTCACACCGTATTTGCGCAGCGGTCTTACAAGCGCACTTTTTTGGAAAAAATACACTTTTTTTAATAAAAAAATAAGACAACAGTAAAGTTAGCCAAGTTTTTTTTTATATTGTGAAAGATAATGTTACGCTGAGTAAATTGATACCCAACATGTCACGCTTCAAAATTGCGTCCGCTCGTGGAATGGCGACTAACTTTTACCCTTTAAAATCTCCATAGGCGACGTTTAAAAAATTCTACAGGTTGCATGTTTTGAGTTACAGAGGAGGTCTAGGGCTAGAATTATTGCTCTCGCTCTACCGATCGCGGCGATACTTCACATGTGTGGTTTGAACACTGCTTTCATATGCGGGCGCTACTCACGTATGCGTTCGCTTCTGCGCGCAAGCTCGGCGGGACAGGGCGCGTTCCTGGCTCCTAACTTTTTTAACTGGCTCCTAGATTCCAAGCAAATTTGTCAAGCCCTGGTTTACATCTGCCAGAGCCAGAAGTGATGTCTTGACGTCACTTTCGGCCTCCGAGGGTCATAGAGCTGTCCGGGGACCAGATGGTCCCCGGCCAGCTCTATGGTAAACTGCCGACCAGCAGATTCATTCTCCCCGTCCCCTCCCATCACCTGTAAAAGCAATCAAGCAGCTAAACAGCCTCTATGATGGCTTTTACAGTGTAGGGAATCGCCAGGTTGAAAAAAGATCTGGATGATGCCTGTAGCTGCAGAGCTACATCTAAGCAGATAGGGCCTTATGTACACTTGGCATTTAGCCCATGTGTCTGAGATTCCAGTGTTTTTGTGCGAAAGGCGCTGTTGCAGCATCAATCCCTGCTTTCGGAAGCCTGTAAAACGCTATATGAGAGGCTGAAAGCTGCCGTGGCTGCACAGTGCACTGAGTGGTACCAACGTTTAGGGCAGTATACTCCCAGGGATGGATGCCTAGAACACTTGGTGTAACGTCCAGCTGCAGCAGACTGATCAGTGTATTATGAAAGCAAAGGAGTCCTGGGAAAAATTGGGAAATTCGTCCATCCATCTCCATTAGATTTTTTTTTAACAGCCTGCCATCTATGACCAGCCTAAGGCTGGTTTTACAGGGGCGGTCCGATCAGGTCCGCCTGTCCGTTTTTCAGGTGGACCTGATTGGAACATCTATAGTTCATATGTGTCTGCTGACACCTGCCGCCACCCGATCCGATCCTCTCCGCCAAATACAGCAGATCAGATCGGATGACCGTCGGATGGAAATGGACATGCAGCACAGCGGAGTGTACACTGACCTGTCACCCCCCTGTTCAGTGGGGAGATCCCCTTCTGAGCAGGTGGATGCAGACTACGGAGAATGCCTATGTGCATCGGACAGGAAAATCAGAGTCACCTGTATAGGTAATTAGTATTGGCCTGTTCTCTGCTGGTAATTGCCATGTATAAAGCCAGCTGACCTCTACATAAACATTCCCACACCTCCTCCTCAGCTCTCTTCTGCATTTTTAGACTGACTGTCTACAAACATTTACACAGCTCAAGTCTGTTCTCTGCCGGGAAGACCTCACTCTATGTTCTGTATGATATCACTGATGCATTGTTCCAAATCACATTCTGGCAGATACGAGGCGTCCATGGCACTCAGGTGTGAAATGTGTCACATACCTGCAGAACACAGACTGTCTGTAGAGGGAGGGTCAGTACAAGCTATTTAATCTATTTTGGACCTTGCTGATGTAACTCTCAGTTTTCTGAGGACACACAATCGTGACAAACATGGAATTCTAGAAGGGACACAAGGATGAAAGTTGTGATGAACATTTTGTACTCAATGCACTTCCTACATCAGTGCTGACCACTAAAATTGGCCATACAGGCTACAGTTGTATTGTACAATCGCCATTAGTTTTACAGCTATGAAATGTGAGAGCTTGCCTGACTGAATATAAACAGAATATATACCATATATATATATATTCTCTTATAACTGCAGCACCCCGTAAACCCTCACCTTGTAAAACAAACCATTCAGTTTAATATAGAAATGAAAGGCAAAACATTTGTGCATAGATAAAAAAGCATTATAAATACTTTTTTTTTTTTTCACTTTTATAAATGCTCACATTCCCTCTGTTCTCAGTTGTATATGTAACAATCGGCCCTCTTTCTCCACTGTCTTTGGCTCGCTCACAGGAGAAAAAGGCACACAGTCCCCACCATGCCCGTACCCCCTGGTTTGCAGAGGTTAAGCACACTTGTTTTCACTTACGGGTCTTGCAGCAGGGTTCCCTTCGAAGTTGATTTCTGTCCCTAGGATGTAAGGACAAAGTCTCTATACCCCAAGTAACTCCAAGGTCTACACCAGTGTCAACTCCAACATAGAGTTTATTTTTCCATATGCATGAACATCCACAAAGTTGAGGAAAAGAGAAAGGTGTTAGGAAGACAGATCAATTCAGGCACTCTTGCTTTTTCGCCACTCGATCCCGAGTGGGTACAGCTCACCCGGATAATCACCCAAAGGCACTAGCAGCCGGCGTGTAACTTGAACAGTCTATTAGATTCCCTAATGGATGCGTTCAGGAGATCCTCTGCCACAGAATCTATAGTGTCCCAAACCTCCTAATGGTCCCGTTGTTTAGATCCCTGTTTTCGGATGGATGACATCCCTCCAGAGAGTTACTGGGCCCCTTCCTTCACTGTGCTCTCTCACCAGTCCTTCGGAACGGTCCTCCCCCAGCCTCCTCTTCTAGAAATGGGTCCCCTCGCAAGGCGGCACCCTGGGATTCCTCCTCCCGAAGTGGGCTCCAGCTAAAGGTGCTGAGCCCAGGGCTGAAGATGCAGTCCCAGGACTAAAGGTGCCTGGGACTGAAGCGCACGTGGCCCCATAGCCTGGGGAGCCACGCACTTGAACTTGGACCGTAGGTTCTCCCTCCGGGCATGGGCCCCGGGAATTGCTCTCTCTCCAATGGCGTCCGCCCCTTTTGTACCCTCTCCCGGCATGCACAGCACAGCTGCCGAGAGGGGACACCAAATCGCTACTCCATCACCTGTGGTTCAACCCCGAGTACAAGTGACAGCGCCACCCATACTTCTTAGGGGAACTGCACACCAGGTAAAACAGCAGCAAGGCAGAGTCCAGCAAATTTAAAGATTCGAGCCAACTACCACTCGAATCACCCCTAAATTTGGCATAGCAATCCCTAAATTTTAGACCCCCGCTACACATAAGAACTGGTGGAGGAGAAACAGCAGTACACAGAGTTTCCCCGTGAATAGCTGTGCAGAGCAGGGCAGCTGTAGGGCATGTCAAGACAAGTCTGATCATTGGAGGAGAGCAGGCTGAGTTCCCAGCATAGCTAGAGAACTGACCACAGTGTGTTCTCCTGCCTAGTGTGGTCAATTTATAATAGAAAAGCAAGGGGACATTTGGAGAAAAATGGTCACTGGTCTAGAACCCTCTATATCGTTTTTGAGGGCCTACTCACAGTGACTATGTTTCAGCAAGGTCTCAATCTCAGGATCTTCCTACCCTCATTGATCTTCATATTGATATACAGGGGAATAATCCTGACAGCCACCTCTCAGGGATAATAATGTCTCTGTAATGCACAATGTTCATAACCCAAAGATTACTTTTCTTGTCTACTTCTGTTATGCCCACATGTTCCACTGAGGCCTTACTAAAGACCTAACCGGTTTACCAAGCTCTTCCACTGACGATTACATACTCTCCTCCCCTCATTTGTTTTGTACCAGTTCTTGTATGATTCAGAGCAAAGCAAGGGGACTAACAGAAACACCAGGGATTTTACACAAAGGAAGCCATACAAAGAGAACAGGATACTTTTTCACACAAGTACATGGTACAGCAGCCACATATCAGAAATATGAAATGTTGGGTTTACATTTTCTTTAAAGGAGACGTATGGTCAAAGCTTTTTTGGCCATACTTCTTTATATAGATTACAGGAGTACAGTTTGTTCTGCACTACTGTGATGTGTTTGTCCACTGTCCGATGTCGGCTGACATCACAGAGCAGGTCCAGGCTCTAAAGGGATCCTAAATCAGCCCCTCCCACCCCCTACATAGCCCATGCTGCATCCACCTTGGTGATTATAAATGTTTGTTTTTTTAAATCCTGATTTTCTCTTTTAAGAGACTTGAAACATCCACAAACCAGAAAAGGATCCTAATCTCACATGGGAAAGATTAGAGCAAAATTATAGGAGTTCTGAAGATGTTTTAAATTTGTCACATTCAAGAGACTGCAAAACTTTTGAAAACTATCCAACAAGGACAACCAGATTGTCCAGTGATCTTCTTAAGCTTGAAATCACCACTGAAGATCCACATCTACCAGGTCCTAAAGTGATTGTACACCCTGTACAACCACGTTCTCCTACAGGTAAGCCTAGATTAAGGCTTACCTGTAGGTGCTGGAAATATCTCCTAAACCTACACAGTTTAGGAGATATTTACAATTCCCCGTATGGCGATGTCCTCTGCGCATGTGCCGATGTATTCGGTGCATGCGCACTTCAGAAAGGGCATGCTGGGGGTCAGGCCATGACTGGCGGCTGCCGCGCGCAGTCACAGAGCCGGAGTCCGGGGCCCCCGGAAGGAAGAGGGCTGAAGATGGACACTTCCAGCCAGAGGGGACATTGGGGATATCGCAGGCTTCGGTTTCAGGTAAGTGACACATAATGGGCTACTATGCGATGCAGGAAGGAAGCAATACAAAGAGAACAGGATACTTTCTCATACAAGTACATGGTACAGCAGGCACATATCAGGAATATGAAGTGTTAGGGTAACAAATGCTTTAATCTATCTGGTAGCAGTTAATAAATGTTCCAAAAGTGTACATTTGAATCTACTGTAACTTGCAAAGAGAGTTCTTTGATAGGAAAAGACCTATGGTGGATCACCATGGCAGCAGTCAGTAGTAAGTAGGCTCCTTGCTCTTAACTTTCTGCGGGTTATTTGGTGGGGCCAAACTTGTGTTGGTGCACTTAAAATATTGTGCCTTTAAGAATTATGCATGCAGTGGTTCATGGTTCCTAATTAACAGTTAGCCCCATTCTGCTACCAGCAGTAGTGTAAAGCTAACCAGCGGCCGCTCACTAGTCCTGTATTCTTTGTGTTGGTCTATCACATAAAATCCCAATAAAATATATTTAAGTTTTTGGTTGTAACATGATAAGATGTGGAGAATTTTAAGGGGTATGAATACTTTTTTAAGGCACTGTATATGAGAGGGACAACGCTACCCCTCTATCAATACATTACAGTGAATGAATGTTGTCACTCTTGGACAGAAAGTGGGTTACTTGTAGGATCACCAGGTGAAAATACTGAAATAGGGCTGAAGAAAAGCTAAAAAAAAAGCTATACGAATGTAGCCATCACATTTATGGACGAATAAGCTGCAATATATTACATATTTGTTTTGGGGGTTTCTTTTTTCCTCAAGCCTCGTACACACGAACGAGTTTCTCGGCAAAAACCAGCAAGAAACTTGCTGGCAGAGATTTTTTGCTGAGAAATTCGTTCGTGTGTATGGTTTCTCGTCAAGAAAAGCGACAAGTATCTCGACGAGAAAATAGAGATCCTGCTCTCTATTTTCTCGTCGAGATTCTCGTCGGCATGTTTCTCGACGAGAAAAGTGAGTGTGTGTACACTTACCTGTCCTCCCGGAAGCCCGCGCATGTTCGAAATGAATTAGACGCATGCGCGGTAGCTTCCTAGGCATACGTAGGGTATACCAAGATGGCGGCGACGGCATCGAATGTGACGAGCGCATGCTCGTCGTAGTCGATGACGTCACCGCGTACGCTCCATTCAAAGAACCGCGGGTTCTTTGAATCGAGCGTGTGTACACTCGGCCGGGACAAGTTTCTTGTCCAAGAATCTCGTCGAAAAAAACGACA
This sequence comes from Rana muscosa, assembly GCA_029206835.1. Taxonomy (NCBI): domain Eukaryota; kingdom Metazoa; phylum Chordata; class Amphibia; order Anura; family Ranidae; genus Rana; species Rana muscosa. The sequence goes on from CM055118.1 coordinate 84,233,968, forward strand.
TGTTTTTTTCGACGAGAATCTCGGCCGTGTGTACGAGGCCTCAGTGTTTTTTGTATCATCTCCCTTGTGTTGAAACAGTCATAGTCAGAAAGTGTTATGCAAGCTGTTTTTCTTTTTCCTTAAAATAACAAAGTAACATGTCCCTGTTAGGGTGTGCATAGATGGAAGAGCAGGGAGTGACATCTACCTGTCCTCGAATGACTCTCACAATGTCAGTAACAACCTCAAGCCTCTACCAAATTCCGTCGAAGGATAAATGCAGAGGAGGCACGTTCAACTTCTCCATTGAGAAGGATACAGATACAGATTTTTCAGATTTTTTTTGAATGCCCAATATCACAAGGTTTTTTGGCCTGGTTACCAAAAGCAGTGCTCAGATTGGTATCATTGCTTGTGTAGCGGGTGTTTGATTTTAGGGGAGGCATCTGGGTGGTAGTGTAACCCAGATGCATTGATTGTTAGGGAATCTGAGACCCTTTTGTGGTTCTTGAAGGACTCTGGTGGTGTGGGGTTCCCTGTGGGCTGCAGGTGGCGCTGTCGCCCTGGGCTGGAGCTGAACACTCACCGCAAGACTGCTTCCCCTTTTGTCCTTTCCTGGCGCTGGTACAGCGGGGCGGAGAACCCCGCTGTGACGCAAAGGGAGAGGAGATAAAAGGGGCGGACGCCCTGACCTTGGGGTTCAGAGTCGGAGGACGCAGCCGCACCCAGGCACCTTTAGCTTGGGTGCTGGCGTTCCGGAGTTCCGGGCCCAGGTGCCCTTGACCTGGCCGGAGCGGGAGATGGAGTCCATCTTAGGCACCTTTAGCCTGGCGTGAGGTACTATGGCGGAAGCCAGGAGCTCAGTACTGTAACGACACCCCCAAATATGAAAGGGGTTAATGCCGTTTAGATATCTTCCCTCTCCTGGACACACATTCGCTGCCGATCCTCCACACTCAGACGACCACTTCCCATAGGAATTAATCCTTCCGAAAGAACGAGACGCACTCTGTATCTTTCCAACATGAACTACTTTATTAAGAGAAAACACAGGTTTTTTATACACTCAACGAATCCTGCATTAATCTACATGTACAATTTCCAACTCCACCCACAACATAACAAGGCCCAATACACATTATTTTGACACCTCCTAGAAGACAACAGGTTAGATTTTGTCTCACAATACCCATCTGACCAGACTCAATTTACATGAGCCAATTAGCCACAGCTGCTGTCTCAGACCCATGACCTTTAGACTAGCCTTACTGTCTCCCATTTATCAAAAGACTTCACACAATATTTGCATAACGAATTTTCAATACACATCTTACAATGAAAGGATCTGCAGCCTTTCTGTCTGCTAGTTCCACAACCTATAATTACAGACTTAATTACCACAAGCCACACTAGACAGTAGAATGTAAATCACTCCCCACCTCATCACAGCAATGATTACACAACCCCCACACACAGTATACATCCAATATATGCCCTGTATATACCGTATTGGATATGGCTATCACAGATCATGGTGGGGTTCTCATTCACCCTGTGCCCCTAAGTGAGACACAGGGTGGTTTACACATAAGAGGCATTGGGGAAGCCGAAGCAAAGGTATCTCATACTGTCTAAGAGATTCTGGGTTCCCCGGGCCTTCCCGTTACATCTCTCCCCTTTCGGCAGGAGACTAACACAGGAGGCGACCCCAGACGGGTTGATTCCGAAGTTAGTCCATAGTTCCTTTCCTCTAATGCCAGTATCCACACAGTACCCTAAATAAATTGCTCCAAACAGAGCATTACTTACCCAGCCAACCTCTGCCTCTCTCAGAGAACATACCGCCGCTGGGGAGAAGACAGGGTGACTGGGCTCAGTCCGTCATGTTGTTGGGGATCTGGGCCGAATTCCCAGCATCCCTGGGGTATGCAAGTGGAGACTGAAGTCCCATCCACTTGTGGTGGGTGAAAATCCCCCAGTGCTTGCAAAGCAAGGCTGACATCCTCCTGTCTCAGTGTCACACCATTTTCTGGGGTTGTGTCAGTGAGGACCGAAGTCCCATCCAGTACCACAGGAACTCCCTTTTCTGTTAATTGAGAGCAGGGGCCCGTGGCACTCTGCTCTGTTGCCAGCTCTTCCGCTGGGTTGCTGTGAGTGGAGACCGTAGTCCCATCCACCGATATCAGCTCAAGTTGCAGTTGTGTGCAGAGGCCAGTAGCATTTTGCCCTGCTGCCAGTGATTCAGCTGGGGGTAAAACTTTACCACCTCAGCTTGTTGCTGGAGAGAGGGGCCAACTGCCCCAGCTCCCTGAAACTCCACAGTTTTTTTTTTGAAAAGCCCATGGCGTGTGAAACACACCCAAAAACTCCACCCGGTGCCAAAAAAAGTGCACACACATAAAGAGTGAAACACAAATTGTGCAACGGGTGTAACACTTGTCCTCCACATGGAAGGACCTTACCCTGATCCCCCGGGGCGTTAGGCTCCTGACGGGGACTGAGGTACATCTTGTGGTCCATCTGGCCAAAACCAGACGGACCCCTTTCTCTGGAGCGTCTGCCAAAACAGACACACCCAAGTACTAGGTGGGGCTCCCCCGAAGGGAGACCCCATGAGAGCATGCGAACTAAGCCAGAAGGCCATGTCCACCGACTCCCAAGTCGTTCAGGGCAGGCCCGAGGACCTACACCCTACTAAACACACAGTGACAAAACGTGTACACAATCAACAAAATAGTGACACACACGGGGATAAATAAAAAGAAAGTGGGGAGAAGGAAGGTGGGAGAGTGAAAAGTGGCCATTGTGCAATACAATGGCCAGGCCCTCCGGCCAGGAATAAAAAATTCCTCCGGTCCTAGCCAAAAGGCCCGGCCCAGGAGGCAGGTGTGAAAAAAGTGTGTGGGGTGACGTGACCAAGGTGCCAACACTCGAAAGTGTCCTTCGACACAGTGCAAGTATGGCACCCCTGGACTGCCACTCCAGGGGGACAATTACCATGGGCTTTTCTCTCAACCCTGACCAACAGCCCAGACCGATGCAGCCCCACCCCAGTCAGGAAGGTATCAGAGCAAGTAGGAACCAATGGAGAGGGTAAACTGGCAAAACCTCAACCACAGCTCCCATTGCTCCCACCTAATTATATTCGGCGGTACCGGCCAATTCCCCTCAATAACACTGAAAAGGGGCAGGCTTTCCCAACCGAAAAACTGAAAAGGGCGGAAACCACACAAATCTAGGCCAGAAGGCCAGGGACCCGGCCCTTCAGCTTCGACCCAATGGTTCTCCATTCCAATCAGAAGGCTTCCGCCTCCACACCAGCAGGTTTTGCATACGCCACTGCCATCCCTTTCCACCTCGCCGTGTACTGGGGACGGTTAGCACAGCGCCGCCTACTGGCAACTGATAAGAACAGATACTACACTTGATCTTAGCCAAAAGGCCGAGAAGCGATGGTGCTGGGCAGAGGTTGCTAGCTCTCTGCCCTGTTGCCAGCAATTCTGCTGGGGCCTCCACACCATCTGCTCTGGCTAACTGTTGGGGAGGGAAAAGGGCTGCTTCTCCCCCCTGCATCTCTGAAATCCACTGGGAAAGAGGAACCATCACCTTCTCACCTCGGGCCTCCAAAACTGCCACGGGTGTAGAGCAGGAGTCTGCAGTACTCTGTCCTGCTGCCAGTACTTGAGCAGGCGATGCATAATCCATAACATCCTCTGAACAGTCCCTTAAGTCCATACCTTCTGTAATCTGTGGCTGGGGAGATGAGCCAACTGCCCTAGCTCCCTGGAACTCCATATCATCCACTTCGGCTTTAGGGATGGCAATCTTCAGATTTTCCACTGCCGATTCTTCAGCCAGGATTTCAGAGTTGTCCACTGGTATTTCCTGATAGTCCCAGGCAAGGGTAGCCCCACCCTGCTGCTGAGCAGATTCTAGCAGCTGTCTGTAGGCGATCTCAGATTGCCGTATTTCCGCCATTCTCCGCTCATGTTGCCGCCCTAGTTCTCTCTTTTGTCGCTGTCGTTCTCTCTCTTGTCGCGCATCCTGCAGCTGGATGCCTTTAATGGCTTCCTGTATGGCGGTCTCTGATGGGTTAGCACCATATAATGCCAACCGCTCTCGAACTCGTTGCTGAAACAAATCTTCAATTGACCGGGGTCTTGCATCACCATCCTTCTGGTCCATCTCGACTAGCTCCCTGATCAAGGTGGCCTTGTTCTTTGTCCCACTGGCCCCTCCACGGCTCTCAAGTAGGTCTTTCAGTGTGGCTTTCCTGCTGGCTGCATAGCTGGTCATTCACTGTGGTGGTTTGGAGTGTCTCAGGAACTGGAGGGAAAATCCCGCTGCTGCCAACCAATGTAACGACACCCCCAAATATGAAAGGGGTTAACGCCGTTTAGATATCTTCCCTCTCCTGGACACACATTCGCTGCCGATCCTCCACACTCAGACGACCACTTCCCATAGGAATTAATCCTTCCGAAAGAACGAGACGCACTCTGTATCTTTCCAACATGAACTACTTTATTAAGAGAAAACACAGGTCTTTTTATACACTCAACGAATCCTGCATTAATCTACATGAACAATTGTCCAACTCCACCCACAACATAACAAAGCCCAATACACATTATTTTGACACCTCCTAGAAGACAACAGGTTAGCTTTTGTCTCCCAATACCCATCTGACCAGACCCAATTTACATGAGCCAATTAGCCACAGCTGCTGCCTCAGACCCATGACCTTTAGACTAGCCTTACTGTCTCCCATTTATCAAAAGACTTCACACAATATTTGCATAACGAATTTTCAATACACATCTTACAATGAAAGGATCTGCAGCCTTTCTGTCTGCTAGTTCCACAACCTATAATTACAGACTTAATTACCACAAGCCACAGTAGACAGTAGAATGTAAATCACTCCCCACCTCATCACAGAAATGATTACACAACCCCCACACACAGTATACATCCAATATATGCCCTGTATATACCGTATTGGATATGGCTATCACCAGTGCCGATCCTGACCTCCCTGGGGCCCTAAGCAAAATTCTGCTAAGGGGCCCTCTACCTGACCGTGAATAACAGGCGTGGTTTATAGGGATGAGCTTCGTGTTCGAGTCGAACATACGTTCGACTCGAACATCGGCTGTTCGATCGTTCGACGAAGATCAAACGATTTGGGCCGTTCGCGCCAAATTCGAGTGACGCGAACGGCCCACAATGCACTACGCCATCGCAGTGTCATCCAGGCGCTGTGATTGGCCAAGCATGCACTGTGACCCCGCATGCTTGGCCAATCACAGCGCCGGCAGCGAGGAGAGCAATGATTGGCCACAGGCAGGATGCCTGTGGCCAATTATTGCTGATGGGGTTTAGTACACGCCCCACACTATAAAAGGCCGCCAGCGCGGCGGCCTTGTGTAGTGTGTTCCGGAGCAGGGAAAGAGAAGTATAGGCAGGGACAGTGTCATTATTTTTCCTTTACTATTCCTGGATTCCTTGTGTTTAGGGACAAATAAGGATAGGTAGGGAGAGTGTCAGTGACAGTGTGCTATTCTGTGCTAATCCTTGTTTGTAGGGACAGAGAGGTACAGTGAGGGAAAGTGTCAGTGTGCTATTCTGTTCTAAAACTATTTTGCTGAACCATATTTTCAATCCTTGAGTTTAGGGACAGAGAGGTACAGTGAGGGAAAGTGTCAGTGTGCTATTCTGTTCTAAAACTATTTTGCTGAACCATATTTTCAATCCTTGAGTTGAGGGACAGAGAGGTACAGTGAGTGAAACTGACAGTGTGCTATTCTGTTCTAAACCAATTTTGCTGTTCCATATTTTCAATCCTTGAGTTGAGGGACAGAGAGGTACAGTGAGTGAAACTGACAGTGTGCTATTCTGTTCTAAACCAATTTTGCTGTTCCATATTTTCAATCCTTGAGTTGAGGGACAGAGAGGTACAGTGAGTGAAACTGACAGTGTGCTATTCTGTTCTAAACCAATTTTGCTGTTCCATATTTTCAATCCTTGAGTTGAGGGACAGAGAGGTACAGTGAGTGAAACTGACAGTGTGCTATTCTGTTCTAAACCAATTTTGCTGTTCCATATTTTCAATCCTTGAGTTGAGGGACAGAGAGGTACAGTGAGTGAAACTGACAGTGTGCTATTCTGTTCTAAACCAATTTTGCTGTTCCATATTTTCAATCCTTGAGTTGAGGGACAGAGAGGTACAGTGAGTGAAACTGACAGTGTGCTATTCTGTTCTAAACCAATTTTGCTGTTCCATATTTTCAATCCTTGAGTTGAGGGACAGAGAGGTACAGTGAGTGAAACTGACAGTGTGCTATTCTGTTCTAAACCAATTTTGCTGTTCCATATTTTCAATCCTTGAGTTGAGGGACAGAGAGGTACAGTGAGTGAAACTGACAGTGTGCTATTCTGTTCTAAACCAATTTTGCTGTTCCATATTTTCAATCCTTGAGTTGAGGGACAGAGAGGTACAGTGAGTGAAACTGACAGTGTGCTATTCTGTTCTAAACCAATTTTGCTGTTCCATATTTTCAATCCTTGAGTTGAGGGACAGAGAGGTACAGTGAGTGAAACTGACAGTGTGCTATTCTGTTCTAAACCAATTTTGCTGTTCCATATTTTCAATCCTTGAGTTGAGGGACAGAGAGGTACAGTGAGTGAAACTGACAGTGTGCTATTCTGTTCTAAACCAATTTTGCTGTTCCATATTTTCAATCCTTGAGTTGAGGGACAGAGAGGTACAGTGAGTGAAACTGACAGTGTGCTATTCTGTTCTAAACCAATTTTGCTGTTCCATATTTTCAATCCTTGAGTTGAGGGACAGAGAGGTACAGTGAGTGAAACTGACAGTGTGCTATTCTGTTCTAAACCAATTTTGCTGTTCCATATTTTCAATCCTTGAGTTGAGGGACAGAGAGGTACAGTGAGTGAAACTGACAGTGTGCTATTCTGTTCTAAACCAATTTTGCTGTTCCATATTTTCAATCCTTGAGTTGAGGGACAGAGAGGTACAGTGAGTGAAACTGACAGTGTGCTATTCTGTTCTAAACCAATTTTGCTGTTCCATATTTTCAATCCTTGAGTTGAGGGACAGAGAGGTACAGTGAGTGAAACTGACAGTGTGCTATTCTGTTCTAAACCAATTTTGCTGTTCCATATTTTCAATCCTTGAGTTGAGGGACAGAGAGGTACAGTGAGTGAAACTGACAGTGTGCTATTCTGTACTAAGCCAATTTTGCTGTTCCATATTTTCAATCCTTGAGTTGAGGGACAGAGAGGTACAGTGAGTGAAACTGACAGTGTGCTATTCTGTTCTAAACCAATTTTGCTGTTCCATATTTTCAATCCTTGAGTTGAGGGACAGAGAGGTACAGTGAGTGAAACTGACAGTGTGCTATTCTGTTCTAAACCAATTTTGCTGTTCCATATTTTCAATCCTTGAGTTGAGGGACAGAGAGGTACAGTGAGTGAAACTGACAGTGTGCTATTCTGTTCTAAACCAATTTTGCTGTTCCATATTTTCAATCCTTGAGTTGAGGGACAGAGAGGTACAGTGAGTGAAACTGACAGTGTGCTATTCTGTTCTAAACCAATTTTGCTGTTCCATATTTTCAATCCTTGAGTTGAGGGACAGAGAGGTACAGTGAGTGAAACTGACAGTGTGTTATTCTGTTCTAAACCAATTTTGCTGTTCCATATTTTCAATCCTTGAGTTGAGGGACAGAGAGGTACAGTGAGTGAAACTGACAGTGTGCTATTCTGTTCTAAACCAATTTTGCTGTTCCATATTTTCAATCCTTGAGTTGAGGGACAGAGAGGTACAGTGAGTGAAACTGACAGTGTGCTATTCTGTTCTAAACCAATTTTGCTGTTCCATATTTTCAATCCTTGAGTTGAGGGACAGAGAGGTACAGTGAGTGAAACTGACAGTGTGCTATTCTGTTCTAAACCAATTTTGCTGTTCCATATTTTCAATCCTTGAGTTGAGGGACAGAGAGGTACAGTGAGTGAAACTGACAGTGTGCTATTCTGTTCTAAACCAATTTTGCTGTTCCATATTTTCAATCCTTGAGTTGAGGGACAGAGAGGTACAGTGAGTGAAACTGACAGTGTGCTATTCTGTTCTAAACCAATTTTGCTGTTCCATATTTTCAATCCTTGAGTTGAGGGACAGAGAGGTACAGTGAGTGAAACTGACAGTGTGCTATTCTGTTCTAAACCAATTTTGCTGTTCCATATTTTCAATCCTTGAGTTTAGGGACAGAGAAGGACACTCGTGTAAATTATCAGTGTGCTATTCTGTGCTAAATCTTGTTTGTAGGGAGGGACAGAGTAGGACAGTGAGGGAAAGTGTCAGTGTGCTATTCTGTTCTAAAACTTTTTTGCTGAACCATATTTTCAATCCTTGTGTTTAGGGACAGAGAAGGATAGGCAGGGGACAGTGTCAGTGTCATTGTTGCTAAGCCTCCTGCACAATATACACCTGAAGGTAGCCCTTATTGCTGTTTTTCCCATCTCCCTGCAGGCCATCCATTAAAATGTCTGGAAGGCAACCAAGGAGAGGCAGACAGTCAGGAGGCAAAAAAAGAGGGCAAGCAGGCTCTGTGTCTGGGGGCAACAGTGCTGGTCGTGTACGCGGTGCATTGTCATCAGCACATGGCCATGGGACACGCTTGTCCTTGTTTTCGGCAGCTGGACATGTTGAGCCACATCATGCCGAAGACTTGGTAGAGTGGATGACCAAGCCCACCTCATCCTCCTCATCCTCTCTCACCCAGGCTCAGGGTACTGGCAAAGCAGCTGCCAAAGCATCCTCTTCTCTGGTATCATTATCTTCATTAGTCAATCCTTCCCTAGACCCACCATGCCCTCCTCCTGAGGAGTCCCCCGAACTGTTTGAGCACAGTGTTGGGTACATGCTCCAGGAGGATGCCCAGCGTTTGGAAGGATCTGATGATGATACCCAGCTAGAGGAAGGCAGCAGCGTGAGAGCAGAGAGAGGGGATGCTCAAGAAGGACACCAATCTGGCAGTCATGCTCCAGCAGCTGCAGCATACTGCCAGATTGGCTCCAGTGATGAGGAGGGAGGGGATGATGAGGTCACTGACTCCACGTGGGTGCCTAATAGGAGAGAGGAGGAGGAGGAGGATGAGGAGGAGGCACATCTCCAATGAGGCAGGATGCCCTTGAGTGGCCAGCGTATGGGCAGCACACCGACGGAATCACACCGCAGAGCTCCGCCTGTGCAGGGCGCTGCCTCTGCCCGTCATTCAAAAAGTTCTTTGGTGTGGGCCTTTTTTGAGGCGAGTGCATCAGATCGCACAGCTGCTGTTTGCAACATATGTCTCAAGCGTATATCGCGTGGCCAAAACATCAGCCGCTTGGGCACCACATGCTTGATCAGACATATGTTGACCTGCCATGCAGCTCGTTGGCAAGCCTACCTTAAAGACCCACACCAAAGAACAAAGCTGACCTCTTCTTGCACCGCATCAGCTGGGATCTCCAACCCCACTATACCTTCACTCCTCTCTGAATCCTGCTCTGAGAGGAATGAAGGTGTAGAATTAGGTGTGTCACAGGCAAGTACTTGCGGGCACTCTGCTAGCAGTACACCAACGTCCGATTCTAGCAGGCAAATTTCCCTGCCCCAGCTGCTGGACCATCGAAAGAAGTTCACTCCCAGCCATCCACATGCCCAGCGGTTGAATGCTAGCTTGGCTAAATTGCTAGCGCTTCAACTGCTGCCTTTTCAGTTGGTAGACTCTGCCCCCTTCCGTGAGTTTGTGCAATGTGCGGTTCCTCAGTGGCAGGTTCCCAAACGACACTTTTTCGCACGGAAGGCTATTCCGGCTCTCTACAGGCATGTGGAAGGCAATGTCTTGGCCTCGCTGGACAGGGCGGTCAGCGGTAAGGTGCATATTACCGCTGACTCATGGTCCAGCAGGCATGGACAGGGACGTTACCTTTCTTTCACGGCCCATTGGGTCACTCTTTTGGCAGCTGGGAAGGATGCAGGACAAGGTGCAGTAGTGTTGGAGGTTGTTCCACCGCCACGCCTCCAAAATGCTACTACTGGTTGTGACACACCTCTCTCCTCCACCCCCTCCTGTTCTTCTTCCTCCATGGCCTCTTCCTGTGGTTTGTCCTCGGAACCAGCGGTGCTCCGTAGGCGTTCAAGGGGCTACGCAAGTACGCAGGCAAAAAGATGCCATGCCGTGCTTGCGCTGGTGTGTTTGGGGGACAGGAGCCACACTGGGGCAGAGGTCCTGTCTGCTCTGCAGGGGCAGGCCGAGAGGTGGTTGACGCCACGCCAGCTTAAGCCAGGAATGGTGGTTTGCGACAATGGCACCAACCTCCTCTCCGCCCTCCGACAGGGACAACTGACCCATGTGCCCTGTATGGCTCACGTCCTTAACCTGGTGGTGCAGCGGTTCTTGGGCAGGTACCCGGGCTTACAGGATGTCCTGAGGCAGGCCAGGAAAGTCTGTGTGCATTTCCGCAGATCTTATAATGCCAGTGCTCGCCTGGCTGAGCTTCAAAAGGAGTTGAACCTGCCCAAGAACCGCCTTATATGTGACATGCCCACCAGGTGGAACTCAACGTTGGCCATGCTGCAGCGGCTGCACACGCAGCAGAGGGCCATCAATGAGTACCTGTGCGACTACGGCACCAGGACAGGGTCAGGGGAGCTCGGGTTTTTTTCACCATGCCAGTGGGGCATGATCAGGGATGCATGCACTGTCTTGGCACCATTTGAGGAGGCCACGAGGATGGTGAGCAGTGACAGTGCATGCATCAGTGACACTGTACCTCTTGTCCACCTGTTGGAGCACACGCTGCGTGGAATAATGGACAGGGCACTTGAGGCAGAACAGAGGCAGGAAGAGGAGGACTTCCTTGCCTCTCAAGGCCCCCTTTACCCAGACAGTGTTCCTTCTGTCCCACCCATCGCACAGGAAGAGGAGGAGGAGGAGGAGGAGGAGGAGGAGGATTGTGTCAGCATGGAGGTGGAGGCTGGCACTCAGCATCATCAGCAACAGTCTTTTAGGGATGATTTACAGTCCCAAGAAACCAGTGGACTTGTACGTGGCTGGGAGGAGGTGGCTGCGGATCATGTCGTCCTTAGTGACCCAGAGGACTCCGGACTGAATGCCTCAGCTAACCTACGCTGCATGGCCTCCCTGATCCTGCAAAGTCTGCGGAAGGATCCTCGTATTCTTCGGATCAAGGAGAGGGACCATTACTGGCTGGCCACTCTCCTTGATCCACGGTACAAGGGTAAGGTTGCGGACCTTATCGTACCGTCGCAGAGGGAGCAGAGGATGAGACAACTCCGGGAGGCCTTGCAGAAAGGTCTGTGCAACGCGTTCCCAGAGACTGGGAGGTTACAAACTCCTTGTCCTGGACAACGAGTTGCTGAGGCTTCGGGCAGTCAAAGAAGGAGCGGTGGGGAAGGTGGCCGTCTGACCGATGCGTTCAGACAATTCTTTAGTCCGCAGCCCCAAAGTATGATCGGTTCCAGCAACCATCGCCAGCGTCTGATATACATGGTCCAGGAATACCTAGGGGCAAGGTCAGACTTGGACACCTTCCCCACCGAAAATCCTCTGGCTTACTGGGTCTTGAGGATGGATCACTGGGCAGAGCTTGCACAGTATGCAATTGAGCTACTGGCCTGTCCTGCATCCAGCGTTCTTTCAGAACGCACATTCAGTGCTGCTGGAGGATTTGTCACGGATCACAGGGTGCGCCTGTCCACCGACTCGGTTGATCGACTGACTTTCATCAAGATGAACCAGTCTTGGATCACCACCAGCTACCACACACCAGATGCTGATATAACAGACTAATTGATTTTAAAATGTCACATCCCTTCAAGACTGATGCTGATGCTGAGTGCCTGTGCTGTTATGTTGACTGGCTATCCTCCTCCTCCTCCTCAATGATACGATTAACGATGATAGCTTGGAAGATCATTTTGGTTTATGGGTGACGCCACCAGTGGCTAAGGCCCAATTTTTCAGCCCCTGTTTAACAGGGGCGTGTAATTAAAATTTTTGATGCAATACTTTGCAACAGGCCTCATTGCTGTGCTCCAAGTACAGTATCTGTGAGGGGTTGCAGTGTTGTGCCACCAGTGCCTAAGGCCCAATTTTTCAGCCCCTGTTCAACAGGGGCATGCAATTATAATTATTGATCTAATAATTCACAGCAGGGCCCATTGCTGCGCCCACCAAGAGTAACTGTCAGGCCTTACAGTGTTGTGGCACCAGCACCACCATCACCACCACCACCACCACCAAAGGCCCAATTTTTCAGCCCCTGTTCAACAGGGGCATGCAATTATAATTATTGATCTAATAATTCACAGCAGGGACCATTGCTGCGCCCACCAAGAGTAACTGTCAGGCCTTACAGTGTTGTGGCACCAGCAACACCATCAAAGGCCCAATTTTTACTAACACTGATCAACAATTATATGTTATTACAATTCCTGATATTATACTTGACAGCAGGGCGTTCCAGCACCCACCAAGAATAACTGTGAGTGCTTTCAGTGTTGTGCCAACACCAACACCTAAGGGGCCAATTTCTGCAGAGTATATACGGAAGGTCCCTACTTTCAAACATCCAACTTACAAACTACTACTACTTGCAAATGGAAGAAGACAACAGGAAGTGAGAGGAAATCTACCCCTTGGAAGGAAAATTCTCTCCTGTAAGAATTAATATGGGAGAAAGGTGTCTCCTCTCTACTGATGCTTTATCACCAATCCTTGTTTCAATAAAAACACCACATTTCAAAAACAGTTGTCATTGGGACGCAAAGTGAGGTGAAATGTTCTGAACAGGGGCACAGACAGCAAAAAAAATGTGACAGGGGTGATAACCATTCCCTATGTTTTACAAAAAGCTAAAAAAAAGGAATTTGCCATGGAGCTCCACTTAAACAATGCAGCTGTTCAAAATTATAAACAGATTCTACATAAGAACAAACCTACAGTCCCTGTCTTGTATGCACCGCCTGTATACGGCTGTTTAGAGTATATAGGTCCTTTTTTATTTTGTGTGCGGGGTTCCCCTTAATATCCATACAAGACCCAAAGGGGCTGGTAATGGGCTGGGGTAGGGGGGGGGGGTTGATGGGGTAGCTATGCCATTTTTCCTAAAGATTTTCATCCATATTACCGGGACCAGACATTGCATTAAAGCCGCAAGCAGTTTTAAATGACTTTTTTCCCTTTAGAAATGTTATTTTGTGCAGGGACAGTTCTAAACACGGGAAAAACGTGGCACTTCACAGGCATACTTTAGACACCCCCCAGGTACAATATTTAAAGGAATATTTGACTTTTTTTTTTTCACTTTATGCATCATTAAAATGACTGCTCCCGGAAAACGTCCGTTTTTAAAACTTCTTTTTGCATTGATACATGTCCCCTGGTGCAGAAGCCGGGTTCCCAAACTCTGTTTCGGACAATAACATGGATAATAGTCGTTATAATTAGCACTTTAGAATCCGAACGTTCGCATCCATTGTATTTAATAGGGTTCTAATGTTCGTGCAAACTTTCGGTCCGTTCGCGGGTTCTGGTGCGAACCGAACCCGGGGGTGTTCGGCTCATCACTAGTGGTTTAAACGTAATATTGGGCGCGGCTTAAAGGGGCATGGTTAGAGTCTGAGATGAACGAGGTAGAGAAAGAAAGAGAGAAAGAAAGAAAGAAAGAAAGAAAGAAAGAAAGACAGAAAGAAAGGACAGCAGGCCCAGATCCTACACCGCAATATAAATATGTGTATTCCAGAAAGTTTAACAATCAGCAGATAAAGATACTCCAAACACCTGGTGTTAGCAATTCAATCATCCCGGCACCATGGTTGTTATGGTGTCAGGATGATTGAAGCGCATTATTTCTATTATTACATTGTAATATAAAATGAAATCATTCAACTCACCATAATGCAGAATCAGTGGGAGCTCTGATGTCACTGTCCCCAGCCAGCGGAGTGCTTCCTTACATCTCAGGTGTCCCCAGCGGAGTGCCTCCTTACATCTCAGGTGTCCCCAGCGGAGTGCCTCCTTACATCTCAGGTGTCCCCAGCGGAGTGCCTCCTTACATTTCAGGTGTCCCCAGCGGAGTGCCTCCTTACATTTCAGGTGTCCCCAGCGGATTGCTTCCTTACATCTAAGGTGTCCCCAGTAGAGTGCCTCCCTACATTTCAGGTGTCCCCAGAGGTCAGAGGCTGCAGACATGGTACAGGAGATGGTCAGAGGCTGGTGGACATGGTACAGGAGATGGTCAGAGGCTGGCGGACATGGTACAGGAGATGGTCAGAGGCTGGCGGACATGGTACAGGAGATGGTCAGAGGCTGGCGGACATGGTACAGGAGATGGTCAGAGGCTGGCAGACATGGTACAGGAGATGGTCAGAGGCTGGCAGACATGGTACAGGAGATGGTCAGAGGCTGGCGGACATGGTACAGGAGATGGTCAGAGGCTGGCGGACATGGTGCAGGAGATGTCAGAGGCTGGCGGACATGGTGCAGGAGATGTCAGAGGCTGGCGGACATGGTGCAGGAGATGTCAGAGGCTCTGAGACTGACTGGGTCACTGTCTATGTCCCCCCCACTCGAGTGGGCACAGCAAACTGAGCAGCAGACCACCACTGCCCCCCACCCCTCGATCTCTTTGTGCAAGCTGCACAGTCAGCCAGACAGCCACTCACCGTACGACTCTGACCAGGGTACTCTGTGTCTGTACTGGCTGGTGGCTGGGCAGGTTGCAGGCTCACGAAAACCGGCACTGCCGACAGGGGTCCAAATCCGCTTCAAGCCTGCTGTGCTGTCTGCTCTGTCCACTCCACGAGTCACCACTCTACTCCGTCCATCTACCCCCAGCTTTTCCTGCTTTTTTTTTAAGTCTGGCGGGCTGCGGGCGGCGCTGGCGGTGTGGCTGACGTCATCATCGGCGGAAAGACAGAGGCAGCACTCGTGGAGGATCGGATCTTCTCGGCGATTTTCGCAAACTGAGCATGAGCAGTTCTGACCCGCCGCTCTTCACCATTTTTTTCTGGGGTCTGGCCTTCAGGAAAATGGCGGTCGGCGGAGACATTATCTCCGCCGGCCGCGGACCTCTAGCGGCGGCTGCGGGGCCCCGAGTAATACTCGGGGCCCTACGCAGCTTGCGTAGTCCGCGTATAGGGCGGATCGGCCCTGGCTATCACAGATCATGGTGGGGTTCTCATTCACCCTGTGCACCTAAGTGAGACACAGGGTGGTTTACACATAAGAGGCATTGGGGAAGCTGAAGCAAAGGTATCTCATACTGTCTAAGAGATTCTGGGTTCCCCGGGCCTTCCCGTTACAAGTACCTTCGACTGAGTTCCGCGAGGGTGGAGGAATCCGAGGGGGCCCTAACTCCTTGGGTGCCCGTGTCTGAGACGAGGAGGCCGGTGAGCGTAACTTCTCCGGAGAGTCCAGCGCAGCATTGCTGGTGACGGAGAGGCCTCTGGTAACTGTCTTGGACGGATGTCCTTCCCCTGATAGGGGCTACGATATTCAATATAGTCAGTGGCAATGACTATTCGCCACTGGTGACACTACAGTGGTTAGCTCTATCTAGAAAAATTGTGCCTTGGCCTACTCCCCACAAATACTGAAGTGGTATATGGATCTCAACCTGTCAGTGCTGTATGACTATTTATTGTGAAGAATAAATACGAGTTGGACCCTTTCAGTGTGTGGAACTCTGGTTACTAGGAGCAAAGGGGAGTCAATCCGAGGAGAGGATTTGACTCTGGGACGCATACACAAAACCCGATAGTTCTGGCCTTCACCTCTACACATTGGAGGACATGGGCCGTGGTGTATCTCATCCCTCCCCCCAGTGTTAACCCCTAGACGAGACAGACAAGCCGTGAATGAGAAGGGGTGAGAGGGGTGAGGTCGCTACACTTGTTTTTAGCAAATCAAGTTTAGCCAACCTTGGTGCCTTTAAAACGTCCGCCGTACAGAGCTGGAACAAGCCAAGGCAGATGTTTCTGCGGCACAAGCCAAATACATTCTGGACCCCAGTTTAAATAATAAATCAGAATGGGAGGTCTCTCAAATTAGACTGAACTCACTGCTGGCGGATAGAGAACAAAATTTACAATTCTTCCAAAAACGACTGACCTGGGAGAGGTATCAGGCAGACAGTTGGCCCAAGTAGTCCTCTCTCAATCTAATCCTGCATCTGTAGTGGCTTTGAAGGTTCAGTCCGGCTCTATTTTGTCTATCTTATAATTTTTTATCAAGAATTATATACATCCCGGGCAGAATATACCCCAAATGAGCTGTCCACCTATTTTGATACTATTACCCTTCCCATGTTATCCCATGTAGTTCAACAATTTCTTAATGTCCCTTTTATCCAATCTGAATTGGAAGTTGTAGTGGCAAGCTTCCCAAATGGAATGCTAAAGCACCAGGAGTAGATGGAATCCCAATAAAAACTATAAGAGATACTGTACTGTACTTCCAACTTATGTTAAAATACTGGCCAAAGTTTTAGCTAATAGACTGAAAAAGATGATAACACATATTATTCATCCGGATCAAGCTGGCTTAATACCAGATACAGTGGGGAGAACAAGTATTTGATACACTGCCGATTTTGCAGGTTTTCCTACTTACAAACCATGTAGAGGTCTGCAATTTTTATCATAGGTACTCTTCAACTGCGAGAGATGGAATCTAAAACAAAAATCCAGAAAATCACATTGTATGATTTTTAAATAATTAATTAGCATTTTATTGCATGACATAAGTATTTGATCACCTACCAACCAGTAAGAATTCCGGCTCTCACAGACCCGTTATTTTTTATTTAACAAGCCCGCCTGTTCTCCACTCATTACCTGTATTAACTGCACCTGTTTGAACTTGTTACCTGTATAAAAGACACCTGTCCACACACTCAATCAAACAGACTCCAACCTCTCCACAATGGCCAAGACCAGAGAGCTGTGTAAGGACATCAGGGATAAAATTGTAGACCTGCACAAGGCTGGGATGGGCTACAGGACAATAGGCAAGCAGCTTGGTGGGAAGGCAACAACTGTTGGCACAATTGTTAGAAAATGGAAGAAGTTCAAGATGACGGTCAATCTCCCTTGGTCTGGGGCTCCATGCAAGATCTCGCCTCGTGGGGCATCAATGCTCATGAGGAAGGTGAGGGATCAGCCCAGAACTACACGGCAGGACCTGGTCAATGACCTGAAGAGAGCTGGGACCACAGTCTCAAAGAAAACCATTAGTAACACACTACGCCATCATGGATTAAAATCCTGCAGCGCACGCAAGGTCCCCCTGCTCAAGCCAGCGCATGTCCAGGCCCGTCTGAAGTTTGCCAATGACCATCTGGATGATCCAGAGGAGGAATGGTAGAAGGTCATGTGGTCTGATGAGACAAAAATAGAGCTTTTTGGTCTAAACTCCACTCGCCGTGTTTGGAGGAAGAAGGATGAGTACAACCCCAAAAACACCATCTCAACCGTGAAGCATGGAGGTGGAAATATCATTCTTTGATGGGGCCATGTATAGCGAGATCTTGGACAACAACCTCCTTCCCTCAGTAAGAGCATTAAAGAAGGCTCGTGGCTGGGTCTTCCAGCATAAGAACGACCCGAAACACACAGCCAGGGCAACTAAGGAGTGGCTCCGTAAGAAGCATCTCAAGGTCCTGGAGTGGCCTAGCCAGTCTCCAGACCTGAACCCAATAGAAAATCTTTGGAGGGAGCTGAAAGTTCGTATTGCCCAGCGACAGCCCCGAAACCTGAAGGATCTGGAGAAACTCTGTATGGAGGAGTGGGACAAAATCCCTGCTGCAGTGTGTGCAAACATGGTCAAGAACTACAGGAAACGTATGATCTCTGTAATTGAAAACAAAGGTTTCTGTACCAAATATTAGGTTCCGATTTTCTGATGTATCAAATACTTATGTCATGCAATAAAAGGCAAATTAATCACTTAAAAATCATTCAATGTGATTTTCTGTTTTTTGTTTTAGATTCCGTCTCTCACAGTTGAAGAGTACCTATGATAAAAATTACAGACCTCTACATGCTTTGTAAGTAGGAAAACCTTCAAAATCGGCAGTGTATCAAATAGTTGTTCTCCCCACTGTATGTCTACAGTTTTAAACATTAGACGGGCATACTTAATATGCAGATACCAGTTATCAACTCTACGGATCGTGCCTTTTTTTGGCCTTGGATGTCATCAAGGCCTTTGACTGTATAGAATGGCCATATCTATGGGCTGTTCTAGAGAAATTTGGTTTTGATCCCACTTTTTGTCAACGGATCCAATTATTGAATGCAGCACCTAAGGTCTCTATTAGGGTCCATTGTCTGCAGTGCTCTTCTTTTTTGTGGCACCAGATAGGGATCCCCTCTGTCGCCCCTTCTGTTTGCCATTACTATTGAACCCTTGCTCTGTCTTTTACGGGCTTCTCCGGATGTAGCTGGCCTGGTCAGAGGAAACTTGGAAGAAAAGGTAGCATTGTATTGTAAAGCGCTGCGTAAACTGTTGGTGCTATATAAATTGTGTATAATAATTGTATGCAGACAATATTCTTCAAATTTTATCTAATCTTTGCTCGTCTTTTTTAGCAGTTATGAAATATATAGGTTTATTTGCTAGATACTCAGGGTTAGCTATTAACTGGGAGAAGTCTATGCTCTTGCCACTGAACCCCTTCTTAATATATTACCACCTATAATGGAGCATCTTAAAATAGTTTCCTCTCTCAGATATCTGGGTGTGTCTATGACAGCCTCTCCACAGACATATACAGTATAACAGATAATGTCCCATTGCTGACAAGGTTTCAAATTCAAAGTAAGGTCTGATGTAAGCTCCCCCTTTTGGTAATATGTCGCATTAATTTAAAGCGTAGTTCCGCCTGGGATTTTTTTTTTCTTTTAAGTCAGCAGCTACAAATACTGCAGCTGCTGACTTTTAAAAAAAGGACACTTATCTGTCCAGGGAGCCCGCAATGTCCTCACCCGAAGCTGACCCGTCCCTTGGCTCCGGGTGCAGGTTCTGCCATCCTTACTAAGGGAAACAGGAAGTGAAGCCTAGTGGCTTCACAGCCTGTTTCCTACTGCGCATGCGCGAGTTGCGCTGCATGAACTGAATGGTCCCTGCTGTCTTCTGGGACCTGTGTGTCTCCCAGAAGACAGCAGGGGGGAAGAAAGAGGGGCTGGACATTGTGTAGTTCGCCGCACGACTATGCCTGGAAATCAGAGCAGATACCTGGATTTGACAGGTATCTGCTTCCCCCTTCCCCCTTAAAGGTGCCAAATGTGGCACCGGAGGGGGGAGGAATCCGATCAGAGGAATTTCCATTTCTGGGTGGAACTCTGTTTTAACTAAAATTATATGGATGCCATAAGCTTTTATATCTTTTACATAATTCCACAGTCTGGATTAACCTGAAGAATTGTGTTAGAGTTAATGGTATATTTAGAATTTTTTTTTGGCGGAACAAGATTCCTCGTATTAAACTGGAAATATTACAATATCTAAAAGAGGCTAGGGGATTAGCAGCTCCTAATGCATTGATTTTTTTATTTATTTTTTGCAGCCCAGTTGCAGCATTTGGTGCAGTGGGACAAACACCACCTGGGGGTTGATGCTCAAGGTATGGGTCGCTGTTAAGAATCTTTTGGGGGTTGCTTTCCTCACTAAATATACCCCTATATTTCCCTCTCCTAAGTGGCAGGGTGGGGGGGGGGGGTAGTTTGTGTGTTTTTTTGAACAGTTTTTTTTTTTTACTGTTTTAAAAAGGAAAAAAGCAACTATATTGAAATGCAGGATAGGGTTGGAGATCCGAACGGTACAGCTATGGACTGTTAGTATCTGCACTAATGTCTGGATCACTGTGAATTTATTGCTGAATATCCTTGCTGTAACGCCTATCTGATGCCTTGTATGTATATTCTTTGTTAACCAAAAATATATATATATACACCTATATGGGCCAATGACAGGTTCCCTGAAGTGGGAGCGGGCAGGAGTCCATATGCTTGTACACCTACGGCCTAGTTAAATCATTTGAGCAGCTGACAAGGCAATTTTCTTTGAACCCTTGGTGGTTTCACCAATATTTGCAGCCACGTCACACCCTACATGCTTAATTTTTTTCTTCCCCAGTTTTATTTTCCTCTGTGCCAGTATTAGAATACTGGTACAGATGAAGTCCACCAAAAGCCTTATTTCAGCTACCTACTCCACCCTTTTAGAGAACTAAACTCATAAATTCCCTTTGCCTCCCAGGCAAAGTAAGAACACGATATTGGGCCTGTTCCCAATAAGGTTTGGGAAGAGATTCTTCTGGCTCCTCCTCTTGTTTCAGCCTCCCCTCAGCTAATCCAGATATTTATCCTACACAGGGTCTATAAGACCCCTGAATTTTTGTGCATGTAGCGCCCACCCCATTTAGGGGTGCTATATACCCAAATTTAGGGGCTGGTCTGAGATAGTAGTTGGGCTCAGACCGTTCTCAATTTATAGGTTGTGCTATTTTTATTTCCAGGTGGTATACTGGTGTGCAGTTCCCTGTGGCCTGTAGGTGGCACTGCCATAATGGGTCAAGGTTGAACCACTGGTATTAGTGCTGTGCCTTGGGGTGTCCTCTCTCGGCAGCGGTACAGTGGGCATGTTTGGCTTGCTGTGCATGCTGGGAGAGGATACATAAGGGGCAGACGCCGCCTGGGAGGGGTTTTCGGAGGAGGAGAGGAGTCGGAGTCCAAGTGCGTGGGGCCACGTTTGCACCCATCCCAGGCACCTTTAGTCCTGGGGCTGCATCTTCAACATTGGGTCCAGCACCTTTAGCTGGAGCCCTCTTCGGGGAGGAGAAAACCCAGGGTGTCCCTCGCGAGGGAGCCCGCTTCTAAGAAGAGGAGGCCGGGGGAGGACCTTTCTGACGGACCGGTGAGAGTTCACGGTGAAGGAAGGGGCCGGTAACTTTCTAGAGGGATTCTTCTATCCACCAAGGGCCTAGTAATGTGCTGCTGCTGGCACCTGTCCTTAAGTACCAAAAGCTGAGAGGTTCAGGGTCTGATAGATTCTGTGGCAGAGAGTCTCCCGATCGCATCTAGGAAGAGAACCTGATCAAACGTTCGAGCATCACTTCGGCTGCTAGGATCCACTTTGCAGGAGACTATCCGGGTGAGCTAAACCTACTCTGGGATAGAGTAGCGATTGTGATATCCATTTGTGCCTGGACTAACCTCCCAAACCTTGCTGTCCTGTCTCTCTTCCACCCTTTTCCTATCTGCTGAACATTGAGAAAATAAACTCAACGTTGGAGTTTAAAGTGGTGTGGACATTGGAATTACTTGGGGGGAAAACAGAGACTTGTCCTATATCCTAGGAGACGAGAACCAACTGATGAAAGAACCTAGCTGTGGTACCCAAATATATAACACCGCTTAACCTCCTCAACCAGGAGGGTACGGGCATATAGTACGGTGTGCCTTTTTCCTGCAAGTGAGCCAAAGGTAGGGAAAAGGGTTTGTGTGCTACACGCGCTATAGGCTTAAGAGCTTACTCGACCTGTCCCAGATGTGGTAATTTGGGGTCCCTGATCCATTTACTATGGCGCTGCCCTACACTCCAGAGGTATTGGGTGGAGGTTGTGGGCACACTTAATGGGCTTTTAGATGTAAACCTTTCAGTGGATCCACTAACATGCTTATTGTGCTATGTGGACTTCTCCAAGCTTAAGCCACCAGTGCAGATTACTGTTGTACGTGCGCTGTTAGCGGCTCAAAGACAAAGAACCCTAAAGTGGATTTCCCTGCACCCTATCCACCTGGATATTTGGTCTTAACAAGTGTGTTTTTTATGACATACTTATTTTCTTAGAAACTCATTGAAGCAGTTTGATGCAATTTGGTCACATTGGCTAGACCATAGCTTTGTATTGAGTTAGGCTTCAAGGGCCATACACACGGGCCAAATATCGGGCAGTATTGAACGGTTAAAAAGAAACCAGATGATATTTGGCCCGTGTGTGCGGCAGCTGGTTCAGCAGAAGCCGGCCATACGTTCAACTTCTGTCAAAAAGTCATGACCAAAAAATGCCTACTGATCAGCACCCAATCAGCTCTCTCAGCTAACGGCCAGTGTGTTCTGGCGAGGGGGCAGTCCCCCTGTTGGAACACAATAGCTCAGCGGGGGAGAGCGCTGTACTAAAATTGGATTGTTAGTACAGGATCTCCTCCTGAGCTCTTCAGTTTTTTTTCGTTCAGCCCGTCGGGTTGAACTAAAAAAAAACTGATAGTGTGTAGTAGGCTTTAGGCTCTTTTCGGTTTAGTTGTATGGTTTATCGTATTAAAAGCATAGCCCATATGCAAATTTGGCTAGCATTATTATGCTATTTATTCATTTATTGTTATGATGGCTTTTAGGTATGCTCTATTTGTTTGTAGGCTTTTTGTATTTTTTTTTTTTTTGGGGTGGTGTATTGTGTTTAATTTATTTATTTGTCTATGTCCTAACTTTTTCAAATATAATAAAATCTGATTGAAAAAAAAAAGTTGGGTATAAACCGGCAGATGTCTTACTTAGAACAGCAGAAAGGGAGATCAAGTTGTCCTGAAGCCACCTGCTGCTCTGCTGGGAACTTTTGTGTGACACGGGTGACAGGTGTTAGCAGAGTATACATGGAGACACTTTGCCTCCTTAAGCCTCGTACACACGGTCGGACTTCCATCTGACTTTTCCGTGTTTTTTTGTCCGAACGGAGTTGGTTGGGAACACCCATAGCATACACACGCTCGGACTTTTCTGCAAACTTTCTTAAAACTTCTTACAACATCACGTGTTTTTTCTGCTCTTTTCTGATCTTTACTGCCACCCTTTGGTCAACTTCTGCTATTGTTGGTTGATTTTAACATTAGCTGTTTTGTCCATCGGACTAAAGTCCGATGGTTATCTGTACACTTGGTCGGACTTTGCTCCATCGGACTTTTGTTGGGCAAAAGTTTGTCCGTTTGCAGACCCAACTTTTGTCCGATGAAATCCAAAACCAAACGAAAAAAGTTTGTCCGATGGAGCGTACACACGGTCGGATTGTTGGTCCAACTTGCTCAAAACGAAGTTTGTTGGGCAAAAGTCTGACCGTGTGTACGGGGCTTTATTCTTCGATGACACCAACACAAAAGGTTTCTATCATGCCAGAAAATATCTCTGTGTACTAACAAATACATCTAAAATTCAAAGGTCCTCCTTATTGAATATTCCATGGCTCCATTATAGATGGGTAGTTGATTACAGTGCCTCAGATTGTTAAATATATAAGGTGGTTTTAGGTTTGTGGATTAAATTATATAGGTAAATTAACAAATAGGTTATAATGTTTACATTCTAGGTTGTAATATAAGATTAGGGCATTAGCTAGCTTGTGAATTATTTAATAGCATGGTTGATCTGCTAATGTATTCAATCCATTTATGTTAAGTTAATATCCCTTTATTATTTAGTCTTGTAATTTTTCAATAAAATTCTGAAAAAACATAAAAAGACAGTATTACAATAACAACCCCTTATCAACATGTGTGGTGCAGCGGCAGTAAAAACTCAGAGTCCAGTTGCAGTAACAGAACTGTATTAAAGTTCAGTTAGGCAAAACTACCCAGTGGGAGCATCTGTCTCAAGGGGCAGAATGCGGCCTGGCCAGTTTGAACCCAATCAGGGAGGCTTCCAGTAAGGATGGAGTGTCCCTGCTCTTTCCCTACTCATCTGGAACTTCTCCCTGCTGCTAATTACTGTCCCTGACAGACAGGTGACCTGTCCCTCCACTGGCACATGCAAAAAGCACACGAGCCTGGGAGCCAGGGTCTTAACCACTTAAGCCCCGGAACCATTTGGTAGCTAAAGGACCAGAGGTGAATTCAGAATTTTGCACTGCGCTGCTTTAACTGTAAATTGTGCAGACATGCAATGTTGTACCCAAACGAAATTTGCGTCCTTTTCTTCCCACAAATAGAGCTTTCTTTTAATGGTATTTGATTGCCTCTGCGATTTTTATTTTTTGCGATATAAACGGAAAAAGACCGAAAATTTTGAAAAAAAATGATATTTTCTACTTTTTGTTATAAGAAAAATCGAAAAAACTCAATTTTAGTCATACATTTAGGCCAAAATGTATTCAGCCACATGTCTTTAGTAAAAAAAATGTCAATAAGTGTATATTTATTGGTTTGCGCAAAAGTTATAGCGTTTACAAACTAGGGTACATTTTCTGGAATTTACACAGCTTTAAATTTATGACTGCCTATCTCATTTCTTGAGGTGCTAAAATGGCAGGGCAGTACAAACCCCCCCCCCCCAAATGACCCCATTTTGGAAAGTAGACACCCCAAGGAAATTGCTGAGAGGCATGTTGAGCCCATTGAATATTTTTTTTTTGTCCCAAGTGATTGAATAATGACAAAAAAAAAATAAAAATTACAAAAAGTTGTCACTAAATGATATATTGCTCACACATTCCATGGTTATATGTGGAATTGCACCCCAAAATACATTCTGCTGCTTCTCCTGAGTACGGGGATACCACATGTGTGGGACTTTTTAGGAGCCTAGCCACGTACGGGACCCCGGAAACCAAGCACCGCCTTCAGGATTTCTAAGGGCGCAAATTTTTGATTTCACTCCTCACTACCTATCACAGTTTTGAAGGCCATAAAATGCCAAAATAGCACAAAACCCCCCCAAATGACCCCATTTTAGAAAGTAGACACCCCAAGGAAATTGCTGAGAGGCCTGTTGAGCCCATTGAATATTTTTTTTTTGTCCCAAGTGATTGAATAATGACAAAAAAAAAAAAAATTACAAAAAGTTTTCACTAAATGATATATTGCTCACACATGCCATGGTTATATGTGGAATTGCACCCCAAAATACATTTTGCTGCTTCTCCTGAGTACGGGGATACCACATGTGTGGGACTTTTTAGGAGCCTAGCCGCATACGGGACCCCGAAAACCAATCACCGCCTTCAGGATTTCTAGGCACAAATTTTTGATTTGACTCCTCACTACCTATCACAGTTTCGAAGGTCATAAAATGCCAAAATAGCACAAAACCCCCCCAAATGACCCCATTTTGGAAAGTAGACACCCCAAGCTGTTTGCTGAGAGGCATGGTCAGTATTTTACAGCTCTCATTTGTTTTTGAAAATGAAGAAAGACATTTTTTTTTCTTTTTTTTTTTTCAATTTTCAAAACTTTGTGACAAAAAGCGAGATCTGCAAAATACTCACAATACCTCTCAGCAAATAGCTTGGGGTGTCTACTTTCCAAAATAGGGTCATTTGGGGGGGTTTTGTGCCATCTGGGCATTCCATGGCCTCCGAAACTGTGATAGGCAGTGAGAAGTGAAATCAAAAATTGACACCCTTAGAAAGCCTGAAGGCGGTGATTGGTTTTTGGGGTCCCGTACGCGGCTAGGCTCCCAAAAAGTCTCACACATGTGGTATCCCCGTACTCAGGAGAAGCAACAGAATGTATTTTGGGGTGTAATTCCACATATGCCCATGGCATGTTTGAGCAATATATCATTTAGTGACAACTTTGTGCAAAAAAAAAAAAAAAAAATATTATTTTTTCCGCAACTTGTGTCAACATATAAAATATTCCATGGACTCGACATGCCTCTCAGTATATAGCTTGGGGTGTCTACTTTCCAAAATGGGGTCATTTGGGGGGGTTTTGAACTGTTCTGGCATTTTATACACAACATTAGGAAGCTTACATCCACTCTTCTAACCACTTGAAGACAAAGCCCTTTTTGACACTTTTTGTTTACATGAAAACATTTTTTTTTTTGCAGGAAAATTATGTTGAACCCCCAAACATTATATATATTTTTAAAGCAAAGGCCCTACAGAATAAAATGGTGGGTGTTGCATTTTTTTTTCCCACACAGTATTTGCGCAGCGATTTTTCAAACGCATTTTTTGGGGAAAAAATACACTTCTTTTAATTTTAATGCACTAAAACACACTATATTGCCCAAATGTTTGATGAAATAAAAAAGATGATCTTAGGGCGAGTACATAGATACCAAACACGACACGCTTTAAAATTTCGCACAAACGCGCATTGGCGACAAACTACATACATTTTTAAAAGCCTTTAAAAGCCTTTACAGGTTACCCCGTTAGATTTACAGAGGAAGTCTACTGCTAAAATTACTGCCCTCGATCTGACCTTCGCGGTGATACCTCACATGCATGGTGCAATTGCTGTTTACATATGACGCCAGACCTACGCTTGCGTTCGCCATTGGGCAAGAGCAGGGCAGGACAGGGGTGCTTTTTTATTTTTATTTTTATTTTTTATTATTAATTTTGCTTTTTTATTTTATTTTTAAATTGTTCCTTCCATATTTATTTATTTTTTATCATTTTTATTGTTATCTCAGGGAATGTAAATATCCCCTATGATAGTAATAGGTAGTGACAGGTACTCTTTTTTTGAAAAAACTGGGGTCTAGACCCTAGATCTTTCCTCTGCCCTCAAAGCATCTGACCACACCAAGATCGGTGTGATAAAATGCTTTCCCAATTTCCCAATGGCACTTTTTATATCCGGGGGGGGGGGACATTCCCTCCCACTGCTTGTAAAAGCAGTCCAGAGGCTAATTAGCCACTAGGATTGCTTTTATATTAAAGCCGGCCGCTGGCTGAAAAGAATGATACCAAGATAATACCTAAACCCGCAGGCATCAATCTGGTATAACCATTCAAAGTCCAGCAACATACCAGTACGTTGCTGGTCCTTGTTGGACATGTATTGTAATCTTTTTTTTTCATGCAGCCAGGTGGCTGAACGAAAAAAGAGATTGATCGGTGGGTATGCCCACCATTAGAATACCGCCCTTCATCCACCCACTTCTAATGATGGGCATACATGCACCATTTACATATGCCGAAGCATGGGGGCATCCTCCCGCAAAAAAGTTATGCCGCACACACATGGTCGGACTTTTCCACGGGCAAGCCTCCGTCGGAATTTCGACCGTATGTACGCGGCATTAGGAGCAAAATCGCTCCTCCGCCCCTGCTGCCCCAATGCTTCGGCATATATGCTTTTTTTTTTTTAACTGTGGTGGTGAAATTACCTCCTACAGCACTAGAGTCGCAGGGATCAGGCCTGTCTCTGCGAACGCTGCAGTTATGTGTGTTTTTGTTTTGTAAGTGACAGTGATCGATCGATACTGCACTTGGGTGGACTGGGCTGGACGGAGGGGCAAAACGCAGGTGCTAGCAGGTATCTGGGCTGATCCCACTAACACTGCGTTTTTGGGAACCCTAAACTGCTGGGGACGCTAGTATAGATCTGATCAGATCAGATATTGATCTGTTCAGATACTATACCACTACTAAGGGAGGTGTATGCTTCACGCGTGGGTGTTAGCGTTACTGGCACTAACCTGATGCTGCCTGGGGTGTGACGCAGACCCTCTCTGATGCTAAAACCTAATTGATATCACCCGCCGGGCGATCAGGGGGTTAAACCTTTATTGGGTTATATATACGGCGGGTGCCCTGACACTATAAAAAGCAAACTAACTAACCAGCGTCACCCGTAACACTTATATGATGATTACTGGTGAAAGGGTTAACTAGGGGCAATTAGGGGGTTAAAACCTTTATTAGATAATATATGGGGGTACCTGACGCTATAAAAACCTGCGGCGAACCTTAAAAAAAATTACTGGCTACCGATCTGCATCACCGACGCTAAGACAGCGATCAGAAAAATGATCGCTTAGCGACAGTGGTGATAGGGGGTGAAAGGGTTACCTGGGGGGCGATCAAGGGGGTTAAACCTTTATTAGATAATTTATGGGGGTACCCGACGCTATAAAAACCTGCGGCGAACCTAAAAAAAATTACTGGGTACCGATCTGCATCACCGACGCTAAGACAGCGATCAGAAAAATGATCGCTTAGCGACGGCGGTGCTAGGGGGTGAAAAGGTTACCTGGGGGGCGATCAAGGGGGTTAAACCTTTATTAGATAATTTATGGGGGTACCCGACGCTATAAAAACCTGCGGCGAACCTAAAAAAAAAATACTGGCTACCGATCTGCATCACCGACGCTAAGACATCGATCAGAAAAATGATCGCTTAGTGACAGTGGTGATAGGGGGTGAAAGGGTTACCTGGGGGGTGATCAAGGGGGTTAAACCTTTATTAGATAATTTATGGGGGTACCCGACGCTATAAAAACCTGCGGCGAACCTAAAAAAAAAATACTGGCTACCGATCTGCATCACCGACGCTAAGACATCGATCAGAAAAATGATCGCTTAGCGACAGTGGTGATAGGGGGTGAAAGGGTTACCTGGGGGGCGATCAAGGGGGTTAAACCTTTATTAGATAATTTATGGGGGTACCCGACGCTATAAAAACCTGCGGCGAACCTAAAAAAAATTACTGGGTACCGATCTGCATCACCGACGCCAAGACAGCGATCAGAAAAATGATCGCCAAGCGACGGCGGTGCTAGGGGGTGAAAGGGTTATCTGGGGGGTGATCAAGGGGTTAAACCTTTATTGGGGGGGGTTAGGGGGCTACACTGGACCTAAAACTAAATGTAGTGACACTTTTACAGTCACAAATGTCACTGATTGCAGTGATCAGTAAATAAATGGTCACTGCAATCAGTGACACTGTGACTGGGGGCTGGGGGGTGATCTGGGGGGCGATTTGTGTGCCTATGTGTGCTGGTGTTAGTGTAGTGTTAGTGCACTGACCTGTGTGTCTTCTCTTGTACGACGCTCGGTATATGTGAGCGCCGCACAGGAGATGACATCACTTCCTCCTGCTTTCTCTGTCTGTGTAAACATTACACAGACAGAGGGGGCATTTCTATTCGCCGGGAGCGATCGCGGGGGGGTGGCCGGAATCGAACGGCCGCCCCCCCATCTCGGAACGCTCCCAGACGAATTCCGACCGCTCACTGTACAGAAGGGGGGTCCGATTGGACCCCCCAACTGTACAAAGGCAATCACGTACACTCTACGTGATTGTGCCTGTCGGTGCCATTGTGCCGACGTATATATACAGTGAGCGGTCGTTAAGTGGTTAAATAAACTCTGCCCGACCCAAGATGGATGCCAGAGTCACATGGAGTGCCAGTATCCAATCAGATATCTCCCCCAATGACCCAGGAAACTATAAAGGAACCATGTTCCTCTTGACTTTCCCTCCATCTTTAATGCTGCTGCGGTTGAGCGCAACCTGCAGTGAAAAAAGAAGACTGCACCTGCATACAAACATCCTGGGGAGTTATCTCAGCAGTGTCTTTTTTTGGGTTTATTTGCAGTTGCAGTTTTTTCTGTTTGGCATTCCTGGGCCACTGAAAACAAGCAATGGATGGCTGACACAAAGACAGTAGAGGTACCTACCTTGGAGACTGGGATTGGAGGGTTTTACCTTTATTTACTGCGGTAGCCAGCTGTCTCTTTCAGCTGGCTCCCTGATCATGTGTCGCTGCATGATAATTCCCAGCACATGCACAGCATGGTCTTCGTTAACCCTTCTGGGATGCATTGATGTGGGTATCACAGGTACCTGCAGGCAGCTGGGGCTACATTATTCTCACATAAGTGAAAAAGGTAGAAGCTCCAGCGTTTTTGAAAAAGGGGAAGGAGCAACATTACATAAAGCAGTAAAGAAGAGTGAAGGTCTCCTTTATTGTTTATTTATTATTAGGCAATCTTTAACCACTTCCATACTGGGCACTTAAACACCTTCCTGCCCAGACCAATTTTCAGCTTTCTGCGCTGTTGCACTTTGAATGACAATTGCGCGGTCATGGTACACTGTACCCAAACTAAATTTTTATCATTTTGTTCCCACAAATAGAGCTTTCTTTTGGTGGTATTTGATCACCTCTGCGATTTTTATTTTCTGCAAAAAAAAAAAAAAAAAAGACCGAAGATTTTGAAAAAAAAAAGTTTTTTTTTGGTTTCAGTTACAAAACTTTGTAAATAAGTTAGTTTTCTCCCTTCACTGATGGGCACTGATGGGGCTGCACTGATGGGCACGGATAAGGCGGCACGGATGGGCACCGATGAGGTGGCACGGATGGGCAACGATCGGCGGCACGGATGGGCAACGATCGTCGGCACGGATGGGCAACGATCGGCGGCACGGATGGGCAATGATCGGCGGCACGGGTGGGCACAGATCGGTGGCACGGGTGGGCACAGATCGGTGGCACGGGTGGGCACAGATAGGCGGCACGGGTGGGCACAGATAGGTGGCACGGGTGGGCACAGATAGGCACGGATAGGCGGCATGGATGGGCACTGATAGGTGGCACGGGTGGGCACTGATAAGTGGCATGGGTGGGCACTGATAGGTGGCATGGGTGGGCACTGATAGGTGGCACTGTACTGTACTAATGGATGCCAATCAGTGCCAAACAATAATGCCTGCCAATCAGTGGTGCCCATTGTGGGCACTGATTGGCATCTATTGTGGCACTGATTGGCATCCATTATCCCTGGTGGTCTAGGGTGGCATACCTTATTGTGGGCTTCCCTGGTGGTCTAGTGGCATCCCTGGTGGTCTAGTGGCATCCCTGGTGGTCCAGTGGGCATCCTCGGGGGGGCTGTGCTGATAATCGATCAGCACAAACCCCCCCCCCGTCAGAGGAGCAGCCGATCGGCTCTCCTCTACTCACGTCTGACAGACGCGAGTGAGGAAAAGCCGATGACCGGCTTTTCCTGTTTACACTGTGATCAGCCGTGATTGGACACGGCTGATCATGTGGTAAAGAGTCTCCGTCGGAGACTCTTTACCTAGATCAGTGTTGCGGGGTGTCAGACTGACACCCCGCAGCAACAATCGCCGCGATGCGCGCCCCCGTCATATGACGTCCTGTCAGGATTCTGCAACCACTTTGCCGACGTCAATCCGCTATAGGGCGGGCGGCAAGTGGTTAATGTAAAACCTGTACATGTATGTATACTAGCAAATCTGTGTTAGCTTTTGCATTATCCATATTTCACATTATCCACAAGCCATCTTGCCTAGTTTGTTCATCAGCATTAGAGGGAGGTGATGAAGGTAGTGCTACCATCTGAGGGAAGTCCACAAAGGAAGCAAATATTGGAGATTAAAGCGGAGGACCCGGAAAAAAATAAAAAACTATTAAAAGCTAGCAGCTACAAATACTGCAGCTGCTGACTTTTAATAAATGGACACTTACCTGTTTAGGGTGCCCGCGATGTCGACAGCCAAAGCCGAGCAATCGTACGTCTCTCTGCTGCCCCTGCCGCCATCCTCGGTGAGGGAATCAGGAAGTGAAGCATTGCGGCTTCACTGCCCGGTTCCCTACTGCGCATTACTGAGGACATGCTATCGAGAATTGTGACCCAGTGCAACCTATATGCACAGCAATTTATTGCAAATAATCCATCATCATATTATACCCGTCCCTTCGAGTGGAGAGACCTAACGGTGGAGGAGTTGAAGGTTTTTTTAGGCCTCACATTTTGTATGGGACTCAACCCAAAAAACGAATTGCGATCCTTTTGGTCAAAACGCCCCATCTACCACATGCCAATCTTCTCCACGGCAATGCCCAGAGCTACCTCATGATCATGAGGTTCCTCCACTTCAATGATAATACCCAGTGCCCTCCCCGAAATGACCCAAATTATGACAGGCTTTTCAAAATTCCGCCATTACTAATTTATTTTTCAAAAGTATTCCCCCAGTTGTATACCCCGTACCAACACGTATGTGTGGATGAGTCCCTTGTTAAATTTTGTGACAGGCTTAAAATCAAGCAGTTTATCCCCAGCAAAAGGGCCCGCTATGGGGTAAAGGTATACAAACTATGTGACCGAGTTACAGGGTACTTGTATGCCTTCATAGTGTACGAAGGGAAGGACCTCCAGCTGCATCCCCCCAATTGCCCAGACTACTTGGGATCAAGCGGGAAAGTTGTTTGGCAACTCATCAACCCCCTACTGGACAAAGGCTACCATTTATACATAGATAACTTCTACACATCTCTTCCCCTGTTCCAAAACCTTTACCGGAAGCAGACGCCAGCATGTGGCATGGTATAAAGAACAGGAAGGGCTTTCCTCAAAGTCTTGTCAATAAGAAGTTGAGAAGAGGAGAATCGGCAAGTCTGCGAAACAAGGAGGTTCTGGCAGTGAAGTGGAGGGACAGAAGGGATGTGTACATGTTATCTTCCATCCACAACAATTCCTTCGTGGAAATCCCCAGAAGGAATGGCACCACCATCCAAAAGCCCACATGCATCCAGGACTACAATTCGTTCATGGGGGGAGTCGACTTTAACGACCAAATGCTGGAACCCCACCTTGCCACAAGACGGACATACCATTAGTACAAAAAAGTAGCAATTTATCTTTTTCATTTGGCCTTATACAACTCTTTTATTATTTACCGCAAGTCCACCCAAAACCCCCTACTCTTCCTTGGCTACCAGGAGAAAATCACCACTGCCCTGATATTCCAGAACGGCCCACCCCAAAACATCCGATCAGATGTTCTAAGTCGACTCTCCGAACGCCACTTTCCAGATAAAGTCCCCCCCGCAGCTACAGGCCGACGACGTCAAAAAAAATGTAAGGTGTGTGCCAGTGGAGGAGTCAGGCGAGACACAGCTTATCATTGTGCCCAATGTCCTTCCCAACCAGGCCTCTGTGTAGTAGACTGTTTTCGCCATTACCATACTTCACTAAATTATTAGTGAAGTAGGGTAAATGTAATCCTCAGTTTCTGCCTTCACACACCTTCCCTTATGCCACTGCCTGCTCTGTAACTGACCCTGGCTTGGTATTCGACCACGTTTCTGCCTAACGATTCTGTACTACCTCTGCCTGATCTGGAACTGACCCTGGACTGTTTTTCGACCATGCTTCTGCCTAACGATTCTGTAATACCTCTGCCTGATCTGGAACTGACCCTGGACTGTTTTTCGGCCATGCTTCTGCCTAACGATTCTGTAATACCTCTGCCTAATCTGGAACTTACCTTGGACTGTTTGTTGCCTCTTGGATTGATCTTGTACCCTGCTACTGGACTAGTGGGATTCAACACCGGGGTCTCACATATGTGAGGGGCTCCAGAAAAGTTTTTCTGGATGAAGAAAACAATTTTTTTTGTTTTCTCATCCTAGATTAGGGTCTGGAGACTCAGAGGCTTCAAAGAGATTTAGGTGGGAGAAGCCTCTACCCCTGTCCCCATTCTTTCCTGAACGAGGCCCTACTTCTGCCTACTGCCTGTAGGACCTATGCCATCATGCCTCTGCCTGTCGCATGAACTGACCACACCACATGGACCTGCCTAGTACCAGGACCAATATTTTTGGCACTGCTGACAATATCTCTGCCTGCACTGACCCTGGACTGTATATGGACAGTATCCCTGCCTGCTGCCTGGACAATTGTGTATGCCGTTGCTGATCAAGTTCCTGCCTACTTCCTGGACCAGTGCTATCCTGCTGTGTAGATCTGCGCTACTAAAATCACAGGTAATCTTTTCTTTACGTTTTGCTCAGCATAATGTATTTTGGGGTGTAATTCTTGGTATGTGCATGCTATGTGTCCCTGGAACACCTGACGGTGTTCCTTGCATGTTAGATCTCTGTATGTGGCCAGGCTGTGTAGAAGTCTCACACATGTGGTATCGCCATACTCAGAAGGAGTAGCAGAATGTATTTTGGGTTGTAATTTTTGCTATGTAAAGGCTATGTGTTGGAGATATCTTATAAACGGACAACTTTGTGTAAAAAAAAAAATGTGTTTTCATTTTTTTCCACATTTTCCAAAAACGTATGGAAAAAAATGAACCGTTCAAAAGACTCATTATGCCTCATAGATTATACGTTGGGGTGTTCGCTTTCCAAAATGGGGTAATTTTGTGGGTGTTTCCATTGTCCTGGTGCTCAATGTAGGTCCTCTGTATGTGGCCAGGCTTTCATTTTTTTCCACATTTTCAAAAAACTTCTAAAAAAAAAAGAACCGTTCAAAAGACTCATAGTTTATACGTTGGGTGTTAGCTTTCCAAAATTGGGTCATTTTGTGGGTGTTTCCATTGTCCTGGTGCTCCAGGGCCTTCAAAAGTGTAATAGGTGGTTGAGAAATGAGATGTGTAATTTATGCTCCTAGAACGCCTGAAGGTGCTACTTCAATGTTGGGCCTCTGTATGTGGCCAGGCTGTGTAAAAGTCTCACACATGTGGTATCGTTGTACTCAGAAGTAACAGAATGTATTTTGGGGTGTCATTTTTTCTATCTAAATGCTATGTGTTGGAAATATCTTATAAACTTACAACTTTGTTTAAAAAAAATGCGTTTTAATTTTTTTCCACATTTTCCGAAAACGTCTGGAAAAAAATGAACCGTTCAAAAGACTCATTATGCCACATAGATTATACGTTGGGGTGTTTGCTTTCCAAAATGGGGTCATTTTGTGGGTGTTTCCATTGTCCTGGTGCTCCAGGGCCTTCAAAGGTGTAATAGGTGGTTGAGAAATGAGATGTCTAATTTATGCTCATAGAACGCCTAAAGGTGCTACTTCAATGTAGGTCCTCTGTATGTGGCCAGGCTGTGTAAAAGTCTCACATTTGGTATCGCCATACTCAGGAGGAGTAGCAGAATGTATTTTGGGGTGTCGTTTTTGCTATGTACATGTTATGTGTTAGAAATATCTTATCAATTGACAACTTTGCATAAAAAAAATGCGTTTTCATTTTTTTCCACATTTTCCAAAAACTTCTGGAAAAAAATGAACGGTTCAAAAGACTCATTATGCCTCATAGATTATGCGTTGGTGTGTTAGCTTTCCAAAATGGGGTCATTTTGTGGGTGTTTCCATTGTCCTGGTGCTCCAGGGCCTTCAAAAGTGTAATAGGTAGTCAACTAGTTAGATGTGTAATTTATGCTCCTAGAACACCTGATAGTGCTCCCTGCATTTTGGGCCTCTGTATGTGGCTAGGCAGTAAAAAAGTCTCACACATGGGGTATCGTTATACTCAGGAGGAGCAGCAGAATGTATTTTGGGGTTTCATTTGTGGTATGCACATGCCATGTGAGAGAAATAAGCTATTACAATGACAATTTTGAGAAAAAATAAAAATTAAAAATAAAAATCTTAATTTTGCAAAGAATTGTGGGAAAAAATTACAACTTCAAATAAATCACCATGCCTCTTACTAAATACCTTGGAATGTCTACTTTCCAAAAAGGGGTTATTTGGTGGGCATTTGTACTTTCCTGGCTTGTTAGGGTCTCAAGAAATGAGATAGGCCGCCAGTAAATCAGATGTGATACATTTTTTATGATTTGCACTATAGCTTGTAGACGCTAAAACTTTTACACAGACCAAATAATTTCCACAAATTTTGGGTTATTTTTACCAAAGATATGTAGCAGTATAAATTGTGGCCAAAATTTATGAAAAAAAAGTACTAATTTGCAAAATTTTATCACAGAAATTAAGAAAAATGTGTTTTTCTTTAAAATGTTTGGTCTTTTTTAATTTATAGTGCAAAAAATAAAAACCCCAGAGGTGATCAAATACCACCAAAAGAAAGCTCTATTTGTATGAAAAAAAGGACAAAAAAATCATTTGGGTACGGTGTTGCATGACTGAGTAATTGCTAAAAATTGGTCTGGGCAGGAGGGGGGTTTAAGTGCCCAGTAAGGAAGTGGTTAATTAAAGTGGAGCTCCACCCTAAATAGCAACTTTTGCTATTTGGAACCCTCCCCCCCTCCGGTGTCACAATTGACACCTTTCAGGGGGGAGGGGGGTGAAGATACCTGTCTAAGACAGGTATTTTCACCCACATCCGGGAGTCCTCTCTCCGGGAATCTGCGGGAGTGACGTCACTTCCCCCAGACTTCCCGTAGTGTTCTGGGAGACACTCGGCTCCCAGAACACAGGAGGACAAATCAGAACGGCGCAGCGCGACTCGCGCATGCGCCGTAGGGAACCGGGCATGAAGCCGCAGGGCTTCACTTCCTGGTTCCCTCAGCGAGGATGGCGGAGGGAGCAGCAGAGTGACGAGCGATCGCTCGTCCTCTGCTGCGGACGTCGCTGGACTCCAGGACAGGTAAGTGTCCAAATATTAAAAGCCAGCAGCTGCTGTAGCTGTAGCTGCTGGCTTTTAATATTTGTTTTTCCGGCGGAGCTCCGCTTTAAGCTTTGACAAAAATCCTGGAAGTTGATTGGTTTCTATGCAGAGCTGCACCAGACTTTGCACTGTTTAGTTTTAGTAAATCAACCCCATAGTTTTGCAAGTGTGCATGCATGTAATACTTTTAAATTGCAATTTCAGAGTGTTTGCTTTAAAAATTGTTTTGCGTTACTTATTTATTTATTATTGCTCACTTACTAATCAGCTCTCTAAAACCACTCACCAGGGTCTGTACAGTGCCTATGACTTGCATGGCATGTACATAAAGTATGTACATGGGATACTAAACTTTCACCAGCTTTGTGTTCCAAATATGTGTGTATTTTATCATTTAAACAATGGTTTCCCATAATAATTAAAAAGTAGAGAAGAGTGTTCGAAAGACTATTATCTCCAGTATATTAATACTTCTTTACTTTCTCTAGGTGGACAAAGATGATGTCATCACCAAGGATGAACAGATTTTCTTGCTGTCCCAGGCAATGCAACACTGCCAGACACAGGTGTTGGCTCACAATTCCCAATGGAAACAGAACTCTTCAAATGGTTAATATTGTCTTACCAAGAAAGTAAATTCAAAGAGAAAAAAGGAAGTTGCCATTGCCAACCTATATAAATAATAATGCTCCTTCACAACTTAGCATGCCATTAGCATAACATACTGTGAAGTTAATCGTGAACTACTATTTTGTTTGTTCAATTTTGTGTTGGTGATGAAAAAGGGGTTTTAGCGGCTCTGTATAAATAGATAAATAGGTTTGTTGGTTTGGGGATATAGTAGTGTGGGGATATTTATTCTTTATATATGTTTTCTTTATTAATACCTATTCTTCTAAAAATGCTACTTGCTTGGCTGTCATGCAGACCCACGCACTTTAACACTTCCGGTCAATGCTGAATTGAACTGCACATCCCTTGACCTGGGACAGCTACACAGATAAGGACCTTTTTTTTCCTGATCTGCCTTATTTCGGATTGGATTAGTGACACACACAGGACCAGGGTTTGCCACCTCATCCCTTTAAAACCAAAAACATATCAATTACACAGGTTCTGTGGTTGATTAAGGTGGTAATTAAACTCACTTGGTGCCTTATCTGCAATAAATTGGCCTCAGAACCTGTGTAATTAATATGTGTTTGGGTTTAAAGGGATGTGGTGGCAACCCTACACAGGACACACAGGATGTATTACAGTCATAGGGTCACAGTAACAGCAATTTAATAAGCATTTTCAGAAGGAGGTCAACAATGGCAGCCTCCATATTTTCTTGTGGTTTACTTTAAAGAATGGCGATTGAAATATATATGCCTTTGTGTACTCATATCTTTATTTAGTCGGAAGTGGAATCACCCCTACATATGTAAAATATTTCTCAAGGAATGGCACAAAAAATATTTTATATTAGAAAGCAGAACTTCAGTGTTTAGGCTTGGTAATAGGTAATGCTTTGACTAGACATGGGCATTGAAGAACAGGCCTTTGTTGGCTGGGCGCAAAGCATAAATTTAAAGGTGGTAATTGATTGGGAGTGAGCAGACACATGGCTATTGTTTAAAGTGGTTAGCGTGGAAATAAAATTGACAGTAAAGGGTAAAAGATAACTGTAGCTTCAATATAGTTACCCATTTAATGATCCCATCACCTATCTTCACTCCTTGCAAATTTTCACTGTCCAGCCAACTGGACCTCACTATAGCAATGAATGTTGCTTTTTCTGCACATGTGTAGTAGAAAAAAGTCCTGCCGAAAGACCTCTGCAGCAAAAAAAATCATGGAGGAGTGGGGACAGGTAAGTATAATGCCCCATACACACGATCATTTTTCATGCCGTTAAAAATGCCATTAAAAAAAATGGCCATTAAAAATGATCGTGTGTATGCTCCAGAGCATTTTTAACGACGTGAAAAACGGGCATTAAAAATTTAGAACATGCTCTCTTTTTTCACGTCGTTTTTCATGTCGTTTTTTTTAACGACGTGAAAAACGATAGTGTGTATGCTTTAACGACGTGAAAAAAAATGCGCATGCTCAGAATCAAGTATGAGACGGGAGCGCTCGTTCTGGTAAAACTAGCGTTTGTAATGGAGATAGCACATTCGTCACGCTGTAACGGACTGAAAAGCACTAGACTGAAAAGAGCGAATCGTCTCTCACCAAACTTTGCTAATATGAAGGGTGGCGCCATTCGAACGGAACTTCCCCTTTATAGTGCCGTCGTACGTGGTGTACGTCACCGCGCTTTGCTTGAACATTTTTTAAAATGATGGTGTGTACGCAAGACAGGCTTGAGAGGAAACAAGAAAAAAAATGACGAGAAAAACGTCAGTTTTAAAAATGACATTAAAAATGATCGTGTGTATGGGGCATAAGACTTGCAGGGGTTTCTGAGGTGTCATTTAAAGAATACTTGCACTAAGAGTACAGTTAGCCACTAAAGAATAGGCAAAACATATGCTAACCTTATCAAGTTCTATAACGACAGGGACTTTGGTAACCAAAATTTGAATTTGGGTTTTGCAGCTTTGCTAACCAGTGGGCCAGAATATAACCAAGTTTTTACCTATACTCAATAAGCGTATCTTAATAAAAAAATTTTGAAAATTCTCTTTATTGAAAAGTTTTGCTGTAGAGGTACAAAACAGAGCCATTAGGGCATACCCTGGCCAACTTGCACATAACTATGTGCATAACAAAGTACAACTCACAGTTTATCTTAAAACTACACATACCTAGCTAAACACAACCATCGCTCAGGTTACTCATGATTAGGGATGAGCTCGGTGTTCGAGTCGAACGTACGTTCGACTCGAACATCGGCTGTTCGATCGTTCGCCGAACAACGAACGATTTGGGCCGTTCGCGCCTAATTCGCGGCCCACAATGCACTACGCCATCGCAGTGTCATCCAGGCGCTGTGATTGGCCAAGCATGCACTGTGACCCCGCATGCTTGGCCAATCACAGCGCCGGCAGCGAGGAGAGCAATGATTGGCCACAGGCAGGATGCCTGTGGCCAATTATTGCTGAGGGTGTTTAGTACACGCCCCACACTATAAAAGGCCGCCAGCACGGCGGCCTAGTGTAGTGTGTTCCGGAGCAGGGAAAGAGAAGCATAGGCAGGGACAGTGACATTTTTTTTTCTTGCTTAACCTGGATTCCTTTAGTTTAGGGAAAGAGAAGGATAGGTAGGGAGAGTGTCAGTCTGTTTTACTGTGCTAAACCTTGTTTGTAGGGACAGGGAAGGACAGTGAGGGAAATTCTCATTGTGCTATACTGTGCTAAAGCATTCATCATCAACCATCTTTAACCACTTAACGACCGCCCACCGCCGATTTACGTCGGCAGAATGGCACGGACAGGCAGAATCACGTAGATCTACGTGACTGCCTTTGTACAGTTGGGGGGTCCATCCGGACCCCCCTTCTGTGCCGTGAGCGGTCGTTACTTCACCGGGAGCGATCCCAGATGAGGGGGCGGCCTTTCGATTCCGGCCCCCCCCTCGCGATCGCTCCCGGCGAATGGAAATGCCTCCTCTGTCTGTTTCAGACAGAGGGAGCAGGAGGAAGTGATGTCATCTCCTGTGCGGCGCTCACATATACCGAGCGCCGTACAAGAGAAGACATCAGGTCAGTGAGCACAACACTACACTGACACCAGGACACATAGGAACACTAATCGCCCCCCCCAGGACCCCCAGACCCCCCCAGATCACCCCCCAGATCACCCCCCAGCCCCCAGTCACAGTGTCACTGATTGCAGTGACCATTTATTTAGTGATCACTGCAATCAGTGACATTTGTGACTGTGAAAGTGTCACTAAAGTTTAGTTTTAGGTCCAGTGTAGCCCCCTAACCCCCCCTAATAAAGGTTTAACCCCCTGATCACCCCCCAGATAACCCTTTCACCCCCTATCACCGCTGTCGCTATGCGATCATTTTTCTGATGGCTGTCTTAGCATCAGTGATGGCGATCGGTAGCCAGTAATTTTTTTTAGGTTCGCCGCAGGTTTTTATAGCGTCGGGTACCCCAATATATTATCTAATAAAGGTTCAACCCCCTTGATCGCCCCCCAGGTAACCCTTTCACCCCCTATCACCGCTGTCGCTAATCGATCGTTTTTCTGATGCTGTCTTAGCATCAGTGATGGCGATCGGTAGCCAGTAATTTTTTTTAGTTTCGCCGCAGGTTTTTATAGCGTCAGGTACCCCAATATATTATCTAATAAAGGTTAAACCCCCTTGATCGCCCCCCAGGTAACCCTTTCACCCCCTATCACCGCTGTCGCTATGCGATCATTTTTCTGATGGCTGTCTTAGCATCAGTGATGGCGATCGGTAGCCAGTAATTTTTTTTAGGTTCGCCGCAGGTTTTTATAGCGTCGGGTACCCCAATATATTATCTAATAAAGGTTTAACCCCCTTGATCGCCCCCCAGGTAACCCTTTCACCCCCTATCACCGCTGTCGCTAATCGATCGTTTTTCTGATGCTGTCTTAGCATCAGTGATGGCGATCGGTAGCCAGTAATTTTTTTTAGGTTCGCCGCAGGTTTTTATAGCGTCAGGTACCCCAATATATTATCTAATAAAGGTTAAACCCCCTTGATCGCCCCCCAGGTAACCCTTTCACCCCCTATCACCGCTGTCGCTATGCGATCATTTTTCTGATGGCTGTCTTAGCATCAGTGATGGCGATCGGTAGCCAGTAATTTTTTTTAGGTTCGCCGCAGGTTTTTATAGCGTCGGGTACCCCAATATATTATCTAATAAAGGTTTAACCCCCTTGATCGCCCCCCAGGTAACCCTTTCACCCCCTATCACCACTGTCACTAAGCGATCGTTTTTCTGATCGCTGTCTTCGTGTCGGTGATGCCAATCGGTAGCCAGTCATTTTTTTTAGGTTCGCCGCAGGTTTTTATAGCGTCAGGTACCCCCAA
This sequence comes from Rana muscosa, assembly GCA_029206835.1. NCBI lineage: Eukaryota > Metazoa > Chordata > Amphibia > Anura > Ranidae > Rana > Rana muscosa. The sequence continues at coordinate 84,275,169 of CM055118.1, forward strand.
ATATGATCTAATAAAGGTTTTAACCCCCTAATTGCCCCTAGTTAACCCTTTCACCAGTGATCACCATATAAGTGTTACGGGTGACGCTGGTTAGTTAGTTTGCTTTTTATAGTGTCAGGGCACCCGCCGTATATAACCCAATAAAGGTTTAACCCCCTGATCGCCCGGTGGGTGATATCAATTAGGTTTTAGCGTCAGAGAGGGTCTGCGTCACACCCCAGGCAGCGTCAGGTTAGTGCCAGTAACGCTAACACCCACGCGTAAAGCATACACCCCCCTTAGTGGTATAGTATCTGAACAGATCAATATCTGATCTGATCAGATCTATACCAGCGGTTTAGGGTTCCCAAAAACGCAGTGTTAGCGGGATCAGCCCAGATACCTGCTAGCACCTGCGTTTTGCCCCTCCGTCCAGCCCAGGCCACCCAAGTGCAGTATCGATCGATCACTGTCACTTACAAAACACAACACACATAACTGCAGCGTTCGCAGAGACAGGCCTGATCCCTGCGACTCCAGTGCTGTAGGAGGTGATTTCACCACCACAGTTAAAAAAAAAAAAGCATATATGCCGAAGCATGGGGGCAGCAGGGGCAGCAGGGCGGAGGAGCAATTTTGCTCCTAATGCCGCATACATACGGTCGAAATTCCGACGGAGGCTTGCCCGTGGAAACGTTTGACCATGTGTGTGCGGCATAACTTTTTTGCGGGAGGATGCCCCCATGCTTCGGCATATATAAATGGTGCATGTATGCCCATCATTAGAAGTGGGTGGATGAAGGGCGGTATT